>CP045894.1:15765582-15794242 GCA_013387185.1 Caligus rogercresseyi
CTTCTGGACGCTCTTGTCGACGATCTCCACGCCCTCGAGCATCTTCTTCATTACGGGGAAGTAGAAGAAGTCTGCGGGGCAAGGTCAGGAGAGTAGGGTGGATGATCGATGACATTGATCACCTTCTTGGCTAAGAACTCCTTAGTGCTATTTGCCGTGTGGCACGGAGCATTGTCGAAGAAGCTGAGAACCATCTGTTTTCTTCCTTGATTCTTGACGCTTGAACTTCAGTGGCGGGTTTGAGCCCTTTGGAAGCCGTTGAGATGACCCTCGTTTGGACTCAGGAGTAAAGAAAGACACAGAGGATTAATCCATTGTCACAATTTTGTTCAGAAACCCCAATCCGAGCTCAAATTGAGTTTCAAGAAGGCTTGTGCGCACCTCACTCTCTCTTCATTTTGTGATCCTCTGTGATCATCTTAGGGATCCATATTGCTGACTTGATTGAGAGCCCAAGATCGTCATGGAGAACGTGGAAAAATGGTGTTGATAGACGTCTCGAACTTGATAGTCAGTTTCTACATTGTCACTCGACGGTTGGCCCCCCACGTACACCCTCACAGCCTCAATAAAGTCGTCAATAGGATCTTCCTTCTCCCGTTCGTGCTCCCCTTGTCTGAAGAGTCCTTCCCGCCTTAACGAATGCTAAAATGCGGTAGATTTGGCTTTTGGGAGATGCTGTTGACCTCAAAAGCCGTGTCGACCATGGTCTTGATCTTCTTGGGAGTCTTCCTGGCCTTGGCGAGGTCCTCGACGAACTTGTGGATGCGTGAATTTCTCATTTTTGAGAAAATTGACCCATTGTTACGAAATAACAATTACAAAAGCTTGATTTTCTTAAAAAAACACAGTTCTAAACCAGTTTTTATACATAACTAAAAAGAAAGCAATCCAATTTGTCTGAGCTTTTATTTAAGCCTATGATTTAGAAGATTGATGCAATTTTTTGCAAGATATAAACTGATGTCGTATCATTATCCAAACAACCTCGTAAAAAGAGTAAAAATTGATCTTTTGATATGAGAATATACGATTACCATTTGGTAACGGCAGTTAGTGTAACCTGGATAGGAAGAAAAAAAGAAGGGAGAGAAGTAAGCAAAAATACTCCCTTCTCTTCTCTTTCTATCCAGGTAACACTAACATGATTACCAGATGGTAATCGTATATTCTCATATCAAAAGATCAATTTTTGGGGGAGAGTACGTATTTGCTTATATCTCTTAAAGTATAGCGATTTTTAGAACACCAAATATATCAAATGAAAGCTTGGTTAACCAGCTTTAATATTTTGGTATACTAAATCATGTCAATTTAATAAGTAGAGAGTTATATGTACATTAAAAAAGCCTATCTCGCGTACAAAATGACGCATATAATGGATTATAAATGCGTCAGAGACAAAGTAAAATTTTGAGAGGATACCTTGACGCACATCTAAGAAACACATTATGATTTATTTTTTTCATAATCGATTTCTTATAGGTCAATACAGGCTCTGAATCATATGATGTAAACTCAGATTGTACTGAATTCTGAATTGATAGAATGCAACAAAGGTCATTTTTGGATTTATCATCTAAAGTTTTACTAAACTTAAAAGTACTATTTTACTCTGAAGCGAACAAGTCATCTTCTACAGGCGAGTGAAGTTAATTGATACAAAAAAGCTATGAAATAAGCTAACAATACACACTCCCTTTCTTGCTTTGTTTTTACTGAAAACTTTGTTTTATTAAAAAACATCAAACATACGTCTGGTAGTAAATTAGATTTCCTTTAAATTAATAATTATTATTGAAGTCTGTAACGTCCACCATTTTGAAGAAATTTGCGGAAAACTATATTTTTACTAAATTTTTAAAACTTTGACCTCGTTGCGCGACCTCGTAATGTTGACCGATTTTGTTCAAACTTTGTATGTCGTCTTCTTTTATCACCAAGAAACAGAAAATCCACAAAATCGCTAACATTTCAAACATTTGAAAAATAAGAACAACCCTAATATATATATATATATATATATATATATATATATATATATATATATATATATATATATATATATATATATTAGGGCTTTCTTATTTTTCAAATATTTGAAATGTTAGCAACATTGTGGATTTTCTGTTCCTTGGTGATAAAAGAATACGACATACAAAGTTTGAACAAAATTGGTCAACATTACGGGGTTGCCTAACGAGGTCAAAGTTTTAAAAAATTAGTAAAATATAGTTTTCTGCAAATTTCTTGAAAATGGTGGGCAGAGTAGGCTAACTTGAAATATTTGGTAGTATTTAGCTCATTTTGCATCTTAAAGAAGCACTCAGAACAATGGTATAATTTAATCACTTGTTTCTTCTGGCATTTTCAACAACTCCACTAAGTTTCATCCGAATCCATTCCGCACTTTTTGAGTTATCCTGCTGACAAACAAACAAACAAACCAACCAACCAACAAACCAACGCCAGTGAAAACAATACCTCCTTCGGCGGAGGTAATAATATAAATGATTAAATATAAACATCCTTAATAATGACTCTTTAATGACTGAGCAATTGGCATATTGATCACAGAACAATTAACTACAAGTCCGGAGTAATCGGAAGAAGTCAACATGACCAAAGCAGAACAAGTAGGATTAAGTAAGAAAGTCCTGACTCTAAAAAAATCATGAACACAAACTCTGGGAAGCAACATAATCAATCATTTTTTGTTGTGACGAATGTGGTCCTCCTAAAACACTAAAAAAATATCTATAGTGTAAATGGACTTAACTAAATATTTTTATTGTCGAAAGAAGCTTTTTTATGCAGTTGCAGATACCTCTTGGTATGGTCGTGTTCAATGTTTTGATTTAGTAATTTTTTATGTTTATTGTAAACATTAATAAATATTAAAAAGCTAAAACTTATCAAAAAAAGAGTTTTCTTGAAACATTTAATTTTTGTAATATTATTCAATTTATGAATGGTTGTATGACAGCATTGCAAGACTTAGCTGGAGACTTCAAATCTCTTGGGATGCTCTCTAGTACCTATGCTAGAGTCATATAAATAATATGAGCCAGACAAAAAATGGATTGTTCTATTTAAATAAAAAGGAAGTGTCTTATAAATATATATATATATATATATATGTTTGTATTTGTGTATGCATATTTAAAAGACGTATGCAAAAAATAATAATAATTGAGGCATATTCATACAAAAAAGAATGTTTTGGAAGGGGGAATTGCATATAGAAATGACTCATTTACATAAATATGAATAAATTATGCCCCTTTTTTAACCTTCTGGATACTTTGTTTTATTTTTGGACTCTGTACTTTTAAATTCCTTATATTATGTTTGGCTATAATATAGCCAGTATTTTCTATAACACCATGAATAAATTAGTTTATATATACTCCTAGTCAACCAATCAATTCTTATATTCATAAACAAAATATATGGCGTCAGATGAATCAATTTTGAGGCCTCTAACTCCGACAAGGAACTGAAACAATCTTTTATGTTTGTTAAAATCTTGTCATTGTATAAAATCTTCTTCAGTCCTGAAGTTTTGTCATTTTCCATTTTTACACGTTGCAGACGTTGAGCATGACTAGGTTTTTTTTTACTTCTCATGTCCTTCACATCAGCATTGGCCAATCCGATTGTTTTTATTACATCAGAGGTATAGCTCCTTAAAAAGATAGAATCATTATCTAAAGCGTCGGCCAAATCCCTTTGGAACTTTTCGCTAGCAGATTTTGCGTTAAAAGTATTTTTTTTTTTCTGGTTATAAAAATCATGCTGTTAAAATGGTTCATAGTTTTTGAGGCCAAAAATTAGGCTTAAAACTTTATCCTTAAGACGTTAATCAAACATTTATAGATATCAACAGTTTATTTATTCTCCATTAAAAGACTTTTAAATTAGATTATGAATTAAATTTGATGTCATTTAATGACCAAGAGGTGAATGTTTTACAAACTCCAAATGTCGATCCAATTTTCGAATATTTTTCCGCATAAATTAGCTGAAACTGGCGCAATTTCGGGTGTAATGTTTGCTCTGAGCTTCTATACCGTTGACGCCATGTTTCAAAAATGACTCATTTCTAATGGTTTTTGTCAAAACATAAACAATAATTTAACATTCTTGAAATCATTTAAATGACCAAAAGGTGAATGTTTTACAAACTCCAAATGTTGATCCAATTTTCGAATATTTTTCCGCATAAATTAGCTGAAACTGAATTTCAATTCATTTGTTTTAAAATAGCATTCATATTGAATGCATGAGAGGCGATTGAATGACTAAATAAGCTTACTTCATATATTATGTATATGCGAGTGTGTTCAACGTATGCCACATATTTGGTTTCTACATGCTTATAAGGACACAACTAACTAGAAAAAGAAATATTAAATTAATAATGATATTAATACATGATGTTTTTCAACTAGAAGGAGGAGGAAAGTTGAAGCCAAATGCAACACCATCTGTTTGCTACATTATCAAAAGTTAAACATATATGATGATAATAATATTATTTCCCTCTTCTTAACAATGGATGAACTATAATAAAATGTCTTTTCCTACAACTATTTTCTCTCTCTCTCTCTTTGTTGGGGACAATTGTAGATTGTATGTACTAGTGTGTTGGTTGTGTATATACATGTGCATACATTTTATAGTCAAAAGAAGTCTTTATTTATAAAGAAAAAAATGGTTGATAATATGGTTTGTTTTTGTACTTTATTTGTACGATATCTTTTACATTAAAACAAGAGTTATTTATTTCTTGATGAAGTGCACTTATTTTATATACCAACATGAAACAACGAAATTAAGTTAGCAATCATATGATTGTTTTCAGGTAAGTATACTATAATTTTTTTAAAGGTTATTTTAATCATATCAACATCTAGGTCTATGGATAAAATACCATATTTAAAATTACTTACAGTGTAAGATTTTGAGGAAAAAGGCATCGTCACTAGATAGCTTTATAAAATATTAATATCCGTTACAAAAACAACAAGCAATAGCATCTCCGAACAAGAATTAAAATTGTGTAAAATGAAATCATTATTATATAAAATAAGAAAGATTATAGCATACATATCAAACTTCATATCTCAAAGTCCTCTGTGTATAATATATATGTTTATATATACTTCAGCTCCTAAGAAAAAAATATATATAATAATTATTCATGAGTAGGATGACGTATTATCTAAATTTGTATGTATATATTTTCCTTTAAACATATTTAAAAATTGAACTATTGAATAAAAAACTGGACTTATATAAAACCTTTTGAAAAATGTCTAAGATAATCTACGTCACCAGCCAATAGATTCAAACAACAAGATGTCATTATTTAGCAAGGGATATTGTGCACCAAAAAGAATTTATTCCCTTAATATTTTCGGGAAAAATATTTGGTTGATATATTAAGAGATTAAACCTAAATAATAATAATGACTAAATACATTAAAAGACTCGTAATATGTTCTCTTCTCTTTTCTGACAGCCTTTCTTTCTTTCCTTTCTTCAATAATATGTTAAGGTTAAAATAAGTAAGTTGTAATCAGTTCTCTAAGGGGGAAAAGCAAAACATATAGCAAAAAAGAATGGAAAAAATGCTCTCGATGGAATATTATGAACCTTGAAGAGGGAGTGAAGAATCTCTAATGAAATAAACGCAAAACAAATACTTAGCAGACTTTCTATCTTTTTGCCTTTGGAGTTAGACTTCTCTGCCATATGGAAGTCAATATGATTTAATTAGCTCCATGCTTTCTCATGGAAAAAGCTCCCCCCCCCCCTTTTATTCATGAGAAAAATAAAGCTTTTTTTGTCAAAGAAAAGGTGGAAAAATTGTGTGCTTTTGTATTTTATATTGATAATCCAACGACAACTATCAATGCTCTGTCCTTTGTGGATGAAAACCAATGAGTCATGATTTGTAAAACATTAATCGTATTAACCCATGGAGTTAAAGCCATCTGTGAAGAGGACAAAATAAGATCACTCCTTAAGGAACATAAATGTGGTTACGAAGACACTTAAGAGTTTTATCAAGTCTCAAAAATGTAAAGCTGCTGCTTGACTGCAAAGTAGCATTGAAAATACTTTAAGCGACTCCTCGATCTTCCTTAAAACTATTGCTACTGATTTAGTAAACGAATAAAGAGTCACTGATATCGTAGAAACTAAAATGGCAAGAAAAGAGACATTGGACCTAAATTTTCAATTGAATCTAAATATCTCCCCCGTGATGAACATTGTTCTACATCTACTATCTAAAGCATTATTGCCGATAATAAAGTTTTAAAGAAGCTCTCTGATATCTTGCATATTTTTTTAAAGCAGTTCTCAGGGTTTTTTTAATAGGCTTTTATTGCTACACATACAAAAACAGAGCGGGCACTTGCAAAAAATATGTAAATTCACTTATGGTGTCCTCGCAACGATTTCTTCTAAGGTCTATTGCGGTCCGTCCTGATTGTCATCCAAGAATGGTGCTGAGTTGAGCCATTTTTCAATAACTGAATTTGCCATGAACTTATGCACTTTTGACATATCTTGTCCTCCAAATTCCTCGTCGGAGTCCAGGAAGACGACCCGTTCAGCTCAAACTTAGGACAGTCACGAGCTAAATGGAGAGGATCCTCGTCTGCTTCACCACAACCACGGCAAAGTGAATTGATAGAATGATTCATGACTTTGTAGTGCTTTCGGAGAAGGCAATGTCCAGTCATGAATTGAACTAATTTATTTAACTTGCTTTTAGGGTAATCTAAAAGATTTCGCCATCGGTTGATTTTTACCTTTGGCATCATTGCACGACTTTGGCGACAATGTGTAAGATTAGACCAAATGGTCTGCCACTTTTCTCATAAAAGTTGGAAAGACCCTCATGAAATGTGAATATCATGGGTGGGATACACATTTGCATCACCTCTCTTTGCTAGCATGTCAGCTACTTCATTGCCAGTAATATCGCTGTGACCCTTCACCCACGAAAGAGAAATGGGAATCATGTTGGCAATTGATTGAAATATGTATTTAGTATCCCGAACTAGGGCACTTTTTGTCTCTATTAATCGTAGAGCTTGCAATGCCGCTTGAGAGTCCGTCCAAATACAAAAGCCATTAGTTGTCCATTTCTCCAGGTTACTTATAATCCAAGAAAGGGCTTCCTTGATGGCTAAAATTTCTGCTTGAAATACACTGTTATAAGGGGCAAGGGTCAATGAGGCGTCTTGAACCATAATTTGTCCCTTAGTAACAATGTAACCCGACCCAACTCCGTGCTCATTTTTTGAGCCATCAGGAAAACATTCACTTGATGATCCAGCTGTTTTTCCTGGACATTGGCCTTCCATATTTTCTTCCTGACGATTATATCCTTGTTAATGGCAGGGAATAGCTCGGAAATGACAGTATTCTGAGCAAAGCCAGATGGAACGCTCTTTGTTTTCGAGTGAATTCATTCTGTCCGTTCTTCCATTACATCAACGATCCGGAGTCTTGTCATGATAGCAACACGCTTTACTTCAAGGAAGAGTGGTAGTATTCAAAGAAAACTTCCAATCCTCGAGTCGGTGTTGAACGCATCGGGTGGCAGATTCCAAGGAGACCCAATCTTTGGACTTTATCAAGGAGAGTTTGTTGGCCAAACGTGAGATTATGTGCCCAAACCACAGATCCGTATATGATTGTCGGTCTAACCATACTTAGATATGCCCATAAGGCTTGTCGTGGGCTTAGTCCCCATGTTTGACCAATTACTCTCTTGATTGCATGAAGGATTTTTTGATTTTGCAACTTTTGTCTTTATATGAGGATGGAACCTAAGCTTGGAGTCAAATAACACTCCTAGATATTTCATCTCTTGGGAATATGGTATAACATGACCTCCCATATGAAGACATGGTCATGGTGCGATGACATGTTTGGTTTTGCGAATAAAAACAGTTGCCACCGTCTTTGAAGGATCAAATTTGAGACCATTTGTTCCCCCCCAATCTTCAACGACTGCGAAAGCTTGATTCATACTCTGAGCCATTTTTTTTAAGGTCTAGACCAATAACAATTAGAATAATATCATCAGCATAGCAAATAATCTTTATTTCACTATTTCTGAACTTTAATAAGAGGTCGTTGATGGTTACATTCCATATTATTGGAGAAAGTACTCCACCCTGCGAACTTCCCCGAGTTAGACGAACTATCATGGAGATCAATTGTATGTTTTTTACTATTCTACCCCTAAGTATATTATCATACCATGAAGTGATGTGAGGGTTCACTCCCATGGCCTGAAGTCCTGTTTAGGCTCCTTCGAAGGATATGTTATCAAAAGCTCCACTACAATCAAGACTGACAGCTAGAGCATATTTTTATGATATACAGCCTTCTCTAAAAGATTGACTATCTCCACTAAAGCCGTGTCAGTGGATCGACCGATAGTGAAAGCATATTGTTGATATAGTTGAGAGGGTAGAGTTTCTTGAAGGTGCCATTGCAAAAGCCTTTCCAGGGTTTTAAGCACAAAACTTAAAGAGTAATTGTACGAAAAGATTTCGGACTTTCATATGATTCTTTCCCTGGCTTAGGAACAAAAATCACTTTCATTTCTCGCCATATGAGAGGAATTTCATTTAAACGTAAAGATCGGACAAAAAGAATACGAAGATATTCCAACATTTCGATTGGGAGAAACTTCAGAGTACATGGGGATATATCATCTAAACCTGCAGACTTGAAACTTTGAAAAGATTGAACTGAAAGCTTCAATTTTTCAATAGTTATTATTCCTCCAAAATCATCATACTTATCCATAGGGACGGTAGACCATGCATCACGAACTACAGCAGTACTGGGATCCAGTTCTCCTCCGGGAAAGTGATGTACTATAAGGTTTTTCTATATAAGCTTCAGGGTTTCAGCTGATTTTCCATTAGCATCGCAGAGAAGGCCGATTGATGCAGTTGTATCTTGTCCAAGTGATCGAACAAATTTTGACACGTCTCCAGAGCTGTTGTATCTACTACAGTATTCTCGCCAACTATTTTTTTTTTCATGGCAAAGGTCTTTATTCTATTCATATAATACAATAATATAAAATAAAAATAGATATAAAAAAGTGTTTGGTAAAAACATAAATAACATTATAGTTTAAAATTAATATACCCCGTAAGACCTTAAAATTCTATTGCCATTTAAATCTAAAAACGTAGTAAAAGAAAACACAATACATAATTTTCTTATAGTAAAAACTAAGATTCTTTTTTAAATTATTATAATTTTTATAATTATTCTGATGGCCTTGGCGTAGTGCTGAGAAGTTGACGGGAAGTATTTGACGAGTACGGACGCGTTATCCCAAGATCCTCCACCGAGAGTCGGAATCTTTAGAGCAAAAGCTGTGTACCAGCTGCCGCTGATATTAGGATTGCTCGGAGCTTGCTGCTTTCGATTATCTCTTCTCCAGTAAGCTTCAGGTATATATAAGCTTTGCATTTACTTATTGCAGCCCTGATTGCTCTTTCTTCGTTGGTCAAATTCGATCTCAACGGAAAACCGAATAGGATGTATGCTCCCAAAAATTCCACCTCGAAGTCTACAATGTTCGATGCATTTAAAAGTACGAATTATTTTAGGATTTTCAAAGCAGGACAGTCGTAAAACGCATGCTTAATATCGTTGTATAATCGTCCACAATCTTTGCAATGGTTTCTGAAACTGATTAAGTTTGCAGATATTTGAAGTTGAGAAATAAACTACTTGCCATCATTTATCCCTCTCAATGAATGTAAGATCCTCTTCTCCCACACTCTAGGGAGATCAAAAATTTCATTGATTTTTGGGTGGCATTCAAAGCATCGTTTGAGACTTTGTCTTTTTGAGGAAATTTCACACACCAAGGAGCCAGGGAATATGGCTTTTTGCTCCCCTCTGAAGTGGAAAATAAAATAGTCCGGATACAAAACTGACTGTTTTGATATATCAGAATATATAAGCGAGTTTCTTCAAAGGCAATCTCCTCCAACTTTTTGGCTGATAAGGAAGGTTTTGGAAGAAATATTTTTTCTCCAAATTTTCGGCGGATATATCGATAGTTGAACTATAATCGAAATGGGGTTGTTTTTCCATATTATCCTTTGGACAGCTGCCCAATCCATTGAATGTTTTTTTTGCCTATGTGGTTCGATAGAATTGAACCCGACAGGATATAATATGCATTATAGCATTAAAATTCGTCTATCGAACCTAGGATCGTATCAATCTTATCTTTGGCAATATACTTGTTGGATAGTTCGCTACGAAACATTAGTCTAGTGAATATAATAGAGTCTGTCCACATAACCCCACCATTCTATTGGTGGCTTTGAATATGCATCTCTTAGAACTTTTGTATAATCTTTGGTAATACGTTCCGAAGCAACACCAGTCCTCCTCCTAGTTCTGATCTTTTTCTTTGTATAGTGGGCGAATATTAAATATTATTCAAAAAGCACTTTATGCCATTGTCTTTCTTCTTCCAGGAGGCGCTCACCAATAGTTGGCAGGGCACTTGCAACACAATCATTTGCGATTCTTAATTCTTTGGACTTATTGAGAAGTATATTATACTCACGAGTCTTCTTACCTAGTGCGTCTCGAAGGCGTTGACCTCCTTTGCCTCGGCGAACACGTCGTAAAATATTTTGTACGTGCGCTCTGAGTGACTCAAGTTCTCATTCCACCAAGGAACCGGTCTTATTCTTCGTGCTGGTTTTAGAGGAGCTACAATATCTAGTATTTTCTGAACAGTTGTACAAGCCTCAGAAGAACTGGAAGGTTACTAATTAATGGACAAGGTAGGTTTTTGGACTCCTTCTTCAATTCAAAAGTGAATTTTGGCCAGTCAGCTTTTATAAGATTACAATACTGTTTTATAACTGGTTCGTAACAACCGATGGAGTATTAAATATAAGAATGGTCACTATATGAATAGTTGTATCGACTTGCCATCAAAAATTTGCAAACGCTGATTAAATGAGCGGTTAGTCACGTTATATCAATATGGTTCGAACCTCGTTGGTTATTGAATGTGGGTATGTTTCAATGTTTTGAACACTCATATTAAACTGCTCAATTATCTCTTCAAGAACTCCACCCCGACCATTTGAGTTAGGAAGTACAAAAGGGTCTATTGGACGGAGAGGATTCGAAGAGGAAGAAGAGCTGATGGATGGAGGGGAATCCGGAAAATAGGAAGATCCAGAGAAACTGACAATAACAAGTCAAAACTCTAAGAAGCAGCCAAAGCGCAAATCGAGTGTGCCATCTCAGAAATTTAATGATAAAGAGGGTAATGGCCAGACGAAGAAGACTAAAGGGCCCTTTGGGTCATCTTTTGAGGTTTCAAATCTCGAAAAAAGGAATTTATAACATGGCACCTCAACTTCGTATATTACAAATTAACCTTCATCATTCCAAAGCTGCGGAAGCCGAACTGCGTCTACATGACCTTAATTATGATATTGCTCTAATTCAGGAGCCTTTACTAAGACATAACTCAAATTACCTCTTCTCGAATAGTCGACTAAAGTCGTGTTGGACAGCCTGGTGGAAGAGCATGTATACGAGTGGACAAACAGTACCTTTTTGGGAATTAATGAATTCTCAGATAAAGATATAACGACAGTCCTCATTCGACATACATGTGTCCACAATATGGTCAAAAGAAAAAAAAATCAAGAATCTAAATGTGTACTACTGCTCGGCGTATTTTGATATCAACGTCGAAATTTCTGCTCGAATGAAATTCCTTGTTTTGCTTGGTTTTTGTATGAGAGAAAAAACAAACCATTGGTTATTGGATACGATTCAAACGCACATAGTCCACTCTGGGGATCACCTAACTCAAATGGTCGGGGTGGAGTTCTGGAAGAGATAATTAAGCAGTTTAATATGAGTGTTCAAAACATTGTAAACATACCAACATTCAATACCCAACGAGGCTCGAGCCATATGATATAACGTTGACTAACCGCTCATTTAATCAGCGTTTGCAAATTTTTGATTGGCAAGTCGATACAGAATATTCATATGTGGCCATTCTTATATTAAATACTCCATCGGTTGTTACAAGCCAGTTATCAAACAGTATCGTAATCTTATAAAAGCTGACTGATATGTCAATACATACTACACTACACTATGGAGTGAACCCAGAGGACTTGGACTCCATATCCCTTTGCCTTCCTCACCGACCCTGTTCACTTCAATGAGAAGAAACTTAAAGGAAGAACTTAAGGCAAAGGTCAAGTTACCTTGTGCTGTTGACTTGGTTGATAAAAAAGGAGCTGAGTTTACTGTAAATGTGGAATCAAGACAACTTATGAAGGAGTTAAATGTCCCCCTGCATTTTGATATGAGAGTGCCTGAGATAAAAGGGTAATTTCCCATGAAAAAGTACGACATTGCTTAAGTCTCTTTACAAAAGTAGAATCGGTAGAACGCTTAAAAAAGCGTTTTGATGTACAATTAGAAGCCCAAAATAATATATCTATTCGACATTGGCCAGAAGAAATCTGCAATAGGATAAGTAGACAAACAACCTCATGCTATTGCTAAAGTTATTGGAAATACAAATAACCTCACCAGTTACCTACCCATCGATCAAGAAATTACACCCTTATAATTCTCTGGAAGACCAAAACAGTGTGGAAGATACTACCATTTTGGCCACCAAACAAATGAATGCATTAACAAATCGAAATCTCCATCTGAATGCCGTAGGTGGTTGTTAAGAAGAATGACAAGGAGAGATGCGGAAGGAATTACAATTCCATTGACAATGGATTTCAATACGAATAAAAAGTTATTGCTGAAAAACTCAGTGTTACTTCTTACGAAATTTCGGAGAAATTATCTACTACTGATAGCTTACAGCAGTTCTCAGGTATATTTAGGTGGAGAAAGATACAATTTCTCCAAAAAGAAAATTATTTTTTCTCCGAGGTATATCACTTTGAAAACATTTTAGAATTTATCAAAAAAGATAATAAAGGCTACAAAGCGTCGGTTCATGATGATATCTTTGGACGTGTGATTACCCTCACTCCAAAAGAGATTATTTTTAACCATTGGAAAACATTTGGAACAGTGCAGATGAATTCCAAGGACTCTTTCAGAGTCGTATAGGTAGCTTTGCAACCAAAGAAGGGAGACGGGATAGATCTAATCTCTGGAGAACCATAATTATTTTAAATGTGCATACATAATTTTAACGGTGTATTAGCTAAACAGATTGAATGAATTTGAATTTTTAAAATAAGAGGAGAACAGAAGGGTTTCCTTAAGTTTAGGAAATACTGATATTTCTATGAATATTTCCACAGCAATTGAATCCATTAACTATCGTAAAACTTAGTTGCGGTCGATTTAGGAATGTTTTTACTCTATCCGCCATTGTCATATTTTAAAGTGAACTAAAATCTCTTCAAAAACGTTTTTTTTAAATCCCATCAGGGATCTATTATTCGATGGCTCATCTATCCTATCCCTGGAGGGTATCAACAGTCCTCCCATTCATGTTAAAAAAGTTGTAAACAAGGGTGCCCTGTAGCTCCTCTTCTATTTGTGGCAGTGATAGATGAACTCTCAAAAACATTAACTCGAAAATACTCCGGATTTGGAGTGTCTTTAATGGTTTTGAAACACCTAATTGCCCTTTACGCGGACGATGTAAATCTTATGTGAAGCCTGCTCAGAAAAACATTAATCAAAAGTATTGAAATACTGCTCTCGTCCTTTACTAAATTTGAACGCAAATCCAGACTTAAAATTAACCGTAACAAAACGGTTATACTTCCGTTGGGTTCAGATAGCTCCATTTTAATACACGACTCCCAGGTTGTGGCTTCTGTAAATATTCTTGTATTGAATGGTTAATAGTAATGTCGCAGAGAGTAATGGTCTCAAATGAGTTTTATGATTTACAATAAGTGAGGCATGGCAAAATCTTTTTTTGCAGAAAAGGTTAGACCTATATAATACCCGTGTGATTCCACTGTTTATGTATAGAGTCACATCTGTCCTGTTTCTCGCTGAATTAGCAATAATGGAAGAAGAGTCTTGGTTGCAAATTCTTTTTTCATATTGTATATAAAACATCCGAAAAAATTGGTGGAGGTGGACTTTGTCAGTTTAGTTTTATTTTACCTACATGTTATCTATGCACCGTAAATGAATAGGTGTTTTACTCGACAAAGATAGGATAATATTTTATACATAATCTAAATTTACAACTGGCTTCATAAGGGCCCTCCTTATACGAACCCAAAATTGGAAGCCTTCTCTCCCTTATTAGCTTCGATACAAATAATTTTATGGACGACTCAGCATTATGTCCTATCCGCTACTGCTGTAGATATTATCTATGAAAATAAGAACAAAGAACTTTTTGTCAATACATTTGGCCATCCTTAGAGAGAACCGCCTTATATCATAATGGTATTACTCTCCATGACCTAAAATCGGTTCCTGTCTTCAATGTAGGAAGGTTTTGTTTACCTTTGCAACGTTCAATTAATGATTTTAGTCCTTCTAAGTCTTAGATTTTAAATTTGAACCCGTATTGAGGATTCCTTTGCTTCAGGATCTCTATCAGAGAGGTTTTAAATTTGCTTGATTTTCCTCAATCATGGAAGCAAGGATATTTCGGTCGACGTGTGGCATAGTTGAAAGTGCAAAATTTACAGATTTTCGCTCAATTAGTTAGATTTTATTATTCATGCAATAATTTTGATTTATTATTTAATTCCATCATTCATGCCTTCGTTGATTGTCCTATCCTTACGGTGGTCAAGCGTTTTATTAAATTGAATGTGTGCGAAAAAGAAATAATCACCTCCAATCTTTTTAAAGTCTATATTGTTTTTGGCGCCTTCGAACGTAAACATAATGCCTCCCCCTAGTCACAAAGCTATAGACACTCATCTTTAAATACAAGGTCCTTAATTGCAAAAAAAATCATCCCAAGATTATTTTAAAATCTTCCTTAATTTAGCAAAGCATCCTTTTTGTGAATGGAGGCGTTGCGTTTCGTATAATGAAATTTATCATTGCCTTATGTTCGGCTCTGAGCTATAAACGATGCCTTTCGGTTACTTGGGGCTGTGGCCAAAGAATCATTTGGAAAAAAAACCACCAATTTTGAAAAGGACTCCATTGTTGATATCATAAGATATAATTCTTCAAAGATCATTTTCTTCAAGAGCTTGGGAATCCTGAGGATCTTGAGAAACTCGCAATCAATAAGTGTATACTAACTATCCACAACTTACATCATAATGACTCCCTTATCAGTGAAGGTTTCCCTTGTTACAGGCGGCAAATTATCATAATTTGCCAAAGCCCTGGTTTTTAAAATTGACAATGCAGTTTGGATTGTCGGAGTGCAATCTCATTTGCGATAAATTCTTACAACTCCTGGATCTCCCAAGAGAATGGAGTAATCGTATCCGGCATTCTATTAGCTGTATAACGGAAGGAAGAAAATTTACTTCACATTTACTGATTTTGGCAAATCTCCTCAAGTTTTTCCGCCCTTGCATAAACTGTGGGGTTTATTTTCATCTCTATATTGGCAAATATGAAATAAAACATTTTGTGACCAAAAAAGTCATCCTTGCTAAGCCTTAATGTTTAATCTAGAGTTTTTAAACACACATATTAAAAAATGATAGCCATAAAAATAAAGAACGATTGTTTATGTATTTGTTATGTACCGACGTGCTTCTTGTGAATCCCCGGGATTTTCATCATTTCTTCCGAAGTAGGAACTTCGGACGAAGGGTGTTGATATTTTTCGTGTTGCATGTGTACGTGGCTGTGTGTGGAACTTTAAAACTTTAGGATTGACCTTTTTCTCGAGGAGAAATCGACCTTTATAACAGTGTGAGGGAGACCGGAGTTGGATGCGGACTCAAGAGTGATTTGAGCCTTTTTTAGTCATGTACAGGCTTGCTGTTTTTCAAAGGGGCCTATAGATGCAAGGAAGCGTCTTAGACATTTAAAAGTTCCTCGAGTTTTAAAGCTTAAAAACTCAGATGGGTCGGAAGAAGAGGTTACGTTTAAACTAAAATGCATAGACAATGTCCTTCTTGACACGAAAAAAAAGATCTCTCTGACGCTCATAAATACTTTAAGCGGGTCAACGAACATCGCTTGGTAGAATGGCTGAGACAGTTTGGGAGGTGCATGACCACTTTCCAAAAAGAAATCCTACCGATACAGTTGCGGAGGCTAAGTACAAAAACTATAGGGAAGTATAGCGTGATAGCGATTATATTGTAAACATGATCGCAGATCCTGCTTCCATTCCTCAAATTTTACCGTTGAAGGCAGTTTGATTGATGTTAAATTTTCGGGGGTGAGGCTGCAATGCCAAAAGTGCTTTAGCTTTGGCCATTTGAAACACCATTGCCTGGAGAGAAGGGTGCGAATCATAGATTATGTGCGTACTTTGCTTCGAACGATTCAGGAGAAAAAAGACCTTTGTCAATCTATCATTGAATCTCAAATAGCTACAGACATTAGAGTAGAAGAACCTCCCACCTCTTCAGTTACTACTGGGGAAGCTAATTCAATGGATAATATTGGGACTGTAATTTGCGAGGATGTCTCGACTGAAAAAGATTCAGAGGCTATTCCGGACACTCGTCAGGAATTACCCCCTACCTCCTCTGAGGATATAGTAGAGGTTTACGGGACTATCAATGCAGTGGGGGAGACATGCAAGTTGAAGTCCTGGATGGTAGCACCTCAGCTTTGCCATTGCAAAGGCCTTCGATGATCGTTGGGTTGGAAACTAGTTGTGTAACTCAAAGTGACGTTCTTCATCAAGACATGGAGGGTAAAAATAATGGAGAAGAGTCCTTACTCGTTACAAATGAAGCGTCATCAACGGACACTGATAGGTGGAGTGAAAACGAATTTACTGTCCCTATTGCCCGATTGCCTCCGAACAGCAACCTTTGTCAACAACATCGACTTGCAAACGGCAGCCAAATGAAAACCTGAAGTCACACCTGGACACCTCCTTGATAATTGAACATCGCACTCGCTCTCACTCTGCTGGAAAACGAAACAAACCGATTCTGCAAACTCTCCAGACAGTGAGTATAGTCGTTCAAAAGTAACGAAATCCTAAACCTATGCCATTTCATTTCCAAGCAAAAATCACGGACTTTCTTTTAGACAACGTGTCTGTATGTCCTCAAACTTGGGAATTATGAAGATAATAATCTTCATAATTAGTTCTCAATACAAAAGAAGAAAAGTAGAGAAAAGTTCAGACATTCTCTGATGAAACAATGACAGACATCAATGCGGATATAATCTGCCTTCAAGACATTAAGTCTCGTACATATTCCTCCTGTAGCTTAGATTGTTGTTTGTGTCTTCCCAAAAATATATAAACACTACTTTACTGGCTCAGGGTTAAACAGAGGGGTAATGACAGTTGTTTCTAATATAATCCTATCACTTCCTGTGTCAAAGAATACTCGGGCATTAGTGAATGGCACAAGTTACGTGCCACTTCGAATGATTTTGTCTTTTACATTATTAATGCATATGGACCGAATGAAAAATCTGCTTTTCTCAAGCTATCATAAATAATCAGCTCCAACGCTCTATTCCCTTTCTTCTTCTTGGCGATTTAAATGTAGATTTGGAAAACCCTCACTCTATCTATGCTAACCGTCCAAAAAGAAGGTCATTCTTTGCTTAAACTTATTTGACCTCACAGAAAAATGGTGCCCTGGGAGCTTTTCTTGGTCTAGGGGTAAAATCAGATCAAGAATTGATTTAGCATTGGCCTCTTCATCATTTGCATCTCGAGTGAAAAAGGCTTCTTATCGTCCTAATACTTTCTCTGACCATAAAATCATCGAACTTAAACTGTTAGGTAGTGTTACAAAAGTAAAGTTTCCCAAAATGGGTTCTCGGTTATGATACCTTCATCAACAAGCTTAAATTAAACTTAGAGAGGAACTTTCACGCAAAACTATCCCCTTCTCAAGTCAATTCCATTCTCTCTAGAACAATACGTCGAATTGCATCTAAATTTAAATATACGAGTAATATTAATAAAGATAAGTATTCAAAGCAAAATTGATGGAGGACATACTAAACAAGGACTCATTGTTTGTCACTTCGCTTATGAAGATACCATTAATACCTTCAACATTGCTATAGTCTCGGAAGCAGAAATGGAAGCTAAAGTCGCTCGTGATCAAGACATGAATAAAAGAGTCCGGGATCTGTTTAAGATAGATAAAGTTTCCACCTCTTCTGTCTCCAAATTGGCATGGGCGGTAAAGTCCTAACGCGTAAGGAGGACATTTTAAGATATTTTCATGCTCGGTTTCAATCTCTGGTAGGACACAGGGATGGTCCATTTGCAAAAGCCAAACGAAAAAATGGTCATGAGTTGATTTTTACTCATGAAACAATAATGAATTATCTTAAGAAGAATCTCAAAAAGAACAAGGCTTGTGTCCTGGACGGAATAATGAGTGAAGTATTCTCAGTTTTTCCACAGCAAATAGTTCCTTTTCTTCTAAGAATTGGAATGCAAATGGAAGAAAATGGTAAATTACCATCTTCTTTGACCAAAGGACGAATCGTTCTAATACCTAAAAAGGGAGATGGAACGGACTTTGGCCACTGGAAGCCTATCACGGTTTTAAATCAAACTTACCGTGTTTTATCACGCGTCCTTGCTCAACAGATGCAGACGATTTTCAATACAAAATTGGATGTCATCAAAAAGGGTTTCTCAAGGATCGCTAAATTTGTGATATATCTAGAAATGCCCAAGCCTGCATTGATTCTTCAAAAAAAGGGGAAAATTTGCAGCAATTTAAAAATCTCAGAAGCTGTCGACTTTTCGAAGGCGTTCAATTCGATTTATCCAACCCAAGTCCTGAGATCAGTACGGAAGCTATTGCCTCGGAAATTCTTTAATCGCGTTCGAGCACTACTATTTAATGGTACCTTATCTCTGTCCTCTTGAAAGTAGTCCAATAACGTTAGGAAGAGGTTGTAGGCAGGAGTGTCCATCGGCTCCTTTGCTATTCATTGCAGCAATTGAATAGTTTGCCCAAAAGCTCCAGAAAAAATTGAAGGCCTTGGCATTAAGATCGAGGGTTTGCCTCATATGCTAGACATCTATGCAGATGATGTCACAATTTCGTTAGAAGCAAACTCTGAGCCTCAACTTATGAAAAGGATTGAAGTTGTGTTAAAGTTTTTCACAAAACTCGAAAAGATATCAGGTCTTTCCGTTAACAAATCTAAAACCTCAATACTTACCATTGGTTCCTGGTTTCCATTTCAAGGTATTAAGATTCACTTTTGTTCTGTGAAGTCGAGAATTGAGATTTTGGGAATTCATTGGAATAGATGGGGGATTGACGATAGGAATTGGAACAGCTTGAATCACCTCGTTCTTCAAAAGACAAAAATGTGGAGGTCCCTCAACCTAAAAAAGAGAATTGACCTTTATAACTCGAAGGTTATTCCTTTAGTATTGTATGTAGCATTCTCTCCCCCTTCTTTGCCGAAAAGGCAATCATGAACGAAGATAAGTGGTTTGTATCATTATTTCATCATTCGTATATTAAAGCTTTAAAAAGAAAGAGGGCCCACTTAGGAGGCAACATAATACAACTTTCCCTTATAATTCCCAATATTTATTTAAACTATTCCTTAATATTTTCCAAAACCATTTTGTAGATGGTACAGATCGGTTTCGTTGAGTAATATTTGCAATTGGCTCTTGTTTGGGTCTGAGTTAACGAATCGTCAAACCAGTTCTCTTTCACAGGTTTGGGGTTGTGCCCAAAGAATTTTATGGAGAAATGTTCCTGTGTTTGAAGGAAACTGCATTACTGATATAATCAGGTGCAATTTGGGCAAGAAATATTTTTTCAGGAAACTGAGGTGTCTGGAAGTTTTCGAGGAAATGGCGATAAAAAATAGTATATTATCAATACATGATGTGAGTCCAGCCAACCTTTTTCGTGATGGTAGATTTTTATTTCCTCTATCAAGAGCTGCTCTCAGCTATCAGGTTTTCAGACCCTCGTACCTTAAAATGACTTCCCCCATTCGTTCCGGTTGTGAAGAAAGCTTGAACATATGCCAAAAGTATGTTGAACTTCTCAAACTTCCAGTGTGTTGGAGAACAAGAATTTTGCGATCTCTTATAGGAATTGCTGACACAAAATTAACGGCACAATGGCAGATATCCGCAGATCTCATACGCTTTATATATCCATGCAAGGATTGTGGAAAACTGTATAAATCTACTTTACACGCCTTTGTGGATTGCCATACTGTAGCCATCCTTAAACAGTGCATCAGTTTGAATGTTAGAGGCCTTCAGACTCCACATGCAAATAACATTTGCAAAGCTATCATCCTGTTTGGTCTTGGCAGATCATCCTCTGCAAAATCTAGAGCAATTAATAGTGCTCTTTTAAATGTCAAAGCTCTTATAGCTAAGAGGTTAGCATCTCACTCTCCTATCAGTCCGTGGGAGATAAGCGGCGGCTAGTTATGCGGCTTTGGACCTCAAGATCCCCTTTGTCATCGATGGAAAGTGGAGTTTGGCAGCCGACGAAATTCGTTACTTCCCATCATGTTACCTCCCATATGGAAAATGAATCAAGTAACTTTTACGTAAAATTAAAGTTTTTAAATAGGAACATTTATATATGTTTTTTTGTGGCAAGTTGTTTGATTATAATTGTATTTTAGATTTTTTCATATGTGGTGTCAAAATTTTAGAAAAATGCTTAATTATGTTTTACACATTAATATAGTTTTATATACATTTACTTATTTGTGCTGGTATTCTTTTATGGACTGTTGAATATAAAAAACATCAAGGAGGAAATAAGAACTTTGGTTGAGAATAATATAGGTTATAAAGGTTCTAAGTAATTTTTATGAGTGAAAGTTTTTACTTCATATTTGCCACATCAATGTAATATAAAAATACACTAAGTAAGTAAATAAGTAGACTCTTTTAAAAAGTGATGACTAAACATAAAGTGAAAGTTTATTTGATCTTTAAAAGACGGCGATATTTTCTTTACAAAATCCTCTTGGCTGATTATTAAAACTGAATTGAACACGATGGTACGAATCGTACGACATTCTAGCCCATTCCCAATCATCAGATTTTGTATTCGGTATCTTATTGTAGAGTTGAGTAGCGGGCGGCGGCACCAATGATGATTGTCCTTAGGTCCTCAGTATCGATGAAATAGTTCGTCCTATTTTTGGGACGATAAGGACTTTATATTTAAAAGTGCTGTGTCTATAGCTTTGTGACAAGGGGGGCATTATGTGTTTTTTTTTGTTGTTTTTTAAAGTCCGCTGACTATAAGCATTTATTTTTCATTTCAAAACAAACACAGAAAAACAAGTAATAAAAATTAGCATAGATTGAAAACATTAGTAACTTAAAATTAAAATATGTTAAACACGTACTAAAAACAATTAGCTTTAAGATTTTTTAACAGTGGGGGCATTATGTTTATGTTGTAGGCACCCAAAAAATATGGGCTTTTAAAAGATTAGAGGTAATTATTTCTTTTTCCGCACACATTTAATTTAATAAAACGCTTGACCACCATAGGACAGGACAATCAACGAAGGCATGAATGAGGATTGAATAATAAACCACAATTATTGCATAGATAATAAAATCAAAGTTCTAAGTATTATTTGAAAGTATCATCCCATACTAAAAACACATTTGGATGGAAGAAGGCGTTCGACACATTAATATTACAAAAAAAGGTTGAAGAAAATGCCCATATGAACTTAAATAGACCTTTTAGACTAAAATTTCACCTTCAAGAGAAGAACAAGTTAACAATGAAAAATGACACATTCATTAGCAGTACATATATAGTTCAAGAAAAGAAAATGTAATGTCTAAATATTTTGATATGTCTGATCTACCTCCGGGTAATCCCCCTGATAATATTTCAGGGAGGGCATATCTGAAGAGAAGAGATTACGCCAATGTAGTCAAAAATAAAAAATACAACGATGAAGAAATACGCATGAATTTGAATGGATCCTTTAAATGGGAGTCATTCGTTCTAACGTGCGAAATTCTAATGGAGATTGTTTCAGGACTGATAACTTGAAGCATATTAATGTATATGACTTAGCTGTGCTGTATGGCTTTAGGGAAGAGGAAATTGCGGGTGCAAACCTAGGTTTGGATTGGTTCAAGCTTGTTTCTATACAAGATGTCCAGTCGATGTTAGAACGAGGTTGAATGATCTCAAGAGATCATTTACTATGAAAGTTTTGAACCATGAAGGAGTGCTTGTCGATGCCGTATTCAAATTGAGGGGATTGATAAGATTGTTGTTGATGGAAAGAAGAAGGTAATGTCACTCTCATTAATACTTTTAAGAGAGTTGATGAGGCGAGTATGGTGAAATGGATGGGTAAATGGGGAGATGTGTTAAATCACTACCCGAAAAAAAACCCAGTGAATAAAACAGCGGAAGAAAAATACAGTAACTATAGAGTGATTTGGAGAGATAGTGATTATGTTATTGAGACAATAATTGACCCCTCAACGCTACCGCAAATGATAGTCTTCAGGGTAACCTTGTAAGGCTAAAATTTCTGGTTCTAAAATCCAATGTCAACGGTGTTTTAATTTTGGCCATCTGAAATACTATTGTAATGAACAGAGAGTTAGAACCCTTGATTATGAGAAAACTTTAATTAAAACGTTAGAGGATCGTAACAACAATGTGATTGGTGAGTCTAATAATGTAGTAGTATCCAAAACTGTCCCTCAAGCGGAAATAGTTTTGAATTCAAAGGAATCTGATAAGAGTAGTAGTAGTAAGGATACCTCACATCCTACAATTCTTGTAACAGGTGATTCTAATACCACTGAGTTACTAGCGAAGTGACAAATGTTAGAAATGATTTAGGTTTAGAGATTTTGGATGCCTCTAGTGATGAGGCTACTCCATTTGATACCATCAAACTCGGCTCCGGTCACTAGGGAGGTTCTTCAATAGCGGTTGATATACCTCTTGCGGGGGTTTCTAGTGGGTCACCCATTGAAATTGTAAAATCCTCATACCTCAACCAATTGGATGAGGAGATTCCTTCATCAACGGTCGTTTCATCAATTGCTGCTTCTGAGAGGTCCCCCATTAAACATGTAATTCTTCTCGTCCTAACCCACCGAGTGCTACTGTGTCGGATATGGACAACAATAAGTCTGTCCCTCTTGTACCTGAAACGTCACCTCTCTTACATTAGCTGAGGAGAATGCCCTCTTCATATTGAAAAGCCAATTGACAAGACAAAAAAACCATTGAAACAGCGCAATGAAATCCAGCAGATCTTGTCCTCAAGGACTCGTTCTCAGTCGGCTGGTAAAAGAAATCGCTCTGATTCTATTTTCTCCCCTGAGAGAGCAAAGAACACGGGTAAAAGAGCCAATTGTCGAGATTAATTTTCGTTTCTGCTGTGTATAAATATGTGTTATATTCCCTCATGATCTCTTCAAAAAATGGGACTTTCTTTAGGGACAGTGAGTCTCAGTTGAAAATTACCTCAAGTTTCCCATCCAAGTCCTTAAATCACACTGATACTAGAGGACAGTGGTGCATAAAATAAAATAATTTCATCAAATATAAGGGTGGCAGATCTCGTCATCCCCGTCATGCGTTGATGAAACATCTTTGTCAATGAAACCGATTTATTATGTTTGCAAGATGTCAAATCCAAAATATCTTCTTCTTGTATAAATGCATGTCGTTTTTGTCTTCCACTGTTAGTTAAAAATTTATTTTTTATACAGAATAATAGTTATATTTTTTTTACTGTTCGGAAAATTCCAGATGGGTACTGACTTTTATCTCCAAAAATTTGATATTCCATCCTGCACAAGAGAATACTCCGGTGTCAGTGATTGGCATCAAATTCTAATAAATTGTGATGGTTTTAATTTTTCTTTAATTAACGCCTATGGGCCTAATCAAAAGTCATTTCCGTTTTTTCAATTATAATGAATGAGAATAAAGCTCGTAGTTACGTCCCATAACTATTTTAAATGAGTCTTACCGCATTCTGGCTGGCATCGTGGCCGTGAATTTAGAACCTGTTCTGAATAAGAAAGTTAGCCCTCATCAAAAGGGATTCCTAAAGGGAAGAAAAAGCTAGTGACATTGCTAGAAACATTTGTTGTGCCATGGTCTGTATTGCCTCCAGACAATCGTTTGGGGCCATTATAGCAATTGACTTTAGAACAGCCTTTGACACGGTATCACATCTCCATATTTTAAAAATGGCAAAAAAAATCTTCAAAACATCTTTTAAATCCAATAAGGGCCCTCCTTGCCAATGGATCTTCCTCCATTTCTATTAACGGTATAGAAAGTTCTCCTATACGACTCGATAAGAACTGCTGACAAGATGCCCCGCGGCTCCCCTTCTTTTGTAATGGCAATTGAACACTTGGTCTCTCGATTAAAAGAAAATATGGGTTTTATTTATTCGGTAACACATTAAGTAGATATGTTTATACGTAGATGATGTAGCTTTGTATTTAGAAGCCAAGTCGGAGGCTAAACTTTTAAAAGGACGGAAGTCATTTTATCATATTTTACTAAGTTTGTAAGCATTCAGGTCTACTTTTAAACAGAAACAAAACCACAATTTTACCCCTTGGCTCCTGGTCTCCAGGAAAAGATTTTAGAGTTGCCGACGTCCAGTGAAAAAAAGGTTTAAATTCTTGGAATTGATTATGATAATAATGGCAAAACAGTTGAAAAATGGAACTCAACGAGGACGTGTGTTTTAAAAGAATTTTAGAGGAGAAAATTGAATTTCGGTATAGAATCGATAATTATAATAATTTATTGTTCCTACGATTTTATACAAGGCATCTCTTTTACCTATTTTAGCAGATAAAGTCGAAAGGAGGAGTAGAATTGGGTTAACACTCTTTTTCACAAGACTATATTGAAGCACTTAAAAGACCAAGGGCACTTCTAGGTGGTGGCCTAGTTCTTCTCACCAAAAGTGTTCGTAAAAGTTTTAATTGACCTTACTAAAAGACCAAATCTCGAATGGAGGTCTGTTGTGTCAAATTCTCCATTGTAAACTCTTCTTATGATGAGTTCCGTATCTTCAAACGACCTACTCTTAACTAAATCGCCTAGTTGGGTGGCAGTTCAGCAAGTAATTTGGAATTTTGGTCCGGTTTGTGACTCCTCTTCAACTGTCGATATAATTACTCAAAATAAAGTAAGAAAGATTTTCTTCAAAGCAACTGAGGAGCCCAAAAAAATTGCAGCGTGAAGCCTTGGAGAAAGGAATTTTACTTTTCACGATCTGGTTATCCATGAAGACTCGGCATTGAGCTGTGGTAAATTTCTTTTCCTTTAAAAAGAGCTTGCTCCATATATACTACCCCTCGTCCATGGCATCTAAAGCTTGAGCCTCCCTCCTATAAGGAAGAGGTCCATGATGCCTGCATCAAATGGTTATGGGAACTAAATCTGCCATCTAATTGGTTAGGACGGATTAAAGGCTCTCTTTCGGAAATTCATGACTGTTTTAAATTCATTGCTCAATTCCAAATTTCAACCAGGTGTGTATATTTTAATACCCCTTGCATTAATTGCTGAACTGTTTTTTAATAAATTATACATGCTTTGTATAAAATGCCTTTAATAACTATTTTAAGTGAATTTATAAAATTAAACGTTGTTTGTTCTTCTTTCGAAGTGCCAGGCACTATTTTGTTTGGAATTCTAAGAAAGCAACGGACTAACTCTATTCTACTGGCTGTTCACTTCGTACTATCGAGTGCGAAGGCCCTTATTGGATCAAAACTGTCGAGGAAGGAACCACTGACAAGGCAAGACTTGCGTCCAATTTTGTTATCTGTTGCAGCTCGATATACCGCACTGGAATTAAAGATCCCCGGAGTTAGGCCGGATTCATGGAATAATGCAATCGACTTGGTTTCGTACACGGTACCTTCTTCGAGCCGTCACCTCACCTTGCTGAAGAAGATAGTCCTTCAATATCACCATTTTATAACCCTTGTCATTTTTTAAGTTTTGTTATTATATTGTATATTATTTCTGTTTAGTTGAGTTTGGTCTTTTTAGGTAGATTAATTTTAAACTATAATGTTTATTTATGTATTTTTACGCAATTCTACTTACTTTTTTATAATTGTATTTTATATATAACTATATGAAATACAATTTTAAATAAAGACCATCAAAAAAAATATTGCTCTTATTAATTAACAGTATTTTGAAAGACCTTATGAAACACAACAATAGCTTCAGATACCTCTCAATTCCCAAAACTTTAACGATGTATACAATTATAATTTTAATCATAGACACTTATGCAAATCATCTATTTAGCATTTAATACTACAATAATACCGTTTGGCTGTTATGATGCTATTCGTTCAATATAAAGCAGCCAAGGTTGCAGTAAATTCCTTAAATAATATAACTTCTACCGGCCCACTCCCTCCACAATAATTAGCTCCTCAACGTGGGTTTAAAAGAAGTTAATCACAGGTTAAAAATGTATTGGGACCTTTTAATAGAGAGGGGTAATAGTAGGACGGTGATTTGGTTTCGTTCAAGACGTTATATTTGAATATATATATATATATATAAATATAAATTTACAATGTATTCGATTATGCTCCCTGTTTTTTGAGTAGCCTGTTGCATCTTGTGTCATCTATCATGGCTAATAATGCTGTTCCGAATTTGTCGTCCCACTCATGTATTGTCATTTTAGAAACTACAATGTATCTTAATAAATGGTTCTAAATTAATGGACTATTTTGTCTTTTAGCATGTGAGACTGGTTTTTCTACGTCAAATGTCGCACGGACTAAACATAAGATTGGCGGACAAAATTAGATCACGGGTTCTGTAACATCATAATGATACTTATAAAAGTTTTTATACTTTATTAGATGGTACCCAATCCAAAACATAACATAAATAAACATTATAGCTTGAGATTAAAACCAAAATAACACAAAGCTTTATTCAAAAGTGTCATGTCTAAGTCTTTGGAAAAATCATATGTAATTTATAATCGGAAAGACATAAAGACAAAAGCTGCAAGCTAGCATGTTTTAAGACATAAAATATCATAAAGGAGATATTTAGCGCGGTGGACGAGCGTATTAACTTACAGTGTTGAGGGTCTACGTTCTCCTCTATAGAGAAGAAGTTTAATTTAAAAAATCCTTTATTTATTTATCAATTAATGTATAATGCTTACTCATAGATGCAATGCATATAATGAGATTTTTTGTAGCGGCCAAAGAATGCGCTGTTGTATAGAAAAGTCTGCTACGTGGCAGGAACATACTGTTAAAACGTTTCTTTTATATGTCTTGAGCAACGAAGAATGTAAGGTCAAGTGTTGAAATTCAGAAAACAGGAAGAATTTGTAGAAGTTATAAAAACATTAAACATTCTTTGGTTGATATTAAATTATACCTTTTTTTTAATTTAAGGTATATTGAAAGATGTTCTCATTGTCAGGTGAGTTGGCTTTCACATAGATTATCTTCCGCTTGCCGTGTGACATCGTTTAAATAACATTGAAGCCTAATGGAAGGAGGTCGGTGTAGGGCGGCCTCTGGTAGGGAATCCAATAGTCAAAGTGAGGTTCCACGGTACATTCTCCAAAAAAGAGGCCTCCGGACGATTAAAGATGTCCTTAGCCTGAAAAACGTCGACCATCCCTCCATTGTTCTCCTGAAGGCTTCCCTTAGGACATCCTTCAGACGACGTCGTTATAAAAACAAGGAGAATCTATATCAAGTATCTAACCGGATTATCAAGACAAACTACCTTCTTATCACTTCCCAACTGATAGAGAAAAAAAAAAATAAAATATGGACACAGTAAACCCCCAACAAAGAACACATCATATTCAAAGACATAATCTCAGGGATATGGGACCCCATATAACTCCGAGGGAAACAATATTTGAAGTATAGAAATCCTCTGGGGTATATTTTACGAGTGGTCTGCTTCAAAATGAGGAGGCGATTTGTTCTTTGTGTGAAAGCCGCAAAACCGTTGCTCATCAGTTCCGAGATTGCACGGATCTCGTCCATACTATGAAAATCATAAAAAAGGTCTAAAGGACAAAATAGGCAGGGATCTGAGCCCAAACGAGGTCCTGTATGGTTTTCTAACTAAGGACCCTAAACTGAGACTGGCATCGAAAGTCATCGCTAAATTCCAATCTATTCTGGCGAGGGCCAGGTTCAAAAACCACCAAATTTCCACAAGGATAGCGGAGGTGGCCTTAAAAGAATATCATATCTCTAAAAACATTTTTAAAGATGCATTTACACTATAATTTTTATAAATCATATGTTTTTTTAAACCATACTTCAAAAATTACTTGTCTTTCTCCTTTAGTCATAGTATAATATGTAGTTATTTTTTGTTGTGATTATTATGAATTTATTGTGTGATTGAAAATGTATGTCTCCCATTGGGATTTAAAAAAAAAAAAAAAAAAAACC
>CP045894.1:15794342-15808461 GCA_013387185.1 Caligus rogercresseyi
CTACTCAGGAGATCTTTTCTCTTCTTGAAGACATGGATGAGTCTGCGGATGTTTTATAGGCCTTTCAGAAACCTAGGCAACTCTCTGACGAGGATAGCGATAGGTCAGATGACGAAGCAGAAGTCATTTCAGAATGAATATGTCGACTTTTATTGGAACCTCTGCTCATTATATCCTTTTTGAAAAATTAGAAAGTGCAACCTGTGAAGAAGCAAGAGCGTAAATCCTCTATAATTTGGAGAAATAAATCTGAGAAATGTTCAAATAATAAAATTTCCATCTGAAAACGATATGATAGCAAAGAATCCACAAGACTTTTTGGAGCTTTTTTTAATTCCCAAATCTGTATTTCTACAAATGACCGTGCTTCAAAATTTAGAACAGAAGTTTGTTTCAGCATGAAGCTTGGAAAAAAATTATATATGTGGACGAAATCATGATCCCGTACATGGAAAGCATTACACAAAACATTTTATCCGAAGAAAACCCATTGGTTTTGATTCAAAATGTAGGAATCATGCTCCAAATGTGGATACTGGCATTCTTTGAATCTTTATTGTGGCAAAAATTAACTCCAGAAAAATTATGTTAAAAAAAATAACCCTTGGAGGGAACACAGCGATAAATTTGATCAAAACGGCAAAGATTCCACCATAAGATGGACTCAGATATATTTCGACAATTTCATCACAGTATTTCCCTCATAAAGGACAACGAAAGTGGTGGTGGCCAATAGTTTTTATGTAATTAGTGTCACAGTCAACATACATGCCAATTGCTGAAACAACAAGGAACAAATAGCGTTTCACACAATTTCATCAAATGTCCGGCAATGCATTTTGTAAATAATTTGGTTGAAATCGATTCAAGGGATCAAAATACTTCGAAATTAATTATGTATCGAGATATGATGAAAAAATTCATTAGATCATACATTGTGAAGGTACTAACGTATGTTGACACTGTAAAGGAAACCTCCGTTCATTTGTTGTAAATGCAATGCAGGCCTTCACCACAGGTGCTTCAAAAGAATACCACTACGTTTGTAAAGCAATATATTTAAAATCTATAAAAATATGTCAATAAGTTATTTTAAATAAAAAATAATATTATTATGTTTTTTGTGTATCCATCTATCTATATATGTAAGAATTAAAAGAGAAAGAAAAATATTAACGGAAAAATGTATAGTAACGTTTATTCTTTTTAACTAATAAAATATTTGCCTGTAGAGCCTGAGCGTCGATTTTCGACGTTCAAATTTCTCAGCAGTGACTAGTTCAATTTGGTTGAAATTTTGAACAAATGTTCTATGTGTCAAGATAAAATAGCCATAGAAGTTTCATTGTTCTACAATAATTATTTAACTTTCGGCTCTAATGGGTTAAATTCATAGTACTATGTCATTCATTATGTATGTTTCAAATTACAATTCTTCCTTTCATATTTGAATAGGTAGCATTTTACTGTTTTATATGAGGTACAAATGACATTTCTTGAACATATTTTGTTAATAAAAATTAACTATGACTCAATTTATTTCTACAAAGTTTTATTTACGATTATTTTTATATTATATGGTATAAACATAATTTGTTCATATTAACAAAATTTAAAATGACGCCGTTTATGTATAATCCTGAACTACCAAAAAATAATTTATATTTTGTAATAAGCAATTCTGCAGGATTATCCCAATTCAATGGGACTACTTTATGCAGCCAAAATATGGGGAATTGGAAATCAAAAATATATAGTCAAAAAATACTAAGGTTGAGTGATTTCTTGAAAAGGTTTATTACCGTTATAAATATTTATAGCAATGTTTAATTTTAGAAGTTATAATTAATTTTACATAAAAAATGCTGTGACAATTGAGAATGTTAAAAAATAAAAAACTTTAAAGTAAATATAATACGATAATAATACGCAATGTTAGTTTTATTGTACAGTGAGATATAAGGTGTAGAGATTAATAAAAAAAACTCCCTTCAACGAGTGAATTTAATTAATACAAAGAATCATATAAAGTCCATATTTACACAACATCAACCGAGATAGAGTTACATCCAATAATGGCAATTTGATCAATAATGACTAACACTCCAGTTGTTCTTCTCCCCTGGACGAAGGGATTTCACGTTTAAGATTGCCTTATCCGTTGAGTGTTCAAATAACATGAAGTATCCATGAAGCGTAGCAGCACTGATTGGTATGTTGAGGATTGATACCTTGTTGGCGAGTTCATCTGCCATGGAAATAGGGGACTTTGGATAATACTTTTTGAACATGTCTGCTATTTTACTTGGGGAACAGTATCCAACGCACTGTTGGCGTCCTCACGACAAGGATGACTCAGAGCGGGATCCAGACGTTCTAAATATTTTGTGGTCTTAAAAGAAACTAATCCTCAGTAGATGTGACTGTGTAGATTGCGTTTAGAAGGCCAATAAATGTGAGTCTATTCCAACCCTGATAGGCAGCCTCACAATGGGGATTATCCTCTCTAGTAACAAAGGACGCGTCAACATCTTTCAGGAGAATAATTGAGTTCTCAGGGCATCTATGAGTCGATGTTTAAGTCAATCATGTGTATTCATTTTTATCCTTTAACATGTTCAAAAGGGTACGTTGCACTTGATCTATATAATGGAGCAATGAAATTATCCTCTGTGGATAGTTCGACAATCTAGAGTGCAGTTTAGAGAAGTCTGTAGGATCCGAGGAAAGATAGGTTCTCTTCAACAATCTTGGGTCAATGACGAGTGAATCTTATATATGAGTCTACATTGAATCCTTTCATTGGCTTTAATGAAAGTCAGTCTGCGTTTAGTTAATGAAGAGATATTAAATCACGGATATGAGTATGAGGGAGGGCTCCACCATTATGAAACACTTTCAAATATTCACCTAATTCTTTACCTCTTAAAAGGAATTAATAAATTTAAATGTTTGTTATGAAAGGATGCTTCAAGTGACGTCAGTATTTTTATACCATTGAAACAGGGGCTCCTAATCTCTTTTTTTGTATAACTTCATTCATCTAAATAAATGGTTTTAGTTCTCTAAGGAACCTATGTATCACGAAGTTGAGCCAAGTTATAATTTTTTGGTAGTGAAATGAACACTGCCTATATAATGTATCCGTTCGCCCCTCCTCCCAGGAAATACCTTAGATATACCAAGGGGCAATTTTGTCTAGGTTGAAACCCAGAGTCTACATCATCTAAAAAAGGTGCTCTATAGTAACTCAACGAAAAGATACTCGCTCAAACGAGCCTTGCGCAAAAATAATGGCTCATATATATATATATATATATATATATATATATATATATATATATATATATATAGGTATATATATATAGGGTTGTTCTTATTTTTCAAATGTTTGAAATGTTAGCAACATTATGGATTTTCTGTTTCTTGATGATAAAGAAGACGAATATACAAAGTTATAAAAAAATCGATTATGAAAAAAATAAATAATAATTTGTTTCTTAGATTTGCCTCAAGGTATCCTCTCAAAATTTTACTTTGTCTCTGTCGCATACATAATCCATTTATGCGTCATTTTGTACGCGAGATAGGCTTTTTTTAATGTACATATAACTCTCTACTTATTAAATTGACATGGTTTAGTAGTATACCAAAATATTAAAGCTGGTTAACCAAGCTTTCATTTGATATGTATGGTGTTCTAAAAATCGTTATACTTTAAGAGATATAAGCAAATACATCTTGCACGTACTCTCCCCAAAAAATTGATCTTTTGATATGAGAATATACAATTACCATTTGGTAACTGCTGTTACTGTTAGCTCGATAGAAAGATAAAGAAAAAAAGGGAGAGAGTATTTTTCCTCACTTCTCTCCCTTCTTTTTTTCTTTCTCTTTCTATCCAGGTAGCACTAACAGCAGTTACCAAGTGGTAATTGTATATTCTCATATCAAAGGACAATTTTTTTGGGAGAGTAAGTGCAAAGATGTATTTGCTTATATCTCTTAAAGTATAGCGATTTTTAGAGCACCAAACATATCAAATGAAAGCTTGGTAAACCAGCTTTAATATTTTGGTATACTAAATCATGTCAATTTAATAAGTAGAGAGTTATATGTACATTAAAAAAGCATATCTCGCGTAAAAATGACGCATATAATGGATTATAAATGCGTCAGAGACAAAGTAAAATTTTGAAAGGATACCTTGACGCAAATCTAAGAAACACATTATTTTATTTTTTTTTTCATAATCGATTTCTTATAGGTCAATACAGGCTCTGAATCATATGATGTAAACTCAGATTGTACTGAATTCTGAATTGATAGAATGCAACCAAGGTCATTTTTGGATTTATCATTCAAAGGTGTACTAAACTTAAAATACTATTTTACTCTGAAGCGAACAAGTCATCTTCTACAGGCGAGTGAAGTTAATTGATACAAAAAAGCAATGAAACATGCTAACATTACACACTCCATTTTTTTCTTTGTTTTTACTGAAAACTTTGTTTTATTAAAAAACATCAAGGATACGTCTGGTAGTAAATTAGATTTCCTTTAAATTAATAATTATTTTTAAAGTCTGTAACGCCCACCATTTTGAAGAAATTTGCGGAAAACTATATTTTTACTAAATTTTTAAAACTTTGACCTCGTTGCGCGACCTCGTAATGTTGACCGATTTTGTTCAAACTTTGTATGTCGTCTTCTTATCACCAAGAAACAGAAAATCCACAATGTTGCTAACATTTCAAACATTTGAAAAATAAGAACAGCCCTAATATATATATATATATATATATATATAAAGTTTATTTTTAAATTTAATATCAATACTTAACTCATGTTTTGCAGAAATACTTATATTTTTACAATTCTGAATAAAAGGTTTAATTTATAAAATTATTAAAACAAAACCCAAACGCATTCTCATCCTCAAAAGACACAATTTTGCAATCCAAACCATAAAATTCGTTATATATTATCAAATTTAAAGAAATTGTATGCATAAGCTTTTAAATTTATATACGTACATTTAACTATTTTTTTAGTTGTATCTTTCTAGAAAAACAATTATACCTTTTAGCTTATAAGACGGTGTTCTATTCATATAACATTTTTGTGAGTTGTTCTAAACCCACACTTTTATTTCTTTGTTAGTCTGCCTTCATTCTATTTTGACTTTATATATTTATTCCCTAAAATTTATCGAAAAAGGGACTTTGTTTTATTGAAAGTGTACCATTTTTCTTGATATGATTAAAGCCAATTACATTGATTTCTAATTTTAACTAACTTATAGTTAGATACTTTTCCCCCCCTACATGAATGACCAATAATTCCATCTCTTACCGGAAGACAAGAGTTGAGACACACATTTACTGAACTGAAATATTTAAAAACTGACTTTTTTCCATTTATTTTAACATTGAAAAATTAATTTTTTTTGGATCCTTTTCTACAAAGGCTAAATATATTTAAGTATGTAAATGAAGAGTTCACTCATAAAACAACAATTAAATGGTTATCATAATTTCCCCTCTGGTTGTAATAATAAAGATAACCCTAGCAATTTATTTTTACATGATGATATTCAACGTTCATATCTATCAAATATTAAGTATTGCAATGTATTTTATAGAAATATTTTTTATATACAACATAGATATGAAAGGAGATACGAGTCCACTACAGTCGCTACTTCGCCCTCGACATCTCGTAGTTCTTTTACAACGCGACAACGGCTTGGCTCCCGTTTTATTCCGGCAAAACGTCCTTATATGAACTCAATGGCTGAATTTTCACACAAAAAACTGGTAAATCTTCGAAAAAAGCAAGATGGCGGCCCCCAAAAAAGGTCCGTCCGCGTACATGTGTTCAGACGCAAGTACGACAACAAAGCAAATGGCGATAGGTTTAAACGCCGGGTGATGTCAAATCTCTCTAAATTTCAATATATATCAACATTGCGACCCTCATATATATCGCGGTGGTCGTGTAGTGGATCCGGGCCGTCGCGACTTTGCGAGGGACGACTGTATTTTGAACCTAAAAAAGCAGACTTTAACATTAGCCTAGTTTTACCTGAACTTACATGATTAAATAAATTGCTCAACACAAGCATGTCTTATATATTTGATTTTTTTTTCTTATGAATTTTTGCATTATTTTTTTTTATTCAACAGTTCATGTAAAAATTTATATACAAACAATATATAAAATTGATGCTTTTTTGTAAGGAGTTTTTGTGAAGTAGTCTGGTCTTTTATTTAATTTATCTTGTTAGTCATATGAATTATATAGTTATATATGGGAACAACTCCCTTAAATGTTGAGTAATTAAAATATTTAATTAAACAAAGTTTTGTAATAACAAACTTTTTGATTGCATTTTCGATGTTAGACAAATATGTATCTTACAAAGAATAAAGAGCTTTTTCAAGTTTTACAAAATTATTTAAAAAAGTAAATTCAAATTAAAGTAGGGTTTTAACGTCAAATCACAATTGTTTAATAATTAATATCTAAATAAATTTTTATAAACGTGGAAATGTACCACGTTATGAATTATGGTTTTAATAGACGGTAACATTCAAAATGATAATGTATGTAGGTATATAGTAATCTTTTTCATATTCTATGCATCGATATTTACTTGGAATCTTGATCGATACCTCTCTTCGTACTCCGATAGGTCAATTCACTATTTGTAATCATACTGCACTACTTCAAAAAGCAATATTTTTATTTTTTTATTTTGGCCTTAGGCAGTCATTTATTACAATTTGGGATTCGTAACATGTATCAATGCGGTAATTTTACCAGAGTACATATATTCTTATGTAGATATAGAAATTAAGTATAAAAAGTAGTTTGAGAAAGAGTATGTATGATAGTAATATATATAATATATATATATATCACATGAGGTCAGTTGTGGATAAACACAATGCAAATAAATTAAATAAACGGCAGATGAACGCTCTGAAATGATGCCAACTAATTATTTTAGACAGCATTTCGAGATAGTGATATTTTCTTGGCCATCCTGCATCAAAACTTTATCCCAAGTAAGTAAAAAAAGTTCATCTTATGAACGGAAAAATATTGAACTAAGTATTATTAACTTCACATATATAAATGAATAAAACTACACAAAAAAGAAAGCCTATAAATTGTCTCTTTGATATTTTCTTAAATTTATTGTGATATTGTGACAACATTGTTTTTCCCAGCATATGTTCCTTAAAAAATATTACTTGTGAGAATTTATTTTTTACCTATTTGAATAGATATAATTGCATCTGACTAAGTATTCTTTTTTTAATTGACACAGTTCATATAAATATATATTAAAAAGAAATATATATAAAGTGATGCTAATGCGAATTAATCATGAATAACCTTTTAGTTTAAAATTTAAGCATCACAATGAACCACAATTATTTAAAAAACTGTAATTAAAACTGACAAAACATTATAAAAATTCCAATAAACGTTTAAAAACATTAATTATTTAAAATTCTTGATTTTTTTAAAGTTTTTGGATGATGTCCTTGTAGAGAGGAGAACGGAAGGGAAAATATCGGATTTCTTGGGCTCCATAAGTCTAAGAATCATCCTTGTAGATGGGATCCTAAGGTCCAGGGAACCATATCTCGCCGCAGCTGCCAGGAATATTGCCTTCAAATTTGAAGGCTGAAATTTTAGTATTTTAGCGTTAAAATTAGTAAATAAAACCTAGTTATCAAACTGACACCTTACAATAAATATTGCAAAATTTTAGTACATTAACCTTCGGTAATTTTTTCATAAGAATTCAATCACAATGTATACAAATTTGAGAAAAGTTTTTTGGATTGTACAAAAGAAAAGTTATAATGTGTAGTTAGAATATCTTATTAGAAAAGTAAATGTTCTTCTAAAGTTCAAAGAAAAAAATATATTTTTTATGAAATTTATTTTTTAAACAATACTTCAAACAACTCTGTTAAAAAGGCGAGGCGTAATGTCATATATATATATATATATATGTATATATATATAAAGTCAAGTGCTATTTCAATGAATGAAGAAGCTTAGACAAGATTTGAACGTTAGGTGTTATTCTTCGACTGATACAGATCGACAATGAAATCCCCAACAATGGATATGAAACATATTTACATTGGTTATTTTTTGTAATAATAAGACTGCCACCTCTTCATTGAATTAACCGTTATGATGCCAACAAGAACTAATGTTAAAATCTAATCTAACACAGAGGGTATTCCCCTCCAAGGGACGTTCTACCTTTTTCAAATACAGGCCCTTTAATGCTTCCGTCCAAATTGTACCACTCTCCAAAAGTCTTTTGAACCACTTAAAGAGTATGACTTTTCAAAAAAATTCAAGATCTAACAAAAAAATCTGAGAAAAAGTTGTCCGTTTTAAAATATGAATAGTTTGGGGTAAAATTTTAATTGCATTCCATACAAAGTTCATGTGGCAACATTCTTCTTAAGAAATTTTACCTACCTATTACTTGTGATTTGGATTATTTTCTCTGTGGCATTGGCGTTTTATATAATATCCTGATCATTCAATGATATAAAGTTATTTAATAGACTTCATAATTGAGGTCCCCCAGATCTAAGGGAAACTCGAAATTTGTCATGACAGTACCTTTCTTCAGATTAATCTCTATTCCATAATTATTTCTATAGCCTTCTAAACTATCTAATGTCTTCCTGATCGAACAGCGAGTATTGTTGATGCTCTTAGGAAAAAAAAAATATTTATATTCATATCATCCGCACAGGCCAACATCTTGGACATGCTTTCACCTATTTTAATATCTCTAAAATCCTACACACAATGGTTCTTAAAGTAATATAATTTAGTGCCAGAACGAACAAAGTGGGGGACAAAGGGTCTTCTTGACGGCAACTCTGTTAACCTTAATTCTATTATCTTTTCTTTAAAAAATGTATTTAAATTGCATAGACCAACTCCAACCATTTGATACAATTAGCCCTCATGCCATGAACTTTTAAAATCCATTTGTGCGATACACTGAATTGTAAAAACTGGTCGAAGCATGGTTAGGGGTCAAAGATTCCTACAAATCTAGTATCTTTTCCAACTTTGGCAATCAGAATGAGTTTGTCCATAGAAATATGTTATTCAAGGAAACCACTCATATGAGTCTCGTTTTAAACTTCTTCTAAAAGCGGGGATAAAAGTCTATTAAACATAGCGTAAAATTCAATAGGGAAGCCATCGGAGCCTGTGAACTGTTTTTCTTATTATACTAACCCATTGCCGCTCCGCGGCTGTGGCTAGGACCTCCGGGCAGGTGGGTGGCCTGCGGCCACAGAATTTATACATGGTAACATATCTATGGATAATATGTTGAGGCAAGGATTGAACCTTGCATCAAACAATGAAGTTTTTAAAGCTTGTTTAGATGATGATGGAGACGTAGTATAGAAAGTAGTTTTATGATGTGAGTATTTTCATAAAAAGGAGAGGGGGAAAATATATATATCCAGTAAATCCTGATTAAGTTCCTCTCCATAAAACTACAAATATAGAGTATTTATTTTTCTTTTATCCCTTTTCTTACTTCAAAAATAACTTTATCGTATCTTTAAAAAAGTGGGCTCAGATACCTCGCAACATGATACATTATATGAAATATACATTATATAACATTAAAGTACAAAGTTATCAAGTATTTATTTAAAATTATGTTTTTTTAAATGTTGCAACACAATACAAATTATAAGCATAACAAATGACTTGAGTATACAAAGTACAATTGTTTGTTATGACATAATAATATAAATGAATGTTATGCATGAGTTTGATTTTTTTATTTAATTAATGTCCGTAGTTGAGAAGTTATTGTAGCAATAGGTGTGTGAGATATATGTAAATTAAAAGAAATAAAACAAATATCATTCGCGCGATCAACCTCTAGTTGGTCATGGACATAACTAAGAACTAAGAATGAAGAGACAATGACATAACATTGAAGTACAAGTACTCATGACAGAAAGACGCCATGTAACATAGATACAGAGGAGAGATTGATATATCATTAAAACAGGACCGAGTACTTTTCCTTTTCGTTTCGCACAACGCTGATGAGAAAATAATAAAAGGTATAGAACTACAGATATATAGAATATATTAGTTAAATGATTTTAAAAGTCAACTCAAAAGAGGATCAATGATTCAAATGTCAACAATGTCTTGTAATAAGAGTCATACCAATTCCCTTATAATCTCATTTTATTAAATAATGTAGATAAAAATGTAAACAGTGATAGTATTTAAATGTTTAATGTATTATCATGGTGCCCTTTCCGTCAATTTCCATCATGTTTATGACGGGGATCATACACAGTTGCCCTTTCCATCAATTTTCTTGTTTATATTTAAATATTTTCAATAAAAATACTCCTGAACAGGCTTTCAAGGCTTAGTAGATTCCAGGGTCCCCCCCCCCATAGTGTTGCTTACATAATATAAATAAAATATCATGACAATAATTAAGATACAGTTTTGATAAAAAATTCCCTCCATAAAATGTTGTATTATATATAAAGCTCCCACATAGTTTTGAAGCCTATTATTGCTTAACACCATTAGCGCTTTATAATGACCAACACTTCACTAACATAATACATAATACTTGTTGCACATAATGACAACAATATCCAGATGATAATTCATTTGTTCTCATGATTTCTGGAGGACAAATCAACTTTCAAACTTTGCGCGGGAAACTATTTCCTAATTTTATCGTATTCTTGAGGTACATGTCAATATTTTATTCATAGAGCTTCTCCGTCTGCTGTCTTCAACTTCGGAGCTCGTTCACCTATTGTCTCCTGTGAGATAAGGGGAAGAGTTTGAAGTATTCAAACTGGTTAAATTTTAAGTTGGGACCCAAGGTTGGGGCAATCCAAAAACAAACATGTCAGTTTGACTACTCAATGACGTCACGAAGAACAATTATATATATATATATATATCAATCTCTCTCGCTATCTATAAATATATATTTATATTATATATATATACATATATGTATGTGTGTGTGTATAAATAATATAAAATAAAAATTATTAAATATAGATTATATAAATATATATTTTTGTTCTCCAGTGACGTCATTGAGTAGCTATACTGCTATGATTACATGTATGTTTTTGTATTGTACAAACCTTATTATACAGACCTTGGGGAACCGTGGAGTTAATTTATGACGTCATACGGTGCTGAACATTTATTTCACAGCCTCATTTTTTGCGAGGGCTTCATTTCGTATTTCATAATTTACAACCAATTATGCAGAAAAAGTCTCCCTAGGTACGGTAGATTAATAACGTAGAGCGCCCCCTAGGGAGTAAAAAAGAACTAACATTATGCTCAACTCCTAGCGATATAATGTAGCATATGTACTTTTTTTTTCTCCCCGGTAAGATCTTTTATTCAGCTTGAATGTATATATAAAACAATAACATGAAACTGAATATAAAATAGGCAAATTGTGTTAAAATAATACATAATAAACATTTTAGTTTAAAATTATTTTCCCTACTAAAAGATCTAAATATCTATTTAAAAAATAATACAATAAAAAAGTGATCAATTCAAGAGAAACAGAAAAAAAACTATACTCATTGATAAATAGAAATTATTTAAACTGAAAAAAGTATATATAAAAAAGTCCTACGCTTCGACGGTGAGTTTGTTGTGAAGTTTTAAATCTTATTCAACGCTTGAGATGTCGGGCAAAGTTCGAAGGGAAATAGCGTATTATTCTAAATGCATATGTCCAGGAATTATCACGGGCATCGGGGATCTTAATTTCCAGGGCACAATATCTCGCTGCAGCGGATATCATAATTGCTCTTAAGTTATTAAACATCTACACACTTACCATAGGTCAATTTTTGTCCTATGTAAGATTTAAAGTTCCTAATAGCTGATAAAATAGCTTTTCCTTCTGAGAGTTACATTTAAAATGTTTAAAAGAGCCGAAGAGTATATAAGCTTTCAAAAAATATAGCCTAAAATTCGAATGAAAACATAATTTACTCTAAAAATGACCTCAAAATAATAACATGGGACAATCTACAAAAGCATGAAGAGTATCATTGTATAATTTTCCACAATTTTTACATGGACTGAAGAAGCGTAGAAGATTAGCAGAGATTAAAAATGTGATGTAAAATGTCGACCGTCATAAAGTTTTAAAAGAGAATGCCTATCATCCGATCCCAAGAGGACGGGAGGCAATACTTGCCTCCATATTACTTATGAATATTGCTTATTAATAAAACTTTTTTGTTTTTTCAATCCAATTTTTAAATTTCTTCACATTTGCATTAGTCTCCCAATTGGGAAGAACTATAAAAAACATTAAAAATTGAATAATCCCAAAATCATGGGTACCTAAATTTTTGGCAAAATCAGTTTTTTGGGTCTTCTGAAAAATAATGAAATATTCGAGACTTATTTTTTATATTTGTTGTCAACCTTTTAAGTTTCTTCTTATCACCCAAGTTTGAAATCTCGGGGTTCTCCAAGAGCGGAGAAAAAAAACACTTTTCTCTTTTCTAGTTTTTATGCCAAAACCAAAAAATTATGAACTAAATTCCTTTTTCATCACACAACGAACTTATTAGAAATGCAACACTCTATAGATACTATTTATAATTTGCTGCAATCAACCCAACAGACACCCACAAAAGGCCCCCAATATTTAGGATTTCAAAATATTCTGCTTCGTCCATGAAATTGGACCTAATATTCAATCCTGGATTTGAGGGTCTTAACGACCTCGGATTCGGATACTGATTATATCAAAGTTGCTCCCTGGGATTTTGAATATTCTTGTGGAAAAATATATTGCGAAAACTTGCAAATATAAAAAAATTCGGACCCCGGCCCAAGTGTGTCCCGAAGCCGGACATTGAATTAACCAACCTAGACTTATTTTGCAAGGCCTTCATATCGTATATTATGATTTTAAAAACACTTCTTTTGTAAAAGTCGCCCCAGAGGTTTTCCCCCCCCTTGAATTTCCCGACGGGCTGGTCCTGGTTTTCCGGGAAATTTCTTTGGGACCCGATTGGAAACCTTATTTTTTGATATCCTTTCAGAGTGCTTTTTTCGATATTGGAAACTGATCAAAGTTATTTTTTAGCATACGGTTATTCGAGCTTATAATGTTTTTTCGTGTTTTCAAAGATTTTATCATGTAGTTTTTAAATATATTTGCATGTTTGACATGTAATTCAGTGTTTACAATCTGTGTATAATTTAAGTTATTATTTGAAGTATTTTCGTTATTTGCATTAAACAAGTTTTTCACGTTTGGCCTTTTTGTTACTATATATTATATATTAATAAATCCTTTTATAGTGGGACATTATGTCACAATAACATGGCTACACTACAATAGTGCCGAATAAAACAATATAATGCGTACTAACATTTCTTGTGTGCGAAGCACATTTTCTACAAACATCTTCCACAGCGTTTTTTTGTTCCTAAATTTTCATGTGCTGTGTCATTTCACAATAGGAGGAAGATTCAGAATCATATTCTCCTAACCATCAGAACAGTCTTCAGCAGTACTTTCAGTTCGGGTATTAGTTTTATTAGATAATCTCGTCTTGAAATGTATACACCGGTTTACATCTTTGTACCACACTAAACCAGCACGTTCAACGACGAGAAGATACCTTGGTGCTGTATAATCTCGCCTTTGATCAGCATCAACTCCATCCTTTGTTGTGTTTTTCTAATAGTATACTGATTCAGGAAGCTTCGACGACCCTAGAGATTGACACATCATTAAGGCAGAATACATTTTTGCTGGGTTTGGCCTTCGTAACGTGAGCGTTAAATTATTATTCTTCAGGACTGTTGTTTCCATGAAGAGACGCTTTCCAAAATTTGATCTAGGAGGGTTTTTCTCTAATTCGTTTCATTTCTATTCCTCCTCTGATTCATCCAATGACGTTTGCTAAAAGAAGTTGTTGAATTCGTCAACAGTGAAACGTTTTCCTTCGTGACATGTTGCAGGTTGTTAGCACGTTTGCTTCCATCTCAG
>CP045894.1:15808561-15822629 GCA_013387185.1 Caligus rogercresseyi
TTTTCATTGTTTAAAAGAAATTATATTTATTTATTGTTAGTATTTTTAATTTTATACGTGTTTTTTAGGGTTTATATATATGAGTAGTGTTTCTACACAGGAATGATTGTTTTTATATATTGTATATTAATTATAGCTAAAATGGACCAGCAAATAGCAGGATTATTTAAATCAAAATAAAGGATTACACACACGATAAAATATATGTTAGTATGCACTATATATTATGTGGTTTAGTAAATTATATATATATATATATAAAATAGATTACACTTTGGTTCTTATTCTACTTTTATATTTGTATGTATTTATTATAAGAAAATGGAATGACGATATGAAAGTTCTTATAAATTAAATTACATCCTAGCATATATATATGAATAGATATTCAAATAAGAACAAAAAAGAATGATCAACGTCGAATATAATTTATAAATAATACAAATACGTCTATATAATATCCTTGAATTTGAATTACTGGGAAACACGATAATATATTTTATGTACATACATTCTCATGGCTGGATTGAAATATAGATTTATCGTGTTAGAAGTAAAAGACTAGGCACTACGGCATCATATTTTGCTGTGATTGCGCGTAATTTATATTTTTATCAATAGTACAATTTTTTTAATGATTTATTTCATATCATTAAGCAATACATATGATTGTTTGGCCTTCAATATGCATTAGTTTCCTTCTTTCATATATTGAACCCTTTTTTGAGTAATAAATTTTTATAATATGGTGTAATATAAAATATTCAGGAAGGGGAAATATGCATTATGACTAGGTGAACATATTAATTCGAAGTATGCATAGGTTTCATTGGTAGGATGATTAACATGTAGTAAATATTTTATTAATTGCACAGCTAAAAAAACTTTTAACATATTACCGAAACAATAAAACTGAAAATAAGATTATACTTTATATATATATATATATATATATATAATGGCGCCAAAAACGAACGACAGGAATTTTCTTGTCGTTCGTCAAAACCTTTGTCGTTCATCGTTCGCGAACGACAACAAATGAACGATAAACCAACAAGTCTGCTAAATAAAGTATAAGGAAATTTGTATCTTTATATAAATTTTGAATCAAAGTACTCCATACAAAAAGTTCCACATAACAAAAAACTATCGCAAGGGAGAAATGTATTTATTATTATGATTTTATTCCCTGTTGAGTCTCCGCTTGTTATATATGCGGTGATGTGAATGCTATTTCTTTTCAAGAGCCTTATAAACCCTTTAATATTTTCATTTAACAATATACCATCCGTGAATCTCTTTGAGTTAAAGATGGATTGATTCATTTTAATGAAGTACACTTTACAATTTTGTATTCCTCTTTCTTATAAATATCTAGCTTAAATAGAAAATAAAAAGTCAGAGAGGAGCCATTGATTGATTCGATTCATCTATCAAAATGATTTTACTATTAATAGCTTGTGCTTTTTAATACGTGTGGTGTGTATAAAATAATGGACTTCTTCATCAAAAATGTGTACATGAGTAGGCAAACACCTACCTAGAATTGTTGTAGTTGTTGTTTTCTTTCTTATGAGAAACTCAAAGATTGTATCTGATTTGCACATTATACATATATATATATATATATATAGAATAATAACAAAAATACTAGTTATATATCTATATTTTTTGCCTCATTGGACTTTGCTGTGCACATAATCAACTAAGCTATTAATCAAAATACTCAGCGTCACGAGGCCTTGCAGAGATGAGTCTTGAGAGTAGACGATTATCCAACTGACCATTAAATGAAATTGATCCTATATGTCTGTGGCTTCATGGTTTACTGCCTTTTAGGGAATATTTGGGCGTCCCCTTCATCATGCAGGTCTGGGCTTGGGATCGCTCTCTAATGTAACCATACCTTTTAAGCATTAAAAGAAGTTTGTAATATTGTATATTTTTTTAAAAAATAATATTAATCTATTTCTTAAATTCAGGTTCTAAAATGCATTGTGTATGCATAAAAAATTGAGGCAAATGTGTAAAGTAATATTACATGAAGAAACCTTAAAGTTTTAAAGCGATTTGTGAAAAGTTACAGCTGAAAAGTCAAATGTTTTAATTGATAAAATATATATATATATATATATATATATATATATATATATATATATATATATATATATATCGGTGAACAAAAATAGCCCGTAATTCACTATATAAAATGTATCTTGCTTGAAAAAGTCTTGCAGGCCCTTCTAGCACATGGGCTCAAGCCCTGCACATTATTGACAATTAAAGAATTGAGTACAATTTATTAAGGTTCATTTATTTCATCACCTATAACATATAGGGGTTTCAACCCACCTCTGATGGGCCCTCAAGTTTCGCCAAATACAACAAAAGCAAATCGAGGGTTTCAAACCTTTGTCCACGACTCAAAACATCTATAGTATATTTGGGTTTCAAATCCACCGCCGATTATATCTATACCATATTGGAACTTCAAATCCGAATTCGATTTCGCCGATCATAAAAATGACATAACCAGGTTACTAACTCACCACAATGATCATATTGAGGAATCCAGGGTCCCATGAGCTGTGGGTTTGTAATCCTAATATGCCTTGTTTGTATGTGGCGGAGCCCTAAAAATTGTTTTTCCATGTTTAAAATATAAAGTAAGGGCGGAGATGAAATCCCAATGCTGAAAAGTCTTGCAATATTTTATCAAGCATGATAATTTCATATAGTGAATTATGAGCCATTTTCCTGAAGCCAGTTTTCTTAGTACCAAAGCCAACCTTATTAGTAAAATATAGAAGTAAAATAAATTGGTTCAACAGTGAGGTTTATAATAATAAAATATTTGTCAAATAATAACACATTCAATAATTGTTTAAATATTTTGATCTCCGGACATATATTTAATAGAAGTTCTTTGGGAGAGTGCAGACGACATATATTATTTAATTTCTTCCGAGACTGTTGAACTCTGATCAATGATCTCCAAGCCCGATAACATTTGATATTAAGACATTACTTTTAAATTATATAATTGTTTTTTTTTTGTAGATTATTTATTGAGTGTAAATCTCAATATAATATAATATATATAATAATAAAATAAGAATTCCGTTCGTCTGTTTCTTCCTTTCCCTGTATCTTGATTCGTTAGATCTTGACGAAATTTTTAGTGAATAATTTTGAGTGTTTTAATGGTGGTGAACACTCCCTAAAAATTAATTATCACCAAAACTTTTTTGTTAGTCTTGAAATTTCACAGTTAGATTTGGAACAATTTTTCTATGAATGCCATTGAGGTGTTAAGGATTATCTTTGACTATTTAGTTATTCCCGGAAAATTCCTTTTCTAAATGTCTATTTTATTCGGGAAAACATTTTTGTACAATATCTTGATAATGACTCGTTAGATTTGGACAAAAAAATTGTGGAGGAATTTGGTTTGCCAAGAATATTTTTGAGTAAGTAGTTGTTTCCGGAAATAGTATATATTAATAAAAATCGATTCGTTTATCTGTTTATTTGGTCCACTGTATCTCCTTAATACTTAGTTATATGTTGATCAACTTTCCCAAGTTCCAGAAGGCAAGGCAATATTTGATCAAAGTGACCAGTCAGGCAAAATATCGGGCAACACCGGGTAACATCTGCTAGCTATAAATAATAATGGCACAAATATGTTTAAACGAATACCATGCTTTCATTGAATTAAAGTTAGTTTGCATGGATGACTCTATACCATAATACTATTAGAAAATATTTATTTCATATGTGAATTTAAGCATCATCGAAATGCACTTCAAAGTGTATTACAGACGGTGACTCAGATCGGAGTTAAAAATTATGGAGTCTACTGTTTTTAGAAGTGGAATCAAAGAGTTTTCAAAAAATATATTCTATTTGTTTTTAATGGCTTCAAAGCACAGCACCTTACTGATGAAGTCACATTGAATCGTTTCATCATCAATAAAATGGTAGTGCTTCATTTGTGATACTGGTTTCGATAATAGTATTTTTTGTTCTTATGTTTTGTATAAAAACAATATTAGTTTATTATATTGGATGGATTCCTTGGAGAACCAATATGAAAACAGAGTACTCGAATATTCTAGTACTTTGTCTTTCAAATTTGTTCCCCTGGATTCCATCCAATATTATCAACTATTTCAGTATTGAATATTTGTTAAATAATGTTGGCGACCAATACTTTAATAGTTGAGATAAGTATATATTAAATGGAAATTTTGATTATAAAAATATAAATATGAGATGCAATTACTCATAAGAAAGTGTTAAATGACTACCGATAGGATATAATTACGTCATAACTGAAACGCATCAGAGTTATAAAGAGCAATATAATAGTTTCAATGTATTTGCAGTTTATTTTTTTACATTTACGAGCTTCTTAGATAGCCCTTTTTGTAAATTTCATAGCCATAAAAGACCTTTTAGAGTGTTTCTCCATTCAAAGAAATATAACATTCATACAAGAATGAAACATTTCAATGACCCAAAATATTGAAGTCATGAACGATCGTGTGAACAAAAACATGTGAGTTGAAAAGGTTATTTATTGATGTGTTCTAAAGTAATTGAAAAGCTAACGGGGTTCAAGGTAGATGTTATCATCTAAAGGAACTAAGATATATTATCTGATATTAGTATTATTATTATTTTATAGAAGGAATGTGTAAACTAACAAATATGTTGAGAATTTAAGTATAGATTTTTATCAAGGATTTTACTAAGTTGGTGGAAATTATTTAATTTATTTTGTTTAAAATAAAATGGACGACTGCAAAAGCTGTTTCCTTAATTGAGTTATTCCTCCAAGATGAAGAAATCACTCAAGCTTCTTTACAATATGCAATTCTGATCCATATTGTGGCGTCATTGCTTGCATGTAGAGTAACCTGGTATAAATAGACACAAGATCAAGTTTTAAGTTGAAAATAAAAAATAATTCATTTATTTAAGGCAAATTAGAAAAAAAAATACTAACAATTTATTTACTGAAACGTTATCTCCAATAAATGAAAGGCTTTGATATTTACGTTTGATATTGATCCCTAATTATATAAATCAATCCTAACACTTAAAATAACTCTAACCAAAAAAAAATAATACGATGTATTAATGGCGAAATTGCTTCGAAGTGCATCACGCAAGGGTCGCTACGACTTTAGGAGGAGAGTCAGAACCATCACCATCTGCCGGCGAGGAGTCTCGATGCCCAGGGGACCTGTTCTGTATAACGTCGGCAAAGCCATTGTTATTGGCAAGGCTCAGACTTGAGCTAGGGTAACTCGACCAGTGCGACTCCCGACAGAGTCAGGACTGAACCCACACCACATCATATATAGATATATATATATGTTGAATTTTTATACTTTATAGTAAATAAGACTTGTGCCTTACTCACATAGTTCCCTTCCAAGTCTCCTTCTTCCAAATATGGTTCTCAAGGATTATTTCTCACGCTTTGAAGATACACTACGAGGAGGGACGACTCATTATATTGGATTTACCCTTGAGAATGTGCAGTGGAGCTTGTACAGCTAAATTATCATTATTACGTATTCCTCCCTACCCTTAAAAAGCCCTCGCACAATCAAGGCTTGATGCACTCTCGCTCTCTCTCTCTTCTCTCTTACTCTTATGATTCCTCTTTTTCTCACCTTCAAAGAAATTACCATATGCATATAAATCTTATATGAATGAATGATCTTTTTGTAGGAGAACATACTATTCCTTCATTAAATGTTTATTCTGTAAAGTGCCGCATTCTACAATGACTCCGTTCTTCATAACTACAACCAAATCCAAGATAATATTAATTATAAATTCCTGGGTGTATCTTGAACAATAATTACAAACATAAATACATAATAGTTCCCAATGGCCTTACAATATTAAGATACATATAATATAATTGTTGAAGTAAATATAAATTAATATTTTTAAACTAAAAAAATCAGGCAACAATAACGAAAAATAGAATAGTGTTGCCTTCTATTTATTTTATTTTACCATTGGTTTTATACATAGCTGAACGATTCCATATTTAAAAAAATGCATTGAACGATCTTGATTTGTTTTTTTTCTACAGTCATAGAGGTCATTCTATATTAATTAATGATTTAAGACTCTGATAATATTTTGTCGGTTGACTCGTCATTAAAAAATATATCCATTTTTTTTTGTGCATATGTTTTCCTCACTTACATAATATATAATAACTGGATGCAAAATAGACTAAATAAAGATGGGAAGATCTACGTCTATGTCATTAGTGTTGTGTAGGTACTTATTTAGGGAAGAGGACTGCAGTCCAGTCCGGGTCGGTCCAGTCCTTAAAAAAGGAAACTTTGTTTCTTTATGACGTCATAAACCTACGTCATGTTGTCAATATTTTAATGCTATGAAAAGGAAAGATCCTTTATATGAGGAAAGTAACATCTTCAATGAGCTGATGTCAAGTAGACATTTTTCTTATATTATTAATAAGTATTAAATATCAATTGATTGTCCATCAATAAATCGTCCATGCCTGATGACCAGACTGAAGAAAAAAATCTAATAAACCTAGCCACATGTTACATTTTTTAATACATGCAACAAAGTCAGCGATATTGAAAAAAACTAAGGAAATGCTTTATTTTATATATTTTACTCACTTAACCTAAACACTAAAATCTTGCAATGTTATTGAAAGAATCATAATCCTTTTGCTTCTTATTGTTATGATCAAGATAACATATCTTGTATCTTGGTTATGTAATAAATAGTGTTAGTTCATAGTAACAAAATAGAATGTTAAACCTCTTAGTCTTATAATTACAATCAGTCAAATCCTAGGAAGAATGTTTACTTTTCTGGGATCCTATGAATGGGAGGAACCTATGTCTATATTATGGATCCTCTACGTTAAGAATGCGTGTTCCACCTGAAGTTTCGGAGCTTCAAGAGCTATGCCCTGAACTCGAGATGGGGGAGAATCAGGATCAATTACGGGCAGGAAAAAAGCCAACCTGACTGGATAGATCCCGGACTATCTGTTGTCATGTGGAGTTCCAGCATATATAAGTTCGTAGAGGCCGAGGAGCCCCTAGTCAAGGAGGAGTTCGAGGAAATCTTTAAGGCTAAGTCTATTGACGATTTCGTTACCCATCGGATGAGGTTTGAACACTACTAGTATGGCAAAACGACACATCACTTGATTCTTGATGGCTTCATTACAACTCCACCAGACAGGCTTCAATAGAGAAATTAAATCCTAGGGAAGTCATCAAGCTCGAGCGAACAATGGAGTCGAACACTAGTCACTAAAGGAGATGGTGGGGAAGAATTCAGCTCTCTAATCAAAGTATAGATGATCCAAGGCGTGGAGTCACCACAAGAAGTTCGAAGACCCAAAGGCATCTCCAAAGCCACAAGTGTTCTGCATGTGAATGTAGGTATGTTAAAACGAAGGTGCTGTCACCTGGTGTTTTCTCCCAAAGTAAAAAAAATAAACTTCCGGTTGGCTGTTGATGATTTCTCGACGATTCATGGTTTTATTCTTTAAAAAAAAATTATTCTGATCTTTATTATTGTCTACGCAAATTTTTATACTACACAACGAATTTTATCTTTTACTATCCTTTGCAATTAATTTCAACTCTTTAGCACCGTTTTTCATAGTTAACTAGCCTTTTGAAAATAATTATGCAAAAATCAAAATGACTTCATCACACAATTTCTTTGCTATTACTCGGTTGTTTATAAGTGTTCACTCAAATTTCATACACGAACATCAAATTTAATCTTTTTACTACTCTTTGCAATTAGTTTCAACTCTTTAGCACCCGTTTTTTCAAAGTGAACTAGCCTTTTAAAAATTATATACAAAAATCAAAATTGACGTCCTCACACTATTTCTTTGCAACTATTCGATTGTTTATCAGTGTTCACTCAATTTCATAACTGGTCATAAAATTTAATCTTTTTACTACCCTTTACAATTAATTTGAACTCTTAGCACCCGTTTTTCATAGTGAACTAGCCTTTTCAAAATTATTTGAAAAAAATCAGAAATGACGTCATCACACAATTACTTTGCTTTTATTCTGTTGCGTGACAAGAAGTTAAAAAGGAGGGTTAGTGATTTAATTGAGAGAAGGTATGGTTTATTAAGTCTACACCAGCAGGAAGTAGAATCAGTTGACTTATAAATATGCTTCGCTTGTAGAGAAAAGGAGGATTTTTTTTGAGACGAAAAAGACGACTACGTCCAATCCGTCAAAAAAATATCCGTGATTATCCTCGAAAGCGTTTCAAGCCTACTTTCAAAAGCTACTATTTTTTATCAATATAAAAAAGAGATAGAAACTAGTCAAGAATCTAATAATTCATTATGTATAGTTCCATGCAGGTTAATTTAGTATCAGTTCAAAGTCACTAGGATCATTAAGGAGAGGTTCTGGAAAACAATTTACTAAAGCCAGAGACACATTCGACTCATGTGGTATCATGTCCTCATCCAACCTCCAGGACTACATCTACACGAAACACAGAATCCTTTTAGAGGCCACAGTGTCCATCCAGCCTTGACTCCGTCCCTGAGGAGGCATGACTTGGCCTACATTGCTACAACTCACTACAACAGACTACCAGGAGCGATCCTCAATTTTGACGGTCTCTTGAGGGCAGCCAAGTGCTTGGGGTCCTCTTTTTTCTGGTCACTTTTGGGCTGCGCTGAGACCTGCTGGAACATTCCTTGCCTCTTTGATGATGGTCGAAACGGTGCTTGATGGGGACTTGAGGAGCCTCATGATCGCTTCTTACCTCGACCCCACGTTCATTGAAAAATCTACCACAGTTGTGCATTGATCCCTCCTAGCAGATCTTCTTCTTAGCCTTCACCATTCTTTCTGCGCCCTGGGCCTCGGACATTGATAATTGTGATAATTAGCTAGCGTGAACTTACATCTACTATATCGGACGAAATAGAAGAGTAATGAATAATCTCTGAAACGTCTCCGGGATCCCAAACTGCACGTGTTAGATTGAAATAGAATGACTAAACAAGTCTTTTTTTCCGTCCTGATTTTTTTAGTTGATATAAACTTTTTTCCTCTTCCTAAAAGGAAATAATGAAAAAAAATCAATAACAAGAAAATCAAGGGTATAAACTGTGTCGCTCTTCCTTTTTTTGCTTGCATTTCTTACTATATCCTCGAAAATAATAGCAAAATAATATAATCAGTTGGGTGTAAATGTAAAAAAGCACGGCAAAAAAGCAACAATTATTTACAACTCGTTCAACAGCATCATTTGAAACTCATTGAAGCAAAAAATAGATGGAGGTTTGGTGCTTCCAATTGAATGTAGCCGTTTTCTCTTTTGTTTTGGCCGAAAAGGATAAGAATTATATGTTAGGGCTATTTTAGTTTTTATACATCTCTGCTGATGACAATACCTAAAAAAATAGCCCATAGCGGGTTGAAAACGAAAGGTTGTGAATGAATTATTTTCACAGAAACATATAATGAGTAATGACCGACGATCGTATACTGAAATGCTTATATTGTGAGAGAAAAAATGTTTCTAAAGTGTCTTATATATGGTTTACTGTAATTTCATCGCGCTTAAAATTTGTCGCGGACCTTTTTATAGTCGTTTTTTTGTCACGGGTAAATACATCGCTTGCTCTTTATAGTCAGTCAATTTTGTTGTTCTTCTTTTTGTCGCGGGTATTTTGTCACCAAGCTTTTTGTAGTGAAGTATTTCGTCGTTTGTCTTTTTTTCGTCGGTATTTTTGTCGCGTAGCTTTTTTGTAGTGAAGTGTTTTCCGCGCGATTTATTTTTTTACTTTGTAGACCTAATCTCGTTCGCTTAGTCGGGGGTAAAAAAAAAACGGCTATAAAAAGGTCCGCGACAAATTTACGCGCGATGAAATTACTGGACACCCTTATATAATATACATATATATAATATATATATATATATATATATATATATTATATATATATAATATATTATATATATATATAGATATATATGATGTGTTATATTAAACCTTTGTTTGCTATTGAATTAACGCCATGTTATATTGAATTATACATATAATATTATAGTTAGAACGCATAAGAATAATAAATACTCTTTCATTTTTATGGATAATTAAAGGACAGACAAAAGAAAAGGCTCAATTCTACTTTCGTACAACGCCTCTATATTTTAGGGACTCATGGTATATTTTTTATTTTTGGAAGGGAATGGGAGAGGAAAAAAAGAAAAAGAAAGAAGGAGAGTTAGAGAGATGGAATAAGAGAGAGACACAGAGAGAGAGTCACACAGATATAGACCACAGATAGAGAAAGGCACAGAGAGAGAGATAATTAACTTACTCCCATCCTGAAGAGTCTCGGGATCGAGAAATAGTGAGTTGGCGCATAGAGTGGAATCTGTGGGCACTTGATCGTGAAAAGAGGAGATTCCTTATGACCTATTCCTACTCAGTCGTCTTCAAATATCTACCCTCCCTCCATCCCCCCTCTTCCGGATTTGTCTCGGATGACTACGGAGACTCCACTCATGAACCCTCCTTCTACAATTCTCTTGGACTCGAACGTCTCGAAGAAAAAGTCTCTCAGGCATTGCTTCTTCCTCAACAAGCAAATGAAGGAGTCTTCCTCACCCTTCGAGTCTCATCTCTAAAGGCTTGCAATTTGGAAATCAATATCCATGATAAAGTATTCTCCGATCAACCCACCATATTAGTCTCGGAGTCGAAGACAATGGACTTCATGCATGGAAAAGGGAAATTTTGGACCTCTTGATTTAAAAAGGATGGATATTCAAGGATTCTTCCGTCCTCTTTTCATTTGCCTTCCTGGATTGGAGCCATAATTTTGACAAATTCGACCATCTTAGAATTGCGACTTATTACCATTCTTTACGTCGCGTTTCGACCCTAGAATCTTCAATTACACCAAGTTTTTCACATTGAATCCATGAGAGTGAAATAAATTCCTTATTTTATTTTCAAAGAATCTACAAATAACTTCAACGGAGTCCCTTTCCACTGGGATATTGTTTCATCCTTATTTTAATATTTACCGCATATATTCGTACAAATACTCTGATTGATACACCTGAAATATACACTTGATCACTTATTCGACATCTATTTTTCTATTTATCTCATACTTTTAATATTTGTTACTCTAGTGCAAAACTCATTGCCTTGCTATACTTTTAATATGTTACTTTAGTGCAAAAACTCATTGCCTTGCTTTTTCATGTATTTTTTTTGTTAAATATCGAGTCACTGTGGGCTGTGTTGAAGAGGTAGATTCAGGGAAATGAGAGTAATAAACACAAAAGGAATTTTTCCTTTACTTCGCGTAGTTAACTTGGAAACGGAACAGTGGCCCGAGTCAGATTTATGTGTTTAATTTTTTTTTACAGAGCAGTATCTTGTCTAAGGACTCCATTCTAGTTCCTATAAAGTGAAGTATGACAAATTATGTTTTATTATAAAATCAAAACGTTTAATTTTATAATTAAGTAATTAATACTTCTCTGCAATTCCTAGGCTAGACAAGATTAGGTAGGACCTTAAGTGATAAATTAACATCAAGTATACTCATTATAGGTCAATGATAACTATTTTCATTTCAGATTTTGATTAATGGGCTATATTTTATTTGTAGATCTTACTATAGTAGTAATAACCATCTCTTTCTTTAGGTGGCAGAAGTACAGATTATATCATAAAATATATTAACGAAGACATTACCTTCATTAAGAATTTTGAAGATCAATACTCTGTTGTGTTTATTTTAGAGTAATTCTTTATATTTATATAACAAAATACTATTACCCTCATTACAAGAAATACGAGCTGATATCGTTAGAAAAATCAACAAAAGTTGTGAAGGTGTTTTATTTCAATACAAGAATATAAAACCTATACACACTTGAATTATGAAATATGTAAAATAAAGTGGTCGTTTGGGGTTCTTCCTTCAAACACGACAAAAAGGGAATAATAGTTTCACTTATATAAATGTCAAAGAAGAAGAAAATCTTTATTCTAAAACAAACGTTCTAATATCGTTCCTCATGGTTACATAAACATTAACGGAAAAAACGTTCGGGGAACGTTCCCACAAGTAACGAAAATAACGTTCGCTTTTGGTTACCTCCTAACGTTAAAGGAACATTCTCAAAACAAACGAAAGATAATATAAATAGCTCCATCCTGGGGTTAAATAAATCGGTGTTCAATGACAAAAGATGCATCCAAAAACTTTTCATCTATATAGGGTATCGTTTTGGTAAAAAATAGTTTGCCTTAGGTATAAAATTTCAAAATTTCTTATATTAAAAAAGACTTTATTGATATATAGATATTACATTAAAAAAAATATATAATAAACATTATAGTTTAAATTAAATCTATATCTAGCAGCACTATCTAGAAAAATTAATAATAAAAAATAAGGAACAAATTGTTATCAAAAATACAGACATAAAAAATAATGTTGCAAATAAAAATAAAATAACAAGATTGGATATAATTATTTTTTCGTCTTTAGGCAAATTTCTTCTGCTGCCTCATAATCCGTTGTAGAAATTGGAGATGTCAGCGCAGCAAGACGGATAAAATCGTACCAGATCCCCAACATATTTCCACGGAATGTAATTTTTCTACCTGATTTGCAATAAAATATAACAAATATTATAGTATAAAGGACTGCATCGCTTCAATAAATCTGATTCAGTCAAGTAAATCTCTATTTGTTTTAATTTTGCTATTTTTATAGTGTAAATCATGAGCTAATAAAAAATTGAACATAAGAGACTATTTTTTATCTGAAAATTCCTTTGAAATGAAAGGTTTTGTAGATGAATTGTCTTTGTCGTTGATCCGATTTATTTATCCTGTTCCATCTGGTGTATAAAATAAAAGCGTTAAAGTAAAGTAGCGCAAGTAATAACAGAAAATTCTTCCTTTTTTCCCCAAAAATTGGCCATTTTTTTAGTTCTTCTTTAGTCGTAAGGGGCACTTTTATGCTAGAGCTTTTTGAAAATAATAACAAAGTTCTTTTTATTTATATTTGGAGACGTTTTTATCTTGTAGTGATTTGATATATTCAAATCATCAAACTTAATCCCTTTGAATCAGTTTTAATAGGATTGTGACGAAATTTCATGGACAACTCACGTTAAAGGAAATTACCAAAATTTTGGACAATTTTTTTGTTACTTTTCCCTTGCAGCGCCACTTTACTTTAATGCTTAGTATAAAAAAAATATGCCTGTTAGTGATTATAATTTTGGGTTTCTAAACAAGCCAGAACTTTATGGCTTTTCCACAAATTTATGTAGTTGAAGATTATGTTTGTGAATGAGATGAGCCAGTTCAACCAAAAATAAAAGCCAGTACATATTGCTGACTTCAAACAGCCTCTTATTAGAACAAACTCTTTACAAAAAACATAACTAATACATGATACACTTCGTCCTCATCAAATCAACTGACTTAAATGTAGGCAACCACAAAAATACATACACCTTTGTATTTACTTTTAAGAACCTATAAGTTTTCTCGGATTTTCCACCAGAACGTCGTTAAAGAGTTTCCATCTACACTGATCCTAAAGATATGACATAACATATTCAAAATTATATAAACATCTGGTGGATTAAAAGCCCATTGATACTTCGACTTGCCTTAATTGTCAGGAACCAGGCGGTAAGCTTTTTCTACTATTTTAATTATCCTATGTCATTGTTATTATGTATTAATAACCGAACCTTAATGTTTCAGACTAATGAGTGATCATTCCTTATAGGGAGTAAACGAAGAATTACCCTTGAAAATTCCCCTGCTGGAAGAAAGAGGAACGTGGACATCTGTCGGAAGGGATCATAAAATATTTTCCAAGACTCCCTATAAAATCCTACATTCATCAGAGCAACTTTTAGCGTTTGATATTTAAATTTTCATATATATGCTGGGAATATAAATATTTACCTCCGCCGAAGGAGGTATTGTTTTCGC
>CP045894.1:15822729-15867755 GCA_013387185.1 Caligus rogercresseyi
TTAATGCAACCCCCCGCCATTTCATAATGTATAAACTTAGGTTCCGAAATATTTTTCGTGTGACGTCACGTCTGGCAGAAAACATAAACAAATAACTTTTACTATATATATACATCACTACTCAAATTATCATTAGTGCATCGTACTCTTACAAAAATGGCTTCAATTAATATAAAAAAAGAAAAAGACAGTGTGCAGTTACTGTTTGTCCTTCATTGGATCCAATGCTCACAATGTATTGTACCACTCGTTTCCAACCAACATCAAACAGAGAAAAGCTTGGACCATCGCATGCAAAGAGGAGATTCGACATTTCAGCCTGCATCATCCTTTATGTGTAGTCTGCACTTCACTGAAGAAGACTATGAGAGAGATCTAATGCATGAGCTTCTTAACCTTCCTATTAGAAAGAAAATCAAGAAAGGAGTAGTTCCGACACTTAATTTAAATGAAAAATTGAAACAAACTTGTCGGAATATACGTCCATGGAACCATCTTCCAAAAGGAATGATAGAATATTAAAACGAAATTATCGTCAGATTACTCAAGAATGCTTAGATAAATATGAATCTTCTAATTCATCGTTACCTCCTCCTTCAAAGCAACCTCCAAGTCCACAAGTATTACTTCCAAGTTCATCAGAAGATAATTGTCATGACAAAAGAGTTTCTAAATCAATGTCTAAGGTGCCGTCAGTTCCATTGGAAGCTCTTAATAAATTTGCTCAAATTCGTGTATTTCTCCAAATAAAATTTGAAAAACCCGCCTTCAAGAGCAAAAAGCTAGACATAAAAAAGTTTAAGAGAGAAACGAAAAATGAAACAGTGGATTAATTAAATGCTCCAATAAATTATTTACTTTTTCCTAAATATGTATTTCTAATACATTATATAATATATGATTACAAACAGTATTTTGTTTTGTAATAATTTGTAAATTATATATTTTTTTCTTAATATGTATTTCTAATAATATTTATATAATATATGATTCAACCATATTTTGTTTTGTATTAATTCATAAATTATATACTTTTTTTAAATATGTCTTTGTAATAATATATGATTATAAATAGTATTTTGTTATATTTATTTCATTGTTTTTTATGTGCTTTAACATATAATGATTGAAGAGTTTGCTTTTTCATGAAAATATTTTGGATAATTCAGCAACTTTAAATCATCAAAATTTTATGATTACTCACAAAATTTAATATTTTTCCATTTTCTAATAGAATTGTGATAATTAATTCTTCTATGATCTAATTAAAGACTAAATTCGATTATATTTACATATTTTACTTATACAATACCCTCTTTTGCCATACTGACGTCATGCTCATGAGGTAGGTTGCGTGGCGGTGTATTTTTTTTACTTTCATTGGTTAAAATGGCTCTACCTTACTTTTAACTACCTTGGTTTTATTGATAGGACTTAATCAGGATTTACTGGATAATATATATTTCCCCCTCTCCTTTTTATGAAAATACTCACATCATAAAACTACTTTCTATACTACGTCTCATCATCATCTAAACAAGCTTTAAAAACTTTCATTGTTTGATGCAAGGTTCATCCTTGCCTCAACATATTATCCATAGATATGTTTACCATGTATAAATTCTGTGGCCGCAGGCCACCCACCTGCCGGAGGTCCTAGCACAAGCCGCGGAGCGGCAATGGGTTAGTATAATAAGAAAAACAGTTCAACAGGCTCCGATGGCTTCCCTATTGAATTTTACGCTATGTTTAATTTTACTTTTATCCCCGCTTTTAGAAGAAGTTTAAAACGAGACTCATATGAGTGGTTCCTTTGAATAACATATTTCTATGGACAAACTCATTCTGATTGCCAAAGTTGGAAAAGATACTAGATTTGTAGGAAATCTTTGACCCCTAACCATGCTTCGACCAGTTTTTACAATTCAGTGTATCGCACAAATGGATTTTAAAAAGTTCATGGCATGAGGGCTAATTGTATCAAATGGTTGGAGTTGGTCTATGCAATTTAAATACATTTTTTAAGAAAAGATAATAGAATTAAGGTTAACAGAGTTTGCCGTCAAGAAGACCCTTTGTCCCCCACTTTGTTCGTTCTGGCACTAAATTATATTACTTTAAGAACCATTGTGTGTAGGATTTTAGAGATATTAAAATAGGTGAAAGCATGTCCAAGATGTTGGCCTGTGCGGATGATATGAATATATATATATTTTTTCCCCTAAGAGCATCAACAATACTCGCTGTTCGATCAGGAAGACATTAGATAGTTTAGAAGGCTATAGAAATAATTATGGAATAGAAATTAATCTGAAGAAAGGTACTGTCATGACAAATTTCGAGTTTCCCTTAGATCTGGGGGACCTCAATTATGAAGTCTATTAAATAACTTTATATCATTGAATGATCAGGATATTATATAAAACGCCAATGCCACAGAGAAAATAATCCAAATCACAAGTAATAGGTAGGTAAAATTTCTTAAGAAGAATGTTGCCACATGAACTTTTGTATGGAATGCAATTAAAATTTTACCCCAAACTATTCATATTTTAAAACGGACAACTTTTTCTCAGATTTTTTTGTTAGATCTTGAATTTTTTTGAAAAGTCATACTCTTTAAGTGTTCAAAAGACTTTGGAGAGTGGTACAATTTGGACGGAAGCATTAAAGGGCCTGTATTTGAAAAAGGTAGAACGTCCCTTGGAGGGGGAAGAGGTAATGGACCGCACTCTGTGTTAGATTAGATTTTAACATTAGTTCTTGTTGGCATCATAACGGTTAATTCAATGAAGAGGTGGCAGTCTTATTATTACAAAAAATAACCAATGTAAATATGTTTCATATCCATTGTTGGGGATTTCATTGTCGATCTGTATCAGTCGAAGAAATAACACCTAACGTTCAAATGTTGTCTAAGCATCTTCATTCATTGAAATAGCACTTGACTTTATATATATATCATATATATATATATATAGACATTACGCCTCGCCTTTTTAACAGAGTTGTTTGAAGTATTGTTTAAAAATAAATTTCATAAAAAATATATTTTTTTCTTTGAACTTTTAGAAGAAACATTTACTTTTCTAATAAGATATTCTAACTACACATTATAACTTTTCTTTGTACAATCCAAAAAACTTTTCTCAAATTTGTAACATTGTGATTGAATTCTTATGAAAAAAATTACCGAAGGTTAATGTAAACTAAAATTTTGCAATATTTATTGTAAGGTTCAGTTTGATAACTAGGTTTTATTTACTAATTTTAACGCTAAAATACTAAAATTTCAGCCTTCAAATTTGAAGGCAATATTCCTGGCAGCTGCGGCGAGATATGGTTCCCTGGACCTTAGGATCCCATCTACAAAGGATGATTCTTAGACTTATGGAGCCCAAGAAATCCGAGATATTTCCCTTCCGTTCTCCTCTCTACAAGGACATCATCCAAAACTTTAAAAAAATCAAGAATTTTAAATAATTATGTTTTTAAACGTTTATTGGCATTTTTATAATGTTTGTCAGTTTTAATTACAGTTTTTTTAAATAATTGTGGTTCATTTGTGATGCTTAATTTTTAACTAAAAGGTTACTCATGATTAATTCGCATTAGCATCACTTTATATATATTTCTTTTTAATATATATTTATATGAACTGTGTCAATTAAAAAAAGAATACTTAGTCAGATGCAATTATATCTATTCAAATAGGTAAAAAATAAATTCTAACAAGTAATATTTTTTAAGGAACATGCTGGGAAAAACAATGTTGTCACAATATCAACAATAAATTTAAGAAAATATCAAAGAGACAATTTATAGGCTTTCTTTTGTGTAGTTTTATTCATTTGTATATGTGAAGTTAATAATACTTAGTTCAATATTTTTTCCGTTCATAATATGAAACTATTTACTTACTTGGGATAAAGTTTTGATGCAGGATGGCCAAGAAAATATCACTATCTCGAAATGCTGTCTAAAATAATTAGTTGGCATCATTTCAGAGCGTTCATCTGCCGTTTATTTAATTTATTTGCATTGTGTTTATCCACAACTGACCTCATGTGATATATATATATATATATATATTACTATCATTACATATCTATTTCTCAAACTACTTTTTATACTTAATTTCTATATCTACATAAGAATATATGCTACTCTGGTAAAATTACCGCATTGATACATGTTACGAATCCCAAAATTGTAATAAATGACTGCCTAAGGCCAAAATAAAAAAATAAAAGTCATATTGCTTTTGAAGTAGTGCAGTATGAATTACAAATAGTGAATTGACCTATCGGAGTACGAAGAGAGGTATCGATCAAGATTCCAAGTAAATACCGATGCATAGATTATTGAAAAAGATTACTATAAACATACATTTATCATTTTGAATGTTACCGTCTATTAAAACCATAATTCATAACCGTGGTACATTTCCACGTTTATAAAATTTATTTAGGATATTAATTATTATAATTTTTTTTTTAATATCCAATATATATTTCAATACAATTTTTCAAATACATCCAATTACAATGACTTGTGATATGTTAAAAAAGGTATAATACAAATGAGGGTGGGTATTAAAAGATTGATAGAGAAACAGGTAAATTCATTATTAAAAGATAACAATAATAAAACCAAAAGCCTGCAAAGCTGTATCAACTCTTAAAAATAATTATTTATGTGACATCTTGTTTTGTATATACTTTTAAATAGGATATTAATTAATTAAACAATTGCGATTTCGACGTTAAAACCCATACTTTAATTTGAATTTACTTTTTTAAATAATTTTGTAAAACTTGAAAAAGCTCTTATTCTTTGTAAGATACATATTTGTCTAACAATCGAAAATGCAATCAAAAAGTTTGTTATTACAAAACTTTGTTTAATTAAATATTTTTAATTACTCAACATTTAAAGGAGTTGTTCCCATATATAACTATATAATTCATATGACTAACAAGATAAATTAAATAAAAGACCAGACTACTTCACAAAACTCCTTACAAAAAAGCATCAATTTTATATATTGTTTTGTATATAAATTTTTACATGAACTGTTGAATAAAACAAATAATGCAAAAATTCATAAGAAGAAAAAATCAATATATAAGACATGCTTGTGTTGAGCAATTTATTTAAATCATGTAAGTTCAGGTAAAACTAGGCTAATGTTAAAGTCTGCTTTTTTAGGTTCAAAATACAGTCGTCCCTCGCAAAGTCGCGACGGCCGGATCCACTACACGACCACCGCGATATATATGAGGGTCGCAATGTTGATATATATTGAAATTTAGAGAGATTTGACATCACCCGGCGTTTAAACCTATCGCCATTTTGCTTTGTTGTCGTACTTGCGTCTGAACACATGTACGCGGACGGACCTTTTTTGGGGGCCGCCATCTTGCTTTTTCGAAGATTTACCAGTTTTTTGTGTGAAAATTCAGCCATTGAGTTCATATAAGGACGTTTTGCCGGATAAAACGGGAGCCAAGCCGTTGTCGCGTTGTAAAAGAACTACGAGATGTCGAGGGCGAAGTAGCGACTGTAGTGGACTCGTATCTCCTTTCATATCTATGTTGTATATAAAAAATATTTCTATAAAATACATTGCAATACTTAATATTTTATAGATATGAACGTTGAATATCATCATGTAAAAATAAATTGCTAGGGTTATCTTTATTATTACAACCAGAGGGAAATTATGATAACCATTTAATTGTTGTTTTATGAGTGAACTCTTCATTTACATACTTAAATATATTTAGCCTTTGTAGAAAAGGATCCAAAAAAAATTAATTTTTCAATGTTAAAATAAATGGATAAAAAGTCAGTTTTTAAATATTTCAGTTCAGTAAATGTGTGTCTCAACTCTTGTCTTCCGGTAAGAGATGGAATTATTGGTCATTCATGTAGGGGGGGAAAAGTATCTAACTATAAAGTTAGTTAAATTAGAAATCAATGTAATTGGCTTTAATCATATCAAGAAAATGGTACACTTCAAATAAAACAAAGTCCCTTTTCGATAAATTTTAGGGAATAAATATTATAAAGTCAAAATAGAATGAAGGCAGACTAACAAAGAAATAAAAGTGTGGGTTTAGAACAACTCACAAAATGTTATATGAATAGAACACCGTCTTATAAGCCTAAAAGGTATAATTGTTTTTCTAGAAAGATACACTAAAAAAATAGTTAAATGTACGTATATAAATTTAAAAGCTTATGCATACAATTTCTTTAAATTGATAATATATAACGAAATTTTATGGTTTGGATTGCAAAATTGTGTCTTTTGAGGATGAGAATGCGTTGGGTTTTGTTTTAATAATTTTATAAATTAAACCTTTTATTCAGAATTGTAAAAATATAAGTATTTCTGCAAAACATGAGTTAAGTATTGATATTAAATTTAAAAATAAACTTTAATATATATATATATATATATATATATATATAATTAGGGGCTGTTCTTATTTTTCAAATGTTTGAAATGTTAGCAACATTGTGGATTTTCTGTTTCTTGGTGATAAAAGAAGACGACATACAAAGTTTGAACAAAATCGGTCAACATTACGAGGTCGCGCAACGAGGTCAAAGTTTTAAAAATTTAGTAAAAATATAGTTTTCCGCAAATTTCTTCAAAATGGTGGACGTTACAGACTTCAAAATAATTATATTAATTTAAAGGAAATCTAATTTACTACCAGACGTATGTTTGATGTTTTTTAATAAAACAAAGTTTTCAGTAAAAACAAAGAAAAATGGAGTGTGTAATGTTAGCATATTTCATAGCTTTTTTGTATCAATTAACTTCACTCGCCTGTAGAAGATGACTTGTTCGCTTCAGAGTAAAATAGTATTTTAAGTTTAGTAAACCTTTGATGATAAATCCAAAAATGACCTTGGTTGCATTCTATCAATTCAGAATTCAGTACAATCTGAGTTTACATCATATGATTCAGAGCCTGTATTGACCTATAAGAAATCGATTATGAAAAAAAATATAAAATAATGTGTTTCTTAGATTTGCGTCAAGGTATCCTCTCAAAATTTTACTTTGTCTCTGACGCATTTATAATCCATTATATGCGTCATTTTTACGCGAGATATGCTTTTTTAATGTACATATAACTCTCTACTTATTAAATTGACATGATTTAGTATACCAAAATATTAAAGCTGGTTTACCAAGCTTTCATTTGATATGTTTGGTGTTCTAAAAATCGCTATACTTTAAGAGATATAAGCAAATACATTTTGCACGTACTCTCCCCAAAAAATTGATCTTTTGATATGAGAATATACAATTACCATTTGGTAACTGCTGTTAGTGTTACCTGGATAGAAAGAGAAAGAAAAGAAGGGAGAGAAGTGAGGAAAAATACTCTCTCCCTTCTTTTTTCTTCTTTCTATCCAGTAACACTAACAGCAGTTACCAAATGGTAATTGTATATTCTCATATCAAAAGATCAATTTTTGGGGAGAGTACGTGCAAAGATGTATTTGCTTATATCTCTTAAAGTATAGCGATTTTTAGAACACCATACATATCAAATGAAAGCTTGGTTAACCAGCTTTAATATTTTGGTATACTAAATCATGTCAATTTAATAAGTAGAGAGTTATATGTACATTAAAAAAAGCCTATCTCGCGTACAAAATGACGCATAAAATGGATTATGTATGCGACAGAGACAAAGTAAAATTTTGAGAGGATACCTTGAGGCAAATCTAAGAAACAAATTATTATTATTTTTTTCATAATCGATTTTTTTATAACTTTGTATATTCGTCTTCTTTTATCATCAAGAAACAGAAAATCCATAATGTTGCTAACATTTCAAACATTGAAAAATAAGAACAACCCTTATATATATATATATACATATATATATATATATATATGATATATAATCTATATATATATATATATATATATGCCATTATTGCGTTGCGCAAGGCTCGTTTGAGCGAGTCTCTTTCGTTGAGTTACTATAGAGCACCTTTTTTAGATGATGTAGACTCTGGGTTTCAACCTAGACAAAATTGCCCCTTGGTATATCTAAGGTATTTCCTTGGGAGGAGGGGCGAACGGATACATTATATAGGCAGTGTTCATTTCACTACCAAAAAATTATAACTTTGCTCAACTTCGTGATACATAGGTTCCTTAGAAACTAAAACCATTTATTTAGATGAATGAAGTTATACAAAAAAAGAGATTAGGAGCCCCTGTTTCATGGTATAAAAATACTGACGTCACTTGAAGCATCCTTTCATAACAAACATTTAAATTTATTAATTCCTTTAAGAGGTAAAGAATTAGTGAATATTTGAAAGTGTTTCATAATGGTGGAGCCCTCCCTCATACTCATATCCGTGATTTATATCTCTTCATTAACTAAACGCAGACTGACTTTCATTTAAAGCCAATGAAAGGATTCAATGTAACTCATATATAAGATCCCTCGTCATTGACCCAAGATTGTTGAAGAGAACCTATCTTTCCTCGGATCCTACAGACTTCTCTAAACTGCACTCTAGATTGTCGAACTATCCACAGAGGATAATTTCATTGCTCCCATTATATATATCAAGTGCAACGTCCCTTTTGAACATGTTAAAGGATAAAAATGAATACACATGATTGACTTAAATCGACTCATAGATGCGCCTGAGAACTCAATTATTCTCCTGAAAGATGTTGACCGCGTCCTTTGTTACTAGAGAGGATAATCCCCATTGTGAGGCTGCCTATCAGGGTTGGAATAGACTCACATTTATTGGCCTTCTAAACGCAATCTACACAGTCACATCTACTGAGGATTAGTTTCTTTTAAGACCACAAAATATTTAGAACGTCTGATCCCGCTCTGAGTCATCCTTGTCGTGAGGACGCCAAGCAGTGCGTTGGATACTGTTCCCCAAGTAAAATAGCAGACATGTTCAAAAAGTATTATCCAAAGTCCCCTATTTCCATGGCAGATGAACTCGCCAACAAGGTATCAATCCTCAACATACAATCAGTGCTGCTACGCTTCATGGATACTTCATGTTTATTGAACACTCAGCGGATAAGGCAATCTTAAACGTGAAATCCCTTCGTCCAGGGGAGAAGAACAACTGGAGTGTTAGTCATTATTGATCAAATTGCCATTATTGGATGTAACTCTATCTCGGTTGATGTTGTGTAAATATGGACTTTATATGATTCTTTGTATTAATTAAATTCACTCGTTGAAGGAGTTTTTTTTATTAATCTCTACACCTTTACTATCTCACTGTACAATAAAACTAACATTGCGTATTATTATCGTATTATATTTACTTAAAGTTTTTTATTTTTTAACATTCTCAATTGTCACAGCATTTTTATGTAAAATTAATTATAACTTCTAAAATTAAACATTGCTATAAATATTTATAACGGTAATAAACCTTTTCAAGAAATCACTCAACCTTAGTATTTTTTGACTATATATTTTTGATTTCCAATTCCCCATATTTTGGCTGCATAAAGTAGTCCCATTGAATTGGGATAATCCTGCAGAATTGCTTATTACAAAATATAAATTATTTTTTGTAGTTCAGGATTATACATAAACGGCGTCATTTTAAATTTTGTTAATATGAACAAATTATGTTTATACCATATAAATAAAAATAATCGTAAATAAACTTTGTAGAAATAAATTGAGTCATATTAATTTTTATTAACAAAAATATGTTCAAGAAATGTCATTTGTACCTCATATAAAACATTAAAATGCTACCTATTCAAATATGAAAGGAGGAAGAATTGTAATTTGAAACATACATAATGAATGACATAGTACTATGAATTTAACCCATTAGAGCCGAAAGTTAAATAATTATTGTAGAACAATGAAACTTCTATGGCTATTTTATCTTGACACATAGAACATTTGTTCAAAATTTCAACCAAATTGAACTAGTCACTGCTGAGAAATTTGAACGTCGAAAATCGACCGCTCAGGCTCTACAGGCAAATATTTTATTAGTTAAAAAGAATAAACGGTACTATACATTTTTTTCCGTTAATATTTTTCTTTTCTCTTTTAATTCTTACATATATATATATAGATGGATACACAAAAAACTAATAATATTATTTTTATTTAAAATACTTATTGATATTTTTATATATTTTAATATTATTGCTTTACAAACGTAGTGGTATTCTTTGAAGCACCTGTGGTGAAGGCCTGCATTGCATTTACAACAAATGAACGAAGGTTTCCTTTACAGTGTCACCATACGTTAGTACCTTCACAATGTATGATCTAATGAATTTTTTCATCATATCTCGATACATAATTAATTTTCGAAGTATTTTGCTCCCTTGAATCGATTTCAACCAAATATTTACAATATGCATTGCCGGACATTTGATGAAATTGTGTGAAACGCTATTTGTTCCTTGTGTTTCAGCAATTGGCATGTATGTTGACTGTGACACTAATTACATAAAAACTATTGGCCACCACCACTTTCGTTGTCCTTTATGAGGGAAATACTGGTGATGAAATTGTCGAAATATATCTGAGTCCATCTTATGGTGGAATCTTTGCCGTTTTGATCAAATTTATCGCTGTGTTCCCTCCAAGGGTTATTTTTTTAACATAATTTTTCTGGAGTTAATTTTTGCCACAATAAAGATTCAAAGAATGCCAGTATCCACATTTGGAGCATGATTCCTACATTTTGAATCAAAACCAATGGGTTTTCTTCGGATAAAATGTTTTGTGTAATGCTTTCCAATGTACGGGATCATGATTTCGTCCACATATATAATTTTTTTCCAAACTTCCTGCTGAAACAAACTTCTGTTCTAATTTTTGAAGCACGGTCATTTGTAGAAATACAGATTTGGGAATTAAGAAAAGCTCCAAAAAGTCTTGTGGATTCTTTGCTATCATATCGTTTTCAGATGGAAATTTTATTATTTGAACATTTCTCAGATTTATTTCTCCAAATTATAGATGATTTACGCTCTTGCTTCTTCACAGGTTGCACTTTCTAATTTTCAAAAGATTATAATGAGCAGAGGTTTCCAATAAAAGTCGACTTATTCATTCTGAAATGACTTCTGCCTCGTCATCTGACCTATCGCTATCCTCGTCAGAGAGTTGCCTAGGTTTCTGAAAGGCCTATAAAACATCCGCAGACTCATCCATGTCTTCAAGAAGAGAAAATATCTCCTGAGTAGCCTATCTAAAAAGAGTATTTACAAATAATAATAAGCCTATTAATATTTTTTATAAATTACATATAAAAACGTAGTACTACAAATCGTAATATAGACTTGTTTGCATTTCCCTTTGAAAATATGTCTGTAGAGCTTGAGCGTCGTTTTTTCGACGTTAGAAATAAAATCGTTTGTTCTAGGAATTAAGATGCCAAATTCCAATATAATATGTAAACAACATTTAAAAATAACGTTTCATAAATTATTTAATCACCTACATTACTTATTGGAAGTACTTGACACAAAGAAAAATATCAAAGAAGACAACCTTGGAGTGGATAATTTTGAGCACAACCGTCGCTGTAAATTCTTTGTCTAGACTGACAAAAAAGGCCACCAACGTAATTAATAGATCTTTAACCACGTAAAATACTCTTAAAACGATATCCATATTCATTACAGTGTCATTTTTGCATATATTACGACTTTTTTCTTTACTTTTATAATACGTCGAAAAATCGACGCTCAGTTTCTAATGGGTTAGAGGATAAGGATATTTCATGCTTTGATTAATCCAATAGGACGAGTTTTGTACTCTCCAAGTCGTACTTAGGCATAATCCAAGGCCAAAAAGTGCGTTGGCATTCAGAGAAGCGAAGAGAATGCAATCAGAATGCCTTTGGTTCCATTAATTTGTCTAGTGAGCCGTTGCTCCAAATCACGAGAAAAGATTTTTTGACTTCATGATTCCTGAGACTTGGTTTTGACGGAAAATATCCGCCTATATATTGTATATTGAGCTTACAGAAGCTACATGAATCCTAAGGCCTTTCCATCTCATAATTTAGGTCAATTTATTATTATATGATGAGTTTGGAGAAATATTTTCGGTGTGTAGGTGTGTTTTTACTCCCAAATTAGACCCGGAATAATTTACGAGAGCACAAGTTAACATTATGATTCCAAGATTATTCCATAACGCAATTAGATTCTAGGCAAAAGCCATACCAAGGAAGGATAAGTGTCCATGAAAAACAAGAAATTAATAACCAAAAATAAACGTGCTGTATCCAATATATTTGGAGGAAGAGTACTGCGTTGTTCAGCTTTTTAACATACCAAAAATATTGTTTGTTGAAGTATTAGGTTTGGCTTATGATAAACTAATAACTACTTTACTAAAAAAACTATTTACAACCTTGTTATTAGCAATTATGATTTCGTCACGTATGAAACATTATCTGTATTTTTTTTGTCCCTAATTATGGAACAGAAGAACATAAGTATAAAGTGCCCGATAATAGAAGCAATCACGCCAATGAATACTTGCTCAACAAGCTTCGCTCAAATGGCAATCGCTCAAAAAATCTTTGACCATAGAAACTCACTCTATCTCAATTCGTGCAAATGATAGGGAGCCATATATATATATATATGTATATATATATATATATATATAATATTAATATAGTTTACAGTTTGAGTTAATAAAATGTACGAATATTTAATATATATTATAATTTATATATAAATCCATGAATAAATAAATCATTACAAACTTTGGACTTTTTCTAGTTGGACAATACTTACTACAAATATGATCAGAAGTGTCTTTCATATTGATGTCTTGGTTTGCATATTATATATTTTCTAAGAAATATATATAAAAATTGTATTTTTTCTTATAAAACATAATAACAACATAAAAAATAGACACTTTACTGACTATATTGCAGAATGATGAGGTAATCGACATTTTGTATATGAAAAATATAAAAGAAACTTAAAAAATTGTGACTATACGCTAAAACAGACCAAGGCAAAGCAGATTAGATCAATATTATTGATACATGCTAATACCCACGAATACTATTTTTTTAAAAGATTTTAGCTAATATTCCAATTCAAAACTAAATCTGTCCATTAAATGCATTTTTGAAATAATATCAAAAGATATGACTCAATATCAAGTCATAAATTGGAAAGTTGTAAATAATAATAAAAATCTTTTGGTATCTCATTCAGAAAAAAAATGTTTAATTCGACATTGTTTTATTATGATTTTCTTTTTAATGATAACCTATTTTTTCTCTTATACTTTTATTTCATAATATATATGATTATTCCTGAAACATGAAAACTTTATTTTGACAAAAACAAATCTATACATGTCTTATATACAAATTATATGAATTTGATTAAAAAAGGATAAATAAATTTATCGATATAGAGATGAATACAATATTTTATTGAAATACTTGTAAACATAAACTATGGAAGGATAATTTCACTCTCAGTAGATTTATATATGTTCCAAAAATCCATAATTACATTTTATCATATAAAAATATTATATATTTTAAGAGCAGATAGCTATATCAAATAGACCTATTCTTCAAGCTTTATATCATTCGATAGTAACGTGTTATGATCATCAATTCTTATAATTATAACTACTATTTCCATTCTTGGTCTTCATTATTCAATTATTTAAAAACTAGTTAATGAACAATAAGTAAATGAAAAAACATTTTCATTAGAAAGTTTAGTTAAAATTTTGTGTTTAATCTCAATGGAGAATTATCATATTTTTCCTTAACACTGAACACTTACTTTTACGAAATTCTAAACACCTACCACGTGATCAAGAAGGAAATAATTTTTGGCAACTTATTTTTAATATTAAACTATATTGTCAGAAAAAAAATACATCACCTATTTTTTTTCTCATAGCTTCGAACTATCATTGTGCCAAATCGGGGTCCACGAGTTAATGATGGCGGATGCGCGTCGACGTACCGGAGACTCTTCACGACAAATGTCTTGGGATCCCGTTCTTCGGGATTTTGCCCAGCTTAGGATCCAAAATAATCCTGATAAAAATGGAGGGAGCCAAGATGGCAAATATAATATTCACGAGATTCCCAAAACGCCGGATGGTAAGCAAATAATCTTTGATATTATTTTTAGGAACAAATATGAGAAACCGGAAATGGCTTTAACTCAATTGTTACCAAAAAAATCTTCCCCGTGTTTTATCCTTAATTCTCAAAGTAATTTTACTTGAAACATTCATTTTTGTCCATACTGATTAAAGTATATGAATTTGAAATAATAATAAAAAAGTACTGATATCTTAGAGATCATATTTATATTGACTCAGAACATGGATTTTTATACACACGTTCAAAGGGAATTATCTGAGTTATGATGATAATACATATATCTTAATTAAGCCTTTTAATTAAAATATTTCAAATCAAGTAATAGTAAGATAAATAGAATATTTGTTTTTAGACTCGATTTTATTGCTTTGATTATAATTGATGACATCAAATGGGTTAATTTTTTTGGATGATCAAGTGCCTTCATAGGCCATTGCAACAGCATGGTATGTCAAGAGAGAGATATTTAACAGCTAATCACATATATATTTATTTCTGTCAAACATTAACTCAAGGCGAAATACTTTTCTATAGAGATATATAAATAATTCAAATTAAAGGAAGAATAATATTGCACCATTTTATGGTTATTTAAAAAATACATGTTTTTTGGATCCTTTACAATCTTTCCTTGAGGTGATTATCAGCTTTAGTAAACTATTTTCTACTCCGTTTATTTCCTTCTAATGAAATAACTTGTTTACATGAATATAAATGCATCCATCACACGTAAGCTTATTTGATTCCAAGGAGACTCACTCATCAATATATAGCTTGATTTATTGACTATTCATTTGAAATTGATATCTGCTAAAATGACAGTCGAGTCATGGTCTTTGATTAAATGAGGTTTGTTATCATGATAACTGCAACTCAAGTTTATTTTCTGTAATACAACTGATTAATATAAGCTCTATATTGATAAAACTATCACATTTACATATTGAGCTATACCATATTAATTAAAATACAAACACTAGATTCAAAATATTGTTGTTCAAAGTAAAAACCATACAAAACAACTTACTTTATCCTTTTAACAAATAAATAAACATGCATGTTCACAGCCAAAATCAAACAAGTGTAAACATTATCACTCTTTGACGCAAACACTTCCGAAAAAGAAATTGCCAATCACTTTAGATCTACAATCAACTATTTTATATGCTTAGAAATCTACAGAAATTATAAATTACCAAAGTAAAAAAGGAATGGAAAATATATCCTGAAGGGTTCTGTTTCATTAAGATGTCATAATTGATGTCCATACAAGTTTCAAATTCTGGCTTTTAACCCATTAGAACCTGAGCGTCGATTTTTTGACGTGTTATAAAAGTAAACAAAAGTCGTAATATATATGCAAAAATGAGACTGTATGAATATGGATATCGTTTTAAGAGTATTTTACTTGGTAAATATCCATTGTTTATGTTTGTGGCAATTTTTTGTCAGTATAGACCTGGGGTCGGCAACCCAAAATGCTTAAAGAGCCATATTGGACCAAAAAACAAAAAGTGTGTCTGGAGCCACAAAAAAATTGATACCTTAAATAAGCCTTATAATGAAGGCAAAAGTTAATTCTAAATATAGGTATGTTAGCCTATTTCCAAATGACTAAGGTGGCCTCATACACATAATGAGTTGTTATGATAAATATTTATTTTCACTATTGCGCATCCATTAGATAATGACGCACCACGTTACTATTCTGTGGTTCGATACCGTCTCATTTTTAACTTCCTTAAAGTATTAATTATGTCTCATTTCCGTGATAGAATTAAAGAAATATTATTTTTATTCCATTTTATTTTAAAATTTGAAAAAAACATCAACAAAATAGAGCTTTTCTAATATACTCCTTAAAAGCGAAAAAAAACAGCAAATTATATCAATACATATTTATTTAATGAGAAGAAGAAATAACTTTATACAAAAAACAGTCACTTGCCATTAAATATGTGTCTATGACAGAATTGTGCTCGTATCCGTTAAATGAGACTTCTGTTTTCGGACATCACAGGCCAGTTTCTGAACATCGGACATGTAAGATGTAACTTTAATCTTGACGCAGGACTACAAGCTTCATCTGTGAGGCGGGTGCGGTATTTGGACTTAACACTCTAAATGCATAGGTTTTCATATTCTTATAGCTGTGGGGAAGAGCATTCCATGTCTCATAGACGAGTTTTTCGGTTGTTGGGAGGCTTTCAACTTTGCTTCATTTGTGACTTTGGGCAAACTCGACCTTCTGGCAAGTTAAGTCTTCAAGTTCAGCTGTCAAGCGTTTGAATTTGGACACCCATATATCTTTGTCGACTATATCGGCAATTTCCATTTCAAGGCCAGCTTGATTTACTCCTGGAAACGTGCTCAACAAGGACAAATCACTCTCCAGGGTGTGACAGGGAAAGAAAATGTCATTTCGAAACTCGGCAGTTTGCATTTCAACGATTACACCTTGTAAATAATCGCGGTTGATTTCGGGATGGGCTTCTCTGAATTTTCTGAGGGTGAGAAAGTGAGAGAGCGTGTCTCGCTGTATATCTCTGGCTAAGACAGTCAGCTTGCGTTCGAATGACATAACAGCTTCCATCATTTGTAGTGCAGTGTTTCCCCGACCCTGGAGACTTCCATTAATTTTGTTTAGGTGGTTTGTCATATCTACTAAAAAGTGTAGTTTTTCGAGCCACTCGGTATCTTCCAGGTTTTCGCTTTGCAGGAATGTATTATGTGTTCGAAACAAGCGGCAAAGCGATACAAAACGTCTCCCCTAGACAGCCATCGCACTTTGTTGTGAATCAGAATATCGGAATATTCACTATCAACTTCATCAAGCAATGTACGAAACTGACGGTGGTTCAATGCATTAGCAATTATCTTTTTCACCATCTCGATGACAAGGTTCATCACTGCCATTCACTCTGATGGGAATGTTTGTGCACATGGTGCTTCTTGATGCAAGATGCAGTGAAAGCAAGCAGGTTTCGATCCAATGCGAAGTCAACTTCCCCCCTTTTGATCCTCTCATGCTGGTTGCCCCATCTGTGGCCACTGAAATCAAATACTGTAATGGCAAAGGCTGTAGTGAGCTGATCCCAGGTATCGAACTAATTACCCACTTGGGCTGTTAAAAAATGATCTAAAAACCCAATAGTGGAGCTTGTAATCGTGGGGGGCGATTCTTACAGCACGAAAACAGCACACCCGAGGGGTTGCAATCTAAAAGCAAATGAATTTATGATTTTCAACTGTTTTACCTTAAACGTAGTGACAACAAACTCGAAAAAAGCTACCTAACCTATAAGCGTGTATGTTACTGGCGCCAAATATATTATGAGACAAGATATAATTTGTTCATATTCATAAGACCAATGGTTGCCGCGTGCGATGAAATGAGCGATAAACGATAATTATCGCTGAGGTCAAACATTTGATCGTTATGGTTTATCGCAAAGTTTTCTAAAACTACCGCTCATTCACTTATCGTTAGTCCCAAGAAATGAGGAACGATGAACGATAAATTAAAAGACGACTTTTGTAAAAATACCAAAAAAAAATAAAGGACATTTTTGGAGATTCTTTTCTAAAAAACATTGTCACTTTTTTGGTGATCCTTTCCTTTAAAAAAACGTCGTCACTTTTTTTAAAGATTATTTTCTAAAAAAAAGTCATCACCTTTTTTGGAGATTCTTTTCTAAAAAACGTCGTGAACTTCTTTTTTTGGAATTTGTTATCGTTATTTTTTTAAATCTTTTATCGCTTACCGCAAGTGGGGTTTTGGATTTTTTTACCGTTTATCATTTATCGCAATTGAGAAAAAAGTTATCGCTTTATCATTATCGCAAGTTGAAAAAAAAGTTATCGCAAAAACCACTGCATAAGACTTCGCCCAAGTAGGTTGAATTATTCGTCAAAATAAACGTGTTTTGGTACGGTGCCCATTATGGTTCTATATATTCTCCTCCCCCATCTTTTTTTCGTTTTTAAACATTTTTTGGAAAAACTCCAGGGAGCCACTTGGGAAGCTCTAAAGAGCTGCATGCGGCTCTAGAGCCGCGTGTTGCCGACGCCTGTTCTAGACAAAGAGTTTTACAGCGACTGACGTACTTCAAAATTATCCACTCCAAGGTATTGTCTTCTTTGACATTTTTCTGTGTTGTCAAGTGCTTTCAATAAGTCATATGGGTTATTAAATTATTTATTAAACATTATTATTTAAATGTTGTTTACATATTATATCGAATTTGGCATCTTAATTTCTAGAAAAAAAAATATTTTCTAACGTCGAAGAATCGACGCTCAGGCTCTACAGACATATTTTTCAAAGGAAAATGCAAATAAGTCTCTATTGCGATTTGTAGTACTGCGTTTTTATAAGTTATATTGTTTGATTATAACAATTATTATAATTGTTACTTTATAAATAACTATTTTTAGATAGACTACTGAGGAGATATTTAGTCTTCTGGAAGAGATGGATGAGTCTGTGGATGTTTTTATAGGCCTTGTATAAACCTAGGCAACTCTCTGACGGAGATAGTGATAGGTCAGATGACGAGGCAGAAGGCATTTCAGGCTGAATGAGGCGACTTTTATGGGAAGCCCCTGCTCATTTTAATCTTTTGAAATTAGAAAAGTGCAGCCTGAGAAGAAGCAAAAGCGTAAATCATCTATTATTGGAGAAAAAATCTGAGAAATGTTCAACATCACAATCTTTGTTTAAAAAAAATATCCAACTGAAAAGGATATGACTGCAAAGAATTTTTCATTTCCAAAACTGTATTTCTACGAATGACCATGCTTCAAAAATTAAACCAAAAGTTTATTTTAGCATGGAAGTTTAAAAAACATTTATCTGTGGACGAAAGCATGATACCGTACATTGGGAAGCATTAAACAAAAAGATTATCCGAGGAAAATCCATTCGGGTTGGATTCAAAATGTCGGAATTATGCTCCGAATGTGGATACTGCCATTCTTTCAATCTTTATTGTGACAAAATTACCTCCAGAAAAATTATGTTCCATAAATAACACTTGGAGGGAACACAGCGATATATTTGATCAAAACGACAAAGATTCCACCATAAGATGGACTCAAGATTTATTTCGACAATTTCTTCACCGGTATTTCCCTTATGAGGATCACGAAAGTTTTTAATATAATTATTGTCACAGTCAACATACGCGCCAATTGCTGAAACAACAAGGAACAAATATGATTTCACATAATTTCAACAAATATTTGGCAATACATTATTGTAATTTTTTTGGTTAAAAATCGATTCAAGGGAGCAAATTACTTCAAAACTGAATTATGTATCGAGATATGAAAAAAAACATTAAATCATACATTGTGAAGTTACTAACGTATGTTGACACTTTATAGGAAGAGCTTTTTTATTTCTTGTAAATGCAATGCAGGCCTTCGCCCTAGAAGGTTCCAAGAATACCACTACGTTTGTAAAGAAATATTACTTAAATATATTAAATTTTGGTCAATAAGTTATTTTAAATAAAAATAATGTTATTATGTTTATCATGGAAAATATAGAAGGAAAAATGTATAGAACCGTTTACTCTTTTTTAGTTAATAAAATATTTACCTGTAGAGCCTGAGCGTCAATTTTTCGACGTTCGAATTTCTCAGCAGTGACTTGCCCAATTTGGTTGAAATTTTGAACAAATATTCTATGTGTCAACATAAAATAGCCATACAATTTTCATCGTTTTACAATCATTATTTAACTTTTGGTTCTAATGGGGTAATAGTTGGGACCCTTAAAGGGAATATTTTTAATATTTAGATAAATATATTTTTTTACAATCTTGAAAAAGTTTTACATATCAAAAAACGTATCAATTATTTTTTACGCTTCTCAATGGGTTCCTTAATCTGTATCACTATCTTGTATTGTTTAAAATATAATAAATCTAAATCATTCAGAAATATTACATGCTCATTATGTACTCGTCATATTTTTCACAAACAAATAACTTTTAATAACATATGGAAGTATATCTGATATTTTATTGCTCCTGTTTGCTTCTTGCAGATCTTTCAAAATTTAAAAAGAGGTTTAACTAAAGGCCAATAGAGGGAAGAAGTTGTGGCAGAAGTGGAATAAATGCTAACTTCGTAGTCATTCTTTAGTTGCCGGATGGTCAAAGTAGGTATTCACAGTGATTATATGGTTTATTCGATCCGGTCACTAATCTTTGGAACTCAAGACTGAATCTCAAGTAATTTAATTGTGAGCACTAATTGACCCTAATTAGTAAGATAGGAATTAAACTCTTGTGTGCCTTAAGTACTTATTATAAATCCAGTACTCAAAGGATTTCTGATAAATCCACGCTTGGATAATACGATATCATTTCCAAATATAACAAAATATGACACATCGCATAGCTTTAAACTCAAGAAATAAGCCTTTGATGAAATAAATGAGATATGATAAACTGTGTTTACTGAAAAAGCACTTAAGTGAGTTTTTTTTACAAGCTAATGTGGCTCAAATAGTTTTATGAAACATAATTTGACAAATGTATGGTATATACTCATATTCACTAATGTAATTTGACATCCTGTCTGATAATCATCTCAAGGAAAAACTAAGTGGCTTGTGGTCGTAAAGTAAAAGTTTTTTAAAAAACACCTAATTAATTATGTATAATATCCTTCCTTAGTGGGAAAAAGTATTTGCAAGCGTCAAAACTTTTGCATCCAGTCATGACAGCTTGGAAGTAGAAAAATATATCTTATCTTTATTTTGAGAAATAATACTCACTGCTGCCAGAAAGCAAAAATGTCTTAAAGAAAGCACTAATTGATTCCTCCAAAATCTTGGTACAATATCTTGCAGCAAGATTTTGGAGGAATTTTATACTATGGTTCCGGAAGCAAAAGACTATTGATTTTTTTTGTCCGGTGTAATTTCCGCATATTTTTGGAGATTATATATCAAAATATCATTTATTAACCCTTTAAAAAATCGAAGAGCCTATAAAGATGAATGGGTTACCATTGCAATCCATTTTCTCTTTATTTTTCTGACCTAATTTGACCTTTAATTTGTAAGATATGTGTGTAATGCTGTAGAAGAATATTCAAGTAAATATTTACCTCGATCAATCTAGTCGTAATGAGAACCAAAGGAGTGTTTAAAAGCTTTTCCTTTCTTCTCTCCATATATATTATAACCTTTTAGGATGTTTGAATAGAAGAAATGAATAAATATAAAATTGAAAATGACAGTTTCATAGGACCTTTTACGTTTAAATATATTTATATTAGTCCGTGTATGTAAATATACTTAGCAAATCAAACTTTATTTGTGTCTCATATCTTCGTAGTTTATAAACTATATAATATGTATTCAACTAATTTTTTCCACTTTTTTGTAATCACTTTGAAATAAAAATTATTAATATATATATATATATATATATCATATATATATATATATATATATATATATATATATATACAGGAACGGAGTGGGAAGAGTTTATCCACAAAGACAATTATGCCCTCGCCGGCCTTATACAGGCCCCAATATGCCATTAGGAGGCTGTCAACGGTCGTTTATGTTTCTTGAGGCCAGCAGCCCACCGGGTGGCCACTCCGGTACTCCTGGTGGCCACTCCACCCCTGTATTTATATACATAAATTATTCTTATAATTGAGACATTTAATTGAGATATTTTTCATCCATTTCTTCATTTATATTAATAATTTAGCTTCGATGTATTATCAGATTAAGGAATGATATTATGAAAAAACTTTTTAAGAACGTAAATTTTGTTATTTGGTTGTTTTGTTTCTTAAATTAGATGTATGTTAAACAAAATATTGGTTAATAATATTTTATGTTAATTAAAAAAATACTTTAATTAATAATAAATATTTATTTACAAAATTCTGACTCATAAATAAAGATCGACAACCTATTCGCAATCATCATTGATACAGCGTCAAGATACTCGCTCTTTCTCTGATCATTATGCAGAATCTTCTTCGTGGGAGTGGGCTGGAGCCTTCATCCGTCAAGAGGCATTCCAAGTGAACAACACTTAAATGATTTAAACGTCGTATTGAAAAGAATAAATTAGTTTTTGGATTTTATATAGGTCATAATTTTTAGAAGTGTATTCGGCTTAATTTTTTTTAAAGACAACTATGAAGTATATTTTTATTATTTTTTGTTGTTATCTTGTGTGTATCTTTACACAAGATATTTCTACCACAAAATAAAGATTTATATTACAAATTAAATAAAAATATTTTACTTTAAATTATAATAAAACATAATATAGGTATATGTATCAGCAAATACATTAGGAACATATTTGTATTTTTTTTTTGCAAGTTATTTATAACATGACATGCCTTACAATACAAAGAAAATCGAATTATGTAATATACATATTTATTTGTGAAAACTTGATTCATAACGCAGCATATTGTCACCCAAATACTCATGTATATATGTATATCGTCGCTGTCGGGCGAAAACCTCCTATGTCCAAAAATCATGATTTTTATTTTTTTTCATAAATCGGTACTATTGGTCAACCTTTATGTCTGTCTGTGATTTTACAAATATTTGACTAATGAAAAGTATGGAAAATGACATGTGACTAAAACTCCTAACTCCATTGGATCCTGAAAACCACAGTTTCTTAAAATAAATAACAGTTTTGGACATAGGAGGTTTGCGCCCGACAGCGACGATATATATATGTATATATATATTATTTTTAACTGTTTTAATTTGCAAATAACTCTTTACTAAGTACAGTTTTAATATGCAAATAACTCTTCCCTTCTGTAATATTTTCAAAATGCTCATTACACAGTACAGAGAGTAAAAATGCATTTTCAAACTTTTTAAACACTTACTACTTATAAAGAGTCATTTAATTTTTCAATTATACTTTATAATTTGTAATATGTTGATGGATTTATCGTCAAGACGATATAAATATGTTCATTGGACAATATTGTTTGAATGGCAGTGGTTTTACCTGCAACAACATCCCTATTTGTGAATGAGGAACTTGTAATCTTGTATAAAATGGAATAATGTGTATATTTAGTATGAGGGAAAATGATGCAGCACAAATGAAAAATGATGCTTTCAAAAATGCAAAGGAATCATCATTATGTGTTATTATGCAAGGCAACTAAATCTACAAATATGCAATATTTTCTTTCATGTGTAGATGAAAAATGCCTCAACCGAATATATATATATTAAAACCAGATTGTAAGCCTAAAATGATTTTACATTTTTTCTACATATTTGGTAATAATTTTTTCAATATTATCAAAAATATGGTAAATTCAATGGAATAAGATTATTGAAAAATCATATTTTTGCCTTAAAACGTTATCCAATACATTTAAACAATATTTTCTTAAAAATAATTCAAAATTTTATGTGCCAAGTTTATTTTCCGTATAATATTTTATTAACAATGTGATATGTTTGCTTTTGGAATAAAATGTCATGCTTTGGCAAGAACTATGAAACTTATTACTAAATATTTCATTGGAAATATGTAAGTCATATCATTGAATGACTGGGATGACATGACAAAAATAAGATTTAAAAAAACCCAATAAAAATAATGAGAAAATAAATTATTTATTTGCTATAATTAATTTTTTAAGCAAACCAACTTGAAATTTTTGCCAAATATTTTAAATTCACATTGTAACAAGTGAATAAAAATGTTTAAAAAAATAATATTTATTTTCCAAAATATTTCAAATTTTAAATAAACGGAAAATAAAAAATTGTTCTTATTTTTTTTGAATTTTTAAGCAATATTTTTAAGAGTATACCCCTTTGAGATTATATATATATATATATATACGAGGTGTGATAAAAATGTATCCGACCTTAATTTTTATTGGTCAAACGAACACAGCTATGGGGGCGGGACTTGCTGTGTGGTTGGGAGCATGACTACTGCGCATGCTCATTTTTTTCTACAGCTCCAATACAAGTCAGTCGGCGTCAGGCCATTCATGATTGAACAGGTGCAAGTGAGTGTCGTCGGATTTTATTTTCTTTAAAATGTCAGAAAAAGTCGAACAGCGTTATTGCATAAAATTTTGTTTTAATCTTGGTGATTCGCAAGTGGAAACAATTTGCAAGATTAAAAAAGTGTTTGGAAATGAAGCGATGGGCACCACACAGATAAAGGAGTGGTACAACCGCTTCAAAGATGGTCGCTTGTCAGTTGAAAGTGAACCACGCTCAGGGAGGCCCTCAACATCGAAAAACGATGCCATCATTGATCAAGTGAGGAACCTGGTGATGCAGAACCGCCGAATTACGATCAGAGAACATGAAGACGAGGTGAAAATTAGTTTTGGTTCAATTCAATCAATTTTGACTGACGACTTGGGCCTCAGGAGAGTCTCAGCAAAATTTGTACCAAAGCTGCTAACATTTGAGCAAAACACCTTCGTCTGGAGATCGCACAAAACATGCTGGAAACTGTGAACGGTGATCCCGACTTTATGAACACAGTGATTACAGGTGACGATGGTTCATGCCACTAAAAGGGACCAGATTTCAGACCAGAGAAGAAATTATGCAGAATGCGACAGACCATCTGAGAGCCATACCGAAGGAGGACTTCCAGCGATGCTTTCAACAGTGGCAGAAGCGTTGGGAGAAGTGTGTGGCAGCCCAAGGGGACTACTTTGAAGGGGATTAGCATTAAATACTTGTATCATAATAAACGTTTGTTTTATGACCAAAAGTCGGATACTTTTTGATCATACCTCGTATATATATATATATATATATATATATATATGTGGTGTGCGCATCAATATCTGTCAGTTAGCAAAACCAACAGAAAAAAAGGATTCTCGTTTTATTATTGAAATATATTTTTTCTTTCATGTTCATATTACATATGTTAATATAAGATAAATGGATTTAGTTTTTAAGTGTACGCTTGGATTCGTATTGTATTAGCAATTATCCTCCAAACCTTTGGGAATGATATTTTTCCCTATATTAATACATTTACAATGACTCTTATTAATTTCCATTTCACTTTTATACTTGGTTATCAATTTGTTCGTGCATCGTTCAATTTTTAAAGGTTCAAAAACTCTGTTCTTAAGGCTCTTATATTAATTACTGTAAGTCTCAATTTATATACTTTTGTGAATTTTTATTTGACTATTTTCTTAGTCTTATTTAATTTTCTTTTTTTCTCCATTTAATTTTTTTAAGTCCATCGTATTCTTAAGTTATTTTGATCAAAACATAACATACCACTAAAATAAATCAAACAAAAGTTAGGATAGGGCAACTTTTGCCTTTTTTTGTTAAAATGAATGAAAGCCTTGTTTTTTAAGGCCTAATTGTGTGCAGATTCCAAATTTTACCAAAAAATTGATGTACGATGACGTTTAACGTCGCTAACGCTAAGTTAAAGATTTCTTTGACGCTGTTGTCGATACTTATGCAAACAAGCTATTATTAGCAGTTTTCACATACACACAAAATAAATGATTTCTTTGCTGTGCTCAAATATATACAAACTCGATGGAGATTTCATTTTCCCATTGATGGATCTTATAGGGATATATAGACGAGGTAATTTAAAAGAATGAAAAAATCAAAACTAGGCCGGAATATGTACTTTCATTCTTTCTACAAAAGTTGACAGATCTGAAGCAGAAAAGAGATAATCTTGTAAGTGCAGATGATGGACAAAGTAGTCTTTATGACACAGTACTTGATGAGGTGATAGATACACTAGAGTTGCAGTTGACAGAAATGGATTTTTTTCGACAAATCAATAGTGAGGAAGGGTTTGTTGATATGGATGAAATCAAACTGCAGTTCGCTCCATTTACAAACTTGGGCTGTGAGTCTGATTTTGCAAAATTGGATGTCTGTTTTGCAGTAAATGGAGGATCTACATCTGTCCACAATCATTCTTGCAAGAATGTTGTGACCACAAACAGGTTATTAAAAGATACATCCTTCACAAAGTTGAGTGAAAAACAGAAACGATGGAAATGGGCAGGAACGTCAAAAATGTAACAGCTGTTAGAACCATTGGATTTATCTATTTGCACACCGTCAAAATCTTCAAAATATTAGCGCGAATAAGGAAAGGGCAGGCCAAAAGAAAAAAAAGCCGAAAGACAATGAAGTTGATTGATATGTGTAAGGGACACCAAGGTCCAGATACAAGATATTTTCTTGAATTGATTGAAAGGTTGACAGAAAACAACTGCACCCTAAGAGCTACAGTGGCAACAGATATTCGTCAAGTGAGAAGAATCAAAGTTGACTGGAGGTTTAAAATAGAAAAGTATGTATGTACTGAAATAAAACACTCAATTAAGAATTCCATCAAGCCAGAGTCATATCTAATTACACTGCTCAAACAATATTTAAGTGTGAGGAAATAGTGATATATAGATATGTGATACTAAACTATTGTTATGATGCTTCATGTTAATATTTCGAGATCCTATGTCTTGTTGATATTGGCAAATCACAGCTAAATATTGTTATAATGCTTTCCACAAAATAATTTTAACGCGGTAAACCGCCAATTTGGGTAAAAAATCAATAAATATTGCTCATAGGAATAATGTATTTACTTAAAAGTGTTATTTTTTAATCCCTAGACCAAAAAACTATATAAAGACATATTGGAAGCAACTTATCATTTAAAAAAATAATTTTTCGGCCAAAATTTTGGGAGCCATTTTAAATTTTTGAATGTCAGGGACGTAAGATATCAACTGAGATACTTTGTTTGCCAGATTTGGATTCCACACCAAATTCGGCCATAGAATCAACTGGGCTTTAAAAACTTATGATGATTTGCCCAACCCTACAAATATATATCACTAAAAAAAATGTCTATTATAATGTTTATAATCCTACGTAAAAAAATGAAATGACATAAAGAGCTTTATTGGAGATTTTTGAATTCCTCTGTTGCATGGGTCCATGTCCGATGTGTTTTTATTTTGTATATATGAATGAGAACATTGATATTGAAATTAATACATCAAAGTTAAACTTCCAACTTATTTTTTTAGGTAAAATCGTTCATGATTCAATCATATGATACAAAGCAAATTCAAAAAATAAACATAATTAGTGTAACAAACTTAATTTGTTTAAGACAAATCCATTTGTTATTCTTATCGTTTGTGCTACTCCTGATTACAAAATTTTAGCTACAGTTTTAAAGCTTGTGTTTCAATAAGTATATTATAAGGGATACAAAGTTTTTTTTGTGATATTTACATAATATATTAACTCTGGAAATCACTTTTTACTCATATTTCTTATCTGAATGCTTTTCAATGAATGAATCAGTTTATTATAGGGAATGCATGTGACTTGAAAAAACGAGATAATAATATATTAGTTACAATGTGTGAGGGATTTTACTGTACCAATAAGGGAGATAAATGAACTCAAGATGAAAAAGAATGTGTTCTTTTAAATATAAAACAGCTTAATAGACATAAAAGAGATGAAGGAAGTATCAAAAAAGTGTAGCTATGATTACTGCAGTTACTCATTACATATATATTTTACACTGACGTTTGCAGTTTTTATTGTATGAATTATATTTTATTGAAGGAATTTAGACCACATTTTTTTTGGTGCCTATATGGTTCGATAGAATTGCATCCGAGATGATATAAATAAGCATTATAGCATTATTTAAAAAATTATCCTTCTCAAAGTACTTATCCAAGTATAAAAAAGAAAAATAATTGGTTTGATTTAATTTGTTTACTTTGTGTGATTTGATTTATTGAGATTTTTATTTCAATTGTTATAGTGATATACATAAATATAAATTATAGTTCAAAATTAGACTACCTGCAAAGATACGAATAAATCAAAGTGTTAACATTAGTTAACATTAGGGCAAGGAAACGACGGCGTTCTGTCTTTTCTTGAAGGCTGTAGAACCGACACAGACTCAGCTAACATATGCAATCAGTTCTACATCGATAAAGTTGACCGACTGCGTTGCAATCTATGTCCTGATTCCCAAAATGCAAGCTCTAATGCCAATTCGGACGGCGAATTTGGGTTTCACAATGTAGGCACTGCTGCTGTGAAGAGGGCACTAAAATCCCTCGCCCCTAAGCACTTTGCCGGCATTGATAAAATTTCTATTGTCGTACATCAGTCAGCCTGGACAGCATTAGCCCATCCAATCGTTCACCTCATCAACACAATCATTACTTATCAGATATGGCCAGAAGAGTGGAGAACGGCATTCATAATCCCAGTACTTAAAAGGGCAAACGACGTAGAGAACCCTCTAGCTATAAACCTGTCTCACTCCTTTGTGGCATCTCAAAATTGACCGAGGGGCTACTTTACAATCAACTCGTGACCTACTTGGAAGCTTCTTGTAAACTCCCACAGGAACAACACGGCTTCCGAAGTGGACGCAGTGTCGACACTGCCCTTGCAACTCTACTGTCCAACGCTACTAAGGCCTGTGATCGTAAAATTAAAGGTATGCATTGCTGCCTTTGATTTTTCTGCGGCCTTTGACCTTTTGGAAGCAGATATACTTCTGGCTAAGCTCCAATGGATGGCGGGGCCCACCAAAAAGCTGATGCTCAGCTACCTAACAGGAGGGCGACAGCAGGTGAATTGGAACGGCCAACGGTTCAATTTCCTGAACATAAAGTACGGCGTCAGACAGGGTTTTGTGCTTGGCCCCCTACTTTTCATTCTTCTCACGGCTGACCTACCTGATTACCTGAGAGTAGCTGTCAATCCAGACGCTCAGCTTGAAGTACTGCTATATGCCGACGATACTTCTATCGTCATCTCGGCTCCATCCTGGGAACAAGTGGACTTCACTATGGTTCGGCATCGAAGGCCTTGGAGGGGTATTCTAATATCAATGGACTCCACCTAAACGTTGGGAGAACCCACACGTTACGTGTAATTGAGTATATGTTTGCCATGGGGCACATTAGTTACATTAGGTAACTAGTCTAAAATGAATAATAAAATAAATAAATATAAAAATGAAAAATAAAAACAAATAAAACAAAATGCCCATGCAGAATGGATTATATGGGGACACTGCGTCCAATGGCCCTAGCTGCGGTCCTGGCAGTGTGGAGGGTAGTGGCCGACCTCAAGGCCTTAGACAAGTTCTACACTAATTTTGCGTGGCATGCAAAAGTAGCTGTCTCCCTCCAAAGTGGGTACGCCACTGGAGTCGTGGACCTCATGGCCTCCTCGGGATCGGGAAAACGGAAATCACACAACCGGGTTCCTGGCCCCGCCGCCCCCGTGTGGAGTGGAAGCATTTCCAGGTCTCCATGGCCACCGCCTTGGCGGCCACTTCGTTGAGGGAGGGAAGGCCTGCTCTCTCAAGGAGATCCCCGATGTGGATGTGATCCCGTCCTCTACATCTAACGATGCTCCTGGCGGCGTCATTTATGACGACTTGCACAGCCCTGTGCGCGGCATTTGACCCCTTGCACTCACTATCGAATCTAGGAATTGTCACAGCCGCGGCAGCATAAGATATCTTACCAATCATCAATCCCTTGGCCAGCTGCCGTAGGTATTTTCCTCTTGGTAAGTGCACGGCCAACCTCGAGATGAGTGCTGCCCGTTTTGCTGCTGCCTTTGCAACGTTGATGTTGTTGGGTGCTGTAGTGAAGCCGGTGTCAAATTTTACACCAAGAAACTCAATTTCGTCAGATGGGTGCACCTCAACGCCCCCACGTTGACGGTGAAGACCGCAACATCCTTTTTTTTAGCGTTGCCCCCGATCATGAGCTGAGTCTTGGTGGCGTTAAGGACAAGGCCGTTCCCCCCCCCGCAAATCTGGAGAAGGCGTCCGCCCTTGACTCCAAAAGGGACCCGACTCCCTCAAGGGAGTCACAAACGGCCCACAGGAAGAAGTCGTCCGCGTAGCCACTATTATCTTCATTGCCGACCCCAACGCAGGAGGTGACGTCCGCGACCAGGACAAGGTAAGGAATGGGTCCAAGAATGGAGCCTTGTCTCACTCCGTACTCGACGGGTAAAAAGACGGATTCGGTGCCGTTCCACACTACACGCTGGTACCCGCTAGTGAGGTATGAGTGGAACCACTTAAGCTGTGTACCATCAATCCCAAGCTTCTCCAGCTTTGGCAAAAGCTGCAGCTGGTTGACAGTGTCGAAGGCAGCAGAGAGGTCAATCCGAGGACACCGACAACCTTTCCCCTCTGCTCGGCCTCCAGCCACTTTGCATGTGTGGTGGCTAGGCTAGGCACGTATGGGTGTTCCAGACACTCCTTCGACCGCTACACTCGACCTTCTGGGGGTAACTGTTAGCAGGAACTTGACATTTGGGGCCCACCAAGAAAAATTATTCAGAATGTCAGGAAAAGAAACGGAGTCATCCGCCGGCTCTGCACCACGGTATCGCAAGGGCCACTGCTGACCGAGATAGCTAGATCCATAGTTATCGGGAAACTTCAGACGTCTGCTTGGGTGACTAGAAGTGCAAAATTCTCATCTGCTGCTGAAACCCTCACACCCTACAATGGCAAAGACTAGCTCAGATACGCAACTTGCCATCAACGATCTCGCACGTATCTTGCGGGGATTCGAAGAACAGATCAGTTGCGTGTGGTTGACCTTCTCGACAGGTCACATCTTCCATCTGTAAATGAAATCTTAGTGAAGCAAGCTGCCATATCCGCTTGGAAGGCTATGAACGTGGACAGGTGTCCCTTGGAGAGAATTCTCGAGGGCTTCGATGAGTGCACCCGTAGTGCTACAATAAGCCTCAAGAACCCGTTTTCTACCATCTGTGTCGCTGCGGTTAATCTATCAAAGGCCTGGAGCTTGTCACAGCCATTAAGAGAGGCATGCACTTTATCAAGTGCTCGGAGGTTAGCAAAGACAATGGCAGGGTCGTCTAGATCCTTATAGCTCCTTAAGTTTTATGTAATTGTAAAATTTAAAAAAAATATTTATATTTTTTTTGGTTTTTTTATTTAATTAATATATTATTATTGTATAATTATTTGTTTGTAATACCTACAGATATATGTTGTTGGTTTTTCATTGGTAGCCATGAAGGCTAGGGCTATTTTAGCTCCGTAATCAATCATACAACAACAACAACTTGCATTGAGAAACTTTTTTTACAGAATGTTTAACCAAAAAATTAAAATAACTGTTGGTTCTACAAACGAAAGTATTGTTCCAGAATTTATTTCGGCTATAAACGAGAAATAAGATAATTGTCTACACTCAGTTTGTTAGAATTTAAAATAATATCTTTTTTTCTTTATATATTATTTGCTTCCAATTTCAAATCTGGGACCATACTTTACTGTTTTTTTTGTGCATTTTCTTTCTCATTCTCATTTCTAATTTTTTTAATCATTAGAACAGCCTTTTTTATGTTTTAAGTCCTATCTGTACACATTCAAAGAAGAAGCTGATCTGTATGTGCAAAAAAGCATTTCTTTTGATCGTTTTCTGAATGATGGACCTCTCTTCACTATTTAATTTCTTAATATATTGTAACGATTGAAATACGTTCTTGAGCCGTGTTGGCATAAGGATTCAGCTTTATAAAAAACCCACATTGGTGCACTAAACTTGATTATTACTAACACTACCATTCATATCGCTCCAATTTCACTCAAATGTCTTTATGACCCTTAACAATGCCTGAAGAGTGGAGTTTACAACTTTAAAAAGTGTGTGTTTTGCCGCGCCCGATATATATTACACATCGGCATAAAACATTATTCAATAGTGATTATAATTTCACTTTTAAAAATAATTTTTTTAAATGATTTTTATTTCAAGCAAAAGTTTTGCCAAAGACAAATGAGTTTGCTGTTATATTTTGAATTGCATTTATTAACCTTTTAATAGATACATGTTAATTATTTTAACACATTCTAGCTTAGCCTACAACTAATATAAACCGGGTTTATATGCTATACAACAACACCATTTCATTGTAACTTGCTGTTGTTAAAAGTCCACAAAATTAAAATGCATCTTCTTATTAAATATGATGTTCCCAAATGTTTTTTAAGGTTCTAAATAGTTTTGGGTGTACTAAATAATATAAATTTAAGTAAACTAAAAAATATGAAGTCATGAAATAAAACTCAATTATTTTTTTACTAATTCCCCGTTCGTTGTAAGTGTCATACAAATACAAGTTTTTTAATTGAGCTGAATTCCTCTATCATTTAATGTACACACAAAGTTCATTAATAAATATAGTGTATTTTGAGGGACCTCATGAAAGTGCAGATGTAACACATGATTTGATTGAAAGGTAAGACTATTATATATTGTGGGAAATTAATATTACATAGGATTTTCTTATACTACTAGGTTAAGATATCCTACTAATTACTAATTATTAACTTGGGACTTATCCCAAAATAAATTACTCTTTTCCTGGCTTAGAGTAAGGATTATCTTAATGGTGGGGTTGGATCTAGTTGCCATTACAATAAATGCTTTATCTTATTAAGACTTCCTGTCATATATAATGTTGTATAGTTTCGGACATATGTAAAGGAGTTTGTACTTGTTCATAAAAATGTAGACATTCATCAAATGTACATACGCGTTAAGAGATAAATAACATGATAAACAGATATATTGTAATCTGAAGATCTGTAAAAAAAATCATCGTAAAGTAAAAAAAATAAAAGCAAAATGGTTTATAGTGGAATAAAAATAAATATATCCATATGTATTGTAGAGAAAAAGAAAACTCTTGAGTACCCCGCCAAATGACATGGCAGTAGGAAAAAGGAATGATGCCTGTCATGACCCGCACAAGAATAATATGAGATGTACATAACGCATTATCTTATTAAATATATAATATGTAATATCAAAATAATTTATATTTTTTCCATTTATATATGTATCGTAATGCGAGATAAAGTATATTTCATTAATATATATTGTAAAGAGTAGAGTCGTGAATATATATATATATAGACTTTCGAAACAGTACAATTTCATTGCTAAAACCTCCTATAGCACTTTGCTATATTTACATACGCCGAAAGGGTAATTTAGTGAAGAATGAATTGATCTTTGACTCAGCACTTTCAGTTATTCACATATCCATGAAAATACATGTTGACTGTTCAATAGTGTTTCTCCAAATGAATTAAAGGAGAATGTAATAGATCGAATGAGAGTTGAGAATGTAGGTACTTAAATTGATTAGGTCATCGTATATCATATGAATTATATCAATAATATGAATATAAATATTAAGTTACAATTGCTTAATAAATAATGGTTATATTTTATCTTATTTTCCTAAAGAATGTTAAATATAATAATAATAATGAGATTGCCTTTAAAAAAATATATATATAATAAGAAATTAAATGCTATTAAAATACTATTTGTTTAACTAAGCCGCATGTTTTACCTGTTAATTGTAATGTGTTTTTAAACAATGTGCAAAGGAAGAAAACATATCATTAGAGCACTAGAACCATTAAATATGTTTACATATTTATTAAGGACGCGAAATGATAATTTTTGGATGTCTAACTATAAATTAATATCAAGGATTTTGTGAACGAAGACTGATAAAAAACAAGTATTTAGTTATATTAAAAGCTCAATGACGTAAACCCCTTTTAAAGTTTAACCAACATTTTCCTGATTAAATCAGATTTCAGTATATCTTATAAATTTTAAATTGGTTTTGCTCAATGAAGTAGAATGAGTGACCAACATAAACTATTGATCGTTAAATTCCATTTTGCCTTTTTATTAAATTTTACATCATTTAATAGCAAAAATTCTTAAAAATACAAAAGCTATATATTATATATAATATATATATTTGCAGTTGTTCTGGTGTTAAAAAAATGTATATTAAGTGAAACTCTGAATATCTGTAACAAGCTCTAATTAATCCGATAGGTGTAATCCGTTATATTTCAGCACGAAGTAGCTGGTCTAAAATAATATACATAATTTTAAATAAAAAAAACAAAACATAAAAACAAAACTAATAAATAAACGTATATATATAGATATATATATGAATATATAAATATAAACAAACAACCACCGATTTTTGGGGAAAACATGCTTGAGATCAGAGTAACCTACAGCGCCACTCCCTCGGCGAGAGCTATTGCTGCATCACTGGCAGCTCTCACGTCCTGGCCTGTTGCAACTGTGGACTTTTTATTCCAGGCAGTTTTGCAGCACATACCAGGGTATCTGCCTGCCAGTATTAATATTATGTAAATTGAGTTGTATAATGACTTTTCGCTTATAAAAATAAACATATATTAGATAATAATATATATATATACATATATGGTATATATATAAATATATATGTATGAATATATATATATAATATATAAATGAGAATGAACACAGATATAATAAGTAATACATATTTAATGATGATTGAACATGCTCTAGCTCCTAATCAATTCGCTTAGCCTTTCCTGCCGCGACTCTGGGCCACGTAAGATTTTAGTAATGTTTGGAGTATGAAAGGCATATTTTTTTTGTTGAATTTTACTACATCTTTCTAATAAATAAATTTTTTCTCTTAGAAGGTAACAAAAAAAACTTTGCATTTCGTGTTAAAATTATTTTTGTATTTTAGGTGATCCTCTCACGGTAGAAGTCTCTGTTTCTCTACGCAACATCCTGGAAATCGACGAACACAAGCAGCTTCTCACAATTGAGACTACGCTACGTCTCTACTGGGTGGATGAGCGACTTGTGTGAAGCATCTACTTGAGAATTCCTCTATGGACTATGTTCTTCTTCATCCAAATGTGGCCAAGCTCATATGGTTTCCGGTATTTACATCGACTTTGCCAAGGATCTACGGATCCCCACATATATGACACCTCCTGCCTCACTCCGGATTTATAGAAACTCCACCATCCGCTATGCCACTCAGTGAGATAGTTCTTTTATTATTATTATGTTGAAGGCGCAGATGGGATCTCAAAGCAGGGAAAACGAATATTGATAGTCCTCCTCAAAAAGATTTTAGGTGTGATCGGCTCAAAGTATGTAGAATACAATGCTTTTTTAATTTAATGTTGTACGAATCGTTTATAACTTATATAATTAATTATTATTTTACATTCATCAAAATCTATTGTTTAGATTTTTTTAATATTGAAAAAGGATGAATATATATTTTAAAAAGATATTTGCTAATAATAAGAAAAGAGCATAAGAAAATACCACAAAAATTTTAATTCAGCTTTAAAATCATGTAATAAAACATTTTTTACAAAGATATTATTTTTGCCTAGAATCAGATAATAACAACTTTTTAAACATTATGTAAAAATCAATCTTTAATGCATATTGTATAATTTATAATATAAGGGAAACTACAACAAATCGAAAGTTGCTGAATATTATTTTATACATTTCTTTTTTTCAACAAAAATTAAAAAATTATGATAAAATTTTATGTATGCAGACCATGTTTTTAATGGTTAATTGATTCGATAGAATGGCATTTGTGTGGATAAAAATATGCATTGTAGCCATAGAGAATATAAAGTGACAAAGTCAATACTGTCATTGCTGAATAACGGGGTATTGTTGGCTCTCCGTTGTTGGGAGAAAGACGGCGACAGAAAGACATTAAGAGGAAAGTGAGATTTTATATTTCTGAAAAATAAAAAATGGAGAGTGATTTGATATTATTGCACTTCATTTCATAGTAAAAATATGATGTATCACTCTCTCTCTCTCTCTCTGTCTCTCACCCAACAATGGTGAGCAATCAAATATCCCAATATGCAATACATCCATACATAATGGCACTCTATGACCTGTATTATTATGCACTTTCTCCTCTCGGGAGTCGAACTTGCACCCTCAACATTAAGAGTTAAACACGCTGAGTTATCGTTCACTTGAATATATTTAATGTACATATTATTTTCAGGGTCAACTATGGACGTTGCTTGTCCAATGACGTTTTTCAAGTATCCCTATGATACCCAGGAATGTCGTGTGAAGTATGAGAGCTGTAAGTATGGTTTATACGGAAAAAATGAAAGGCAGTAAGATTTTATTAACCTTTTTTTAAAACGTAGTTTAGTTTTAATGAACCCCTTCTCTTACAAAAATAGAATACTTCAAAGAGTAATTCAAATAAAAGTGAAGCATGATAGTGGAGGACAAGGCCATTCAGTCAATGTTTAAATTCAATATAAGTAAAAGTTTTTACGAATATTTAAACGGATTTTCATATATAACCTTTTTAATCTTTATCCATTTTCCTTATAAAAAAAGTTGTTCATATACGTTTTAATCCTTTAGTTATGAAACATATCTTCAGTAAGTTTTATTTTTTCTAAGACTTTATTGATATAGAGATATTAGATATAAAAATATATTTAAAAAAACATTATAGTTTAAAATTAAATCTCTAATCTAAAATCTAGCAGCACTATCTACAAAAATTAATGATAAAATACTTTATGGAAACAAAATGTTATCAAAAAACAGATATAATAAATAATATCACAAATTATAAATTAAATAAAAAGGATTGGAAATAGTTTTTTTTGTCTTTTGGCAAAATTTTGTACTGCTTCATAATCCGTTGTAGAATTTGGAGATGTCCAGTGGAGCGAGACGGATAAAATCATCCCAGATCCCCCGCATATTTCCACGGAATGGTATTGATAGTAGGGATCTTCACTGTAAAGGCCGGATATCGCGCTGCCGTCGAAATCATGATGGCCGAATGTCTTCAATAATAATTATTCAGTCATGAGTTCATTCTCTGCCAAATATCTGCGAATACTCGACAAAATTATCCCCATATCTCGGTTGATTTACATATTGTAGTTATGTACAAGATAATCTCTTCTTTAGGCGTCCATAAATTTTTAGATTTATTTCTTTAGAAATCCTGGACCTATTTTCATTGAATCATAAAATGATTAAAATTTATTTAGGGTTATAAATATCTTTGCTATTTAAAATAAAAGTATTGAATATAAGGAAACGACCGGGACACTTTTTAGCCTGGACCCAGGCCGGACTTAAATTTTTCAAACCGGGCGGGCCAAAACCGGGTCGGGCCTTCATTATATTTACCTTCCTTTTTCATTCTGAAAGTGACGACGTTTTTAAGAAAATAATTTCCCAAAAAAAAGTGACGACGTTTTTTTAAGAAAATAATTACCTAAAAAAGTCCCGGTCCGGTACTTTTTAGACACCGGGCCAGGCCGGGACACTCAAAAAACAGTGTCGTTCCTGTTAAATATATTCATTCAACAAATTACATTTTGTTGCAAAAAGTATTTTAATATATTTATTCAATTGATAATTGACTTATTATATAAGTTATTTAGTCATTATGCTATTTATAAATCAAATAAGTGTAACTATATATATTTACGGCAAACGAAACTAAATTTTGAATTATATATAAATGTTTCATACCAAGTCATTCAACACTTTCTTCTTTTCAGATGGGCACACCATAGAAAAGATGAAAGTCGTGTGGAAGCAAGGTCTGGATAAGTCAAAGGTCACTGATAATAATTCCATCAGCCTTGCACAGTTTGAATACGACGTTTTCTTCGAAGAAAATATTGGAAGAGATTGCATCGGGTTTGATATTACATTACTCATGACTAAAATAAGTATAGAGTTAATAGTATATCTATAATTTTTGTAGGAGTCTATCCGGGAGTTATTATGAAGATAATTCTGAAACGCAACATTAACTATCATCTTCTTCAAACATATCTACCAAGTGGAATATTTGTGGTCGTGGCCTGGCTCTCGTGTTCCTTCCGCCTACGTCTATTCCTGGAAGAATCACCATGGCAATGACAACACTCCTGACGCTAGCAGCAATGTTTGGTGCCGTAAGGTGGGTGCCTATATAGCAATGAACATAATGATAGTTTAAAACAAAAATATAACTTCAATTTCCCGTAAAAATAAAAATAAACCTCTTTTATTAGACCATAAGAACACAAAATAAGATATTATGATCATTAAACTCAAGAAGGCCATAACGAATCCTCTCATATGTAATTCCATTGAATCATTACGAAAAAGATGTGCTCAATCATGTTCAAGGCGTTAACTTCAATCCATTTAGTATTTATTAATCATTTCAATTCAAAACATCTTAGGAAATAAAGGTATGAATTTAAATGAAACCTTAATAATCAAATAAAGTCATTCATATGTCTTTGGGATCACGTGTCATATAATCATACAAAATGAAGTGAGGGGAAATAGTTGGATAATTCATATGTACTTGGATGGTACACTTTTCTAGCTTGATATACTCACGAATATCCTTCTTAATGTATTATGTATACTCGATTAAATATTACACTTGATATAATTATGTATAGACATATATAATACAGGAAAAGTTAGAAAGAGAAAAATGAATATTCTCTCTTGGTAATTTTGCCTTACACTAGATTACGATTTAGATTAGGTTAATCAAATTCGTATTGTTACGCCATTCCATGACTTTTAAGGTTGTAGTATCATGAAGGTAATAAGAATTACAAAGCATATATATATATATATATATATATATATATATATATATATAGATATATATATATATATATATATATATATATATATATATATATATATATATATATATATATATATATATATATATATATGCTTGTAATTCTTATTATCAAAAGTTTCGTTGGTCTTTCATCCATATAATAGTAAAATGAAGAAACAATGATTGCAATCATAAGCAATATATCCTTGCACAATAACATAAATAATGGACTCACATAAAGTAAGTTAAAAAAATGATTTAATGATTGCAAAAAATATACAATTGTAACTGTATAATCTTAATTGAAACTCCTGTATATAAGTCCAACATAAAACATATATCATTATGATGTTAATTAAATGTTTCTTATAAGTGACAAGGCGTTGAAAAAGACAAGGTCGCTCAGGTTTGGGTGTATCATGAATAATTCCATAGTTATTTTTTTAAATAAATCATTTATTTAAGTTCTCTAAGAATATAATAGTTATCAGTAAATCGACTAAAACACAGATATTCAATCAATATAGATATGTAACCAATGGGGGAATAATTATACACAAATATGCGTTAACATACATATCAACTGGAATTTATACAAATGGCATTAAAAATAATCATAGGAAATACAGGGCACGATAGACACGATGATAAGATAGAGAAACTGGTAAAAAAGGTGTGATAAAATAATTATTAAGATCCCCAGTCTTGAGTTGGAGGTTTTCTTTTTATTTGTTGTCTTGTCCCCATGAAGGAGAGAGGGCCCGTTTGTTTTGAAATTTTCCCTGTGGATAGACGCAGAATGTCTAGATTTCTTCGGACGAGGTCTTGGAGACCCATAGGAAGTCCACCACCGCACGTTCTTGAAGCATAGAGGGTCCTTTGTACAGTGGATATCATGTGCTCGATCTTGTAAGCCTCCTCGTAAGTTGGAGATGTTGATACAAGCAAGTCAGTAGAGGTTAATGATACTCCAAGTTCTTCTAACATTATCTCTTCCACAGCTTTAATGACTGGGACCACTTTAAGGCAGTGATAGAAGAAGTGGAAAGACGTCTCCTCGACCTCCCCACACCAATGGCATCCCCGTTTCTTTGGATCCACATGGGACTTGCTCATAAATAGAGAAGACTAAGCGGTATCGGAACCATTTTGATGGGAGTCTGTAAAGGGGTTTTTATAATAATTTCCGGACACAGCGGGGGGAAATCCGCCTCATTATGTAGTAGCCTCAATCGTCTCTCGATACCAGGGAAGAGACGTCCAGAGCAAGCGATAGACTTCGAATTGAACGATTGTCCAATGCCGTAAGGGCTATGTAGAAGGGGATAGGTGGCCCAGAGGTATATTTCTGCAGAGGTAAGCGAACGAAGTTTTATAATCGTAAACTTAGTATATAATTTTTCTGTATTTTTCTTTGAAAGAATTCCCCAACGGACGTGAGGTTACCCTTTGAAGAATCGAGGAACTTCTAAAGTCCATTGAAGTCAGAGGCTCGTTTGCTTTAAGCAGAGGAAGGACCCTGTGCAAGCTTGAGCAATTATGTTACCAAATATGAATATCTGTGACTGTTTCCGGTTCTAGAAGTTGAATTATTTTTTTGAATGTAGAAGGGTATTTTGAAGCCAATAATCTGGTGATGCGGGCGATGTACAGGGGGAGCAAAAACGAACTGAATGACCAACTCTACAAATGTTATTACAGCCGGAATGCCGATTTGGGTGGAGGGCACAAGGAAAACACTAATGCCGTGCAGCGTGTGAGATAAAGAGGGCACACACAGACGAACTGTATCTCTATGCACATTGCCAGAACCTCAATTAGCCGTTGTTTATTTTAATTCCTAATTTAAAAGTGTATCTATAAAATTTATACAAACCCTTTCGTTTGACTGAGGCAGGCTCATTATTTGTGGTACATCTAATAATAAAGAAGCATTTTTTATTGGATGAAAGACTAAGGAATGCTTAAAAAACATTAAGCAAATAGAAAACATTAAACAAATAAGTGCCATAATATAATGGTTTGCCTTAGTAGGAAAACAATCGAAATTAAGAGAGTTATTATTTTCGGGAAAAACTATTAATTTAATTAACTGTTTTTATTTGCTATGTAATATCCACTCCGTTAATGTTGGAACACTTTTTATTGTAACTTTTTAGCATTCGTTGTTGAGCCTCATCCACTCATTCCCTTGAAGGCTTTAGGATTAATGCGGAAGGATCTTAAAAAGCAACAAAAATTATGAATGCTGTATATTTTATATTAACAGTATGAAAAATAAAATCCTGAAGTTTTGAGTGAAATATATATTAAAAATTATAATGAAGTAGGAGGAGTTTGTAGCTAGAATATATATATATATATATATTATTATATATATCTCAGGATCCCATATAATAATTGGATAATAGCAAAAAATAAAAAATTATTCAAGTTTGTAACAGTTGTTTTGATGACGTAAAGTAAATCAGGAAAATGACGTACCTTATGTAAATAAGGTAAACAAAAGGAAAGGGAAAATTACCATTTAATCTAGTAATGTTACTCTATAGCAATGACGTCAGAGACAAGTGTTTAATTACATATGATTATCATAGTAGTTGCATCCTAAACGTATATGTCTTATTATCGACAAATACTTTCAAATTCATATGATTAATAAAATGTATGATTAAAATGATTTCTTAATAAAAACAATACATATATTTACTACATCCCGCACGAGGGCAAAGTTGCAAAAACTGCTCGACAAGAGCTCCATTATGTTGGCTCTTCATTCTTCCGAGAGGAAAGAATTTAAGGTTGTTGGTAGAAGCTACATTTGTCGTAAAACTAAGTACGCAGCAGCAGCTGCCACGTATAAGTATCCTTTAATGACGCTACCGATCCATTTCAGGAATAAAGAGGGCGGCACCATATTCACATTCCTGACCTTCTTAAGAATGCAGGTCTACCGTCAGTTAATTAGATTGTACTTAAGGCTGTCTCCTGAGAAACCTGAAAGACATACTGGAGGTCAAATGGAGAGCACGGTGAGAGAAATCTCATCGGTGAAAGCAGTTTTTTCCTCACGCACTAACCTACCAACAGAGGCAGGTCAAAAAGTCAAAGACGTTGGACATCATCCCTTGTCTCCTTATAGTCTATACAAAACTTTAAGTCTTCCACACCGATCTGTGTAAATTCGCTTCACTGAACTAAGGATAATCACCACGCGTGATGCAAGAACGGGCATTGCCATATATGTTTTAAAATGAGCTCTATTATAACAACAACTTTTATTTTTTATTACTTACTTTTGCTTTGTTTTATTTTTTACATTTTAATATATATGTCCCCTTACATTTTTTTTGTTTTTTATTATTAAGTTATCCTTAACACCACTAAGAAAAAACGAATATAAAATATACAAAAAAGGAATAACTTATAAAGTTAATGTCATTTATGTTTTGTTTTTAATGTCTACAGATTGTGTTTTTAATCTCTTACTTTCTAGTGTGTTGTTATTTTTTAATACTGTATGGATTTGTAGTAAATAAATAAACATCTTAACCAAAAAAACACCTTGAAGCTCTAGACGGCAGCAAAGTAAAGTAGCATACCTAGTTTTATAACCATTCTATCAATGAAATTATTTTTAAGTTTAGGAATATTTGTTAGGAACGTTGTGTGAAGGTATGCAGAGAGATTTTGTAATAAATGAAACTTATAAGACACTGATTAACGTTCACCATCAAAGAAAATATTCAACAGACGAAAGAAAATAAAGTTCATGCTCAACAATTACTGATGAAATACTTATGTAATCAAACCAACAAACAAAACCGTCGAATAATCATATTCTTCTTATTTTCTTTCTTCCTCAGAAGAAAGTCTTATTTTTTTATATGTATATAAAAGAAAGATATTCAAGAGATAACTCTAAAGCAGCCTATAAACTTGAAATGTTTTTTGCCTTTTTGATATTTGATATGTAGTATAATAATAATATCAACACAATTTCTTCAGCATATATCGAATTTTTCCTACTTCTGTTATTTTTCTACTCATAGCTTATTCAAACAATAATATCTTAATGAGTATGTTCTTTTATACTTGTATAACTGATGAAATTCTATATAATAGCAGTTTAAAAAATATAACAGTTATGAGGATTTATTTGCCTTTTTAATATGATATTTAAATATATTATATATATTAACAGTACCTCTCTACATAAGATCTTTGTTCTAGTAGTTTAGTAGTAGTATATACTAAGATATATTGTTCAATCCAAGTCTTTTAAGTCCAAGAGATACATTTGAAGTAAAAACAGCCCTTTTTTCCATGAACTTTCTTTATTTTCGATAGGTTAAAAGTCCCTCATGGACACTCAAAAAAAATAAAACATAAAGTCTCATTATTGTGAAACACTTCAATAAATATGACTTAATATAAATCAATTGAAATGTTTTATAGATTTTTTCTCTCAAGACCAATTATTATTATTGGAAACTTAATTGTTCAATACCTATAAGGGCGCTTTATTCGATATAATAATTTGGTGCGTGGAGCTTTGTAAATATTATTTAATAAAAAATGATAATGTTTTTTTAATAAATGAGTATTTCATTAAATTATATAACTTTTTTACTCGTAAACTTTTTAAGAAATAATTACTTATTAAAACGTTTCAATTCATTGCCAACCTTAGTTCACACAATACAAGATGGGGTAAACAGGTAGTTAAAAACCATCTCTTTTCTTTTTACCTGGCTGTCAACTTGTATGTCGTTTTCTTTGTAACCAACATGGTACATATATAAATAAATAATATATATATATATATACATATATTTTAGTAGTCTTATTTTTATATGAAATGAAAGGAAGAAATAGTATCCATATATAAAACTATAATCAGTAAATCAAAACAAGGAAAAATGCATTTATAAGTATAAAAAATAATTCATCAATCTTAATGAATATTTTGTCCTATCAGCAACTTAAAGTTGTTCCTTCCCTTCTTTATCTCATTTTTCAATCATCAATATGCACGATAAATAAACAAACTTGAAATATATATTTTTTATATCCCCTTGGCATTTTTAATTTTATATATTTATGCCAACTCATTTAATAGTTGGATAGACTGGATAGACTACTATAAGCTATATGTTGGGAAGTACTTTTAGCGATTTACATCCATCATTCCGCAAGATACCGAACTTGTACACTTGAGGAAAAAAACATTTTTATGTATTAATGGTTTCTCCTTCTGCAATTGATACACAAATTTGCACGCTTCAAAGTTGCCAAACGAGTTCTTCCTGTTCTTCATATTCGGATGTTTTTCAGGCCCTCGATCGTTGCCTTCTCAATGGCTTCAATCGGGGCGTGTCATTTTTTCAACAGTTTTTTGTGGAATATAGGGTATATATTAATAGTTAATCACCAAGGCCTTTCTAACGGACTCTCAATATTAAGTGTATACTTTAAATCCCTAAGAGAATAAGATATTACTACAAACTTGTCATAAACAATTGTTAAGGCTTTTGGCTAATTTCGAACTAAACATTATTTATGGTTAAACCATAAATCTAGGGATGAAAATGAAACTCATTGCCTTCTCCAAATACATGCATATACATATACCGGGCCATGGATAAGTCTTGAGACCAATTTGAAAAAGTATGAGTTTGGTAATTTCAAAACGTGTTTCTTGCACCACCAATCAAAAGTTTAGACTTTTTAATGCTGTTTTTTGAAGTACCAAAATGAATTAATAATAAGATGAAATTGATTATTAAAAAAAACACAATAGAAGTTGTAAAACAATGGACCAGATGAATTAATTAGCTTTTCGTTGTTTTATAAGCAAGATGAAGAGCTGGGGTATTAAAGCTATGATTATATTTCTTGATTACTTTAGATCTAATTAGCAAATCAAAATAATGCAATATGATAAAGTATTCAAGCCAAAAATAAAGGATAAGTATCTGGTTTATTCTTATCATATATTGGCCATGTTTAGTAAGTGCTTAATCATAGCATTCAAAATATTTACTGTAAATTTGAACATAATAGATTTTTTGATTGGAAATAACACTAAGATGATAGCTTTATAAGATTAATGTTAAAACTTGGAGAACAAATGTTGTTTTTTAGGGTTCATTAGCTTAACATTTAGGCAAACATCAGAACACCATTCGTTATATGCCGGTACAAATTCAAGTGGGGG
>CP045894.1:15867855-15900626 GCA_013387185.1 Caligus rogercresseyi
AAATATAGCCAATTGTTGCCTTTGAAATAGGAGGGTCTAGACAGCCCTGCAATTTTCTTTGCCACCCTCCGAGCGTTACCCTTCAGGCCTTTTTAAAGGTTGACAGCAGCAATGCAGTTTTTAGGGGTAGGCTTTTTGAGTCTTATTCGTTATTTATTTAAAAATAACAAAAAACACATTTTTGATATATCCAAAATATTATTTTTGATAAAACTCTAAACAAAACATTTTTTTATTTCTTGTCAATCTCTATAATGTTAAATAAATTATTTGCGCTCATTTGAATTTGTGTACCCTCCAAAGGATTACTTTCAGTCGTAGGCGCTTATCATTGCATGTTGTATTGAATTGTAAAACATTGCTCGAAATTATCAACTTTGTATCATAAAAAAGCTATCAGTGTCAGGTTGTGTTCCGTTCTCTTTTCCTCTTAGCCTCGTCTGTGAGATTATCTGAAAATACCTGTAAGTTTTGTGAACAAAGGTTACAGCTTCTCCTATATTTGTGAGTAAGTAACTAAAGGAAGATGACTGCGATCGTTAAAAAAACCCTACTCCACCTATACTTTGGCTGCTGTATCCCCTTGGATAGCTGAAAATGCTATTCAAGAAGAAAAAATGGCTTTCTGTTTTCTTTCATAATAGATACATTGAAGCTAGTAAGCGGCCAAGGTTCCTTATCGGGGATGATTAACAAAACTTTCAACAATCTTTACCCAAAAAATATATAAGAATATTTATCAACCAGGCAAAGTTTCCAGAAAAGGAATGGAGGATTATATCTCACATAGCGATCTATTTAATAGATTCATGTTTGGTACAGACCTTACAAACAATGTTACCAGGACATTCTTTGAAGTATGGCAAGCGGCTCAAAGAATTGTTTGGAGTTGCTGTCCCTATTTACAACAGTGAATCGACTGTGGACATCATCCCCCAAATGCCATAGGCCATTCTTCTTCAAGAATATTGAGAGTCAAGATAAACTTGAGGATTGGGCTATTGCTAACGACACTTTGTCTATAAATTCGTCTCATCATGCACACCCATTCAAAGATGGGAGATTAAATACCCCCTATTAAGGTTAGCAAAAATGCATTTGATGCCATGTCCCTGGCATTTAAAATGACGTTCCCGAGTAGTCACGGCGAGGTTAAAAAATTACAGAATATTATAAAAGCTGCTCAAACTCCCGGACAGTTGGGCACTGAGAATAGAACATGGGAACACATGATGGAAGAAAATTCACGGCTCAACTGCAGATCTCTTCCAACTGTATAATATTTAAACACCCACTGCAAAGACTGTGGCAAGTTGAATAACAACACGCTACACGCCTTTGTATACTGTCTTTCTGTCTCCGTTCTTAAGATTCATTGTTTTGAACGTGAAAGGAACGGAAAGGTCCAAAGAAAATATAATTAAAGCAGTTGTGTTGTTTGGACTAAACAAGAGGAAAATCAACCAATCCGTTGTCTCGAAAGCAATCGAGTATGCTATATTAAATGCGAAAACCCAAATAGCAAACAAACTGACAAGGGGCGACTTTTTAAGTTCCGAAGATCTTCGAGCTATCATTTTAGCAGCTGCTGCCAGTTATGGAGATCTTTCTTTAAAAATTCCTTCTCCTAATAACGACTCTTGGTCTTTTGCCTCAAAAGAAATTAAGTATTTCCCAACAAGTCTTACAGCCATTTTTAAAAAATTTAAGAGGATGTTAAAGTTTTATTAGACTATTTATTGATTCGACAAGTTTAGTCATGGCATTGTATTATTTATGTTTTAATGTTTTGTGAAATGTTTATTATTTTATATTTTAAATGATACCTAAGGTTTTCATGGATATTCTTAAAATATTTATTTATATACTAATATTAAATGTGCGATGCACAAAGTTTTATTGAAAAGTCTAGATAATGAATATCAACGACATCATCTCCTACAAGCAGACCGGTTCCGAACGGTTCTCTCAAAAAGGCATCTTTAAGACGCCCATCAAACACCCCTATCCCCTTAACCGTGTTATGGAGATGCCTCTCTCAAGAACTATCTCAATGGACTCGCTGATGTCTCGCCGGCAAGGATGTGTACGACCTCCCCGTTTTTAAAATCATCAGACCAAGCATGATAGAACCCACCTGAGGATCCAAATTCTTCTTACGAAAGCTTCATAAAGTTGGAATTTATATTTTAGTTTTCTTATGTTGGAGTGCAAATTTTAGATTATAATGTCTATTTATATAATTAATTACGCATGTACTTCAACCCTTATAAGAAATGAAATACAAAAAAAAATGGCATGTTTTGTATACAAGCAAAACACTCTACTTTTGTCATTCCTTTTATCTCTAATGTATGTTCATTCTTATCCGAAAATGTTGAAAACTTGTCAAATATTTGATATTCCATTAAGCCGGATACTTTTACATAAATAGATGATAAAAATTTATCTATTCCGTATGAATAGGACTACTTCCATTTTTATTCAGTATATCAACTGAAATAGATCATATCACATTTCCCCCCTTTTATTTTTCTTAAGTATTAGAGAAAAACGGGAAGATATACTTAGATGGCTGCTCAGATTGTCAAACTACTCTATGTCAAATACTTTTCCTTATACATAAGAAAATATGGAACTGACAGTTCTTCCCTGTGTTTTTTATATTTTCGTTTAAATATACATTATGTCTCGATGATAAATTATAATTCTCCCTTCATTAATTGTATTGTTTATTTAATAATTTATTTTTGTGCTATCTACATATGCCACCAAATAAATCAGTGTTTTTGCTTACAGAGTTTAAATGGTTGGAAGCTAGGTACAAAGAAGTTAACATTATTTATTTTTAGCGTTTATATATATATATATATGTTGAAATAAACAAAAACATAATGTTTTTGGCTGATTTACAATACACATAACAGGTCAAAATATAAACGTACTTTCAAATTAAAGTTAATTGATTTCTTCTCTTCTTACAAACATTTGGATCGCTTAATCGTTTGGAAATGTATTTGGGAAAACAATGGCTTTTCGTCTTGGTCATAAAATAGTAGGAAATGTATCTTAAGCCCATTAACTATTTTTTATAGCAAGTAAAATAGTAGAATCGTTTCTTATCTACCCTCTCAGGAAATGACTTCCTTTCAGACATTACAAAAGAGGCCCAAAACTTCCGTTTCTGTTTGAATTATATTGATCTTTTTTTCTCAGAGAGTAACTATTCTCTATTGTGGTGTATAATCATATGGTCTGATAACGGACTCTTACTTAAGATGTATGAAATAGGTTGCGTCATGAAGTGATTCTTGCTTTCACATGTAAGTAAAACATACAAATGTAGGCTTGAGATTATGGCTAATACAGACAAATCCTCAAAGTTATTTGAAAACTGCTTCTTGTCTTTTAATCATTTTTTAGCAGTAATTTTTGATGAAACACTCAGAATAGTCGAAGAAGCCCACATATCTTCAAATTCTACAAAATTTTAGAATTATTTTATATGGGACGCCCCTAGTCCTCTATGACGTCATTGGAGATTCGAGAGTCTCTTGATCAATTCTTCCAGTCTAAAGAGTTAATATTTCCAGTTTTGATCGCTACTCTTCAATGAAGTCATTGCTAGATATGAAATTAGGCCTATAGTTTTTATAGTCGCAGACAAAGATGCTAAGCGACCCTTTTAAATTAATCAATCCAATATAAGAAGTTGAAAGTAAAGTGTGTTTATAATGTACGTTGAAGATCCAGCCGTATTGTAGACCTTTTTGCCAATGATGTGTAAGTGTCTATACTCTGGTAATGATAAACCTCATTGGCATAGTGGACTTTTCCTACAACTTTCATTATTATATTAATTATATAAACTAAATGTCAAAGGTCTGGGGTTCTTTTCATTGGCTCTGCCCTTTAGAAAATGTTAGATACTTTCTCTATCAAAGCCTGATACGTTCTGTACTAAAGTGAAGAAGTCCCTCCGTATTTTCCTTTGAGACTTGTAGCATAGTGTTGCTTGATGAAATCAGGGCTTAACCAAATATAATACATATCCAATAATTCCCGATATTAATATAGGAAAAAATGGAGGACAAGAGGTCAATCTCAAGACCAATTATAAGTAGGGAATATCATAGGCCGGATCAAAGCTTTTATAAATGTTTTTTAAATATTTGAGATTTTTTGGGACGCCTCGAGTGGCTTGGACGCTTTTCTCAAGCTTAGCTGATTTTTCCACTGGTCCTAGCTTCTCATGAAGCTGTTTGTGATCAAACAGTTTTGGACTATGAGTTGAATGGGAGATTCCTAAAGGAGCCTGTATTATAGTCCAATTTAATGCAGTACATTATCTAGCACAGTTACGATATGGATCTTAGTGTTTTCTTGTGATGCATTGATAAAGTCCAACAAAAATACAAAATAACAGGATTATTGTATAAAGTGTATACACGGTGACTGTTTTAGTGGGGTTATCCTGTAGTGCCCTAAGAAATGAAAGAATTGCCTACTGAGATCAACAATCAAGGAAGTTTTATTTGAATACCAGAAAAATTCAAATGGGTTAATTATATATATATATATATATGTTGTTGTACTTTTTTAAAAATATATATCATTTTTTGTTCAAAAAATTGGCGATTACTTTCATATTAAAAGTGATTTATATCTGAATGCTGAGGTATGAATTTAGTTTTAATAATTAATATAATTAAAATACTTACACTTCAGTTCATTTAACAATTAATAACTGTCAATCTAAAAAATGAAATGGATATTGATTATAAACCAATATAATTTAAAGTGCACACATCTTAAACTCATAGAAGCAAATTAATTAAAATCAATATTTCCTTCGTTTTTTAGTTAAGCACATATTTTGGAAATAATATTAATCAATGAAAAATAAGTTTGATTTAATTTTATTTATGAGCCTTTACATAGTTAAGGATTATACCACATCTCGTTTAAGGTCTACATATGAGATAATAACATTACTTACTTAACCATTTAACTAATTAGTTTTAAATACCAATAAATTCATGGCATTAAATGCACTTCGGGGGCACATTGTTGCCATTTGTTTATAAACCTTATGTGCATTTTATAGAAAATATATCATTCTCGCTGTTTCTTTTAAAGGAATGTTCTTCTAAAATTCCCAATAATTTATAAATAACATTAATAATAACTTCTTACTTGAAAAATTAACATTGATTTTTTTTCTTGGCCAACAGACGAAACTATATTTCATTGTGCAAATTTTTTAAATTAAAAAACAACAAATTATACAAGTACGACAATTAAAAAATACATCGCAGAATACTAGTAAATAATTAAAAAGATTGTAAAACTCTATTATATAACTTAAAATAGGTAAAGTCGATGCTACGTCAGGGTCCTCCGACGACCTCTTCGCTCATATAATTTGTTGTACTTTTGTGATGATGGCTTGACTTTGGATTCCTCTTCTCCGCGGTAGAATGCTAAAAAATCTTCCCTTCCGATCTCTACTCCGAATTTCTCCTTGAGAGTTTCTGAGACAGAGTTAAATATTCTCGTAGCGAACTGCAACTCCAAAATATGTGATCTGTTGTTTCAGTGCATTCCTTGCAAAGCGACCTATACTCCTCTGCCCTTGGAAGAACTTGTCTCTCACCTCCAGACAACCATTTTTTTGGCGCCGAAAGATACGTGTTTTTAACCGCTTTGATACTATCTTGTGTTTCGCTTTGGATACTTCTTCTACTTAAGTAATTTTTATATGGGCTCATTGCATCTGTTTTAAAGTTTTTTCTTATGTCAGCCGTAGAAGCGCTGATACTGTCATTTGAATGGTACTAAGGGTCTCTGGATAATTTTATTTTTGCCGAGGATCGTTTTAAATCTGTTATCCACCATCTTGTCGATAAGTGAGGATGACCAACACAAATCAGCTGCTATGTCACCAGATACTGTGTGTATATCAGCGAGACAAATACGCTGGGTTACAGGAAGTTCCCTCCCCAAGGAAAGTTCATACTTTGCTGCAACTTCTTTGGATGCCTCGTATATTCTATTCATCCTAGGTGAGTAAAGGGAAAGACATTTAAGGACCTTTTTAAAACTTGCACAAGGATACTCGTTGGGGAAAAAAATCCTTTTCTTTTAGAAATTTCTTCAAAATTAGGACCCAGGGTCCCCTTAACAACCATATTTTCCTTATCCAATAAAAGTTTTGGACTTTCCACATTTTAGACTCACACATTACAACCCCTGTTGAGATTGTTATGTAGTCTGTTATAAGAAATGTTTCTTTTTTTCTTCAAGTAGTGAGCTTTTCAGTTCAGATATTTCTTTACAGGCTTCCCTATCGTAAGGGGTTATCCGAAACAGGCGAATCACAGTTGGAATTATGTATGTGTTCCAGGCAACGATTTTGTCCCACATACACAGATTCAGGATCCTAAATAATTGTCACGAACGAGTTACCTTTTTGACTATTTCCTCAATATTCTTCCATTGAGCATTTCTCCCAACCCATGATCCTAGTAGTCTTATACTTACAGATTCTTGGAAACTTGGCCAACCTTTCGCAATCAACCCATTGTATTTGCTGATAAACTCTGTTTTTGCTCCATTGATTTTTAAGCCGGAGGTCAGTAAAAATCTTTTTAATAGAAGCATTGTTCTTTGTACGGACTCTATTGTTTCTAAGAGGCTTCCATTCAAGGCCAACTTGATATCGTCTGCAAAGCAGACACTTTGAATGGGACGGTGTCGTTGGCACATCAACAATTTGGCGATCTGATTGAATTTCCTGAAGGAGTTTATCGATTCCTATGTTGAAAAATATAGATGCCACAGGATCACCCTGCTTAATTCCTCTTCTTACAGAAAAGGAGGTTGCTTTTGTTCCATAATTGATGGTTATTTTGGAGCCAGCGAGAATGACGCCGACCATCCTTATTAAAAAGTCCCCGAACCCCTTCCGAAACAAGGTCTGAATAATATATTGATGAGATAATAAATCGAACGCCTTAGCAAAATCAATCGCATTTATAGATGAGTTATTGTAGGTTTCAGTAATTGTTTGTACAGTAAAAGGAACAGTATCCATTATTTTATATTTTTGGAAGCATATTGACAAGGATGCAGATACGGGTTTGATATTTTTCTTATCCTATTTGCAAGAATATAGCAGAATACCTTATAAATGCAATTCTGCATTGTTAAAGGGGGGGGGGGGGTAATTGTCCAGGTATCCTGTATCCTTGTTCTTTTTTGGTATAAGTACCATGCGTCCCTCGGAAGCGAAACTAGGAAAATATCCCACTGCCATCACTTTTTCGTAAAATGTTAACAATATTGAGGAGATAAGATCTTCATATTTTTTGGAAAATTCAAACGTGAATCCAGAAGGGCCAGGTGACTTATTCAGTTAGACGTTCTTTTGCATAGCAAGTTTTATCTCGTTTCTCGTCAGATGCGTTTCAGTGGTGGTTTTGTCTTCTTCTGATATTCTGTAGGCCTCATCCTGCTGACACCGAAGAGCTTCACAGAAGTTAGCTGAATTGTACATACACCTATTACACTTTTATCTACCTGGCAGTCGTAACAAGAGTATATTTTGGAGTAAAAACTTTTGATTTTACTACATAAGAAGTTTGGTTCATCACACAACACGCTTTGCTATCGAAAAGTTTGATGTGCTTAGATTTATCCTTGGCGTTTCCTTAGCGTTCAGGTTGTAGTCTTGAAAGCGAGAGGTTGTTTATTTCGCTCAATTTTGCCTGAAATCTGTATCTCAGATCACTTTCTCTGTAAAGATTATCCAGCTTTGCTTTTTTCGTCATGTGTAAGTGAACTTCCAGATATTGATTCGATTTTATTTATTTGCTTTTTTATGTTAAAGACTATTTTTGCTCCTTCACCCCTGCAAAAGGTTTTAATTCTTTCAAATATATACTCAACGAGTATAAAAATATCCTGTTCCACTCGCAGGTTGTGTGATGCTTCCTGGATGATGTTTACAATATTCTTGTTTATTTCAAGCTCTTCCAATAGCCTTGAATTTAGGATCCATTGTTTTTTGTTCCGAACTTCTTTTTCGAGGGGGTCTAAATCCATGTGAATAGCTTTGTGATTCGATAGCTTTGAATCTATGACTTTATACTTCTTGATAACCTTCTGTAGGAATCCCTATTGATGAGTAATAAATCAATTCGGGAAGTAACTGGTCTATGATTTTGTCAATGGAGAAAAATGTATGTTGGAGATCGTTGGCTTCACAGGCCACATCCTTAAAGCGAAATGAAGACAATATCGACGATAATATCTTTGTGGCTCGAGGATGGGAATTATCTGCTGTACTCGAAATATCCCTGTAGCGTTTCAATGTGATGTTGAAGTCACCAGCAATTATTGTAGGTCTGTGTGTTATACAGGGAAGGAGTTTACTCTTAAAGAAGTTCGGATCATCAGTGTTCGGTCCATAAAGCCAAATAGCCAAATAAGCTATAAATATAAGATTAGGGTTTATGTTTTGATCTTACTAATATCGCCATTCTACGCTTTGGATTCGTATTGGAATTGTTAAAAGAAGAAAAACACATATAGCCAGGAGGAATTGTGAAGTGGCTCTCTAAATTGCATCTTGTGTCACTAAGTATTACTATATTAGGTAGGTCCGCGAACTTGAGGAACCAATTTACACTGTACTTTCTATTAATTCTCTGCATGGAATTTACGTTTAATGCTATGATTGATAAAGTCATTCTTTTTATGTTGCTTGTATGAGGAGTTTCCAGGGGAGGACCAGGAGCTTGACAAATTTCTTTTTGGGCTTGAGCCCGACCTACACCTGAATGGTAAGATGTATTTCTTCGAAATGGTAGTATTGGGAGTCTTTAAGGTGTTCATTTGCTAGGATAGCTCAGCCTGCGTTCTAATACAGTCATTTGAGGAAAAGGTTACATCCGGTACCTCTCTACAATCGCCTCCATCGTTTGTTTCTTTTCTTCCTCCCGGGATAAAGGTAGTCTTGGTGATGTCCGATGGGCTTGGGATTTTTTTCTCTCTCTCATTCCTATCACCTGTATTTAGACAGCAGCTAAGGCTGTTAGATTAATTTTCTTTAATATATCTATTTGGTGTTGGGAGAGGAGAGCTATTTGTTGGGTTTCAACTGTGGTATTATCTAAAGTTGCTTTACAATGACTTTCTTTTTCATTTGCCATGGACGAAGTTTCACTGCTGTGAAGACTGGTGACAGTAGTAGGAGTTGTAGGCTTCTCTCTAGTAACTTTTCCCTTAGCGGTTGCGTTGACCGAGTTTTCATGATCCACAGTACTTTTTGTTTCCTTGACTTTCTGTGAGAGCACAGCCTCATATTCAATAATTTGCAATCTTTTAGCGTTACAGTTAATTTTTGTGTGCCCAAATTGAAAGCAATTATGACATTGGAGCCGAGCTCCGGGGAATTTTCAGGTTGACTAGGTGTCCATTGACCGGTATAATTGAGGTCGTTACTTGGGTCCGCATTAATTTCTAACATGTAGTTGAAGGTTCTCCACAGAGATTTATACTTTGAAAACTTTTTCTCAGCATCCTCATCTTCGGGATCGTCTCGGGATGTGAATCTATAATTTTACCAAATTACTAATCCACTCTTTCAATTTATTCTCGTCAATTCCTTTGAAAGTGTTGACGGCTTTTATGGCAAACTTTCTTCGCCTATCAATCTCGAAGTTTTCAACGCCTCTGATTTTCATTGTTACATTCTTAGGCTCTCCATTTACTCCTTCCACTTCAGTGGTAAATCTTTTTTCAAGTTCATGATTCGTTGCTTAATGTTTATGGCTCATTAGTGTAAAGAGAGGCATAGCCGGATCCATATTGCGCTGGGCGCCCGCAATCTCCTCCTCGGAGAATCCAAAAAACAAATCAATTTAGATGTATGTACTTACAAAGTACCTGGTTTTTAGATTATTTTGAAATACTTTTTTATTATTTACTTATTATAAATAACTTGTATACGACAGTTCTCATTCAGGTTTGCATGATATTCAATATTGAGGATGGTTTTTCATCATATATATTTTATATATTTAATTTATTCTCCCGTAACATGTACGTTTACAAAAATATGCCATATTTCATAATCGTATTATATTAAAAGGGAGACAAATAATATGTCGATGTATACAAACCCACGCATTATACTCACATTGCCAAAATATTGAAGAACACCGTTCACAACATATTTTAAAATATATGCCATATTAAGACTTCATTGAATGGGCTCTATCAATATTCTTATTTTTCATTCTAATTAATATAGTTAAAAAGATTTATAAGCATCAATTATCTGAGATAATTGTCTAAGCCTTTTGATGTCTTTCAAGTGGCAAGACATTTTTAGCAGCAAGGCCTTTATTTAATCACAAAATAAGAAACTATAAAACATCCAACAAAGTTTTACAACAATATGAAACATAAAAGGTTGAAACAACTTTTCTAATACGAGGCCAGAATATCCATACAAAATATAAAATTAAACTCAAAAAATGGACATGAGATGTATAAGCTTTTAATTAAATATACAAAAGTTTAAAATAACAAAATCCCAAATCAATTATTGAAATAATGTCCAAACGGATTTTTAACAGTAATATTTAATACATTTCTCGTGACGATCCATATGTCATTGACGTCAATTTTTTGTCTTTCAAAAGTGAGCAATATGATACAAGCTAGGACTATTTTTTTAAAGCAGGAATGCACTTTTAACATCGAGATTGACTTAGCAAACGCTCCTTACAATCCAATCAAGATCAATTAGAAAAAAAACTAAATCCTTTTTCTTCGTCCCTCTTTATAATTCATTTTTTTTACATTTCTGACAAATATTATTTTTCATTTTGCGTCCGCATATCCCTAGAATGTTTTTAAAAGAACTAAAGAATGAAGAATATACTTGTTTCCTTCTTTTCTTTTTGTCATGACCTGTCATAAACTTATTGATCTTATTTCTCTTTCTTTATCTTTCATAAACTCTTGGATCTCTCATTAAAAACAAACAAAACACTCCCCCATCAATTTTAAAACATCATTGCAATACTATCGCATTAATTTACAGCCTTTTTAAAACATTACTTCATTTAAATTGCTACTTTACTTATTTGAAAATGGTTAAATGTTTAATGTATCTATTCTAGTTGTTTATGTGACAGTATGTTTGCATTAATTTTAGTTCTATTTATCTGTAAAAAAATATTCCCCCACCCCCCTCCGGTTAAAAATATTTTATTTGGTAATCTGCGACAATTTTATGGAGTGTAAAAATAAAATACACTAAAATTAAATACAGGAAACATAGTAAAACTATTTAAGGCAGTAGCGAAAATACATAAATATATTTTTAGTTCACATTTACTGTCTTGAAGAATAGCCTTATTTAAAAGAACGTATAATTTTTTACATTTGTCTAAAAACTCACAATGTCTTTTTAAATCCCTATTATATTTAGTTATACCACCAACCCATTTCCACTTTGGCACTCCTAAATCCACTATTTTGATGAAGAGAGCAGCATGGCAAATGGAAGCACCAATCATGATGGGCCGTAGGTCTTCTTCAACTGTGTAGGTGTTTGTCGTAATTTTTTGTGCTAGTAAATATCTTATATTTTATAATGCAACTTGAATTGCACTGTGACTGGGGGGGGGGGGGGGGGTTTAAAAAAATAGTATTTCCAAAGAGAATATGAGCTTTTAAAGTAAAATAATATTGTCCTTTTGATATACTTTTAGTTACATAAATCTTGTAATTATTTAAATAATGGGCAAATGCATGTAAAGTATTATTTAATAAAATAATAATAATAAAATCTAAATAAAATAAATGAAAGAAGCGATTTCATTACAATAAAAAAGTACAAAAATTATTATATGACAACTTATATTATATATGAAGCAACAATAAAATATTTCTAAGGGGGCTTTCATTTCCTCTTAACATGCAAAGGAAATATACGGAGAGCGAAAAATGAGCGTTGTTGCGTCGAATATATGTATGTAACAAGCAACTGTGGTAAGGGGAAAGTTCTGAAGAAACCCTATGAGAAAGACAATTGGGCACAGTTTTGGTTGTGGACTCCATCATTCAAGCCCTTTTCTTTATGATAGACAACAGGAAATTATTCTGAAGACTTAGCATAATATAAATAACTTAAATGGTGAGATAATTATTTAGATTAATATATGGGGGAAAAGGCAAATAATAATGTATATATCAACTTTCAGATACCTTGATAGCTACGGAATAAAGTTATCCTCCAGAGTTCAGGGATAAAAGGAACTTCATCATCGAACTACCATGCCGAAGATCGGAGTTTGTCTGTTTATTATTGTATTATGGTAAGAAATCTGTAAAAATTCCTTTAGTTAGTCTTATATTCATCAAGCTACATTTGAAAACTTGTAAGTTTGTCTATTTATACTTTTGTTAATATAAAAAATCTCTAAAAAACATTTATAGCTAAAAATATTGTTCACATAATTGCTAAAAATATTTTTTGATATATTGTTTAGGGAACTCAATAGATAAAAAAAAGATTAAGGTTTTTTGAAATATATAATTAAAATATGCTTTTAAAATATGTTTATAGTAACATCGAAAAACTACATATTTATATTTAGTTTAAATTATATTTGACAATAAAATAACACACAAACTACTATTTCATTGTATACCTTTAAGAACTGAACATTAAATTATCCCTATTAATCTAACTAATAAGAATAAATATGACCATAACATTGAGGTTTATATAATATATATTAAAAATTGAGAGTATTCTATAAAGAAAGGTCCGAAAATATCTCTAAGTGGCTTAATTTTTTTAGAAGCCTAACGAAAAGATGTATAAAGCATGAAAATAATATCTCATACTTTTAAATACCAAATTATAAAAAAATGATATTTGGAGTTCACAATAAGAGTCCAACAATTTTGTAGGAGATTGAATTTAGTATTTCAGGTGTAGCTGAAATAATCAACGTGTAGGTAAAAAAAAAGAAAATTGAGCAATAAAAATAATTATGTAGCTCTGCTTAATAAATACATAATTACCAAACCAAAAGTTGCATAATAAGTAGGAAATAATATTATTTATAATTTACTTAATTGTTTTAATATTATAAGTATGAAGTCTTTACATAATCGACCATTTTGGTTTAATGAATGAGTACAACATCATCAGTCCATATAACAAAGGAATCTCTTTTCATAGAGGTCAACCAAAATTGTCCTTTCTTTCTCTATATTCAAACATTTGCTGACAACATTGTTACTTCATAATCTTCAATTGCGTGAAAAAATGATTACGATGATTTATTTTCAAGCATTTTTTGGTGAAAATAATAATAACTAGAGGCATATATACACTCAGAGAGTGTGTACCTCCGCCGATCCCCACAACATTCCCATTCAAACATTCTCCCTTTCACACGCCCGATTTTCTATCTCTAATCATTGTTTCCCCTCTGTTAGCTCATTTTGCATATTAAAAAAGCACTCAGAGATGGGAAGACGGAAGAAGTTTAAGCTACGTCACTGGGTTAACATAGTCCTGAGCTGATATGTGAACAATAATACGTCAATGAATATTTTTTTAGCGTTTGTTCTTTCCTACTCCCTGAATAGAGACCCCATTTCATTATTATTAGTAGTAGTATTTTGCTCATTTTGCATATTAAAAAAGCACTTAGAGATGCCAAAATTTAATCACTTGTTTCTTTTGGCATTTCCAACAGCTCCACAAAGTTTCATTCGAATCCGTTCAGTACTTTTTGAGTTATCCTGCTGACAAACTACAAACCAACAAACGCCAGTGAAAACAATACCTCCTTCGGCGGAGGTAATGATATATGCATTCCTTAATTTAAGTAATTTTGCGAACGTGATAAATAAATTAGGGCTGACCTTTTTCTTATTTTTTTGTTCATAATTCTATGAATTATTATTATTTTTTTTAAATTTATTCCACAGTTCATAAAAATATATATACAAGCATAAAAAACAAAATGTATATAAAAAGTTTTTATAATATATATATAATGTATATAAATTGTTTTTAAATTATAATCATTTAATACCAAAATGAAGGTGATATAAAGTAAATAAAATATTTTGAGGCAAACTTCTAAATTTGTTTATAAGCATATGAAAAATATTGAAAAGCTTGAAAAGATTCCATTTCTTTTATTCAATTGTTTTATTTTGTTTTTTTTTTTATTTTTTTTTCTATTTTTTGTATTAAAAAGTTATTTTATTTTTTTGATCAATAAGGGATGGAATATATATTATAAAAACAGTAAACCCTGATAATGAAAAAAAATATTTTTGTGTAAAAGGAAATACAGGAATAGGGCAACAGCAGTAAGCAAGCAAACTAATTATTAAACTGTAGATGCTTAATTGTATTAAAAATCAATCAAATATTCAGTAACACAAATAAAACTACATTTATATATATATATATATATATATATATATATATATATATATATATATATGCAAATATGCTCCATAAATAATTAACAATAAGTTTTTCAGCTTTTTAATAGTGTTAAACAAAATATAACATTATTAACTTATTTTTTTGACTTATTATAATTTTTTTTATGCCCTTTCTAATGCCAATTTTTATAGATAATTAGTTAGATGTCTAAAAATATTTTTTTAAACCCAAACAAACATATTTTTATGTTTCTTTTCCTTTAATTATTGTTTGACCATTGAGTCTTGAATGTACAATGCAAATTGAAACAAAAAAACAATAGTTATAAGATCCAACAAGTATATACCAAGCAATCGAAGAACATATTTAAACACAAATATAATATTTTAGGTAATATAAAATAACTTTTATCAATCAATCGATGTATATATGCACTTGTATTCAATGTGCAATAATGAAAGACTTTGCTTTATTTTATATGGACATTGTTACCTCCGCCGAAGGAGGTATTGTTTTCACTGGCGTTGGTTTGTTTTTGTTTGTTTGTCAGCAGGATAACTCAAAAAGTGCGGGACGGATTCGGATGAAACTTTGTGGAGTTGTTGGAAATGCCAAAAGAAACAAGTAATTAAATTTTGGCATCTCTGAGTGCTTCTTTAAGATGCAAAATGAGCTAAATACTAATAAATATTTCAAGTTAGTCTACTCTGCCAATAGATGTCGCTGTACTGTGCTCTCAAAGAGGAGAGCACAGCACAGCGACATCTATTGGCAAATGACAAAAAGACTAAGTGATTCATTTGGTGGGGATCGGCGGAGGTTTGCACTCTCTGAGTCCTCTAGTTATTGATATTATTTATTTAACCAATAAATAACTTTCAGGTTAAATGCTTCTAGGTTAAGAGGACAAATGTATCAAACAAAAAGTCGCAAAATATAAAATAATTCAGATCTTTTCCTTTTAATATTATCAAAAAGACTCACTTTTAACCATCTTATCAACAATTCTAGTAAACTCATATGAGAGGGCTAATTCATATGGTCTAACTATATCAAAATTAAACCTTACTTGTCTTATGCTAAAACTTGTTTACTCTTGATGTTAACATGTATATATAAATAAACAAGTTTGTTTTTATTTTATAAAGGTTGTAATAAAACATTGATATGAGATAATGTAAGTATTTTTCAAATTGAGGGAATTGAATTCAATGATAAGAGCAAAATAAAGGCATTTCAAGTAATAAATTCCCATCTTAAAATAAAATAAAATTATAATGCACGAAACCATTTAAAAAAGTTATTTGAACGCATTTTAAGTGTAAATATCGTGCTTGAAGGGGATTCAAGAGGGTTTAATGTTGTGGATAATCCCTATCGACTATTAAATAGATGGTACTTAATCTCGTTAAAAGGGATAAAAATGAATACACAAATGTTCTTCTATAAAAAGTATGAGTGTAATACTTTTGATTGAGAAGTGAGTTTATGAACATGCCATTCTTTTTGATACAAGCCATGATAACAATGTACTTAATGACACAACAACCTAATTTATTACTAGACATGTGTAATTGGTATAATTATATAGCCTCATATTGCTCACTGACATAATTTTATCACTAATACCGGGTGCGGGACAGAAATTGCAACACTTAGAAAAATTCGATTTGAGATTACGACAGGTGTCGAACAAATGTTCCGCTAAATAACTTCAGTAGCAGGGCTTATGTTTATGCTTTTGTGTTAATATATCTTTCCTCTGAGAATAAGCAGAGAGATGGAACAAGACCGTAGAGTTCAAGTGTCGAAGTCTCTTGGCACGGGTAAGACTCCAACTGAGATTGCCGAGCAACTGAACGTGGCAAGATCGACCATTACAGCCTCAGCAAAAAGCTGTACATTAACCAAGGGGTCGAGAGGAAATCTGGGAGTGGTGGCAAGTACAAATTGAACCACAATTGATTGTGATGTGATCCAAAGGGCTCCAACCATCAGCATGAGAGCTCATGCCAAGGACTTTGGGGTTGATGAAAGTACAGCCAGAAAGGATGCCAAGGAGTGTGGTGGCAAGCCCCTAGTGATGTTGCAAAGACCATTAATGACACCTCAAATCAAAGTGACTCATCTCCAACGTTACAAGGGTCTGATCAATGACCTGAAATCTGCACCAGCTAGAAGGATCATCATCTTCAGTGATGAAAAGAACTGGACTGTGGATCTGGTCAGAAATAAAATTAATGACCGGTTTGTGGCATTTGAAGATGTTGATGAAGACCTTAAAACAATTACCACTATCAAACATCCAGCCTCAGCCATGTCTCTGGTCTTTGTGGCTTCATCAGGGGACACAATGCCATTGATTTGGGTTCCCCAAGGGTTTCGCATGAATGCAAGCCACATACATGGAAGAGCTACACACCAAACTTTTGCCCTGGGTTCAGGCAACATTTCCAAACCAAGAAGTGGTGCTCCAACAGGATGGAACACCAGTTCTTACAGCAAAATCCGCCCAATTTTTTTGTCACATATCATCCCATTTTGAGGTAAGAAAAAGTAGCCTCCATGCAGCCCTGATGTAAGCCCTTTAGACTTTTCTTTTTGGCCGCATGTGAAGGCCAGAGCCTGCAGAATACGTCACCCCAATATTGACGCCATGAAGGCCTCCATTGATGAGCACGGGGATGGAATGGACGCTCATTACATACGGTCTGTCTGTCTGGCCTTCAGGTTCCGTCTGGAGGCTGTTGTTTCTGTTAAGGGCGTATATATATATAAAAAAATTAAATGAAAGTTATATTAACGCTTTCTATTTTCAAATTTTTCTGACCGAATCCTTTTAACAGACACAGAGGGGTGTTAACAATATACTAGGTAAGTGTTGCAATTTCCATCCCGCACCCGGTATGTACATAGAAGAAATACAACAAGGAAAAAAGGATAATTTATTGAAAGGGGTGGCTATGAAGGAAGCGTAGAGATATTATCGCTCGTTAGCGATAATATATGGTAATTCCATTACTGACTGCCCATGTCTAGAAAACAAATCCAGGCTCGCTTTCTGTAAGTATAATAAGACATTCAGGACTGTTTGTGAATTTAGGGTTGTGTCGTGTATTTCCTTGCATCACCGATCAAAAAGAACTCTGGATATCAAGACTGCCATTATATTTTAGGAAGTAAATGATTTTGCCATTGTATCAAAATAAAGCATCTTAGATAGAACAAAAGAGGGAAGAGAGGATTAATTTTATATCAAATTAGCTTATATGTAGACATGTTATATGGGATGTCTAGGGATAATGGAGGCTATATTTGAATTATATGGAATAATTTTGCGTTTTCAGATCCATTTTTCGCTAACACTTTAATTAAAAAGAGGTTCTGGCTTTTTCAATAAGGTTAGATTGTTTTTCATTATTTGAATGCCATAAAATTTAATTAGAAACATATATACCACATTAACAATAATTGTGCTCAGCAATTGCGTGAGTTCCTTGTAACATATTATACAAGTCCAAGCTGATTTGATAATATTTTCTATTATACACACATTTCTAACTACATATTTCCCCGCTTTTAGTATTTCCTTCCTAAAAGCTTTAAAATCAGATATTGATTACAATTTGAGTATATAAGACGAGTTTAAAAAAATATCGTTTATAATCGTTGTTCATCAGCATATTTTTTAAATATTGAAGATGATGTATATACTTGTATATATCGTTTCTCCACCCATTATAAGAAACAATTAAATGCAATTACGTATCTATTCTTACTGAGCCATTAGGAAATCAAATGAGATACTTATATTGTTATTTTTACAAATAACTATATTATCTGTATCGACAAAACTAAAAAGCCATTAGATACAAAGGGTTGAATATACATTTTTATCGAATAAAAGATTTTTGTTTAAAGCATATACTAAAAAATAACATTCCTCTCTGGTTCTGGGCGTTATTCCGATTGAAATCCGACGTCATATTCTCCTTTTATTTGTTTATATAATGTGATATTTTTTTAAATATATTGAGTGTAATGACCTTTTAAAAATTTATTAAAAGTAATACAAAAATATTGTGTGATTCGTTGATGAATTATTTAAAAAACATAGAAATGGACTCTTAGTTTATTGATTTTCAATAATATTTTAATACAATCAACGTCGCGTATCTAGCCACCGCCGCTAGGATGAAGGCTCTTACCTCCCACGGACTGATGGAGAGTGAGATGCAAACCACTTAGCTTCAGCATTTATTATTGTTTCTAGATTTGTAGCTCGGGACCTGCAAAAACCAAACAGGACGATCGCTTTGCAAAAGTTATTGGCAAAGCTGTTAAATTGTTTATGGATGGCTACTGTATGGCAATCTACATATGTTATACTTGTAAAGTAGAGTTATAAGTTTTCTATAATCTTTGCATGGATATATATAGTGTATGTGATCTGCGGATATCTGCCACTTTGTTTTTGTATTTTATAATCCTTATATAAATTTATTTTTTAACGAAAAAGTAGCTTTTACTCTTGGAACTTAGAAGTTTTTACTCTCAAAAACTGATATACTAAATATTCCTTTCTACCCTTTTTAAAACAATGGTAACATAGAATCGAATAAACTACTGCTATGATGGTACTTAATCTTTACTTTTTATATGGAAGAGCAAATAAAAGCACTGCCTTTGATTTTATTTCAACCAGTGCATTTATTGTCCTAAATCATCACAATTAAGCCTTTCGAAAAGTAATTTGATGATTGAGTAAGTTAAATTAAAAACTCACAATTAATCATCTGTAAGTCCATATTACATTTACATTACTCAAGTAAAAGCAGAATATTTTATTAATAAGCTTAATAGTCCTTAATAATCTTTTTGTCCAGTTTAATGATTTTTTTATATCTTGAATTCAATTATCTATTTATTTATCTCATGTACAACAATAGAAGACTCATATATAAGTGTATAAGCCGAATGAATATCATAAAAAGAAATAAATATTTAATAAGTAATACATTTAGAAAGATCATCAAATCATTAACCAATCAGTATCTCGTTTGAAAGGCAAACCCTTCAAAATAAACAACAACCATTTGCAATGATTACTTTAAAAAAAACTGCAATATAATTATAATCCAATTAAAATATTAGTGGGAGATAAAGTATAGGTTCTCCAGTGTAGTACCGTACTAGCAACCAGGGTTGTGGATTGAACAGAAAAACGAATGCCGTTCGCGAACGAACTTTCAAAATCGAACGCATTAACAGAATATAAATAAACGGACGAACGGATTTTTGTTGTTGGTTTTCGTCTGTTCAATTTATATTGTTGACAAAAGTGTGGACGGTTTTTTAAAATTAGTTCAATCAATGTTTTTATGTTACCTCAGGAAAAAAACGGAAGACTTTTATTAGAAAAAGAAGTGCAATTGAAATAACTGCTAGTCATTCTGGATAAAAGTGAGGACGTTTTTTTTGTTAATAATATAATTTTTTCAAAATTGAAATAGGAAATAAGTGATATTTTTTCAACGAACGGATGAACGGCAAAACGAACGGACAAACACCTCAACAGATTTTATCAAATCGAAAGGGCGTGAACAGACAAACGCTAAGGTTCTGAACGCCCTCAAGCCTGCTAGCAACCTCATTTTTACTCAAGATATGAAACACTAAATCGAGCTGGAACAACTATTATAAAGGCTGACCACTATTCAATAATGTGTATTCTGATTTTAATTGAATTGTTTCATTATTGGCCCCATGAACGAGAGAAAATATGCTGTTGGACTATTGTAATGTACTATGGTTTAAATCGTAAATTACAATTACCTTCAAAATAAAATACTATATTGACAACCAATAACTACTTTCTAAATGTTATACTTATGTTGTGTAATTATATAACAAACAAAAGCAGTTTTGAATGTTATCTTTTTATTCGAATTAATGTCCTATAGATCCTATTTTGTAGCATTGAAACTTAACGCACCTTATATCATTACAAAATGGTATGTGGATCAATGTAAAGTTATAAGGGAGCTTGTAGACTCAGTGAAAGCGTACTCGATCAACAATGTGAGGACGCAGGTTCGACTCCCGAAATGCCAATATTTTTCCACTTCATTAATTGTTTATTTGGATTGTGAGATTCATTTTAAAGCAATAATTCTTAATTATGTCCATTCATGACCTTCCATTAGAATAAAATAAAGATAAAAATGCATTAATTATGTGATCTTTGAGTCTTTGATTATATTCATTAGTTAATATATATATATATATATATATATATATATATATATATCTCTCAAGACTGGCTGTCAATTAGTAAGGGAGGCCCTTTGACTATATAAAGTTTCCGTTTTTACTCTGAAATCATGCAGTATCTCAAGAGATTTTATGAGTGATTCTCAAGTGTTTTGCCTCTAAGCAAAGATATATTATCTGTGTGTGTGTGTTATTTTCCTCTTAATGGAGAAAAAATGGGTATTCATTAAGCGCCAAAAGCATTTCAACTCATTCAGATGGCTTGTAGACAAAGGGATTTAAAATATAATTACATTTTTTTAACAAAATATATCCATAAAAAGGACTTGAGTGGTTTATTTGTTAAACAGAAATTGCCTGTATCTTTCAAACTCACAAGTTTATGAAAAAACTATTTATTAATATAGCTCTTTAAAAAAATTATGGCTCTGTATAACTAATATTTACTTTTGTTTTTAAAAAGTTTTGATTTATGTTTGAAGTTAAAATCATATATATTTTTATGTAATAGTGTTAGTAAAATATTCTTTAACAATTTAATCAAAATGAAAATCCCTGGTTTCAAAGCAAGCTTAACTGAATCATCGGGTTTGAATACTCAGAAGTCATTTATTTATGCTTTATATATTTTATGTTATTTTATTAAATTAATTTCATGTTAATTGCGTTTTTTATGTAGGATATAATATGTACTCTTATTTAAAAGTCCATATTTCATTTTAAAATAGCAGAAGAAAACGATTTAATCAGGAAAAAAGGTTCTCATGAGAAGAGTTCCTGCAAGATAATCAGCATACTATATAAATTGGATATACTACTTGATCAGTGTTCTTTTATCAACCATGGACAAATTTTTATTACTTTCATATATGTATATAAAAATAATTCTGAAATGCTGTATTTTATTTAGAATTAATCGTTAATTTTTTACACTTTTATTTATATATAACCGATCCAAATTGTGAGGAGATTTTTTTAGCCATTTGTTCTTACGATACAAATTGTGAAAAGCAATATTTTAAAAGTAAGAATCGTTGCTTTCAATTCCTAATTTGTCTGTAAAAAAATGAATGTCAATGTGTGCAATTCGTATAGGAGTTCGACCAACTCATTTTAATGATATTTGAAATGAATATAAAATAAATGGATAAGGTCCATGAAAGGATAATTAAAGTTGTAATACTCATTGGATTTTACAAACAGAAAGTTAATCGTCCAAACGTCTATAAGGCCATCGATTTTGCGGTATTACATGCTAAAACAAGACTATCGAGCAAATTCACTTTGTGTGAGATTTTAAGTCCCGAGGTTCTCCATGGAATATTCCTAACAGCAGTCGGCCACTATGGAGCCCTCAACCTCAAAATCCCTTCCGTAACCAACAACTAATGGTTCTCACTTTGAGGGAAATAAAGTATTTTCCAATAAAGTCTCACAGCTATTTCAAGATGAGTAAACGTTATTAAAAGTGTATTAACTATTTGAATATTAAGGTCTGTTTTAGTCTTTAAATTCAACGTAGTGTTTCATTATTATAATGTGCATTTTAATTTTTTATATACCTAAATCTATTATTCTCTTGCAACATTCTTTGTTTAATCTATTGTGATTGTTCTTTTGTCGTTTTATTGATTTAAGACTAAAATACCTTCTTATGCATTTTATACACAAATACTTTGATTAATATTTAAGAACTGAAATACAGGAACAAAAAAAGAAAAGGAAAGCATATTGACAACAGATTTATTCCAATCAAAAGCAAAGAGTCCGCTTTTTTTCTTCTAAAGAGGTCTCTAAAAACCATTAAATGTTTAATATATCTTCTTAGTCCAAGTAGTTATATGCTCTTCCTTAACGAGATAAAGTTTTTTTGGGTAGAAAAAAACAGTGATCATCATTTGTCTATTTATCAAACAAAAGAAAATATATAAATATTGTTCAATCAAGAAATGTTTTTTAGACAAAGAACCATGAATAGGGTTGTCATTGTTCCTCCGTCTTTCATCAAATTATATTTTTCATAACGTTGAGAAGAATGGTCTCCTTGGACACCTATTAAAGGGCACATATTACAGGTCTATTCATTATGTTAGTATACATATATTATTACACTAATCATTATAATAAACCAAGACAATGAGAGCAGTGGCATTTTCACATAATTTTTTTATTTTTCTATTTGGTGCGAATCACATTTATTTAAAGATAAGTAAACAAATTAGCATATCAAAATAAGTATCTTTGATATGAAGTGGATTATTAAAGGAGTCAATGTGTGCCTTTAACATTTTTAAGGTTTTCATGGAGTGAGCGTGATTCCTTTTTTTAAATCTCAGGTAAATTGAATAAAGTTTTGTTTTATGATAACACAATGTAACAGGATTTTGCCCACAGGCTGAAATTCCTAATTTGAGTCCCATTATTATGTAGATTTCAAAAATGCTACCTAAATATAGTCCAAAAAAAGGTTTGGACTTTATGGCCTTTTTTTGAAAATTGAAAGTTTTGAGGTTGCGTTAACTATTATTGTTATTGTCATAAATAATGAATTGGGTCTTAAATAACTACAAGCAGCAATAATTACACTATGTAACAAAATTAAAGTAATAAAATCACAAATGTCATGAATATTTATTTTCTATCATGTCGGTGCATTTCAAACCAAAAATATTTACGACATTTGTGATTTTTATTACTTGCACGAAGATAACTGGGGGTAAACCATTAGAAATTATGAAAATCATGATTTTCATAAAAAGTCATAAAGGCCAACCTTTTTTCGGACGACATTTTAAGTGGCATTTTTGGAATCTACGTAATAAATGGGACTCAAATTAGGAATTTCAGCCTGGGGACAAACAAAGATCTTAATTTGTTACATAGTGTAATTATTGCTGCTTGTATTGATTTAAGACCCAATTATTATTTCTGAGTGCTATTGAACATACATGATTTTGTAGTGATTAAGACTCTATTAATTACTTATTAGTATTGTTGTACATACATGATTTTGAAATATGTTGAATCATTCTTTATATTAGCATAAAGTTCTTTATATACACCTGGACTTTTAACCTTTACAAGTCATATTCCCAAGGGTATGAAAGAATCAATTTTTATAAATGTTCAAAAGTAATTATGTAGCATGGAGTTCCTAATACTTTCAAAATATCATAAAGATTGTTACGTAATGTAACTGCACCCTTCATGTAAAATATATGGCGCGTAAATGTGATTATTACTACTCCGTTGACAAATTAATCTTCTCCTTGATACAAATAGGTATCCTTTAAAATATAATTAACTCATGTTCAGGGAACAGCGAAAAAAAAACAAGTGCTCAAAATTTATATTTTTATTCGCAAATTGCAAAACTGGACAATCATTTACAAATAATATACTTTGATTTGGGTTGAATTTCCTTTCAAAAAATGAGCTCAAGTTTACAAATTTGTATAGAAAATAGATTTTAAATCGAAATGCTTAAATTTTAGAAACACTGTAAGCCTATGTTAATTATACATAGAATTGAAGAAATTAATTTTATATATTGAAACATTTTAATATAAAATACAGTACCCCATATATGTTGTTGTTGTATGATTTATTACAGAGCTACTATATCCCTAGCCTTCATGGCTACTAATATAAAAACATGTATCTTTATATACAAACAAATAATTATACAATAATAATAATAAAATATTAATTTAAGAAAAATAACAAAAAAAAAATTATATATAAAAGTAAATATATTTTCAATTTTCATAAATACATTAAACTTAAGGAGCTATAAGGATCTAGACAACCCTGCCATTGTCTTTGCTACCTTCCGAGCACTTGATAAGGTGCATGCCTCTCTTAATGGCTGTGACAAGCTCCAGGCCTTTGAAAGGTTAACAGCAGCGACACAGTTGGTAGAAACGGGTTTCTTGAGGCATATTGTAGCACTACGGGTGCACTCATCGAAGCCCTCAAGAATCCTCTCCAAGGGACAACTGTCCACATTCATAGCCTTCCAAGCGGACATGTCAGCCTGCTTCACTAAGATCTCATTTACAGATGGAAGATGTGACCTGTCGAGAAGGTCAACCACACGAAACCGATCTGCTCTTTAAACTCCCAGCAAGATACGTGCGAGATCGTTGATGGCAAGTAGCGCATCTGAGCTAGTCTTTGCCTTTGTAGGGGTGTGAGGGGGTTCAGCAGCAGAAGAGAAGTTTGCACTTCTAGTCACCCAAGCAGACGTCTGAAGTTTCCGATAACTGTGGCTCTAGCTATCTCGGTCAGCAGTGGCCCTCGCGATACCGTAGTGCAGAGCCGGCGGATCACTCCGATTCGTTTCCTGACATTCTGAATAATTTTTTCGTGGTGGGGTCCAAATGTCAGGTTCCTGCTAACAGTTACCCCCAGAAGGTCGAGTGTAGCGGTCGAAGGAGTGTCTGGAGCATCCAGACGTAACGTTTGGGTTTTCCAAACGTTTAGGTGGAGTCCATTGATATTAGAGTATTATGTATCTCATAGATTTTGTAAAATTGTTTTATATTTTTTTTATAACTTTACTTTTAAGAGCATTAAATCATGATAAGGAAACATTTATGTCAACAATAATTATAATTAAGAGCAATTGCATAATTAATATACAAATTAATTATAATTTCATATTAAGGTCACTTTAGAACAGAAAGTGCAGACTATATTTTTCATTTACGTTATATTTTACCAATTGGGTATAATAGTTCATTCTTTTTTTCATGATCATATCACTGTTGTTGTGAAAAATATTATATCAAATGTTTTTAAAACAGATTGGATATATATATATAATAAATATATAAAATATATATGTATATATATAACTCTTTGCCACACTCCAACGTCATGTAGAATGTACTCAGTCATGCCAAAACATAACCAATTTACAAAGGACAGCGATTTTTGGTATCTCAATCTCACAGTAGTACTATATAACCTAAATACTTTTTATATTTTAAAAATTATGTTTCCTTTCATTTCCATCTGAACTATTTTTTTAGCATGTACAAAATAGTTATCTAAATTTTACCTAATGGGCTTAAAATAAATATCTTAACTACCTCTACAGTTTATAATGTCTAGGAAGATATAAATAAAACATGTTGCAGTATTTTATCAATATATAGTAGAGATATATAACATTTGATAAAACATAATAAATTATTTCTTTTATTGTGTCATTTCATTTAGTAGTAAGGAATTAAATTTCTTTTAAGGTCCCTATATAGAAGTAACTAGAAATAATTATGCATGATGTTTTCAATTTTCTTTGTCTTCTATATGTACATTCATCCTTTTCATCAAAGTTAATGACTAATATATTTTAATGAAAATCTCAAGAAATCTAAAATGTGTACATTCATATTCAAAGTAATCATTTTTTTTGCATGCCTTTAACCCTCTTGTTGTCTTCGGGTCAATATGACCCATTTTTTATCTAAACTAACCTTAAAACCCGATTAATTGATGTTTTTTTCATTCTGTTTTTTTTGTATTTTTCCAAATTGTCTAGAATAATAAAAAAATGGAAAAAAAATTACACATAAGCTGTTCAGTGTCATCAGTCCAAAAAAAGCACAACAATTGTCTTCTGGGTCAAAATGACCCATTAGAAAATCTTAACAAATTGGAAGTTCACAAAGGTATTTGCGTCATGGAAATTGTTTCTTTGTTTGATTAGTCTCTCTACTACACAATTTCTGATGCAAATATTATAATGACAATTCTGAACAATGCAGAACAATCGCATGTTTGAGGACAACTCGGATTCCGAACTGGAAAGAGAACACGTTTCGGAAGAAGAAGATGGAGTGGAGCACAACCCGGACTCCAACAAATCTTCATCAAAAGATGAAATTCCAGATGAGGAAAGAGATACTTTTTTGTCAAAGAATGGTTCCGTTACGTGGTCCTCAACATCCTATGACCACCATGGAAAACATGCCGACCATAATGTAATAAAAATGACTCCAGGACCAACAAGATATGCCGTTTCTCGTTCCAACGACATTGTGTCTACATTCAATCTCTTCCTGACACCGAAAATTGAAAAAAATACTCTGGAAATATTTAATAAAGAAGGCTTTCGAAAGTATGGAGACGGCTGGAAAGAAATGGACTCTACAGACCTGCGGGTCTATTTAGGACTTCTAATATTAGCAGGAGTCTATAGATCTCGAGGTGAGGCTCCTGCCAGCCTTTGGGATTATGAGAGTGGCAGACACATTTACCGAGCTGCAATGTCCCTCAAAAACTTTCACCTCTACTCGAAACTACTTCGATTTGACGACCGCGAGTCAAGACCACCACGACGCGTGTCCGATAAGCTTGCAGCTATTAGAGAGGTTTGGGACAAATGGGCAGATTAGCTACCATACCTCTACAATCCAGGGAGTGACGTTACCATGGATGTGCTATTGGCCCCTTTTAGAGGTAATCCATTTATATCTTTGATTTTTGAGACTTTTTGTGACCCTATTTTTGTTCTTCTCTAAAGGTCGTTGTCCTTTTCGACAGTATATGCTGAGTAAGCCGGCAAGATATGAGGTAAAATTTTGGGTGGCTTGCAATGTCAAATCAAGTTATGCTTGGAAAGTCCAGCACGACTAGGAAAGTTGGCCCGTGAACGTCCAGAGAAAAACCAAGGAATGCGGGTTGTACTCGATCAGACCGAAGGATTGAAGGGTCACAATGTGACTTGTGATATTTTTTTTTACCTCTTATGAACTTGGACAACAGCTTCTGAAATAGAAGAATACCATTGTTGGTACTGTTCGAAAAATATGCCTGATCTCCCACCAGCAATAATTGTATCAAAAGGAAGAGACGTTTTCTCATCAAAATTTGCTTTAACCCCAACTACAACTTTAGTTTCATATTTACCAAAAAAAGCAAAAATGTAATTCTCCTGAGTACACTGCACAGAGACGCGGGGATTAGTGGCCGTGAAGATGGTAAGCCATCAATTATTATGGACTACAATCGTTGTAAAGGGGGAGTAGACAATCTTGACAAGGTAATTGGAGCATACAGCTGCAGAAGGATGACTTCTCGCTGGCCCTTGGCCATCTTTCATAATATTATTGATGTGTCATCATCAGGGCTGTAGGAATCTGGTAAATAAACTTTCTGGGCATAAACGACCTTTTAACGCATATAACGCATATTTGGCCTTTTATGCATATATATATATATATATATATATCAGGAAACGACCGGGTACCCAGCCCGGTCCGGGTCCCGGTGTTTTTTGAACGGCCGGGCGATCATTTCAAGGGGATTGGACACTTCATAGAATCTCTCAATGACGACAGCTTGGCAATCGTCAAAGCCAAAAAACTGTTCAAGGACCCAAAACTACCGGGTCAGCTGGTATTCATCAAGGGCAACTTTACTCAACTGGTACGCGCCATTTCAAGCCTGCAAGAGCGCCTTCCACTGATGGAGATCATTGGAATCCTTGAGATGGTGCAGATGCAGCTGACCGTTTAGCCCTTTGCCAGCAAGCTGAACAGTGTCCTTGAGAGGAATCCGGACTTCGAAAAAATTAAATTATACTCCAGAATTATGAAAAGAGAGACATTGGAGCTCAAAGATGATCCCCAATTGCCGTTGCTCTTCTCTTGCGCTCCAATTACCTCTGTGGACTGCAAAAGGGTCTTCTCCAAACTAAAGTATCTTTTGTCTGACCAGCGAACCAGTCTGACAGAGAGGCATGTAAAAGATATGCTCATTCTCAGTGGAACAATGTTTACATGACATAATTTTTATTATTTTAGAATATACCTTTTTTTTAACATGTAAAGGCTTTTTTGCTTATTTAACCTTTTTTCGCATAGTTTTTCGCATATTTAGTCATTTTTTCCGCATATTTCTGGGCATATAGGGCATTGTTTTTGTTCCAAATTCCAACAGCCCTGGTCATCATACAATGCCTATGTGATTTGGAGGGAAATAAATCCGACCTGGATGTCCAACAAAAATCACAGAAGGATCTTCCTGGAACAACTGGGAAAAGCACTTGTAACCCCACTTATTAAAAGAAGAAAAAGCGTCCCCCGAACAGAGGCATCAGTTAAGATTGTGGAGGCTTTTCGGAATGCTGAACTATCGGATCAACCTGATGTGGAAGCTTCATTTTCTAAAAGCGACTAATTATAAACTAGAATGTTAATTTAAAAAAAGCACAACTATTTAATTTAATTAATAAAAAAGGCCTTGCTGATGAGGAAAAAAGCGAAAAAGATGCCAATTTTGCCCCAAAGAGAAGGATAACAAAACAAATAATTTATTTTTCAAATGTAATAAATTTATATGCAAAGGTTGTTCCTTATCATTTTGTTCATCATGTGCTCAATATTTTGATTTTTTTTTGTATTTATATTACTTTTATCTTTGTATTAATCACTATCAATAGGAAAATAGAAATAAATATAGAAAAAATCACTTTCCAACACTTTATTTGGTTTTTGCTTTAGTAAAAAAATGTATTTGGGCAGGGTTTATGAGTTATTCAATTATAATCTTGTAAATTGAAAAGTGTGTCTACTAAAAAAAGAATATTGGGAGGTTAAATATAAAAAAAAAGTCGAATAATTATATAGCAAAAAAAACGACGGGTCATTTTGACCCAAAGGGGCAAAGCTGTGTAGAGGGAAAGAAGACAACATGAGGGTTAAAAGTATTTAAGAATTAAACGTTAAGATTGGCTTTATTTGAAATTTAAAAAAAAACATAATTTTCCTTTAGTCAAGGAAACTGAAATTTAATCCAGATACCAATAAATCATATTCCACAAAGGTGAGGTATGTTTCAAAATGTAATTGAAACACATTTCCAAGGCGATCTTCGAGTAAAAAATAAATATTTATAAATAAAAATAATGTAATCATGAAATATATCTTAGGTTTAGAAAAATTCACGTGTTTTCGCTCAAGTCTCTAATCTTCGAAGCGGCCAGTTTTAGTGAGAATTTCGATGGATATAAGTATTTGTTTTTTCCTTCAACAATCAATATCGTGATCCTTATATAGGTCCCTTCAAATTCTATTCAGAACATCACATGCTTTTACAAAGTAAACATGAAAACCCCCCACCTCTCCACAGGACTTAATAAAATCGCCTCTCGTCTAACTATAAAGTAAATTCCTTCTCTTTTATTAATCGTTCATGACTTAAAACTATAAATGAAAAACAAATAAGAAGATACCTTCAATTTTTGTACCAAATAGTTTGCCTTAAGTTATTTTAGGATGCATGACAACCCAAAAATGCCAAAAAAAGTCATAAGACCTCATTCAAAACCGGCATTTCAATTTGCACCCCAAGCTGTTCTGTTTTAATGATTTTTGAACATAAAATATACACAACAATATAGATTTCATATGATTCATTCATATACAAACGTTTTTGGTAAAAATGATGTTATGGACCAGGTCCAAAATTAAAAGGCCGAAGCAAAGTTTTATATCTGTTTTTCGTTTTGGTCAAATGAGAATATATAATAAAAATATAATTTATATACATTTATCTGATAGTATCAATCAGTTAATATTATATGTCTTGAATATCAAATACCATACACCTTGTTTAAAAACTATTTTGTGTTGATTTATGATCCTCCATTCACACAAAACATAAAAAATAACTCATAACTTGTATGTAACTAAATTATTCAGGTGAGAAAAGAACCACATATGCGTACATTATCGATAGGATATCACCAAAAATATGTATATTGATCGATAAGTCTCGCAAATATATATATATATATATCCATTTTGGGGTTGGAAACTATGTTCGTGAGTCATTATATTTTCTATGTTTCACAACAATTCTTTTAGTTTGGTAAAGTGTCAATATGTATTTTCAAAGCTCTTTCTATTTTACAAACTGTGTTTTTGTGCTTAGAAATTTTTTAGATTTCGGCAATTTTTCAGGCTCAGAATGGAATATACAGGAGGCAAAATATTATGTTCTTGAATAAACTGCTACTTTTAATTTAATTTTTTATATTTATATAATTTTTATGTATGTGTTTCTCCCCAGAGAAAAAATGTGGTACATAATGTTTATTTATGCTTTTATTTGCTTTGGGTTTTATGTAAATGTCTCATTTTTTATTATTTACTAATAAACAAACTGGGTTTGAAAAAAAAAACCTACCGTGTTGATACTGGATTAGGTTTCGGTATTCATAAATGAATCAACTGAATAAACAAAACGAGTATTGTGAAAAAAATTGAATATTTGACTTTCATATGTGAACGATCGTTTTGTACACTTCAAGGTGACTTATAAATCAATTATTTTTTTAATTGAAAATTTTGCTACGAGAGGTGTAGAGGCATTTTCCATAATAAATCATGATTTGTTCGTTAAAAATCTTTATTAACTAAAAATATTCGTTCACTAAAACACTCGGCCATGAGAGGGATTCAATTCACAATTTCCCGAAAGCATGTGAGCAATCAACTTTTGCTAAATGAAAAAGAATTGATCACTCATGCATTACCCTTATTTAAAAGATTCATTAATTTTGAAATAATCACGCATGAAGGACACATCTCGAATATAAATCATCTTTTTCATAGCTGAAATATCATTTAAAATTATGCTTATTCATTATTATTATAATAAAAACATTATGCTTTATTTATTTAACTCTAGTTTAATAAAAGATTACGGTATGAATAATCATAGACTGATTAATATTACGATTTTGGAGATATTTCCTGGGAGTTCGAAGAGCAGATCGGTTGCGTGTGGTTGACCTTCTCGACAGGTCACATCTTCCATCTGTAAATGAGATCTTAGTGAAGCAGGCTGCCAAATCCGCTTGGAAGGCTATGAACTTGGACAGGTGTCCCTTGGAGAGGATTCTGTGCACCAGTAGTGCCACAATATGCCTAAAAAAAAACCGTTTCTACCAATTGTGTCGCTGCTGTTAACCTTTCAAAGGCCTGGAGCTTGTCACAGCCATTAAGAGAGGCATGCATTTTATCAAGTGCTCGGAGGGTAGCAAAGTCAATGGCAGGGTTGTCTAGATCCTTAAAGCTACTTAAGTTTGATGTAATTATAAAATCAAAATAATATTTATATTCACATTTTTTTTCTTTAATTAATATTTAATTAATATTATTATTACTGCATAATTATTTGTTTTATATAAAGATATGTTTTTAATTAGTAGCCATGAAGGCTAGGGCTATATTGGCTCCGTAATAAATCATACAACAACGACAACTTTGAGCATAAATTAATATTAAAATTGTTTGTTTAAATTACATACTTTCTTATTCTCAAAATTTGAAATTATGATATTTGTTTGGACGTACACAAATATAGGTACGGATAAACAAATTAAACGTAGCCTTGGTTTTTTTGTAGGTAGTCTTTGTGAACTCTTTTGTTAAGTATAAAAAGTTTATACATATAATGAAGGCATAATAAAACTGCTGAAACTAATCAAAACACTTATTATTAAAGTTTTTAAATGCATCAAAATGCATTCGTCTAGTATAAAAAAATATGCATAACATAAATAAAATTTAGTCTAGAATATTACTTTACGACCACCATAAATCCATTATTGCTTATTCATGAAGCAAACATATTTGTACATCCAACGTAACGAATTATTATTCCATTTTTCATCTTTACTGCCATCAAGTATTTGCATAAAATATATGGCAAGTTAATAGATCAACATGTGAACTCCTTGCTCATTTAAAATTAAAATGTTTGCTTATGAATATATACTCGTATATTGAAATATTTAAACACTAGTTGGTACAATCTTCCTTTTAGCCTATTTGGTTAGATTCATATTGCATTCGTTACCTATAAGTACCTATGCATTATAGGGCTTAAAATGACTCTATCGAACATAGGAATATAATATTCCAATATCATTTTTAAACGCAAAAATACAGATTTTGGAATTAAAATATTCATAGCTTGA
>CP045894.1:15923141-15935054 GCA_013387185.1 Caligus rogercresseyi
ACCCTGGCTACTAAGCATAATGAAATTGATCGATTATTATCCATAGTTGGAAGAGACTTCATTCTGTCCACAATTGCGAAGCCCAAAAATGCGTCAGATTGACTTTTAGACAAACATTCTACATACATATATTGATTTGACAAAGCTATCAAAATACACGGATGTTTAAGAATACCGGATTTATAAATAAAACTTTATCCTTTTAAGGTCAAACTATAGTATTTCTAGAAGTACATTTAAATTAAGGGTTTTCCATACTAATATGTCCTTCAAAATAGATTGATTCATTGATCCAAATGAAAAGCTAACCATATCGACAAAATCTAATTGTTTTGGTTTTTCTTATCAAAAAAAGACTAAACCTTTATTATTATTCATAAAACATAAAAACTAATTCCAAATATTTTTAAACAATTATTCTACGGTAGTAATAACATATAGTATAAAATTTACTTGGAAGGGTATTTTAATTGATCGAAACTTATATAAATAAGCGATTACTTAGTGTGTTACGTGTGTGTTCAACTTTCAATTTGGGGGCACATGTTCGAATCCCGAGAGGGGATGGTCATTTTTGGTCTACCTCAGTGATGAGATCCTAGGTTCGATAGATTAATTTTAATACTATATGCCTTATTTATATCCTGTCGGATGCAATTCTATCGAACCACAGAGGCAAAAAAAAAACTCTTTGTATCTTTGTTTCGTCGAATTTACTATTTCTTTACTCGGGCTTGTGTAGATAAAACAAAAAACATTTCACTCGCAACTAAACTTTCAATCAAAAATACAAAACCTCTATCATTTTGTCCCAAATACTCGTTATTGTTGGATGTTCAAGTAAAAATGTAACTATTAATTATTGATAAGCGAGTATAAAATCTTCCGCTGCGTCCCAATATTTATGTACCTTTTTGCCTTTGTACAATTTATAACGCTTTTTTCGATATTTGCCGACTCACCGTAGTCCTTCTGAAAACGTAATAATTTTTTTGCACATCAATTTGGTTCTAAAAGCAAAATGGGGTGGCATTTATTGGCTGAACCAAATCCTGCATGGTAATATCGTCGACAGCAACTTTTTGTAGTTTAAGCAAACAAAGAGTAAATAAAGTCATTTTGGAGGAAATCATTTCTTACAATCAAATTCTGAAGGTATTGACAATTTTATGAAACTAAAAGGAAAAAAATCTGAAATACGCAAAAAAGTTAAATTTCATCGTAGTTCAGATCACATTATATGTATGTCTGAGAGCTTTATTAACAAACTGAACATAGTGGCAAACAATAATATACTATAAAGGAGCACTAAAAATAATATACCCTTAAGTAGAAAATGTACATTAAAGACATATATTGTAGCAAATTATACTGCTATAATATCCAATGGTTTGCATTCGACAAAATAAAATCCAAAATATTCAAAAAAGTGATTATGGAACTTTTTCAACAAAATTAGTTGTATATAAAAATGCCGTAAGCACTTTTCGTCGTTAAGTAAAAATAAGTGTAAATATAGAAACGACATCAATTAATGACCAAGACGTCAATGAATCAAGATTTGCAAATCACTAGTTGGCATTAGAGAGCTGTGTCGAATCGGTGTCCAGTTATATAGTTTTACGTATTATTTTAGCACACACCTTAATCCTACGATTTATCTTGGTATATTTTTTTCTTCGTATGTTCCTTTAGCGCACACCTTTAACATCACATTCTTTTTTAAAGCGAGTATTATTAACGCGTTGGCCCAACGTCCTTGCTGCTTATAATCGCACGATTTTCGTTGTTAGCTTTATAGTCGCAGGTTTAATTCAATGCTTTGCTTATTGTAACATTAAGAGAAATAGAAAATAGAGATATCATATTATCACCAGTTATTAGTGCGAATAAAACATATAATAAGTAAAAGTTTATCAAACATCTACTTGAAGTAAAACTGTGGAAATAAAGCTCACGACGTTTAAGCGTACGATTATAAGCAGCAACGACGATGGAGCATGCTTTAATTATGCTCACACTAAAAAGAGTGCGATGATAAAGGCGTGCGCTCAAAGAACATACGACGATAAAGCGTGTGATTAAGGCATGTGCAAAAAATATGCATAGGACTATATTACAGTAATTCGTCGAATCATTATGGGTATAGCAGTGGATTTTTTCATTACAAATTTCATTTTATTTATTCCTTGTCCCCGAAATTCCCAAAAATTAAAACAAAATATTTTTGTTAATAGCATATTTTTTATTACTACTCATATATAAGTACTTATAAATGTACATATTAATATGTGCGCACTGTTTATCATAACATAACTGGAAAAATATATTTGTTCCATAGATCAACAAACTAAAATGGCTTTCCCAGAATATACATTTTAAGATAAAATCTTAAATCTGAAGGCTTTATCACATAAATACATACATAAAATATGTATACATATTTTTATACTCATGAATAGACAACATTTTCTTTTTAGTTTGCTTGATGGTTACAGGGAGAAAAAATGGATTTTGGGAGGGGGGAGACAGTTGCCTGGGCCATAATAAAAAAGAAAGCTATTAACGTAAAATTTATATTTGTAAAAGTTTAAAAATGCTTTTATAGCATCATGGATTTTTTATAAATATTTTATTTGCAAACAATTAAAAGAATGATGACAATATAAATTTGCAAGCCCTTTTTTCATTTGACTGAGCAAAAATTTTTTGTCAATGCCATGTAGTTCTACTTTGTTCTTTCTTTTTGAAATGGTTATGAATAATGACTATGTACGGTCAAATATTAACATATTTATAGATTTTATATTTATAGATTTAGCATTTTATATTTGAAATATATTTTATCATTTAATAAATCTCGAATATTTCTGTATTTTGCATACATATAAAATGTATGAACACTTTTTTTTCTTATTGTTACATAAATCGTAATCAGAAATGAACAATAAAGGCGTAACCATATTTATAGTCAGTAAGTAAATGTACGGTTATAGCTAGTCTTCTTTGAGCATAATTTATATGACTTCACAAATATTTCAAATCACCTTCAGAATGGATTTAGCTGCTTTAATATTTTTTTTTGCCTATATGGTTCGATAGAATTGCATCCGACAGGATATAAATAAGCATTATTGCATTAAAATTAGTCTATCGAACCTAGGATCTGATCAATGAGGTAGACCAAAAATTATCATCCCCTCTCGGAATTTGAACCTGCGCTCCCAACATTGAGAGTTGGACACGCCTTAACGCACACGGCTATCGCACTCCCTTTATATAATTAATTAGTGTGATAACTTTTTATTTTCTTCGGATACAACGGGTGAAAAAAGTATATCGTCATCAAGATCTACAGCAATCGAATTTGATCATTTGAAAGCCTTGGTAGCCAAAAGAAACTTAACGCCAAGGTAACTTTTACTGCAAATAGCCTTACGGGGAATATTTTTAGCAGGAGTTAAAAGGTATTCTGCTTTTTTACTCGTGTTCTTGATGCATTTGAAAAAACTGGACTGTGGATTCGGTTCAAATCATATATTTTCTATCAAGTTCTCTATACTATTCCAAAAGTATCACAATATATTAAAACATTTTAGTGATTAAATTATGGTTTTGTTATAGCAGTGAAGTAAATTCTTATTTTAAAAGGTTTTATGCATTGGTTTTTGTTATAAATATTTATTAAATATAATTTGTCGCTTACCGCTACTGCAATGGTTTTTCTGTTATTAAACAGTTTTGTTATAATTTAATATTACAATGTATTTAACACAATTACTTTAGCATAGTTTGAGAGCTGAAATGGAATAAAAATATAGAATGTAGCATAAAGCTTCACCACAAAAAATCAGCATTTATATCAAATTAAAAAAGTCTAAATTATAGAATATTTCATATTTCCTCCTTCTTCGATAGAGTCGTGACAGTGTTCCTGGAGCTCCTTGACTTGTCTGCGCTTACCCTCTTCATGTTGTCCCACATGAAGAGGCAGTCCTTCAGGTGATTCTTTTGTTGTTTGAGATTGTTGAAGAGTTTCCTGGTCGTCTTTAGGTACTATATAATGGTTGTACAGTCGGCTGTGGTCCTAGGGGATAGTGCCTAAATGAGGACTTGCTTTGGTCTGCAAGTACAACCCATAAGGATTCTCATCTTCCTCGTCGTTAGATTCATTCGAGGAATTGAGATTTGGGCCCCAATGGGCTCCACTTAGACTTGCCTCCGCTCCGCTGAGTCCCAGTAGAACCAGGAGGAGACCCCAAGTAGAACTCTCGGTGGTCACAGAACATCTTCAAGATGTCTTGAAAGCACTTCAATTGCTGACTATTGTTGGTTTCTGTGCGATGGTGGGGGATGAGGTAACTGAGGACGTTAATGAGTTCAAGATGATCCTGGCTGTATTTGGCCGGGAAACATCTGCAGCAATCTCAGACGTTATCATTCAAGGGTTCTGTTCGTTTAGACGCTTCACTTGGGCGAAATTTTCCTTTGTCCTTATCTCCCGGGACGTCCAGGGCTTCTCATCTTCTCCAAGGCAAGATAGGGAGAGGCCAGGATATGGAAAGTACGGATGAGATCTGACTGGATCTCGTTGACTATTTACTGAACTTGTACCGAATCATTGGAGTAGGATCGAAAACCATGTGTATCCATTTGCAGCGGCGAGAGTGGTGACAGATATAAATGGCGCAATCATCAACTATTTTTGACACTTTTATGACTCACTCAACTGCTCCAAGTAGAAACTTGTTTGATAAAAATGATGCCGTTAGAATTTTGACTTATTTTGTTCAGTTTTTGATATAGAGAACCAGGCTATTTTATGGATTACCTCAATTTTTAAATGAAATATGAACAAATTATAAAAGTTGGTAGGAAAAATGTGTTAAGTGTTAAACTTATTTCATATAGACAAGTAAATACATTAAAAGTATGTACTGTTTTGATGTATGCATATGTTGACCGTGACGTCAGAATAGAATATGTTGCCGTTTATCCACTACGATCAATGCGTATTTTGAGTAAGGCCAGTAGCATAGGGTTTATTACTCAATTAATGTCCCTAATGACTTGTAATTAACACATAATATATATACCAGTCCGAAACAATAGCATACTTCCTCTTTAATATTTTGGTAAATATATGAAACAACATAACACTGAACCCTATTAATATATAATTGATTGGTACAGCGGATTACTTAATGAAAATAGCATCAATAAAAAGCTTTGGACTTTCCAATTCTACATTCCAAAGGTTTAATAGCTAAAAGGCTAACTCTGAACCTGTCACTGGGGGAAAGTGAGTTAAGGAGAATTATTCTGGCTGCTTCAATTCGGTATATAACCCCTTACGTAATAATCCCGAGGACTGATTGCAAGTCTTCGTCGAAGAAATAATACGCTACCCTCTATCGCCATCTTTAAATATTTGAATATTTGTGTAATATATTTTATTTTAATTGTTTTGAATTGGTAAAATTTTAGATATTTTTATTTAGGTTTAGTTCAAATGAATTTCTTCCCCGAGAGCTTTGATTTTAAACTAAAAAGTTTATCCATATATGTTTTATATGCAATTACTCCGGTTTTATAATAGTATGCTTTTATTATTTTATCAGTACAATATGCAATAAGGAATTGGAGAAGAAAAAAAAAATAATTCATTTTTAAAATAAATATAGCTGTATTCTGCAACTCGAACAAATAAATAATAAGAAGAAATACCTCATTAGCATTGGCAATGAATTCACATTGTCTAAATGTATGTAACATCATCGATATATGAATACATTATTTTAACATATTCATCCCTGATAAAGCTCCGTTATGCCTCTTACTTTAACCAAGCATGGGAGCAATCAATAAGGCAAGTCCCATGTGGTTGTCTGTTTCAGCATGTCAAACCCTTCATTCCGATTTTAATGTGTTCTCTACGCTGTTTATCTGTGTAGAAACGTATATATATATATATATATATATATATAAGTGTGTGTTTGAACCCTACATCCTTTTTTCATTATGACAGCCAACAATGACGGGTTTTTTTGTGTGTGTGAGAGAGAAAAAACAGAGCATTTGTCCTCGTGACCATGAAACATAACAAAAAATACATGAGAAGCACAAAGACCTTTATTACTCTAATATTTCAGATTAATTGTTTCTACATGTTAATTAAATGTATGCTTATATTCATGAGCAAATAGGAAAGGAAGGGGCGGATAAGTAGTCAGAGACTTTGAAATATCAACTATAAGGGTTCATCATACTTAGGATGGATTGAAGGGATCTGGATAGGGAGGGTATTAGGTTGTTACATGATAAATAACTGATTAAGTCATATATAATATTAATATATTTGAATTGAATTGGAAGTTAAAAGTTGTTAGTCAATAAATAAATAAATCAATATAATAAAGAATCGTAGAACATTAAGGTGGATTTTTAGGTAAAATGGAGGGAGGTCTATGTTGTGTGAGTTTTCAATAGATACCTGAGACATGCATAAAGTTTTCCTAATTATCTAATTGCACGTCCCTCAACTACGCCAATGGATACAAAATAATGGAAACAAGAAGTTCGATTTGCCGCCTTTTTTAGGAGGAAGAAAAAACTCCCTATCATCTCATCAGATGTCGTATAATACGGAAAATTACTGAATTTGCCCAAAAAGCACAAGAAATGTATGTTTAAATGAAGGAACAACCTCCCTAGGACATATAATTCTTATAAGACTTTTAACTATTTGAACATAAAAATGCTACCTCTTAACTAACCACTATCGGTTAATAGCGGATTAGGCTCCATTGTGGTAAGGTTTATGAAGAAGCAAAAGAACAACTGTACGGCATTGAGGCCCCTCTGAAAGGAGATTCTGAAAGGTCTCTACATCTAGTTTATTAAGTTTACATTCTATTTTGGTTTACGTACAGAGTAGTTGCCAACATCCTAACGCTGGGAAGCATCTACGGAAGACTACGGATGAAAAACACTGCTTTTTCTGTAGGAGCACCTTGGAGACGCCAAGGCATTTCATTTTAGAGTGCAATCAGGTTACCAAATTTTAGACTATCTGAGGTCAGTTTTTTTTCACAAATTTTTAAATCAACAACTTCTTCTTCAGAAAGACTTTGTTTATTTCTATGTTGGACATCATTAATTTTGTCACTACCACAATTCTACATTTATAGATTACGTACGGAAAAAATACCACTACCTCAAAATTTCCTATGATTGTGGACAATATGGTAAAAAAGGTATCTTTTAATAAAATGGTACAATTTTAATTTTTGTTATAGTGTATATGATTATGTCCTTGAATGTTTGTTTTGTTTGTTTGTTTTAACATCTGAAGCAATGGCTACCGTATACCGACTGATTTTCTTTGCCATTTAAGGTATTGAAAGTTATGCAAACGATATACTTTTGGTTATACTTTAAAATATACGGTTAATCAAAATAATTATAAATGACTTTTTTAATTAAACAAAAACAATACAAATGTTTTCATTTTTGATTATATCTAATTATTTTGGTAACTTTTTATGTTCATAAAGTTTAATAAAAAAATTCTGAACAAATCGCCAAAAAAAGGATTATTTCCACGATAAAAGGCATAGGCTCTAAAAATAATTATGAAACATACTTTAAATAAAATGATTTAAAAAGATTGTATAAGGCAACGGTTAAGTGTCTAAATTATTTTGGCCGTATAATAAATCAATGTACTAAAATCCATTAAGATAGTTTTACAATATTAAACATTTAAACTAGCTAATGAAAAAAATTAATGAATCTTACTTAGAATATTATTGGCTATAAGGGTTATGTTTAAGGTATAGCATTGTATTAATATAAATAAATTCTCGTTTTTCAAAGACCTTAAAAGGTAACTTCTAAGTGTAATTAAAATGAAATGAAGTAAAGAAATGCAACAACTCTAATGTACAGTTATATATTTATTTTTGGCTTCAGCTTCATCCTTCTTGGTCTCTGAACGGTTGACTCAATTGATTTATTATTTAATTTCCCACACATTTTGGGGACTTCTTAAATGGAGAGTCATTGATAAATTCCATGGTGGGTAAGAAGTGGAAAATAAAACTAGCTATTGTATGCAAGCAAATCTTTTAATAAAGAATAATGATAAATCTACGAGGCTTATCGAACACTAATCTACAAAAAAAGGATGGGGAGATTGATTAAGGGGTGTGCCAGGGATTAAGATGTCTTCTGATGGGCATTAGCAGTGCCTTAGAGTGGGAGAGTCATGACGTATGAAAGCATATTCATAACATAGGGTTGACAAAAAGTCATAACAAACTCATTTCATATCATAAATAGGAATAGAAATCTGGAGCTTAGCCTTGGTGCTTATAGATTCTATGACTATGATTTGGCCGTGAAAAAGAGAGAGGGGGTAAAGAGAGGGATAGAAGGAAAGAGAGAGAAGTTTTCTCTATCACTTTTTCTATCTCCCTCTCTTTCCTCCTCTTTATCTCTCTCTCCTTCTCTCTTTCCTCTAGCCCTCTCTTTACCACTCTTACTTTTTCACGGCCAAAAATAGTCATAGAATCTATAAGCACCAGGGCTAAGCTCCAGATTTCCATTCCTATCATATATAAGTAAATACTTTGCTTTAATAGCAGACTAGATGGTATCTCTATCATAATAATTTGTACGATTTGAAAGCCAAAATGGAACTAGTTATCTTCCATTACAAAAATCAAATTATTTTTTGACATTACTTGCTAAATTTAGATGAGAAATCGTGCTTAAGTCTATTCCACTCAAATACTGCCTATCCATGTATTTTGGAAATATTTCTCGTGCGTCATCCATTTCCTTTTCTATCTTGGGTCTTTCTTCTTGAGCCATTTCATCCAATGCCGTGTTTTTCCTGTATAATCTTCTAAACACCTTCAAAAAGGTTGAGAACGCATCTACATCGTTTTGTGGATAAATCAAATGCATAAAAGGGCAAAGCAGTGATTTTTAAGTTGTTCATATTATTTGCTTATGATTGCTTTAGATTTGTTATTAATTTATTTTGTTTTATTTTTGGTGTAAACTATAGACAATATATAGTCTTACTTTAACACAATTAAGAGTATTGATTAGCCGCGCAAGTGAACAAAGAGATCTATAACTATACTTATGGATGGCTTTAAAGTAAGCTTTTCTATCACCAGACATTTATAATAATTGAATACTCTACTAAACGAACTCTTTGATGACGTAGCACCACTTAAAATGGCTGCTCCAAATCGTGAATAATTACTCATGATAATATAAAAAGGAAATTCTTCAATATATATTCAATGAAGTTATCATACTATGTTATGTTAAAGAAAAGTAATCCTTTAAAACGGCGTCACTTGATCTTAATTGCCATTTCTCTCTTTTATATTACTCCTTATGGCTTGAACTTTGACTGCTGAAGATATTATAATAATAATTCTTATCGTTGTTTCATGAACTTTAATATTATATATTTAGTCATGAAAGCGATTTAAGATGACTGCTTCTCGAGAATTCTTCATCTCTTCTTTATTGAGTCTAGTGTACATCCAGTTATTAGTTAAGTCGATGGACTATTCGTATTCAATATGTATGTAGATCACTTCTACCGTTAGTAAATCCTTAGTAGATCCCTTTTTTGAATTTTGATTCCAGCTACCGACTACCACGTCCGATACACAATGATTGTCTAGATCGATTGTCAGAATGTGGAATATAAATATTTTTTATCAATGGATACCGTTTTCAATCGGTAGATTCAATCGTAGTCTACTGATACCATCTTCAATCTATAGATTTTAACGATCTATCGATACCGATTTAAATACAGCCAACTTACAACTGTAGCAGATTGTCTCTCTGCTCATCTCTGTTCCTCTCTCCGTCTCTCTGCTTCTATCTGTCCCTCTCTCCTTTTCTTATATAAATACGTCACCAGATGAACATTTGTTCTCTCAAAAAACTATATATATTGTATATAAATATTTCCCGTTTTAAAAAATCATCTTATTTTAGATCAGATAAATGGAGATGCGACTCATTTACCCCTTCGTTTACAAAACTATCAGGTCGGCTGATAAGTCCCGAGACTAACTAAGAAGAAAACATTTTCTGTATATATACTGAGAGGTGATTTTTTCAGCTCTGGTACTTGCCCTTATTTGTAAACGATTGTGACGTCTAACTTTGTCAGGGAACCAAAAAATTAACTAATACGAGAAATCACCAACTATAAAAGAGTCAAGGAAACAATCAGCTGATATTTTTATACCGATAGGATCGAAGTATTTGTGCTTCTTTGTATTTTACATCATTAATAAAATATTTAAATTGCTAGTCATTGTGCTGATAGCAGAATTTGAACAATAATGACCTACTTATAAAATATGTTTTTACATCTAGTGATATAGACAAGAGGTTATGAAGCGGTAAAACACGGAGAAAACAAAGAGAAAATAGATCCAATATATTCTATCATATCTGATTTCCTCTATATAGAGGACAACATTTTAAGCATAAAACTAAATAACCTTTTTTTTGGAAAACAATGTCATTTTAGTATTGTGGGGATCGCGTATACAAGTTTTGGGTGTCAAGAAGTGTAAAACAAAGTATATAAAAATAATCAGCAAGAAACCTACTTCGTTTGAAAATATTATACTTAATCATGATCCCAAACCAATTATTATGAAACAACTTTTCAAGTTAATAATTTTTTTGTCCCTTTAGTCCACTTTTTGGGAAAAAGATTCATTCCATTCTACGCCATAAAAATTTCATATTTTTCTCAGGAAAAGGGAAAACAGATGGACTTAATGTATTCATAATATAATACACATAAATTTTTATTGGTTAGTTAATGAATAACTAACAAAATATACAAACATAAAAACAACAGGAAATATATAATTGTAAGTAGCTGTTTTCATAATAAAACAGTTATTCTGCGTCTTCCTAAACAGAACCCTGCAATTAGGGGATTTTGCTTATTTGCCATTTCCAGGTCTAAAAGTTTGAATAAGAAAATAAGATATGTACATAAAGGTATGTACATAAAGTTTTAATGATAGTTTGTTCATTTTAATTATTTTGAACTAATGAGTATATATATATATATATATATATATAGATATATATTATATATATATATATATATTATATATATATATATATATATATATATATATATATATATATATATATATATATATATATATAATATATATATATATATATATATATATACGAGTATATAGTATATATAGTATATATGATATATATAATATATCTATTGTAGTATATGCCACCTGGCATCACTGCAATCAGGGTGCATCACATGGCACCCCTCAAGGTCATCGTGTTCCTGCCTCCTCATGTCATCGTGTTCCTGCTCCCTCAGGTCATCTTATTCCTCCCTTCCTCCCCCTGAGCTCAGTGTGCTTTTGTCCCTCGTTCAATACCAGGCTTGTGAACGGAATGCAAAATTGTAACAGCGTTCAGCTGAAACGCACGTTCAATGAACGGGAACGCAACTGTTTTTTTGGAACGCTGAACGTGAACGCCGCCAAAAAAGAGTTTGCGTTCAGCTTCCAATTTTCAAAACATTTCTTGGACTTTTTCGCACGAAAAAAACCGTCATCACTTTTTTGGAAATTTTTCTACATCAAAAAAAACGTCATACACTATGCAGTACTTTTTTAGGAAATTATTTTCTAAAAAAACCCGTCATCACTACGCAGTACTTTTTTGGGTAAATCTTCTCTAAAGAAAAAAAAAAACGTCATTCATACGCATTACTTTTTTTGGAAATTATTTTCTTAAAAAAAAAAGAAACGTCATCACTACGCAGTACTTTTTGGAAATTCTTTTCTACAAAAAAAAACGTCATCCACT
>CP045894.1:15935154-15955426 GCA_013387185.1 Caligus rogercresseyi
ACTCTTAATTGTGTTTAAAAGTAAGACTATATATTGTCTATAGTTTACACCAAGAAATAAAACAAAATAAATTACTAACAAATCTAAAGCAATCATAAGCAAATAATATGAACAACTTAAAAATCACTGCTTTGCCCTTTTATGCATTGATTATCCACAAAACGATGTAGATGCGCGCTCAACCTTTTTGAAGTATGTTTAGAATATTAATACAGGAAAAACACGGCATTGGATGAAATGGCTCAAGAAGGAATACCCAAGATAGAAAAGGAAATGAATGACGCACGAGAAATATCTCCCAAATACATGGATAGGCAAGTATTTGATGGAATAGACTTAATGCACGATTTCTCATCAAATTTAGCCAGTAATGTCAAAAAAATAATTGATTTTGTAATGGAGATAACTAGTTCCATTTGGCTTGCAAAATCGTACAAATTATTCGATAGAGATACAATCAGTCTGCTATTAAAGCAAAGTATTTACTTAATATGATTAAGAATGGAAATTGGAGCTTAGCCCTGGTGCTTATAGATTCTATGACTATTTTGGCCGTGAAAAAGAGAGTGGTAAAGAGAGGAAGAGAAGGAAAGAGAGAATGAGAGAGAGATAAAGGAGGAAAGAGAGGCGATAGAAAAAGTGATAGAGAACTTTCCTCTCTTCCTTCACCCCTCTTTACCCCCTCTCTCTTTTTCACGGCCAACATAGTCATAGCATCGAAAGCACCAAGGCTAAGCTCCAGATTTCTATTCCTATTATGATATGAAATGATTTGTATGACGTTTTGTCAACCTATGTTATGAATATGCTTCATACGTCAGGCTCTCCCACTCTAAGGCACTGCTACTGCCATAAGAAGACATCTTATCCCTGGCACACCCCTTAATCAATCTCCCCATCCTTTTTTGTAGAGTTAGTTTCGATAAGCCCGTAGATTTATCATTATTCTTTATTAAAAAATTTGTACTTGCATACAATAGAAGTTTTATTTCACTTCTCTCACCACCATGGAATTTATCAATGACTATCCATGTAAGAAGTCCCCAAATGTGTGGGAATTAAATAATAATCAATGAGTGAAACGTTCAGAGACCAAGAAGGATGAAGTTGAGCCAAAAATAAATATATAAACTGTACATTAGAGTTGTTGCATTTTCTTTACTTCATTTCATTTTAATTAGAATTAGAAGTTACCTTTTAAGGTCTTTGAAAACGAGAAATCTATTTTATATAATACAATGCTATACCTATAATATAACCCTTTTTCTTCCTCCTAAAAAAGGCGGCAAATCGAACTTCTTGTTTCCATTATTTTGTATCCATTGGCGTAGTTGAGGGACGTGCAATTAGATAATTAGGAAATACTTTATGCATGTCTCAGGTATCTATTGAAAACTCACACAACATAGACCTCCCTCCATTTTACCTAAAAATCCACCTTAATGTTCTACGATTCTTTATTATATTGATTTATTTATTTATTGACTAACAACTTTTAACTTCCAATTCAATTCAAATATATTAATATTATATATGACTTAATCAGTTATTTATCATGTAACAACCTAATACCCTCCCTATCCAGATCCCTTCAATCCATCCTAAGTATGATGAACCCTTATAGTTGATATTTCAAAGTCTCTGACTACTTATCCGGGGTCCTTTCCTATTTGCTCATGAATATAAGCATACATTTATTAACATGTAGAAACAATTAATCTGAAATATTAGAGTAATAAAGGTCTTTGTGCTTCTCATGTATTTTTTGTTATGTTTCATGGTCACGAGGACAAATGCTCTGTTTTTTCTCTCTCACACACACAAAAAAAAACCCGTCATTGTTGGCTGTCATAATGAAAAAGGATGTAGGGTTCAAACACACATATATATATATATATATATATATATATATATATATATATACATATATATATATATATATATATAATATATATATATATATATACGTTTCTACACAGATAAACAGCGTAGAAACACATTAAAATCGGAATGAAGGGTTTGACATGCTGAAACAGACAACACATGGGACTTGCCTTATTGATTGCTCCCATGCTTGGTTAAAGTAAGAGGCATAACGGAGCTTTATCAGGGATGAATATGTTAAAATAATGTATTCATATATCGATGATGTTACATACATTTAGACAATGTGAATTCATTGCCAATGCTAATGAGGTATTTCTTCTTATTATTTATTTGTTCGAGTTGCAGAATACAGCTATATTTATTTTAAAAATGATTTTTTTTTTTCTTCTCCAATTCCTTATTGCATATTGTACTGATAAAATAATAAAAGCATACTATTATAAAACCGGAGTAATTGCATATAAACATATATGGATAAACTTTTTAGTTTAAAATCAAAGCTCTCGGGGAAGAAATTCATTTGAACTAAACCTAAATAAAAATATCTAAAATTTTACCAATTCAAAACAATTAAAATAAAATATATTACACAAATATTCAAATATTTAAAGATGGCGATAGAGGGTAGCGTATTATTTCTTCGACGAAGACTTGCAATCAGTCCTCGGGATTATTACGTAAGGGGTTATATACCGAATTGAAGCAGCCAGAATAATTCTCCTTAACTCACTTTCCCCCAGTGACAGGTTCAGAGTTAGCCTTTTAGCTATTAAACCTTTGGAATGTAGAATTGGAAAGTCCAAAGCTTTTTATTGATGCTATTTTCATTAAGTAATCCGCTGTACCAATCAATTATATATTAATAGGGTTCAGTGTTATGTTGTTTCATATATTTACCAAAATATTAAAGAGGAAGTATGCTATTGTTTCGGACTGGTATATATATTATGTGTTAATTACAAGTCATTAGGGACATTAATTGAGTAATAAACCTATGCTACTGGCCTTACTCAAAATACGCATTGATCGTAGTGGATAAACGGCAACATATTCTATTCTGACGTCACGGTCAACATATGCATACATCAAAACAGTACATACTTTTAATGTATTTACTTGTCTATATGAAATAAGTTTAACACTTAACACATTTTTCCTACCAACTTTTATAATTTGTTCATATTTCATTTAAAAATTGAGGTAATCCATAAAATAGCCTGGTTCTCTATATCAAAAACTGAACAAAATAAGTCAAAATTCTAACGGCATCATTTTTATCAAACAAGTTTCTACTTGGAGCAGTTGAGTGAGTCATAAAAGTGTCAAAAATAGTTGATGATTGCGCCATTTATATCTGTCACCACTCTCGCCGCTGCAAATGGATACACATGGTTTTCGATCCTACTCCAATGATTCGGTACAAGTTCAGTAAATAGTCAACGAGATCCAGTCAGATCTCATCCGTACTTTCCATATCCTGGCCTCTCCACTATCTTGCCTTGGAGAAGATGAGAAGCCCTGGACGTCCCGGGAGATAAGGACAAAGGAAAATTTCGCCCAAGTGAAGCGTCTAAACGAACAGAACCCTTGAATGATAACGTCTGAGATTGCTGCAGATGTTTCCCGGCCAAATACAGCCAGGATCATCTTGAACTCATTAACGTCCTCAGTTACCTCATCCCCCACCATCGCACAGAAACCAACAATAGTCAGCAATTGAAGTGCTTTCAAGACATCTTGAAGATGTTCTGTGACCACCGAGAGTTCTACTTGGGGTCTCCTCCTGGTTCTACTGGGACTCAGCGGAGCGGAGGCAAGTCTAAGTGGAGCCCATTGGGGCCCAAATCTCAATTCCTCGAATGAATCTAACGACGAGGAAGATGAGAATCCTTATGGGTTGTACTTGCAGACCAAAGCAAGTCCTCATTTAGGCACTATCCCCTAGGACCACAGCCGACTGTACAACCATTATATAGTACCTAAAGACGACCAGGAAACTCTTCAACAATCTCAAACAACAAAAGAATCACCTGAAGGACTGCCTCTTCATGTGGGACAACATGAAGAGGGTAAGCGCAGACAAGTCAAGGAGCTCCAGGAACACTGTCACGACTCTATCGAAGAAGGAGGAAATATGAAATATTCTATAATTTAGACTTTATTAATTTGATATAAATGCTGATTTTTTGTGGTGAAGCTTTATGCTACATTCTATTTTTTATTCCATTTCAGCTCTCAAACTATGCTAAAGTAATTGTGTTAAATACATTGTAATATTAAATATAACAAAACTGTTTAATAACAGAAAAACCATTGCAGTAGCGGTAAGCGACAAATTATATTTAAAAATATTATAACAAAACCAATGCATAAAACCTTTTAAAATAAGAATTTACTTCACTGCTATAACAAAACCATAATTTAATCACTTAAAATGTTTTAATATATTGTGATACTTTTGGAATAGTATAGAGAACTTGATAGAAAATATATGATTTGAACCGAATCCACAGTCCAGTTTTTTCAAATGCATCAAGAACACGAGTAAAAAAGCAGAATACCTTTTAACTCCTGCTAAAAATATTCCCCGTAAGGCTATTTGCAGTAAAAGTTACCTTGGCGTTAAGTTTCTTTGGCTACCAAGGCTTTCAAATGATCAAATTCGATTGCTGTAGATCTTGATGACGAATACTTTTTTCAACCGTTGTATCCGAAGAAAATAAAAGTTATCACATAATTTAACTAATTTAATTATATAAAGGGAGTGCGATAGCCGTGTGCGTTAAGGCGTGTCCAACTCTCAATGTTGGGAGCGCAGGTTCAAATTCCGAGAGGGGATGATAATTTTTGGTCTACCTCATTGATCAGATCCTAGGTTCGATAGACTAATTTTAATGCAATAATGCTTATTTATATCCTGTCGGATGCAATTCTATCGAACCATATAGGCAAAAAAAAATATTAAAGCAGCTAAATCCATTCTGAAGGTGATTTGAAATATTTTGTGAAGTCATATAAATTATGCTCAAAGAAGACTAGCTATAACCGTACATTTACTTACTGACTATAAATATGGTTACGCCTTTATTGTTCATTTCTGATTACGATTTATGTAACAATAAGAAAAAAAAGTGTTCATACATTTTATATGTATGCAAAATACAGAAATATTCGAGATTTATTAAATGATAAAATATATTTCAAATATAAAATGCTAAATCTATAAATATAAAATCTATAAATATGTTAATATTTTTGACCGTACATAGTCATTATTCATAACCATTTCAAAAAGAAAGAACAAAGTAGAACTACATGGCATTGACAAAAAATTTGCTCAGTCAAATGAAAAAAGGGCTTGCAAATTTATATTGTCATCATTCTTTTAATTGTTTGCAAATAAAATATTATAAAAAATCCATGATGCTATAAAAGCATTTTTAACTTTTACAAATATAAATTTTACGTTAATAGCTTTCTTTTTATATATGGCCCAGGCAACTGTCTCCCCCTCCCAAAATCCATTTTTCTCCCTGTAACCATCAAGCAAACTAAAAAGAAAATGTTGTCTATTCATGAGTATAAAAATATGTATACATATTTTATGTATGTATTTATGTGATAAAGCCTTCAGATTAAAGATTTTATCTTAAAATGTATATTCTGGGAAAGCCATTTTAGTGTTGATCTATGGAACAAATATATTTTCCAGTTATGTATATGATAAACAGTGCGCACATATTAAATATGTACATTTATAAGTACTTTATATATGAGTAGTAATAAAAAATATGCTATTAACAAAAATATTTTGTTTTAATTTTTGGGAATTTCGGGGACAAGGAATAAATAAAATGAAATTTGTAATGAAAAAATCCACTGCTATACCCATAATGATTCGACGAATTACTGTAATATAGTCCTATGCATATTTTTGCACATGCCTTAATCACACGCTTTATCGTCGTATGTTCTTTGAGCGCACGCCTTTATCATCGCACTCTTTTTAGTGTGGAAGCATAATTAAAGCATGCTCCATCGTCGTTGCTGCTTATAATCGTACGCTTAAACGTCGTGAGCTTTATTTCCACAGTTTTACTTCAAGTAGATGTTTGATAAACTTTTACTTTATATATGTTTTATTCGCACTAATAACTGGTGATAATATGATATCTCTATTTTCTATTTCTCTTAATGTTACAATAAGCAAAGCATTGAATTAAACCTGCGACTATAAAGCTAACAACGAAAATCGTGCGATTATAAGCAGCAAGGACGTTGGGCCAACGCGTTAATAATACTCGCTTTAAAAAAGAATGTGATGTTAAAGGTGTGCGCTAAAGGAACATACGAAGAAAAAAATATACCAAGATAAATCGTAGGATTAAGGTGTGTGCTAAAATAATACGTAAAACTATATAACTGGACACCGATTCGACACAGCTCTCTAATGCCAACTAGTGATTTGCAAATCTTGATTCATTTGACGTCTTGGTCATTAATTGATGTCGTTTCTATATTTACACTTATTTTTACTTAACGACGAAAAGTGCTTACGGCATTTTTATATACAACTAATTTTGTTGAAAAAGTTCCATAATCACTTTTTGAATATTTTGGATTTTTATTTTGTCGAATGCAAACCATTGGATATTATAGCAGTATAATTTGCTACAATATATGTCTTTAATGTACATTTTCTACTTAAGGGTATATTATTTTTAGTGCTCCTTTATAGTATATTATTGTTTGCCACTATGTTCAGTTTGTTAATAAAGCTCTCAGACATACATATAAATGTGATCTGAACTACGATGAAATTTAACTTTTTTGCGTATTTCAGATTTTTTTCCTTTTAGTTTCATAAAATTGTCAATACCTTCAGAATTTGATTGTAAGAAATGATTTCCTCCAAAATGACTTTATTTACTCTTTGTTTGCTTAAACTACAAAAAGTTGCTGTCGACGATATTACCCATGCAGGATTTGGTTCAGCCAATAAATGCCACCCCATTTTGCTTTTAGAACCAAATTGATGTTGCAAAAAAATATTACGTTTTCAGAAGGACTACGGTGAGTCGGCAATATCGAAAAAAGCGTATAAATTGTACAAAGGCAAAAAGGTACATAATATATTGGGACGCAGCGGAAGATTTTATACTCGCTTATCAATAATTAATAGTTACATTTTTACTTGAACATCCAACAATAACGAGTATTTGGGACAAAATGATAGAGGTTTTGTATTTTTGATTGAAAGTTTAGTTGCGAGTGAAATGTTTTTTGTTTTATCTACACAAGCCCGAGTAAAGAAATAGTAAATTCGACGGAAACAAAGATACAAAGAGTTTTTTTTTGCCTCTGTGGTTCGATAGAATTGCATCCGACAGGATATAAATAAGCATTATAGTATTAAAATTAATCTATCGAACCTAGGATTCATCACTGAGGTAGACCAAAAATGACCATCCCCTCTCGGGATTCGAACATGTGCCCCCAAATTGAAAGTTGAACACACACGTAACACACTAAGTAATCGCTTATTTTATAAGTTTCGATCAATTAAAATACCCTTCCAAGTAAATTTTATACTATATGTTATTACTACCGTAGAATAATTGTTTAAAAATATTTGGAATTAGTTTTTATGTTTTATGAATAATAATAAAGGTTTTAGTCTTTTTTTGATAAGAAAACCAAAACAATTAGATATTTTGTCGATATGGTTAGCTTTTCATTTGGATCAATGAATCAATCTATTTTGAAGGACATATTAGTAGGAAAACCCTTAATTTAAATGTACTTCTATAAATACTATAGTTTGACCTTAAAAGGATAAAGTTTTCTTTATAAATCCGGTATTCTTAAACATCCTTATTTTGATAGCTTTGTCAAATCAATATATGTATGTAGAATGTTTGTCTAAAAGTCAATCTGACGCATTTTTGGGCTTCGCAATTGTGGACAGAATGAAGTCTCTTCCACTATGTATCATAATCGATCAATTTCATTATGCTTAGTAGTCGGGTTGTTGATTTTTTTGATTTTAATCGGATTTTTTTGATTTAAATCTAATATTTTTTGATTTAATTGTTAACCATATTTTATAACCAAAAATCTTTTTTCAATGTGTAATTTTGTCCATACTTTAAATTGTAACTTTTTAAAACATGCCCAATATACATATAGGCCTACCTATTACTCAGGGACTTTAAATGCGTCTTTGATTAAATTCTAGTTGCCTTACTTAATGATTCATTTTAATAAAGAATGCAAAGGAGTAAACAATAAAATTACAGAACTTCAAAGGCCTTGTAATGAGTCATACTCGCTAATCACGTGACAGTTCGAAATCAAGCGAGGATCGAAGACTCTGACAATTTTCTACTTAAATAAATACGGGTGGAGCTGCCAACGGCTGATCAAAGATGAATACAAGATGGGTCACTCTCGAATCTAGGACGCGCCAGTACGCTTGGAAAAGGAGGCGCAAGACAATCGGACAATTGATAACTCGTTCCTGTAATTGTCAAATTTAATTGAGTTTACTTTTTCGTTCATATGTACAAGCAGAATAGAAGCAAATTGTTAAATATGTTCATCAAATCTTAAAATTAGAAGATTTAGAAGAGCAAGAAGACTGACAATTAATAACTCGTTCCTGTAATGTACAAATTGAACTGCATTAACTTTTCCATTTACATTGTACAAGTAAAAACAATTTATTTGATAAAAACATGACTTGATTTTAATCATTGATTATTAAATGTCTTTGGAAAAAAAACTTAATTTAGATTGCAATCCAAATTGCTTGATTTAAATCAAATAATCCTAACTCAAAGCTTAATATGATATATTATATGATATAGGCCTATAGTCTGAGGCTATAGATATAATGAAAAAGGCCACTGCTCTACTATAAGAAGACAGACATGAATGTTTTGTTTCTGTCATTGAGAATTAGAAGCATAAAATTAATATCAATTAATTTATTGAAAAAAACATGAAATTGATTTAAATCAATGATTTTAATTGGAAATCCACTTGATTTAAATCGGCGATTTAAATCAAACAACTGCTGAGTAGTTGACAAACTTCCATTGTTAAAGTTTTACCTGCCTCAAATATTATATCCAAAACTAATTTAACCCTTTTGTAAAACGAAAAAAAATATGAATAACTAAAATACTATTGATTAAAAATCTCTTTTCATATATTTACTTACTTAGCAGTAAACTATATAATAATCGTTATTCATCGATTATTTATTTCTTTTAGAGATTTTATTTTTGGCTTCATGAATAAAATTATTCTAATTTAAAAAGGTTCTCATCAATAAGGAATCCCCCCCCCCCCTTTGTAAACATTCAACCATCTTCTATGGTGGTTATGTTATATATATTATTCTTTCATACACCATAGACATAAATCTAAGCAATATCTGCAAATCATTGGATTGTCTGGGGTTTTAAATCCTGGAAGGACGGAAATTATAGTATATCCCCTTACTTTTTAGGCATTTTAAGACAATAGCACCACCATTTGGGGATTCAGTTTAGAGCTCTTTTGCATAACAACAATTCATTGCAGGTAGGCCACCTCTAAGGATACACTCAATATTTTTTGTCGTTTGTCTTGATGAAAATAAAATAAAAAGGATGAAAATAAATTAATAAAAACATGAGCAATACGAAATACAGAATCACTAATCCTGGTTGTTTGGATATGAACATCAATCAGAGCTAAGAGTATCATTTTGAATAAGAATATTAAGCATATTTCATTAAGGGTCTCCATCACTTTCATGTATGATTAAAGACTTAATATTACCCATAGATATATAGATTTGTAAGTATCTCCTAATGTTTCGGAATGAATACTTATTATTTCATCATATGTGGCAATAAATGGATCCATAGAGATAAAAAGATATAGAGAGCTTATTCCCTTCATCTGTATTTTGTGTCCAATAGAAACAAAGTAATTTGATCTACGTCATTGTAAGTGATCATAGAGATAGAATCTATCCCATGATGATCAGCTTACGATGACGTAGTATAAATTACTTTGTTTCTATTGGACACAAAAATACAGCTGAACGATGTTTCTCTGCAATTGAATGGAATAAGCTCTCTATATCATTATATCGCTATGATGGATCTTCATTCCGCCGACAAGACGTAGAATAAGAAGAAAATTATGTCGCCAACGGGGAAATAATGTTTACTGGAGGGTTTGCAAGAGCGCCCCTAATGACTTCTTTGGACCCTTTTTGTATTAGTGACTCTGTTTTTTTTTTTTTTTGCAATATGAGGACTTTTACATGGGGAATCATTTATAGTCAAATCATGATTGAACGCCGACGTCCCCGATCTATATAAGAAGTGAATGCAAAAAACACTTAAGGAATAGAAAAAGAGAGAATGAGCAAAAATAATAACCAATGACGTCATTTAGAGACTACTTTTTATGGAACATACATTGCTGGACAATGGTTTTAAATTTCCCTGTTTCTATTACCAGGCTTCCTCATTGCTTTGATTACGTGGGACAGCCATTTAATCAATACGTCATCAAGATTTTTATTCCCTTACGATTATCCAGTGGTTGAAGCTATAATACTATTTTCTTTCCATTTTCGTTCTTATTCCTTGACGCATCACGTTGGTTATTATGGAGTCAAGTGATGGATCCGCCTCAGCCTTTAATCTTCAGCAATAGCATATTAATGCATTTAAAGGGGGAGTATAGTGAAAGTCTAATTATATATTTTGTTGAGTGCCTTAACATGTTATTATATATTGATAATATCAATAATATTTCCAATATTTTCCGATAGAGAGCCATATTTGTTATTATTATAATATATTTTCCTCCGAATATATGCATTTTCAATTCAATCAATGCTCATAAAGGTGTATATGTATTAGATGGTATGCATGTCTAAAACACTCATCCATGATTAAAGCCTCTCAGGCGAGGCTGCGGGACGTGTTATAAGTTAGGCTAATATATATATCTATACTTATAAAAAAGAATTCCGTTCGTTCGTTGTTCGTTCGTTGTTCGTTCGTTCGTTCGTTTCCCTGTATCTCCCGAACGGGTCATTAGATCTTGATGAAATTTTCAGTGAATAGTTTTGGAGCTCAGGGAGTGTTTTAGTGGGGTTGTCAACTCCCGGAAAATTCGTCATCGACATGCTTATTTTATTCGCCAAAACGTTTTTTGCCGATTTTTTAAAATTTACATGTTAGATTTTGCCCAAATTTCACACGCGATGAAATCACTAAAATTATTGGTGGGATTTTTTTCCCATCCAGACTATTGTCAAGTTGGAAAATCCCGGGCAAGCGCCGGGTAACATTCGCTAGTATATATACTATATAAAAGGCGCACCCTGGAGCCTTCATTTTTTTTCAAAAACTGAACATGCGTCTTATAATTCAGTGCGCCTTATATATGGATTAATATTGAGTCCCTTCAGTGCATCACCATATAGTGTATGCATAACGTAACCCCAACGTCTACTGTAGCGCCTTATAATGTGGTGCGCCTATATATAGAAAAAGTCTTAAAATATGTCATTCATTGAAGGTGCGCCTTATAATGCGGTGCGCCTTATATTGTAGAAAATACGGTATATATACAGAGTGTACCAGCAAAATTTAGAATTTAGTTTAATTGTCTCGGCTACCCTGGGCAAGATTAGTGATTTTTTACATTAAAACTTCCTGTTGTACCAGCCATGTAAAGCACTTGTTAGAAACATTGTTTTCACTCACTTTTCACCATGAGTCATGAGAAGACATTGTGAGAGGATTGCTGATCTCCTTAAGGCCAAAGTGGACAAAAAAGAGATCGTGGAGATTATTGGCTGCTCTCGGGCTACAGTTTACAATGTTTCAAGGCTCTAAAAGATGGAAAAGGTACTGGCAGGACTCCAAACAGTGGAGGAGCAAATAAGAAGAGGACTGAGGACTTTCTGGAAAGGTCAAGGAGGCGGTGAAGGAGGATCCCACAAAGTCAATTCGGAGACTGCTTTGGACCATGAATGTTGGTACTTCTACCATGTCAAGGGCTTTAAAAGATGACCAGAACCTGAAATCTTATGTCAGGAGGCCGAGACATCTTTTAACCGATGCAATGAAGGTCAACAGGCTCGAAAGATGCACCAAATTTGTTCAACCTTTCACAAGAAGAAGTCCACTGTGACAATTTTCTCAGACAAGAATATTTTTACAATGGGCCAGGTCTACAATCGGAGAAAAGATCGGTACCTTGCGGAGTCAGTAGATGAGGTCAAGGGAGTCTACAGAACCAAACAACCAGCCCATGTGATGGTTCTAGGAGTCGTAGCATCTGACGGGAAGATCATGCCTCTGTACTATTTTCGGGCCGGAGAGAAAATTGACCGCCATATCAACGTGTAAGTCATGAGATACCATGTGTTGCCCTGGTTGATGGCAATTACCCTAGTGGACTATGTGTGGTCTCAGGATGGAGCTCCCTCCCACACATCAAAGTTGGCCCAGGACTTCTGCTCAAGGAATCAATCCCCTGGACTTTGCTGTGTGGGGCTTTTTGGAGAGAGATACCAACAGCACTCCCCATCCCAATGTGGATTCTCTCAAGGCATCCATCACTGCTGCCTCGGCCAACATCATCTAGAAGAGCTGTGCTGCTTTCCGCCACTGTGTTGATGCAGTCATTGAAGCTAAAGGAGGCTACATTGAATAAGAAAGATTGCAAAGATCTTTGTTTTTACTTTTGTTTCAGATGCTTATTTATAAAAGATCAAATAAAGTTTCAAGAAGTAAAGCAAAATTTGATTTACGATTTTCTAAATTTTGCTGGTACACTCTGTATATATAAACTTGTTTGGAATTATGTGTTTTGAACGAAACTGCGTGTGCGGAATCACTTCGAATGTTGCAGAAGGCTTATGGGGAGTCTGTTTTATCGAAAACACAAGCCTACGAGTGGTATAAAGCGTTTGAGATTGGTTGGGAGACATTTTTGGATTGTCATTAAGTACAGTCCTCCCAACATCCAGTAAATTGAAAACAGAGATGAGAAAATACATATGGTCGACGTCCCCTTCTTCTATACATTTGTCATTCAAATGTATAGAAGAAACTGAAACTGAACGAAATGTAAAGGGGGGGGGGGGGATGGCAAACTATACGAAGAAAACTATAAAATTACTAAATATGCAAATAACTGTGTTTTAATTACATATTTCTTCTACAGATTTTTTTGTCCAGCCTAGTCATATCTTTTAATTATAGACTTTAATAAAACATAAAAAATCCGTGAGTTTTTTATTTTCTTAAATGATTGGTGTAAAGAAAAAAAAGCAATAAAATAGTAGCTGACACTATGAAATAAAATATCAGTGCTCTCGCAGTTCCTTAGGCGTTATATATATTTTTTACTTATTCACTAGGAGAAATCGTGATGTAAGCCTTCATAAAAACGTTCGTATCTCTAGTATTTGTTTTTAGTATTATATTCTGAAGATTTACACTTTTCATTATTTATTAACTTTGTATTTGTTATTTTCAAAAATATTGAGCGCCCTAAAAGGGCTCATGCAAGTCCCAGCAACCTCAAACTGTGTACTAAGAATTATCTTATAATGTTCAATCACTGCACTAGAAACAATCAAAATCTCATGGCGTTTGATGTATCCAGTTGACATGAAATTACCCAATTATTAAACACATCTATGCGACTTAGAGATTGTATTTAGAGATACTCGCATATTGGGCGCCTACGGCGCACATATGTTCGCCCTTCGAGACTGGGTAGGTTTAGAGCTAGGTAGGCCAGGTTAGTAAAATCAGAAAAGGTGTATCCAATGACATTTTTTTTCTTCATTTCTCGTCCCATCACTTTGCAAATAGTTTTTTTATTTCATTCCATAGGTACCTTCAAAGTTCGAATCTGACAATAAATGTGGGAGGAGATAGCCTGCAGACATACAGACGGACGAACGGACTACATCATATTCATACGTAAATAATTTGAGAGATCAATTTTATATTGTATAGGTCAATACGCTTTTGTATACAAAAACTCTCTTTCCTGACAGCATTTATAAGGTTGACTATTTAGACCTTCAAAATTTAAAAGTGAAGGGATATGCTCACCTAAATGCTATTTTCATCGTATAAATTGTCTTTCTCGTTGTTGTTTTTTCATTGCGCATGAAAAATTTATCTGCCCCCATGCAAAGATTTGCGTAAAGATGATAGGAATTCACTTACTGCTCGGACTAAAAATAAATATATTACTAAACACACTGATTATGAATTCACCTCAATTGCACATTACCCTTTAAGAGGTGTGGGACCCATTTTTACCATTCTCCCTTTTTTAAATTCATTACTCAAAAAACGTTTACTCTTTTTCTTGTAGATCTATATTAAAATTAAACTCCTTTATTGACAGACTCTTCCTACTTTAAGGCACTGCTTTTAAGTATATGCTTATGCAAGACTATATACATGCTTTTAGACATCCTTATTGGCTTCGTTGGAACTTTTTTCTCATTATATCCACCAATAAGAAGAGTTGAGGAAATAATTGATGATCGCCTTTGACAAAAAAATATACACATTTTTAATATTGTATATATATTATATGAAAATGAGTAGCTTAAGCTCAGCAATTTTCCAATTGATTAAGCCTCACATCACATTAGATTTGAAAAAGCTATTATTATATGTACAATCAAAGTCGTACATTATAAATACTTACCCTTTATTTAAATTTATTTGCTTTTTGTCGTTACTCAAGAATGTTTATGACATTAAATAAATTTCATATTTCTATCTATGCATGCTAATATGTATGTAAAAACATACTTTTGAAATGTGATTCATTTATAAAGCATTCCGCAATTATTTTGGGTCATTGTTACCCTTTGTTTATAATTTTCACTCCATACTTTACATACTTCAATCGATACATCACTTCTTTATGGCATCGGTTAAGCTGATCAATTGCATGCGGGTGAAGCATTCCCATATGATGACGTCATCCCGCCAATGAAGTCTCAGTATTCCAGGCGCTTGGAAATGTATCTTATGATGTTCAAGGCTTTTGCTTTAGTGTGATGAGATATATTTAGTTCAATACGACACTAGCTTTAGAGCTAATAAAGTGTTAAAGTTAATTCAAATAAATATAAATATATGAGATAAATAAATTAGTGAAACGAAATTTAATTCATTAACTTTTTTAGAGGTCTTAAGATCCTTGCAGGCCCGGCGGGATTTGCGGGCCTGAGGGGGGGCCAGGCCCGCCCACCGAGTGACGTAGGCCCGCCCACCCACTGAGTGACGTGGGCCCGATTTTTATGAATGTGCCAACTGTGCCCCCCCCCCATAACAACTGTAGGGGCCCCCAAAAGCCTGGGCCTGGATCCTTGCAAGCCTTGTTGCCGCTCACCTTGCTTCCAGAAGGGTGGTTACTGCCTCAGCTCAGGAGACGAATTCCAGTTTTTGCCATGTTGACCGCAGAAGTGCAGCCCATAGAATTAGATCACCTGAGATCGCTCATTCCACTTCTTGTCCTGGTATTTTTGTTTTCTACCTAGATCTCTTTGAATTTTAGTCATTCATCAAAAGTGAGTTTTAGTACTATATATTTAATTAGATCATTGATCCATGGAAACACAGCAAATGAATATTGATCTAGGTCAAGGGTACTTGAAATCTCCTTGTCATATAGCATCTATCCCAAGATCTACCCAGTTGTTCCATAGTACAATAATCCATCGCGCCGCAATTTTTCAAACTTGACAAAACCTTTTCAGCCTTTTCATTTTATATAAAGAGATGAAAAGAATAAAAGAAAATCAACATTTGATGGGTTATGATCAAAGTTGAACGATACCTGATATTTTTTTAGAGACTAAGCCGAACTGAGGAGCCCTCGAAGAGCCAAAAGCACCCAGGTAGTTTCATAGATAGGAAATTGAATATTAGGGATCAGAAAAAACTAGTTCTCACAAACTCGCCGATAAAGAATTTTTCCAGTTGGTAATACAGTTTTCTTTCTTTTCTACGATTAATAGTCAGGGGGACGATTTAATTATGGACAGATATAATAAGAAAACATAAGAACTCCTTTTTCTGTGTTACAGAAGTTGTTTTATTTATTTTCAACAATAATAATAATATATGATTTTGGAGTAAATATTTTAAAAGATTCATCAATGACGTCATGGATCGAAGCCCATGAAGAAGAGATAGTTGTTATTTTAAGGATGATATTCTTTTCTCAGAATTGACGTTGTCTGATCAACAGCTGTAAGTCATACCTGATTCCATAATGCCAGCTGCTTTTTATTATTCCTTCCTCTTTCTTTCAACCAATCACGTTTCAGAAAAAGTACCTTTTTTCTATCCCTCACAGTTATTCATTTAAAAAATACAAATAATATCTTTCAATCGACGTGAAATTAGTGTGAGATCAACCAGTAAATCGAAGAGACTGATTAGGTGTCCCTCGATCTCGATTTAGGGGTAATGATGGAATTAAAATAATTGAGGCGGCGTACCTCATAAAACTAATGCATGCTCTAAATTTTATTTTTACAAAAAATTAGAGTAAAGAAAAGTATAACATTCTTATTTCATTTATTTAAGACTCTTTTCTCGAATCTATAACATATTTTCCTACTATTTCAAATGTAGGGGGGGGGAGATACTGATACATATGTAGGTATAAACAAGTACATCAGTAGGTAGGCAACCCTTTATTCATGCATTGCGTGTGGAGCTCCCATTAAATCTGTAAAAATGCATAGGATTTTTTGGTCTTCTGTGCTATTTTTTCTCATTTTCTTAGTCAGTTCCGTGGAATACAACAACAATAACGACCACAACTCTATCATCGTTAACAACAACACAAAAACGGACGGTATTGTTAAATGCATTGATGTAAAACATATATCAAATACACACACACACATCTATTTCATGTGACGACTTTGTGAAAGTTCCCCTTTTACAATTATCTGCATTTATTTATTTTTAAGGGTACAAATAAATTGTGGACCTTAAAAATATTTAGATATTGACTGAGTTGTGAATGGAATAGAACGTTCTTTCATACAAATGGCTTTATAATTTATATGTACAGTCTGATTCACTAGAGTTGAGACTCTCGTTTTCACCAAGTACAATCGTTGTATTACAATTTTTCATTAAAAAAATATCAAACCAAGAACGTAGTCAAATATGTCATATAAATGTATTTTTATTAATTTTCCACATATCCTCTTGGCTTTCACTACATCTTCGAACCTCCGCAACGAGGAGGCAGCATAGACGAATAGTTCCTCCTCATACAAGGGCTGCGGCAGTTTCTTCTTTGAAATGTCTACTGATGGCCAAGACTTGCTACACAACCTCCTCTCCGTAATGGAATGTATCTCAAAATCCCTGGTCTCAGATCTGGGGAGGAGAATGGTCATAAGTAGAGAGCGGAAAAAAAATGTGATGATTTTGCCAAAAAAATGTTTTTTAATGTTACCTCAAATGAGCAAAAATGTTAAAAAATGTTAATTATGTACACTCCAAATTTGATATAATGTGAATTTATTCTTTCATAAAAACAGTAAAATACAATAATCTCTGCCAAATTTTTCTCGGTGAGGTTTTGGCGACGACGGTCGGATAAAACATTTTTCAGCCTCGAAAATTATATCTACATACCTACCGAGGTAATGGGACAGTATTTAGAATAGCTCCAACCATTAGGCTCATCCCATCTGGAAGAGCAGCTCCAGTTTCACCTAGCAGCACATCTCGTACCTATCTCAATGCTGGCAGGGCAGGATTTTTCTTTACAACATAATCCAACCCAGTTTTAAAAACCTTTACGGTGTCCCCTGGAATGTTGCGGATCCTTTCCTCAGCATCTTCAAAAATTTTGAGTCCACCTTTGAGTGTAAATCCTGCGGTCTCCAGGCTGGAAATTAAATTTGGCAGAAACAATAAATGACTTGCAATAAATGTTAAGTCAACAAGGATGATTTTCATTTTAAAAATCTGCTGACTATCGGATATACATTTGGCATCGTCAGTGTCAAACATATCTACGACTGCTTTGACTTGCTCAAAATTCTGACCATACCAAGCAGCTGCCCGGATCCAGGTTCCCTATCTGGTCATAATTGGATCAGGGGGAGCTCTAGGCAAGGGCAACATTTTCTGAATTCAGCTCGTCGAGATGGGGCTTTGAGGAATACTTTATTTACCGAAGAAATGAGACTCTTCACATCAGAAAAATGATATTTGACCTTATCCACCACACGATGAAGCAAATGACAAGACCTAAAGTCTCGTCCACACTTCCTCATATACTCAGCTGTGTCAGTCACGAGAATTTTTGCTTTTAAAAGAGAAAAAAAGTGTTTTATTTCAGGGATATTATGAACAAAAATGTGTTTTTTCTTAAATTCCAACAAATGTGTTTATATGTTAAAAAATGGAAAAATGTGAAAACATATTTGTTATGTGATTGACATTTTTTCCGCTCTCTAGTCATAAGTCCTTGAACCAAAAGTTTGTAAACATGTCAGTGAAGAAGTCTTGAACCAATTTTCTGGTGTGAGAGATACCTCTTCTTTTCAAGAATGACTACATAATTTAATAATAAAAAATGATCCCCCTTCTTCTCGCCATATTATTTTACCGAATTTGGTGACTTTTCTCACCAGCTTGCACTATTTCAAATGACAAATGGCACTGACGTTTATGTAAAAGTAGACATATTAAAGTAAGAATCCATCTTTGTTATATATTTTTAGAATGCTTTCATGATAGTTTTAGAAATTAAGCATAAGAAAAACTTGAGTAATCCAAGTCAAAATAACAAATCTTTAGGAATAGAAAAAGAAGAAATGACAAAAATAATAACCAGCCACGTCATTTACGGGACTGCTTTGACGATATCAGGCCCGGCAGCAGGCCCAGGCTTTTGTGGGGCCCTACAGTTGTCATGGGGGGGGGGGCACTGTTGTCACATTCATAAAAATCGGGCCCAAGTCACTCAGTGGGTGGGCAGGCCTACGTCACTCGGTGGGCGGGCCTGGCCCCTCAGGCCGCCATCCCGCCGGGCCTGGACGATATCCCTGAATATTTTTAGGGGGATTTTCTTATAACCACAAATAATTAATTGTTTCACCAAATGAGGCATACATTTAAAGTCCCTATAAGTATTCTTAGAGCTCTTTAAGTGGAGTTAAATTTTCTTTTCTGTTGAGTATCCAGTGATTATATGTGTCCAAAGTCTTATAAGTACTCAATCCAAGGTAATGGAATAAAAGGTATGTTTATTCATGTTTTCATGAATAGGGAAACATCAGTAATGTTATAATTGTTTTGAACACATCAGAAAGATTTATTTTAATGTTATTCTTCCCGCTTGTCAAAGGATCTTAATGACGTCACATCGGCAAAATAACAGTTAGCTCTCTTGGAAATATAAACACACAATGTATTTCAATATATACCTTGTTCCAATCAAGATCGAGATTCCAAGAAGCTTTCTATTTTCTAAACAATATATTTGCGAGGTCTGTGGCCAATCTCACAATTCTGTAAATTAGTGACATATATTCTCTTATCTCTCCTATTTTTAAGTCCGTACATTTTGAATATCATAAATTTTTGATGTTAGTGGTAAATTTGCAGAAATTATCAAAATATTTCATAAAAAAGAAACTCTCAATCATTATATGATAAACACATAAAAAACAACGAAATAACTGGTAACAAACAAGATACTGTTTATAACATATATTACATATAATGTTATTACAAAGACAGATTTAGAAAAAAGTATATAATTTATTGGAGCATTTCAATTTGGCCCCTCTCTGAAATTTTTTCTATGACTAAGCTTTTGCTCTTGAAGGCGATTTTTTTCATATTTTATTTAGAGAAATGCACCGAATTGTAGCAAATTTATTAATAGCTTCCAGTGGAACCGACGGCACCTGTGACAATGATTTTGAAACTCTTTTGACAAGATTGTCGTTCCTATCAACTCCTTCCATTACAATAAAATTTTTGAAAATATTGGGCATTTCCTCGTAGCCTCTAAAATATATTTTTTGCTTTTTTTTATTAATTGAAAACCATTTTTTTGTAAGAATAGATGGTACACATGATAATTTGAGTAGGGATTTAATTTATATTATATACAATAAAAATAATTTGTTATGTTTTCTGCCAGACGTGAGTCACACAAAAAATATTCGGAACCTAAGTTTATACATTATGAAACGGTGGGGTGTTAACAACAAAATAATGGTGGCGGTTTTAATAGATTCATAAAAACGGGTAAGTGCAGTAATAATATAAAA
>CP045894.1:15955526-15979265 GCA_013387185.1 Caligus rogercresseyi
ACTATTGGAGAGGAAAGCGTGTCTCCATTTTATTCATCTAACAATGAATATTGACGTTTAACATTTTTTTCTTTTGTTCTTTTTTTCCTATTTGGTTCGATTGAACATGTTACATAGATATCAATAAGCGTACTAGCATTGAAATCAACAGGTATATAGAATACCAGGTATGTGATATTTAAAAGTGGCGCGGACACTTAATAAAAAGAATGTACCGATGACGTCATAGTCTCTTTTATGATCATATATTTATATAAAATGTCAGTCACAAAACCTCAATCAACAAGCAATAATTAATGTATGTTCATTACGTAATTATTTAATGTTAGATATTGTTGCAATAAATAAATAAAAACATATAACACAGTCAATATACTTTATTTAAGCTTTAGGTTAGATCTAACTTCAAATATTGTCGTATAACAATTGGCTTAAGTTATAAGTTGAGCAATATATAAATAGCTCTTTAAAAAATAATTTGTAATTACGCACTAAGGTAATGCTAATAGTATGAAGTACAAGGCAAAACTTATTAATTCAATAAGTTTAATTATTTGACGCAGATCTTATCAAAGTTTAGTGTTCTGCTATATTATTTATTAGTGGTTAAATTCGATAAGAAGGTTAGACTTTAGTCATTTCTAAAGCATCAGTGAAAATAAACTGAGTAAATATTCTTCAGGTTAGTTGAGTTAATAACAATAACGACTTAACGATCAATAAAGCAAGATGAATGTAAAAAATATTGAAACATAAGTAGATTTCTTTAAAGCAATACTAAATCTTAATATATTTAAGTATCGCAACAATATATTTTTGGCTCTCCAAACCTATTTTTTTTTAGTAATTTTTTAATCTTTCAATAATGTCGTTAATAAAAATTGCTAAGATAATTTAAATATTTTTATTCCTGTAACTAGATTTACTAGTTTTTATTAGTGTTTTTAATTGTTTGACAATTTCTATGTTATAATTATTGAATGATATTTTATATATCTATAGGATAATTGTACTTTTTTATTTTAATAATTGGCGCATTTAAATATCTTGGTTTTAAGGATAAATAATTGCTAAAAGGATATTAATATCATATTTGGATTCATTGGGTATTATTCATATTTCATTTGCTCAATCAAGTGAGTTCACCCAAAATTTGTCGATCTGTGATATTCAAGTTCCGTATGATATCTCAAATCCATTAAAATATAGTAATTAGAATATTTATTTTGTACTCAGAACATTGTTTGCTAGTAAAAGTTGTATTAAAATTGAAAAATATATTAAACTTATAAATTCAGATAATATATTTTTAAATGTGTATTAGAGCTTCCATTTATTTTGTAAAGTTAATACTCCAAGGATAAATACAATGTTGAGGCACATTAAATTAAAAGTGCATCTACCTTATCAGAATATTGGTTTACATTTTTAGGTTTTGGAAAGTGGAAAATCAATTCACCCATATTGGCGTCTTTTCGTTCGATTAAATGGATCTGAAAAGTAGTTTTGACTATTTCTTAGCTAATGATCAAGTGTGCTGTCCGAATAAAAAAATTAAAGTTGCCATGATCCGTGGAAGCTGTATGCCAATGTTATCTTTGACACCTCGATGTCTCTTGACATTCTTTTCACACAAATGAGGTTGAAAGAAGAGACATTGCAGTCTTGGCTTTAGTTTCTGATATGACCCTATCAAATGTTGGACTGCGTAACTCATTGGAAGTCTCAAAAGATTTGTCATATATTTGGAATCCTTCTGATACATCAAAGATAATTATATGTTTCATGATGTCTCTCATTTGATCAAACTTTAAGAAAACACCTTTTAGACAGAGGCCATTATCCGATTGAGGGATCTACCATTATAAAAATATTTTTCGGACTTAATAAAAATAAATCCTCAAGAATTATAAATAGTTCATAAAACCAAGGAAATTCATTAATAATGCCAGAGCAATCAAAAGCAAAGAGTTTGTCTAGTGGCTCAACTGTTAAACCATACGACAGCTTCTGCTATTAACTAATTTTTCTGAATAAAAAGTCTCAATCCGATTTATTGCTACACTTAACTAAGGGATAAGATGTAAGGCGTTTGTGAGTATTTATTTAAATGTATTATTATTGTTTATATTTAATTTGATGGATATTAGTTTTATATCAATTGATCAGTCTTAGTTTTATTTAAATTCATCAATATTTCTTATAATCATACTTTACTCATTTTTTATTAAACTTGTTTATAAAGTTCAACAGTAATATTGAATACTCTGTCCAACTATTATATATGAGGATAAAAATGAAATGTCCAATATTATAAAATTTAATCATATTATTCAACTTTTATTTCTAAAGTTTCCGTGAGAGTTAATTTTTTTTGTCCATAAAAAGAAGATGTCCTTATTATAGTTGTTGTAATATTTTTCTTTATCACTCATTCCACGACTTGCGAAGTAAAAGAAAGAAAGTGATGTAAGCAAATATCCAATGATGTCAATGCGCTTCTTCACATTACTTACTTTATTATTTACGTACACATCACTGGAGAGTTTGTTACATTTATTCCTTTCTTTTCTACCTTACCTTGTTATATTAATCCTATTATAAGCATAATTCTACAAGAACCAAAAATCTTTGATTCTTTTAAATTAAATAAATGACAATTGAAATATTCCTTTTAAAATATTAGTGATTTTGTTTGTAAATCTTCTCAATATTTAATTATAAGGAAATTTATAAAATATCCCCAGCTAGCACGGGCAGATGAAGTCGGACCAATGACGACTGAGAGCACGCCGGGGATTTATAAAAGTTTATTAAGTAAAAATTCTAAATGTAACATACCTTGTATTCTATATACCTTGATTAAAATTAGTCTATCGAATCTAGGATTTTATCAATGAAGGTTGACCAAAACTGACCTTCCCCTCTTGGGAGTATTCGAACCTGCGCCCTCAGCATTGAGAGTTGAACACGTCTTAACGCACCGAGCCACCGCAATCCATCAATTTTTTGCATATAAATGAAAGTTTGTAGAAACTTTTGATTATATTGGCTAAGATTTAAAAAATGTTCGCATAATTTACGAATCAAACATGTGTCTAATGAATCACATTTGTGTGCAAGATCCTTTTCGCCTAAGTAATGATAATAATTAGTTGTCAATTAACGCTAACCTAAGTAGATTCCTGGGCCATTTTAATTATCATGCTGTAAAATATCACAGCTGTGAAAATGGATTTAATGCTGGGTTTGATAGTAGGATCCTTAAATACAAACTTATAACGGGTCTTTGATCAAAAGCGGAATTAAATCAACACACAACCATTTTAACTATGTTATTTACACATTTCACATAGGGAAGCTGTTGCTAAGAATGGCTTGAATAAGATTGAGCAGCTCTTTAGGATCTTAATTTGAACATTTTAAGTCACCATTAAAAAAAGAAGTAAAAAAAACAGTCACACTTAGCTAACAATGGATATAATGTCACATCACCCTCCCAAAAAAATCGATACTAAGTAAGAGAGACTTGTTCGACCAGAACTGGGTTTTATATTATTAGTTAAATTAATTATCTTCGAAGAATAAAAATGGAGTCCGTTTTGTCAGCTATTCTCCTCAAAGTTCTCTAACATCAAAAAAATATTTGATTAGTTATATGATAAGGTCTCTTACAGTTCAATGAATCCTTAGGTTACATATTCGAACGCACTACCCTGCTTTTTGGGGGAAAGTATTTTGACACACCTCTATAATAGAAGAAGATAAAGGGGTTTTTACTACAAGCAATTTAACATTCGTCTTTCAATATAATACCTTAGAGAAGATAACATGGTTTTACTACAAGCATATTAACATTATCTTTCAATATAATACCTATATTATATATATACCTATATATATATAATGTGTAATGGTTCGATAGAATTGTATCCGACAGGATATAAAATAGCATTTTCGCAATATTTAAGATATTGCAATATATTGAATCATAGGTGCAATAAATAATGAATAAAAAACCTTCAACTTTACCAATTTTTAAATAGCAAAATATAAATTTAGCTAAGATTTACCAATACATATTTTTAAATATCTAATCTGTCATTGTTGTTTATTTTAAAAGCCAAAAATTGCTAAATTTTCTAAAATATATTAAACAATATATTAATGATCTTTTCTTTTTGCTAAAATTCAGCTGTTTTAAACCTCAATTAAAGGCCAAACCTTTTAATGAAAAAATGGCTAACATCTTCAGGACGAATAAGCCGCACCTTTTTGAGTGGCAGGGAATCTTTGAAGTCTAAAATGACTGAAGGTGGAGCCATTGCATATGTTTTAATGTGATTAACGCCTTGACGTAAACAAGGAGTCAAATTTTTAATGAATTCAAAGATTACATTTTCAATTTTTGTTGTTGAGAATGCCTTCCTTTGCTCAGTGTAGAAATGACTGAAAATAGACAATTAAAAAACAAAGTGCTTGAAGAAATGGGCTAGGCAGACATACCAACGTTTCTAGCTTCCAAAACATCTGCCAACACTGTCTTTTTACTTACCACAGACAAGATAGAAATCCTAGTTTTCTTTGCTTGTTAAAAAATATGCATTTATGTTCATTCGGACAGAATATTCACAAAGATAAAAAAATATAAATCGGCCAAAAGTTGATTTAAAATTTTATAACAATAAAATAATAATTAAAATTTAGATCTACGAATTCACGATTGCGCACCAAATGAAAACACATCAACAAACCCAAAAGCATTTAACCAAAGGCCATTGTATAGAACCCTTTGGACAAGTAGTATATTTGATTTAATACCTTCACTATAAAAAAATAAAAAATACTATCAAATACCGTAAACAAAAAAAGGGATTAAGATTCATTTATTAATTTTCTAAGAATCAGGGCCATTTTTGAGTCTTACAACATTTTTTTATGCCTTACATTATCGTCATCATAAAACTATATGAAACATATTTTTGAATCATTCAACGTCCACAAAAACCCTGAATTTATTACCTGATCTACTATTTCATACAGGTGTGGTGATTGAGTTATTTAGGAAAAGGGTGCCACTATTCATAATAATATCAATGTATGACATAAATATATATTTTAGTAATTATTATAATTGATCATTAATGTGTGACTGACTTTACATATGACTCTATTGAGTTATTCCAGGAAAGGGTGTCACTATGGCTAACCATACTTCAAAAGGATATGTATATATATATATATATATGTACAATATATAAATATATCTTTATGCCACTACATTAAAAATAGAGACGCAAATGTTGATACCTCTACCTCTAGTAATAACCCTTTAATAGCTGATATTAGCAAACACACAACTGTTATTTTGGGGGGCTGGGCAGTGATCCTGCTAAGTATACGTTGCGGGTATGTTGATATATGTACATATACCTATAACTTTTATGATATCATTTCCATAACAAAAGGCATGAATATGTTTGTATTTAATCATTATCAACCATTATGTATTATGGTTCCCAGGAATGACTAAAATAGGATTTGAGCCCCTCCCATGACCTTATGTGTGCGTCAGCCGTAGTGTGAAATTGAGAGACGTATCATAATTGCCTTAGCAGGAATATTCTTCTTATTATTATTTGTGAGAGTGATCCATCTCTTTACGAATTGTGTGTTTATTTTTGGACGATGCATCAAGGAAGAAATATTTTGTGAAGGAGCAAGCGTTGTAATCCAACTTTTATGCTTCTTGTCTTGTTTTTGTTTCATGATGGAAGAAGGAACGATTACGAGAGACACCTTTACGAATAGAATATGTGTTTTTGTCTATGGATCTTTTAGCCTTGATCTCTGGATTTCTATCAGGGAGACTTCTTCCGTGATTTATACTTACTGATAAAAGAGGAGTTTCTTTTGCCTTAGGAACATTTTTAAATATGTTCATTACTTAATAACTCTGTGTTGATATAAATTAGCAAACTAATATTAAAATTTAATTTACAATAGTTATTGGTTATTTTTATTAAAAGGAGATATACAAAATGGATCCCACCATAACGACAACAACTAGTTGTGCAATCATAATATGCTCATAAATGGTGGTTAAAGAGAATAATAACATTCCCAACACGTCACCAGCCCTCAGACATATTGATAAGGATTCAGAAACTTAATAGAAGAGAAGTTTATTAGTCACAAACACACTGACTGCACACTACAATGTTACAAGATTTTAAAAATGACGTATAAAAGTTATTTAAAACCGAGAAAACAATGGAAACTGACTTATAAAATACACTCACCGACCAATATAATAACTGAATACTCAACAACGGAGATCAAATCAGTTCACTTTAAGAGCTATTTAATGACTAAGATGGCTGACAAACAGAGTAATTAAAGGATTTAGTTGCCTGCGAATAGAAAAGGGAAATATCTCTATAAATATCCAGTGAAATCGTCATCTTATGTTACGTTTAAAATAATGGTAGTCTCTTAAAATGACGTCATTGGATATTACTTTTGTCATGTCTCCCCTTTTTCTATTCCTTCGGACTGCTCAAGGAATAACAATATACTCTTGATAACAAGGAAATTGATATTTTAGGCTCTGCATGAAATAAAGATATATTCCAATTCCTGGACTATTTGCATATATCCTCTATTCATGAGGCATTACATGCTCTTTAGGCATGTAATGTGTTCTTCACACATTGGGTTTAGGAACTGATATGAATCATGGAGTCAAGCCCATTTTCTTAAAACTCTTGCTTGTATACAAATGCTATTAATTATTCATAAATTTGAGCTGTATGAATAATTTGAAGAATACAAAATGAAGTCACACCCTTTATGCAACTGATGAAAGGTGGTTAAGACAAACTTGGCAATAACAAACTATGTTTGTACGCTTTTGTGGACCACCGTAGGGAGTAGGCATATAATATCATATGATTTATATTTATTATTTTGACCCTATAAGATAAATAAAAAACGTTCCTTAACTTTATTCCATTCCAGTCAACCTACTTATTATGTGTTTTACTTATTGTAAGTATTTTTCTTTCATTAAAGCTTTTTGTTTTAATGATTAAAAATGTTGAATAAAAAAAGTTTAATGAAATAACAATTAATAAACAAAATTAAAATTCTGTTGAACAGATGTGGAAAACAAAATATAAATGAACATTATATTTAAATCTATTTTGGAAAAGTGACCCTACATACAAAAGGACAATTTATTTTTAAAAAACCTCCGGTATTTTTTAAAAAATCACTTTGACAGATTTTAAAGATTGAGTTGAACGCAATTACACGAATGGATATACGACATATCCAGGCAATTTCGTATAATCTGATGTTCCCTTTAGAATCTTAATTTACAGGGGTTAGTAGCGGGCGGCGGCTCCAATGGTTAATACCTAAGGTCCTTCACCTGATGAATAAGTGTGTCGGAATTCTTTTTGCAATAATGGAATTTATATTTGATGGTGTGGTGTCTATAGCTTTGTTGCAGCGAGTGGGGAGGGGTTATTTTACGTTTTTAAATACAAAAAAATATATAGGCTTTCAAAGATATGAGGAAATTATTTGTTTTTCTGAACACATTTGATTGAATAAAAAGCTTGACTACCATAAGATGATTGACTGAATTTAATAAAAATGCACACGATATTCCTTTTATATTAAAATACAATAATTAAGCGGGAATATGACTTGAATTGTAAATTTCTCGCTGTGAATTGTATCAGACGTCGACGGAAAAAATCCTCTACTTCCATGATTGATAAAGACCAAGTGAATGTAAAAAGCGATCTGATATAGATACCAAAGAAATGATCCCTTCTTTTGTGTGTCCACATTTTAAAAATCAAAGCTTAGAAGGGCTAAAATCATTCAGTGAACGTTCTATATGAAAACAAAATCTTCCTAAATTGAAGAAAATTGAACCGAGTTCAGATGATTTAGTGTAATAACATTTCTTAGGCAGCAGGATAGCCAAATTTCTTGATAAAAGGTTCTTTCCTCCTATTTTAATAAATTTATCCACAGTAGTATTGGAAAGGAAATTAGGCTGAGGCGTCCATAAAATGTTTTATATTGAAGATAAGAAGGCTTCCACTTCGGGGCTCGTGAAAGGAGTATCCATATGGAACCAGCAGTAAAATTCGTAGAATTTATATGAAATTCTCCAATATTTGTAGTTTATAACACACATTTCTACTACGATTCATAGAATGCATTTTTTGACAAATTGACAAAGTTCACCTAAAGTATATTTAGGACGTTTTAAGGATGGTATATATGAAGATAGAAAAAGAGTACACCACCAGAGAGTCTCTTCAATAAATGTTAATTAAACAAGAAACGGAATTGGTTAAATTGGTTTAATATGAAAAATCATATTAGCCATTCGATTCCACTGTGGAGAAAATTCAATCTCCAAAAGAGGATTGACTTTACAACTTCTCGATTGTCCCACTCTTTATATATAAAGCTTTCATCTCTGCCTTGGTTGCTGGAGAGCCATTGCCGAAGAACAAACATGGCTAAACCAACTAATTTCATCGAAGTTATCTGAGCGCCTTAAGATACCAAGACACATTTAGGGGGAGGATTAATTCACTCTCCCATGTTTACAAACATTTATCAAAAGCTTTAATAGATATGTCAGCTCATCCCCACTCTGAGTGCGCTCAATTATTACGTCAAGCGACGCTTTCACATGGCTATGTTAGGTAGAGATTGTATAAATAAAACTAGTAGAATGTCCACCTTTTTAGCCTCCATACAAAGAATTATTTGAAGGCTCCCCTATTTTTACGTCAAGTTTACAGTAGATATTGTGCGCGCAGAAATTGCAATAAAACATATTTTTAAAAATCTTCTTGATCCAAAGAATCTAGAACTCATTGCACTGTCCAAAAGAATATTTACATTCCCTGATTTAGTCCGTGAACCACTATTTGAACAACGTAGATTCTCCTTTCCTTGAAGAGAGCTGCTATAAGGTATCAAGTGCCGGTACCCTGGCATTTAAGGATGTCCTTTGATAGAACAGGATAAGAAGCTGACCAATATGCAACAAGTACTTGGAAGAATTAGACCTTCCAAGAATTGGAAATCACGCCATATGTGCTCTGTGTAAAGGTTTGGGAGCGGAAATAATTTACAGCGCAGTTCCAGGTTTCTTCTTCTGGTTGTATATTTTATAATACACCTTGTAAAAACTGTAGACTATTGTATAATAGTACGGTCCATGCTTTTGCAAGTGCCCTTTCTTCACATCTTTAGGGAGTTTTCACTCTAAACGTCAAAGGGGTCACAAATAAAATCGTGCCTCCTAACTTCTATTTGGGCTCAACTCACATTCCCAGAAGTCCTCAAAAACCCGTGGCTTTGGAGATGTTCTCTATCAAGTTGCAGAAGCTATATTGCACAGAGGTTACGCTCTATGAGCATGTTTTGCTCCGAGGCCTTGAGGGTCAGTTTTATTGCAACGGCAGCTCGATACTCGAGTTTATCTATAAAGATACCAAAGTGGGCTCGTCGGTCATGGAATTTGCGGGAGATTTAGTGCGGTTTTAATCCTTCTTGTGTCAGAACCATTTACGGTTTTTAAAACATTTAATTAAGGTTAACCAGAGGTTTAATATTAACAAAAATTAGTAGGCCATATCTCCTTCACGTTAACACGAGTTGTATTTTTCTTGAATTCGCCTGTGTATTGATAATAATGCCTTCTCATGTTTTCCCAATCTTCATCTTGCCGCCGTGGGATATCCGGATTTACTAAGTGGAGATCTCTTCGATCTTTGGTTCGAGAGAAACCGAAACTGGGTGGCAATCTTCACCTTTGTCATCACCGACACCATGAGGAAGATATGAAGTTTCAAGGATCTGGTTGGAAGGAGCCGAATGCTTTTGTACTTCTGATTTTTTTTTTTTGCTGTTCTTAGATATTTTAAATATTGATAAACCTTTTGAGTATCCTCAATCGTTGTGAAGTATTTGTATTTATTATTTTGTATTATTTTAGATAATTTGTTAGTAGATTTGCTTTAGTTTAGGGTTTTAATTTAAACTAGAAGGTTTATTTATATATAATGCTATAGTAACTCCCCTAACGAATAAAGTCTCTTTCAAACAAAAAGAAACGGAATGGATATGACACTATATATTATCATTGGAATCACTCGGGTATTAAATAGGTCAATAGTTCTGCAAAGAAAAGTTGTGTCATTGCCTCTTTATTTGTTCATCATCAAATCAATTTGGGGCCAATTACTCAATGAAACACCTTTTTTTCCTCCATTCCATGTCAATATTGTTTACAGAAACCACAATCGGGCAACTATAAATTAAATTGGAGCTATTCGGAGACCAGGAACCCAACAAAAGTATGGCAGTTTTGTTTGAGTTAATTGTCAGTCCGGATTTATGTTTTCAAATTCTGTAAAGGACGAGAGCAGCATTCCAATCCCCTTTATTAATTGTTTTTCTGAGCAGGCTTCTACCATAAGCGTTACGTCGTCCGCGTAAAGGTCAATCAGATGATATCGAGTCCTTTTAAAAATTGAATGAGCCTTCCAGGTTAATCTTTGTGCTACTCTCACTTTGAAGACAAGCAAGAGGTTTTGTCACTAGTTAAGACTGTCCCCATCATATCATTATCATTTATATTGATAAAGAAAGTAAGATGCAGGGAGTCTTCTCCATTCCTACTGACGATTAGAAGACCGATCAATGAAAATCTTTATACGTATTTTCTGGATTAATTTATACAAAAGGGCGATCCCACCTCCAAGAAAATTGATGGGTCTTTTGATGGTTTCTAAATAAGATCTGTGGAGGAGTTTATTGAGCCACTCTTCTTCCTCAGTTACGGCTATTTTAGCAAATACAGAAGAAGCAACTAATAGTACTAAAGGTACAACTTGTGAATTGTAAGCGTCAATCCTCTTCTGTAAGCTCCATCTTCACCAGACCCTGACATATCTTGTAGATAATAGCATTGATTATCCGCCGATAATTTCGTACATTCCTTGCCTCTCCTAGACAATGCCAAGAATTTCAACCTTGGAAATATAGTTCCCTACCCTTCTTCCGACCTCCATCACCCAATAGGCAAAACAAATGTTATATTTTCATTATTTGAAGTCCGTATCTCTTCCCGTATTTACGAAAGAAGTTTAAAACTGACCCTCTTACACAGCTGAGAATCTGAATTTTCCTCTATAAACATTGTCATATAATCTGCGTAAGCATCAACTAGATAAAATTCTGGGGGACACCCTTGTCTGCAGCTCCTTTTAAAAACAATCCGTCTACTCTTCGTCCAATGCAAAGAATTATAGAGGAACCATCCACAAAGAGTTCTGACTGGATGAAAAAACTTCTTAGCAACCTTCAACGCATGAACATGATGAGTAGAGTCAAAGACCTTCGAAAAATATATTCCGACAATAGCCCCGTACTTATGGCAGTCTGCGGCACACAACAAAATCTTTATTTCTATAGTTGTTTCTTCTTTCGAATTTTAAAATGTATTTCTACGTATTTGATCAGTATATTTGTAAACAATATACCGATAACGAAAGGACACCGCTTGCTCCGGATACAAACTCTAATTTTTTGAAATAGTTAATATAATTATATTTAGCGATCTTTTTTGTTTTATAAATACATTTCTTATCTATTTCGCCTCTAAAACTCAGTTTCGTCATTTTATCTCACCTTCTCCTCTCTTTACAAATCGATAGCTTGGAGTGGAACCTGATTCATTGCCAGGATTTCTAAAAGTCATTATAGGGCAGTGTTCCATGTTTACCCGAAGGGACAAAAATGAAATCTATTTTAAATATAGATATGCGGCATTCTTAGAACTCCAGAGTAAATGCCAGGAAAAGTGCATTACATATTTTTGCATTCCTTCAAGGAGTGGTGTATGTGTTGATTATAGATTTCATGCGCATACATAGTTTCATGTTTGGCGAATATTTAAACTGTAAATTAGTAGACATGCTCATAATGAGCCCATTCATTTACAAACAACGTATTAAGAAGAATGATATTTCAAAAAATGATTGATTATGACAAGATAAAAAATATATTGATTGGATGTATGACTAATTTAAGAGAATACAAGCACAGGTTGAATAATGAAGTATTTTGTTTAGTTCCATCCAGCATTATCAAAATCAATACTTTAATCAGAATGTGAGAATTACAAATTTCACTAGGATCTGACTTACTAAAGCGCTCCGATATAGGACCTTACAAAGTAATAAATATTGTAGAATGTTAAAAATGTGTAAAAATAATATAATAAAATAAATGTTACTTCTTTACACTTTCCATTGCTACCATAGGCGTAGGAGACGGGGGGCAGGGGGGGCAACTGCCCCCCCAAAATTCGGGTGAATGCTTAAATTCGGGCAAATTGGTTGAGGTATTCGGGCATTTAAATTGAAGAAAAAAATTGTAATTATGAAAGCAAACGGATTGTGAATTATAAACAAGAGCTTTCCACCTTTATGTGATTTCAATTCACATTTAAGAGTCCACTTTTCCCCTTTTGAAGAAAATAACGCTCAACTTTTTGCTGATGAGAAATATGAAATTCAATATTATCACACATTTAAGTTAATTATTTTTGCGCCACTGAAAAAATGCACCTCGCACGTAGAAGGTAATAAGAGTGTACTTTGATACTACTTAGATCTTAGTAAAATAAATATAAAATAACAACAAATCAACAAGTTATAGTTCTACGATAACAATAAAGTTCTTCTCAGAGATAATTGTTAAGTGAACATACCTTTTGGAGTTTCGGCAACTTTATTAATCGAACTACTAAACAACACTTTTCTCCATAGAGGTAAGTTGCTACTCACTGTATTAACCAGAATTTGCTTATATTTGAAAATTATGATTAAATTAATGTTCACTTCACTAAATTAAATTCAATGAATTTAAGGTTTTGGTGATGAGTAAGTCAAGAAAGAGACTATACAGAATTAGAGTGAGATGTTACAACTGTGGGAAATAAGTTGATGGCGACTACAAGAGGGAAGACGTTTCAAGAGTACATGAAAATGATGAACAAGTAAAGTTTATTCTTTTGGTCGATCAAAAGTAGAAAAAACTTTCCTTCGGAATTATGAACAGTGGGAAAAAATGAGATAATGATGCCAACGGAGGCCACTTCCTATACAGAACAATCAAGCAGTATAAAGGACATACCAACTGACAACAATGAACATACTGAACAGGTAAAGATGAAGATTCTTAATTTGCTAGCTGTAGAGGCAGTGGTAGAAGATATACAGCCTACAATGGACAAAACAGAAAATAGGCCCATAGGCTATCATCACAGTGCCAAAACTGACATGCGAGATCATCCACATCAACCTCTGTTGGATGAATACAACAGGAAACAGCTAGATCAGGGAAGTGGGACAAGAGACTTTAATCCTGACCTGTTCAAGAAGTACCAATGAACGAGCTTTTATATTCCCACGAAATCTATAGTTTGTTTCCCCTGTCAGAAGTTTTTATCTGATTCCACTTTCACATACAGCAATCGGAAGAAACGACTAGTGAAGCATGACAAGAGCGGTAATCATCGACTTGCAATGTCTTAGTGGATGATTTCAAAAGTTAATAAAAAGGATCAGACATCAGTCTTGGTCCAACTTGATACAAGCCACAAAGACATGGTCCAAAAGAACAGAAATTACCTTAAAGTTATTGTAGAGTCCATCTTGTACACCGCACAGCAAAACATCCATCAGAGAGGCCATGAAGAAGACAGATCAATGATTGGACAGCAGTCATACATAAACCGTGAAAACCTTATGGAGCTTTTGAATTTGCGATGCAGAGACATTCCTTGGCTTGTCACTAGACTAAACTCTAATTTTGGGGCCCATCGTCAGTGGCTTTCACCAAAAATCCAAAATGAAATACTGATGATTGCATCTAATTTAGTACTAAAGGAAATAGCTAATAATGTTAGGGAAGCAGGCAAGTTCAGTCTTATTGTGTATGAAATATCAGACGTTGGCAACCGGGAACAAGTGGCAGTGTGTTTGCACTATTTAAACAATGAGCACTGCTCATTGTTTAAATTGAGCAGCCTACAGAAGCATTCGTGGGATTTTATGAAGCTAAGTCCACAACCGGTGAGACACTGTTCAAAATTGTGATTGAAGTTATCAACTGCCTAGAGTTACGCGTTGAAGAAATTGTGTACCAATGCTTTGACGGCGCATCCAACAAGAATGGGAAGGAAATGGGAGGTGCCAAAATGATTCAAGAGATGTCAGCAAACGAAATAGTGAAATACCTCTGATCAAACTCCCTCTCTGAAACTTTGCCCCACTTCACTGAGATTTCAAAGACCTTAGCTAAAATACCAGTAACATAATGTTCAGCAGAGAGATCTTTTTCTTATTTGAGAAGACTCAAGACCTACCTCAGGTCCACCATGAGCCAGGAAAGGCTCTAGGACTTCTTAACATCGAAAAGCGTTTTGTAAATAGAGTGGACATCGATACAATAATAGATGAATTGGGAAGACAAAAATGAAGAAACAACACGTTTTTTCTTGTGTCTTCTAAAATAAAAATAATGTTATGAATAATGTGTAATCACAATAAAAAATATAAATCTACATAGCTTTCTTCATTCGAATATCTTTTTCACATATTTAACAGTTCTTGTTAAAATTCGGGCAAATTGAATGCTGCCCCCCCAAACCAAACTCCTCCCCTACGCCTATGATTGCTACTCCTTCTAAAAAACATATTCAATAACGACAGGTAAGAGCAACTTTTAAGCACTTTTAATGGAACAATCATAACTCTACACAAGAGTTATAAATCATGAAACACAAAAGACAAATCAAGTAATATTCAAATATCAACATCTAAAATTTCCTTGAAAACTATATTGTTTTAAAATGATCGAATAGAAGGCTTATATCCCATCCCACAACTAGTTTAAAGATATATCAACAATGTTTTAAATAAATATTTATTTTTCAGTTTCCTTTTACTACACAACAGCTACACAAATAGATAATGTACATGGATTAAGACACTATAATTCAACCATATCATCAATTTCTGTTGTAGGGAATGGTATTTCTTAGATTATAATAATATGATTGCACTATTATTTCTATCTCAATTTTTGATAATCCTTTCGACTCATCAATAAAAAAATTCCTTCCATTAATACAAGTATTCATTATAGACATTGAATCAATAATCGATTCAACCCTCCAGGAATTTACCTCTTCTTCAGCAAGTATTTTGAACATTTATATCATTAACATTGTTAAGCATGTCTAACTAAAATAAAGAAGCGCCACAATTCTTGACCATAATTTAGTCCTCATAAGAAAATTATACTATTTATTTATTCCAAAAACACTTCACTTTCGACTTCAGGACAATATAAGGCTCCTTTAATCGATTTTAATACTCTCTTTTGTTTTGCAATTCTTTAACACTATCAATTTAAAACATTTCATCATGGCCTGTAATCTGATATGTACCCTCCTTTGAAACTCTACCTCAATAACATACACATTTTTTACTTTAATCCTTACATGCTTTGGGCAAAAACTATAGTTTTTGTTTGTCGCAATCATAAATCATGATGCACACAAATAAGATTTGTAAAAGTGTATGCTAATTAGATCATAAAAATTGTCCATTTACATATGCAATACAAATATGTACATCATAAATATATAACAGATAAGGTAATTAATTAGATTCATGTTAGATCGACGTGACGTAACTATATCAATAAAAAATATGTAGAAAAATAATTTTTTGGAACTACTAGTATTTAACAAATATTATTATATAATATATATGCAATAACAGACCAAAAGTTAATTATGATGCGGTCAATTTAGGTCATTCTACATTGTATGTAGGTGGCCACTGATGCACTACTTGGTACTCTTGAAATATGTAGGTATAAAGTCTCCTGAAATGCATCTACATATATAATCTATAATAAGTAGAGTAATATTTTTAGTAGTATGTGAGTTCTTATCATCCTTACGCAAATCTTTGCATGGGGGCAGACAAATTTTTCATGCACAATGAAAAAACAGGAACGACAATTTATACGATGAAAAATAGTATTTAGGAAGAGAGGGTGAGGTAATTTCATCTTTTGACACGCTAGAAGAAATGGATGTCCATTGCGTTATATGCATGTGAGCTCTTAGCACTTAAACAAAGCCTCAAATACTATATGTCTGTGTCTTGTCAGCTAAAAAAACCCTATGAATTAAATTAGCAAAATATTAACAAAAATATTATTGACTTTTTACTTGATAATTGAGCGGCTACATATTTTTTGTGTCCCTCATTCTCATTTGTATTATAAGCTAATAAGTAGAATGTGACTCTCCAATCGAAATACATCAATATCGAAATACATCTTATCTTATGATAGTTCAAGGGATGAATATCTTTGGAATTGTTATAATAATATATTCTTAAAGCAAGAATCAATAGTGTTAGTTAATCGGTATTGGTTTAAATTCATAATTCTTTCCTTGTATGCAATTTTGGGTAAATTAATATTTGATTCTATATATATATATATATATATATATATCATACTTGTTGACGTTCGCGAAAATTATCGATCGTCGTTCGTTCGTCGTTCACCAAAAGTTATCGTTCGTCGTTCATCGTTAATTTTAAATTGAATCGTTCATCGTTCGTTTGACATTCGCCATTCTGAAAAAAATGACGTTTTATTTTTTAGAAAGAAACTTCTGAAAAAAGTGATGACGTTTTTCTAGAAAGAAATTTCTGAAAAAAGTGATGACGTTTTTTTTAGAAAGAAAATTTGTCCCATGAAAATTAAAATCTTTATCTTTTTTTGGCGCCAAAAACGAATGACAAACGATAAGGAATTTTTCTTATCGTTCGTTGTTCGTCAAAAACTTTGTCGTTCGTCGTTCATCGTTCGCGAACGACAATCATGAACGATAATATCAACAAGTCTGATACATATATATATATATATATATATGGTGTCAAAAGGACACTTCCTTGCTTAGTAATTGAAAAGTTATTCTTTTTAAAATGGCAAATCATCGTAGAGCAAGATGTGTAATCCTTTATTTGATTTAAATAATCAGCTATTTGCTGGTCCGTTTTAGCTATAATAATATTTAAAAAATATATATATAAACAAATCATTCCTGTGTATAACACATACACATATAATATAAACATTAAAAACACGTATAAAATTAAAATACTAAAATAAATAAATAAATCCCCCTAAATTGGGGTACTGCGGCCAATGGTATGTATTTTACCTAATTTATATAAATGCCCATGCTTCACTTCAAAAGATACTGAAATATACTATAAATCATACAAAAGTGCAGTTCATAGTAGACTAAAAAAAATTCAAGCTGAGATTTAGGCTGAAGTGCCACATATATTTAAAAAAATAATATGTATTATTTATGAAAATGCAGAGGAGAAAGCCTTCTTTTTTTCGTGTATTCCTTGTTGTCTTTCTTTAGATTTTATTAATCTAGACATCCTTTTAATAAAGACGCTCCTCTTTGATCTCCTCTGCATTAAATATTAGTCTTTCCCTAATAGACTTAAAAACAGAGCTTGTTGTAGGGAATGTAATGAGATACTCTGCTTTTTTAATAACTGTAAACACGGTCCAAAATAATGATATTAGCAAATGAAATTACAAAACGAGATGAATGACCTCAGGCACTTCTCTCATAACTCAGAGTCTGTAATATACCTTTGGAGAGTATTTTAGAAGGTTTGCTTGCAATATGTACAGTAAATCAAATTACAAAAGGGGGCTTACTGAGATCACAAAGTCTAGGTGATTACTACATACATTGGGAGAAATATTTCTTGGTATGATATACAAAAAATAATGGAGTTATGGAGGAAGGACACTTATATTCCAGATTCTTCTTATTTATTTCTAATGAAAAATCTAAAGCTGTTCATTCTAAATCTAGAGTTAAAGTTTTATAATTATTGAAAATAATATATAATTTAATATATTGTGACTTATTTCATTTTTCTAATCAAATAGTTCCTAGAGACGCAACTTTTGTGGGGGTGCAGGTTTGATAACTTAATTTTTATGTTTCTGATACTACACATACTAAACAATACTTTTTTTTTTTTGATAGTCCGCAGACTATAAGCATTTATTTTTCATTTCAAAACAAACACAGAAAAACAAGTAATAAAAATTAGCATAAGATTGAAAACATAAGTAACAAAAAATTAAAATATGTTAAAACACGTACTAAAAACAATTATGCTTTAAGATTTTTTAACAATTTAGAATAGTTTTTTGTAATATTTATCACTGAATCACATAAAATTTCTTTTTTTGCTTTTATTGCATAAATAAAAAACTGTGTTTTTGTAATAATTGCGTTGATATGGTCCGCCTCTTCTCCCACGTAGAATGATATGAAGTCGTTCTTGGAGGTTGTAATTTTCCAGTGGCTTTTAATTATTCCTATCGTTTCCTCATAAAACTTGAGGAGTTTTCTACAAGACCATAGAAGGTGTTTCGAAGTTTCGGGTTCCTCTCTGCAGAAATAACAGTTTTTTCCTTCTCCACTACCGAAGTGTTTCCCAACTTGGAGTGTTCCGCTGAGGACCCTGTACTTGAACCATTTTTCTGCAGAGGTCAAAAGAGGGTTTTTAAAGGCTTTAATGCATAATTTAATGTCTCGATCTATCTCCCTCCTGGAGAGGTAATTTAAGAAGGGCGAAAGAGTAGCCTTCGTTCCGCATCTTCTCAAGACTTGTGGGGCCACATTGGAAAAAATTATCCTAAAGGGAGTGACAGGTCTATTTTTAAACTTTGGTGGTCCTTGAATGTGTTTTATTCTATGGAAGAGCATCTTCCCTAAAAGGCTGTTTTCAAATTCCATGTCCCCCAAACACGACAACCCTTGGAACGTTGAAAGGTCCTTCCTTAAAGAGGATATTGCATCCATTGCAGGCATTTGCCAACCAAGGTATTCCTCAAACTTAACAATAAGTGGTGTTGCTGCTTCGCTCATTTCCTTTAGAAGAGGACACATGAGTGAGGATTTTCTTAAAATTTGAAAATAACCCTTATGGAGGTCTTTTTTAAGTCTTCTTTTTGGGAGATCAGATATTGTTTTATCATTTCTGCCCAATCCTCTGTACAATCTTTTAACCTTGTAAACCATCGTGAGTTCATGTTTCTCCACATAGACGAAAAATCGAGAACACCAAGACCACCATATCCGTGAGGATTATGTAGTCTTTTGTGAGAGAGGTTCTTGTACTTGGAGAGAAGGAAATATTTTTCCTTTAGGGAGTTAACCGTGTCACAGGTTATATGGTCGTAAGGAGTGACCTTAAGAAGGTGAATTACTTTTGGGAGAATATAAATATTCCAGCTGATTATTTTATTCCAGAATCCAAGATTGAGTGGAGTGAAAAAGGTTATTGCATTCCTTATCCTATTAATAATTTCATTGCAGTTTTTTGACCCAGAGTCGAGTCCGATCCATGTTCCTAAAACTTTTAAACTTTTTTGGGTAGATATGGATGGCCAAATCGGAGACAGATGATCATTGTGGGGGCTGAGTACTTCGCATTTTTCTTCGTTTATACAAAAGAGACTTTGGAGAAATCACTCAAATATTTGAACACACGTGTGAAATTTTGTGTCGTTCGTTGTACATCGCCCGTGGTTAGGATTGTAGTGTCATCTGCATAGGCTTTGACATCTATCCCTTCAATTTCTGATAATTGTCTTAGGAGAGGATCAGTTGCAATGATGAATAACAGGGGAGCGCTCGGATCTCCCTGGAGACAGCCTCTATTTATTTGGTATGTGCATTGTTTGGCACCATAGCCAACGGTGTTTTTTGCATTGGAAAGAAGAATGCCAACCAATCTCATCATATAATGACCAAACCCCTTGTTTGAAGAGTTTTAATTATTTGTAAGTGATAATTATCATGATGAAGTTTTTACGTTTATGTTAAATTTTAGCGATTTTAAGGGATGATTTGTTTTATTAGTTTTACACATGTTTGATTAATCACTCATATGATTAATAAAGTTGTACATCCATAGCAAAAAAAAAATTATGTATGAAAAGATCTTGAAAATGCAGTTTTGCATGGTTAAAGGGCGGAGGTTTTTGACAAATCGAGGATCTTTATCTTTTTTAGGTATGAGAACCAGTGAGCCAGTGGATGCGTAAGACGGGAATGCACCTACAGCGAGAACTTTTTCATAAAATAAGAGTAAAATCGGGGCAAGGGCTTTAGAATATTTTTTATAAAATTCAAAACTGAGCCCTGTGTTACCTGGGGCTTTATCTCTCTTAGCATTTTTGTTAATAGCAGTTAAAATTTCTTCCATAGTTATCAACGATTCCATTTTGTTTATTATGTCTTCCGGTATGTCTGATATTGATGAACTCTTAATTTGGTTGCAAAAGTTTGCATCATTTCGTTCACATTTTAAACATTTTTGTTGAGGGGAACAATCATTGCACGAATATAATGCCGAATAAAAACTTGCAATGACTTGGTTATTTTCTTCCTCAGACTTACTTATAGAGCCGTCTTCCTTAAAAAGATTCTTTTTGATTTTTTTAATAGATTTTTTTTCTATTTGAACACATTGAAGTCTTGATTTCGAGAGATCGTCAATTTCGGAAAGTTTCAGTTTGATTCGGTGAATTTCGTCTTCTCTTCTCAACAGAGAGCTTATTTCATCTCGTATTTCGCGGGTTTCTTTCGAGGGGTCGTCGTAAGAACATAACTTTAGAATTCGGTTTCTTTTCCTTTGAGCATTTACACTCCCTTGAAATCGGCACGCGTTCCGAATCGAATTTACCATTGATGCAAAGTCTTGAAATATATTGTTAAAGTTTGTTCTTGCATGAGTGTTACTAATTATTTCAGTAATTTTTTTATCCAAACATTCGTTTTCTAAGACTGTATTGTTTAGTTTCCATGAGCTCTTGTGGCCGGGGTTCATTGGTCTGTCGTAGAGTATCATTTTGATTGCCCTATGATCGGAGATAGGATTCTGCACAACTTGATAGTCTTTGACACTTGATATGCATATTCCTTTAGTAAAAAAATAGTCGAGTCGAGAAGATACTTTTTGTCCATTTTTATTGTTAGTGAAAAAAGTATGATTTAGATCATTTTTGCAAACTGCTATGTCGTTGAACTCGTGTGCTGAGATAATGCTTTTAAAAGCTTTTGTGGCGTTCGGTGACGGATTTGAATTACTGGACGTTGTGTCCCTTTTCATGTTAAGTTTTAATTTAAGTCTCCAGAGATAATTGTAGGTTTGTTGGTTAGAATAGGGGAGAGCTCGTTGTAAAAGAAATCCGGATCATCGTCGTTGGGTCCGTAAACTCCAATTATTTCTATTGACCGGTTGTTTTCCACTGCAGCGCTTATTTTGAGAAGATTCCCTCTGTTGTCTCGGTAGAGAACCTTAGATTTGAAAGTCTTCTTTGAAAGAATACAAACACCTCTATTAGCATAGTTTTCTTGAGGTTTAAAAGAGTCGAACGAGTTATAACAGTCAGGTATGGTAAAATGTTTGGTGTAAGAGCATCTGGTATCCGTTAAAATGATAAAATCTGGTAAGTCTAAAAACCTCAAAATCTGAGAAGTTCAATTTTTTTCTTTGTGCTGCTAATCGAATTGACGTTTAATGATAAAAAGCTTAGCGTCTCCATACATTAAAAAACTAAGAAACATTATCTCCTTGATGTTTTTTCCCGTCTGCCTGAGGGGAGTGCCCACCGTCCGGCAGATTTCTTTTAGCGCTTTCGGGTTTCTCTGTCTTTTCAGAACTAGTGTGTTTTATAGAGTCGAAAGGAGGAGTGTCATTGCTATTGGGTTCATTTATATTTGAGAGAGATTTTTTACTTTTTGTTGGGGTAGAGGGAGAGTTATCAGCCTCACCCGAATTGGGGGGAGGACAACAAACATTTTCCTCTGGTTTGTCTTTTGATGGGCTAGATTGTCTGCTTGGAGAATGCTTAAGTGACTTTATATTCTGTTTGGTGTAATGTTCAATTTTTTAGGGTATGTGTGATGTAAAGAATGACTATTAGCTTGTATGTCTTCTTTATTCATTGTTTTCTCTTCTGTATTTTTAGGGGGGGGGTAATGTTTGAATTAGGATCTTTTTGGACGCTGGAGGCTACTTCTCCTTGGCTAACTGGAATCTTGGAGTTTGTTTGTTTGATCAGCCCCACTTCACCGGAACTTAATTCGGTATCAGCCGGTGGTAAACTGTCTAGGAGCTAACTAATTTATATGTAAAAATATTAAATTTCGACAGGAACATATATATTTTAAAATGACTCCTCAAGAGGCTTCTTCTTCTCTTCACTATCCAGGACGATTTCCTCCATTTGTCTCCTATCCGTGGGCATTCGTATATTAGGTATCTTGGAGTTATTAGGGTTATTGTCTTTTGTTTCCATAATCTTGGATGCAGGATTTTTTTCATATTCGAAGACTTGTAATCTTCGATTATTACATGAAAACCTAGTGTGCCCAAATTGGAAGCATTTTTGGCACTGTAGGCGTACCCCATCGAACTTGAGATTGACTAAGTTATTTTTGATCGGAATTATTTGTGGCAGAGATCGTTGATCTGCATAAATCTCAATCAGAAAATTAGATGTCCTCCAAATGTTATTATACGATGAGTACTTTTTTGCTGCTTCTTCGTCAGCGGGATTGGGTTCAGGGCTTGCCTTTTTTACTTCTCCGAATTTTGCCATCCATTTGATCAAGTGCTTTTCATCAACACGCTTTAAAGTGTTCATTGCGGTTATTTTTACAATTTTGCGTTTGTCAACATTAATGGTTGATACTCCTCTCAGGGAGAAAGACACCATCTTTTTGTTTCCATGGTTGTCCAATAGATCCGTTTTATAACTTTTTTTCAGTTTCTCAATTCTAGGGCGAACGTCAGTTGGATTTTTTGTGTGAAAAGGCTGCTACGCCATGGCTGTAATAGGGCTGAGCCCCTTCTATTTCCTCTTCAAGGAATCCAAAGAACACAGCAGCGTCAAAGACAACTACTGGTCTTAAATTCGTATTATTAAAAACACGACCAGTTTCAACATCAATGATGTCCAAAACAAACGTTTCCCACTTAAACGACTCATTTAAGTGGAAATTATCCGATGCCTCATTTAAAAAGGCATTCCTCTTATTGAGGACAGATGCATAAGATTTATTTACTTTTGACCCCGGGTCAATATTATGTCCGTCCGAGCCAGACGGCATTGTAGCTCACCCCTAGTCCTGGGTGTCGTTTAAGGCTTTGTTTACTTCTGAGAGAGGGTCTTGCAGTTCCGGACAAAGTCCTCAAAACAGAGACAAGACACCCCTCAGAACTGCAGGAGGCCTAAAGATCTTCAGTCAGTGGTTCAGCGCGTTAGGAAACACTCACACACCTCCGAGGACGTCCGATGAGGGAGGAAAAGAGCGAAAGTTCGAAGTTGTTTACTGTAAGTCCTTGATATTCTGACGGTGATGTTACGCAATACACTCCTTTTAAAGAGGGAATGAAGACGATCTGAATCCTTGAATTCTGTCGTCTCAGATTATCCGCAGGGGTAAATTACGGTCCACTGGAGGAGATCACAAAGTTATCT
>CP045894.1:15979365-16042291 GCA_013387185.1 Caligus rogercresseyi
TTTGGAATTTAAACGGACCGTCATCAAAATGTTTCCATGGTTTTAGGTCGTGACGTGCAAAGATCAAATCAATAAATATTACTTATCGACGATACTCTTTATTCTATCCATATTGAATCATCTTTACTTGTTACATTCGATGAAAAAAGAGAGTCCAGTCTCCACTCGTTGCGTGGGAAGGAATTTACTCGTGGGGACGAAAGGTACTCGTTAGGAAGTAGAAGTGCAATAATTTCTCACATTCTTTGTCTAAACGTTACACGTTAAAACAGCCATTAAATTTGGAGATATCAAGATTTTGATATTGTTTATTAAAATCTATCACTAAGGATTGATCTAAATAATGCAATAGGTAGTGGTATTGGATAGTTTAATTAAGGACAAAAAAATATCGGTCCCGGTATATTTTTTTGCTAAAATACTGATTATAATCAGTATTTTGGCAAATTTGATAATTATCAATCGGTAGCCCAATTCTAATGGAGTTACAATTCATTTTGGTGATATCAAGATTTGATTAAAAAGACTGGGAATCTATCACTGCTGATGTATATAAACCTTGCAATAGGTTTTCGATAGTTTAATAAAGGAAAAAAATATCATTATCGGTAGAAAAATATGCCAAGAAAATACGATTGAATGATAATTATCAATTTGTAATCCAAATTCGGACGAAAGATATTGAAACAAACTTAGATTTGTTCAGTTAAATTCATAAAACTGGAATTAGTGTTTCTATGGCAATGAATGACTGTGAATTTCTATTCCACCTATAAAAAACAAGGTTCCTTGAACATGTAGATGAAACACTAATGCTTAAAAAAATATTGATCATTACTCTGCTTAAATTTTATTAGAAAAGTCCCAAAACCTAAAAAATGTTTTTCTTGAAAAACAGTTTATTTGATTGAAACACGGAACAGAACGCTTCTGAATGGAATTGAACTCAAAATAATATTTTAAACGATAAAAAGTCTAAAAACTCCCAAGCCTATATATTTACTTCCGCCGAAGGAGGTATTGTTTTCACTGGCGTTGGTTTGTTAGTTGGTTGGTTGTTTGTTTGTCAGCAGGATAACTCAAAAAGTGCCGAACGGATTCGATGAAACTTTGTGGAGTTGTTGGAAACGCCAAAAGGAACAAGTGATTAAATTTTGGCATCTCTGAGTGTTTCTTTAAGATGCAAAATGAGCTAAATACTAAGAAATATTTCAAGTTAGCCTACTCTGCCAATAGATGTCGCTGTGCTGTGCTCTCAAAGAGGAGAGCACAACACAGCGACATCAATTGGTAAATGACAAAAAGACCAAGTGATTCATTCGGTGGGGATCGGCGGAGGTTTGCACTCTCTGTTTCTATTGTGTGTATGTCCATATTTGTACACTCTATCTTTTTGGATAATAAATGCATATTTTAACCATACAAAAGTCCTCTCCAGACCCTTGAAAAATCAGATCTATTTTCCTTATAAAAGAAACACTTTATTTTTTTAGGTATTGAAAAAACTACTTTTCATAAATAATTAAATCCTGGAGAAATACGTAAGACGTGTACATAGTTATAAAAAACTTTGAGTAATTTATTATAAACTGATAACTTAAGTATGAAAAAAAATATTATTACATAATAGATCACCTAGCTGTTGGCAAACCTTGATCATTTTGAAAGTCAAGGAGTCCTTGAAAAAATCGGCCTCCCTCCTCCTCCCCTTTTGGCCTCATTTCCCCCCGCAAAAAAACTCTCTTGCATCTCTATGTACATCACATTGCATATTCTACAACGCCGCTCAAAATACATTACACAATCAGCAAGGCTTTTGCCATCATTAATAATTTGTTTTTAAAAGTACATTTGTTCTATACTCCCCCCCCCCCCCCCCACCAATAATACAAAAATAAGAATGATTAAATCTCATTGAATAACTGGGATTCTTTTGACGCAATACAAAAAAACTATTATTTCTCATTAAGTTAATTTCCCATGAAATTGACCAAAAGTGTGTGCCCATAATAAGGCGGATTTATTATTTTATTTTTTGTCACTATGAGATATTGACCATTAGGTCGAAAGGTATTCTATGAATAATATGGATTCCAATCATTTTTCAAAACTTATAGAGAAGAAAATATATATGTGTCGTGCGTAGTTTTTTGAAAACTATCCTTGCCATATCATCCATGTTACAGTAGGGTATTGAAAAGGATTGTTGTACTTTATATTCAAATGTTTTGAAAGTTTAAAGGTATTGTAAAATGAATAAATTTTGAACACTGGTAAATGTTTTTTTCTGTCTATATGGTTCTATAGAATTGCATCCGACTGGATATAAATAAGCATTATAGCATTATAATTACTCTATCGAACCTAGGATCTTATCAATGAGGATGACAGAAAATGATCTTCCCCTCTCGGGATTCGAACCAGCACCCCCAACATTGAGAGTTGAACACACCTTAACACACACGGCTATCGCACTCCCATGTAAGTTTTAAAGTTAGTTAGGGAATACTTATTTGCATAGGTTGGATTCTGTAAAGATATTCAACATTTTTTTAGATGTGTACGACCTGCGGTAGATTTATAGATACCGATACCCATTTTTAGCAATATATATGTATATATAAATACCGCATACTACATTTCGCAATCAGTTATGACACTTATTTGATTTCAGAATCTTTAAACTCCTCAAAGTTGAATTATTTAAATGGGAAATATTTAAAATTCCGTGTGCATGTCAACCGTCCGAAAAGCCGAGTGGACTTTGTGGCCATCACTTTAGAATAAATTGCCAAGATGTTCACTTAAATATTGGTACGAGTACTGGAAAAACACCAAAAATGTGTTTATAAAGAGAAGGAATTATAAACATTTTTCTGCAATCAATCACTTTTTCTCATGATCCATGACCATTGACAAAAGATTTGTTCATTTTAAATTACTCAATCATGAACCAAAATCTATTATTTCTACCTATCATGTCAAAAGCCCATATTTATTGAAAAATTGTCAAAGTTCTAGTGTAAATAAATATAAAGAATCACTTATTCTGAAATTATTTATGCATGATTTAAAAGATTTCTTCATTTTTAACAAATCCATCATGAACAACTATGTCAAATGCCCACATTTAGTGAAGGATTGTCAAAATTCATATGTCAAAAATAAAAATGAATTATTCAAATGGTTAATGAATTTGTTTTTAAAATGCCACTTCTCAATCCTCTACTATGTCAGATGCCCACATTAATTGAATGATTGTCTAATTACTTGCGTGAAAGTACTTGATATGTCATTATGGATCCGCAAAAAGACACAATGAATAATGTATTCAGTGTGTGTGCTGTAGAAATAGTGTTAAATATTTAGTATTTTATTGGAGTATGAACTTTCATTATGAACTGCCAAATAAACCTTTGGAAATAACATGCATCACAAAAACGTTATGTAAGATAAATACATACAAACTTATCAATAGCAGTCATTCAAGGGAACCCAAGAAAGTCACCGGCTATAGTCAGGTAGCCATATTTTTCTTATGCGGGGAGAATTGACGAATTTGACTGTATCTAAAATTATCTCAGGCAAACATAAAATAAATTAAATTTTTACTCAGGAGGGATCATGGGGTTATAAAATCAATTGTGACGACTCACAAAATGTCAATACAGCAAACGAAAAGGTACAATGGCAGAGTCTACATTATATATTTTATATTGCCGTGCTTCATAAATAATTGTACAAGCCTTTTCGTGGATTTTCTCCTCTTCTAATTAGGGTTGTCACAGAAATCAGATTTCCATGTCTCTCCTTCGATATACTTGATATTTTTCTTACTTAATCATTTTATTTGACTTTTATTGAACACTAAATTATCAATAATACATTTTTTTTCTAAACAAAAAGGGTTTCTTTACTTACCTAAACAATAGCCATAAAAAAGGTAAACTGGCTGCGTAGAAACATTTTTAGTATCTAAAGAATCATTAGGAGAGTTCAATCTTTTGGTTTGTATAAATAAAATTGAATTCTCGATATTACATGTTAATATTTGGTCCAACGTAAGAAATATATAAAAATCTTTAGACAGCAGCTGCAAATAGTACTTTTAATTATATATCTATATATATCAAAAACGACCGGGACACTTTTTTTGCGGTGCCCTGTCCGGGACTTTTTTTTCATTTGTTCCTTGGTCATTCTGAAGGTGATAACGTTTTTTTAGAAAAAAACATTCTAATTACTTTTTAAATGTAAATTATTTCTTAAAAAAAACGTTGTCCCTTTTAGAATAACGAACAAAACGAAAATATTAATGTCCCGGCCGGGACGTTCAAAAACAACCGGGACTCGGGCCGGGGACCGGTCGTTTCTGATATATATATATATATATACATATATACACACACATATATATATATATATATATATAATCTTTCAGAAAAGACTCATAACGGGCTTATATGGATACAAGCGATATACTAGGAAAACGAATACTTTTCTGTCAAATATTCATCTGACTCATCACCCAAGACAATCATTTTGGTTACCTGTTCTCCTCTAATGTCTCTAGGATTTGCATTAATGTTAATTCATCATCATCATCATCAGAGGATGAACATGTTCTTTCTTCTTGATTTTTCCGCCTATTCCATCATGACCCGTGCCTCATTGTTTGAAAATGATTGAAGGAGTGTCAAGGACTTTGTGAGATACATGCTAAACAATCTCTTTGTCTCACAGGGGGTCTTTATTTTGCACAATGCTGGGAGTCTAAACTCATATCGGTGTCTTACGTTCGTAGAAGGAGTACAGCCCTAGCTTATGTCGCAGATTCTGAAGAAGTTTTTAATATGTTGTTATCAACATTATAATAATAATATAATGTATATTCCACATGCCAGATTCAGCAACACTCAGAAGAATGATGAAACTTTCTATAAGTTTATCTTCCATATAGATCTATGAAAATGTTTTTTCATAAAATAAAACCTTACAAGACCTATCCATTGAACTGATTCGGAGGCATACTTTTTTTCAGCTTTTGTACCTTGCAAACTCTATAGTTTATTCAAATTAGAGAACCATTGACGTAGCTTCCTGAATATATGTACATCTGATAACTTTCTCATTAAATGTCATATTTTTTATCTTATCTCGACAAAAGTATAGAGTTTCTGTATATAAAATATGAGATTACATTTGAATAAATACAGTGTGAGGGTTGACACAATTCATGATGATACCAAGAATTTTATAAAGGGGACAGAAGCGGAAAAACATAAGGAAAGTTTAGTCCAGGACTTTGAACAATCAATATGAGGACCCAAAAGAAATTACCTGTGTGTCAAAGTAATAATAAAAGTATTCCTTTGTGGTTATAGAGATCTTGGGGTATGCTGACTAAAATTCTAAAACTGTAAAAACGCTGCCTGTGACAATAAAATATGATAAGGTCGTGAATTAATTAGCAACATTTTTGGTAGCTCGTTTACCTCATTTTAAGTTCTATATGTTGCGTTTATAATTCAAATGTAATATAGAACCGTAGAATAGAAATTACTGAATAATATCAGCTTATGTTTTTGTCTCAATTAAAAAAACAGGATTAATATCGACCATATATACATATAATACAATCAATGAAATTTTATCTAATGATCTCAGTCTCTCTCAGTCCAAATAACTTTAACCGTATTCTTTACTTAATCCATATAAGGAAGCCAATTTGGTCATGTATTTATTATTAATTCATAAAAATCTGTTTTAGCTCACTTTAATTGATGTAATAAAATGCTTAATCGATATTATGTTAAAAAATTGTAAGGATTTTATGAGAGTTTTTGTAGACAAATACCCGCCTCCTTCTATAAGGGATCTTTGCAATATTACAGTGCCTATAAAAGCTGTAGCAATACTTTTGTCAATTATATGAAAATAAAATTGCATACTGAATTTATTATCCTTACAAAAATCTATATTAATATATTATTAATATAATTATTTTACTACATGATAATAACCACATGGGCCTCTTATACAGCTTTATTGATCTTAAATGATCGAAAATTATCAATTAATTAATGAAAAAGTATTTAAAACATATTATTATTTCAATTTTTTAACAAAAGTATTTATATTTTACAAATAGTCAAATATACATATACATACTTCACAAAAGTTTATATAAATATATATTTAACAAAAGTTTATATATATATATATATATTAACAAAAGTTTATAAATATTTAACAAAAGTTTATATTGATTTAACAAAAGTATTCATAATGAGTTATTTACATACATACCTATATTATTTGACGTGCTAAAAATAATAATAATCCATTGGACCTTATCCCTCTTAAATGAACACGAACTATTACTTAATCAATCAATTAAGTAACGGACAGGCATGCATTAGGGGGCTAAGATATCCCGAGGGAGTTAGGGATAAGTAAGGTCAAAGTAATTAAATGAAAACTAATGAATGAATTTTTCTCTCGCCCTTTCGGAGCCTAAGACCCAAGAACTTTTGTTCATCATCTTTCTTTTTTTAAGTGTTTTTTTTTGTAAACGATTTTAGCTGGCACAAAATAGCTTCTTCCCCTTAAAGCTTCTGGGGGAAGGGATTATTCTCAAATGATTTTTCTTGTTGCCCTTGTAATGAATGTGATTAAAAGGCGTGCTTTTGTGAAGAAGTAATTAAAGAAACTAATCTCGTGATTTATTGAAATAGCTAGAATCCTTGAAGGAGGGAGGCATGAAGCAATATGTAAAGCCTGTCCTTGTGAAGAACATATTCACATACTTTTGGGTGCGTTCGGGTGACCCACCATTCAAGGAGCAAACACAATGGCCACGGCATGGAGGCCTGTCCAATGAGATTAATTTTAAATCTCCCTTTTGAATGTGGTAATTACATTAACTCCAGGGGTTTCAAGGTGCTTTATTTGTAACGAATATGTTATAAGAGTGTATGCTATAAAAATAAGTCATTGAAATATATAAATGGGCATTCATTGGGATGCTTAAATACTTATATGCATATGCTTTATATGCTATGTTTTCAATGCTTAAAAAAAGTTGTAAATTTCTGTTATTCATTAAAACATTATCATATATAGCTAGAAAGCTGATTGCTCGAGTAGGCTAACTTGTAGATCCATTATATGAATATAAAAAGGCCTGTATAGCTTCCATATACTAGCTGAAGAATATGTGTAAATAGTCGATCAAACGGAAATTTAACGTTATAAATTGAAAAAATTGATTCCATTTTGAAAAACCTGCCGTCCGATATATTCAAATGATCCTCATCTAGACACCAAGTGTAACTATATTTTTATTACTGACTCTCGGTGCCAACAGGTTGAAAATGTATTTGTCTTAAAAAATCACCTCAGCTACATCTATTTTAGACGGATCTATAAACAAGACAGCAGGGTTAAAGCAACAATTTAGTCTTAGTGCATTTAATTCATATGTTACAGTACAAGCACTCTACTAAGAATGGCGATATAATAAATCTATCTGAATATGGGGTTAAAACATATCACAATTGAGACACCCGAAACCCGATATTCCATGAACATGTAATAACCTGAGCGTAATTGGACGCCATGCCACAGACGAGGCTGATGAGGGTTATTGATATGAGTTTCTATAGCTCAGAAACGCAAGGTTTAAAACTCTAATTTCTTTGCTTATTTATATAGTCTTAAGGTAACAACTACCTATAGTTGTACCTAAAATATTCCATCTTGACTACGCAACATTTGCAAATACTTTACTCCAAAACTTTTTTAATAAAGTGGGGAGCTCTTCTGTATTAAAAACACCTCATTCTTACGCAATAATAAGTGATATGAAAGAGCACTGGTTTCAAGCTGAGTTAGTAGGGGACCAAGAAAACACTCTAAACTTTTCAGTGTCTGTGTAATTACACCTTCCTTACTCTCTTACTCTCACCATTATTAAATAATCTTCTGGGCTTTTTCAATTACGTCTACATACATTGGACCCTTATATCAAATAAATATTCCTTGGACCCTCATCGGTAATCTCTAAAGAAAAAAGTTTATCATATATACATACCATAAAGTTATATCTTCCCGTCTTCTTTTATATTTTTTTCGTCTTCCTCTACCAATCTGTGGTCATATTTTTTTAATAGATAACTTTTTTCTTCTTTCTCTAGGGGATATTAAACGGAGATCATGCATGAGATACAGCAGAGTTTTTTATTAAAGGTTAAATCAAATGCAGACGTCTTGGGCTTTATCGATTTAAGTAAACAATAATGAAAGAGGGTTTCTTCTTTTTAGACTTTTGAATGTTACATAAATATATATATGCTTGAGGGCTGCCAATAATGTGTTTATATTTGGGGGAGTTTGTTGAGGAAAAGGTGTCCATATAAAATGACACCTGGAAAAAATAGAAAAGGAAGAAAAAAAAACGGGTAAATAAACATATGAAAAGAGGACTTAAATACGAAGGAAATAAAATAGCGAGATTATTGATAATTATCAATAATCTTGCCCCTTTTCTTTAATCAATAATTAATTTAATTAGTAATCAATAATTATTGATACAAAAGTGCAGTGACGTTGTTATTTAGGGGTACAAATGGGTACTAAGAAATGGAATCTGTGATTGAATATTAGCATAATGCAATGACTTTGTACGAATTTAGCTTCAAAAATGCTTGTTTATACGGGGAGTTTATAGGATTTCATTGCTTCTTTCATTGCATACATAGATCCATGATTTATACTTATGAATACCTTGACACTTCAAGATTTTTCTTATAGTTTACTCTAAGTTATGTATGAATAAAGATAGTCCCAGTTTGTGTCGTCCCTGTCGGATTTCAACCGATATCTCAAGGCAGTTTTCAACTTCATTTCTTATTATAAGTTTGAATTGTCCATAAGTTAAATTATAGTGGTCACCTGCATTTAGTTACTATGGAAAGCAGAAATGATTACTTAAAACAAACGAAATGCCCCTCTGATGGAGGTTATTTTAATTCACTTATTGGCTTTTCGTCCAAAGACGTCTGGTTGCTCAGAGCTTAAACAATCTCTTAATATTATTAACAAAGATTGAAATCATGGAATGATATTTTGGGAATCCAAAAGCATCACTTATTAAACATTATTTGTTAATATAATATTGAGGTCAGGTGTTTGATCCAAAGTGGAATCAAATCAACGATGTTAGACCTTCTCCCTTATAAACTAAAAGTGCATGATTTTAAACTAAAATGTTTAATTACGCTTTTACGGATTAGCATTATTTTATTTACATTATCTTTTTTGTGCTTGTATATTATTTTATGGACTGTGTAATAAAACACCCGCATGAACCATGTTGTATTTATTCTACCTCGGTAAGCCAAAAAGGTAACATATCTCTACAAATGGTTAGCATCTGTTTTAGCTCTTGATGACTAAAACAGTTATGAGCCATCATTATTTGTATGCCAAATAAGGCGCATTCAGCCCAGAAATAAAACAATAAGATGCCTCATCATTATTTTGACCAAAAACGATACTCACGAATGCGAAATTAGCTCAACAACGGTTGATTATATATAAGAAAGTTAAACAGTTATTATCTGTATTGAAATATGTAAAAAAACACGACTAATCAATCCTCTCGATGTATTAAAAGGCAGAAAGTTTATTCACTTAACAAATTTGTAAATATTAAACAATATTGGCTTAAAATAAATATTCTTTCCTTTTCGTGCCATAGGTTTTAACACATTTTAGTTTTTGGGATACATCTTGTAGGGATTTCATTTCCTTCTTTTTTCACATACCTATTAACGCTTTTACTTTTTTATCCTTCTCAATGGAGCTTGATCAAATAATTGAGTAAACCTTTTTAATATTATATTGAAATGGACAGACTATTATTAAAATTTCCTTTTTTTGCCTTGACAAAGCTTTGAGATGACTAAATTCCAGTTCTTTGAAGCCACCTTCAAACAAGACAAACCGCTATGGAATATTTTATTCATACAAAGAATGATATAACTGGTAGATGACTTATGGAACAAGTTTATAAAGCATTAAAAAGGTATATTTCTTTCACATCCAAATAAAATGTTGGAGTCAATGCTCCCTTCTAGGATGTGAGCTTCATTGGTGATGTCAAAGTCTGCTGCTGCGGCAAGCCTTTAATTTTTCGATGGAGGCTTTCGTGTGTTTATTTATTTAAATAAATATATCAATGAAGGGGTTATTGTCTTATTGTTAGTCCTAATATTTATGTGTAATAAATAATGTGATTAATTTAATTCCATATATAACTCATCAACTTAGATTTGTTGATCATGTGACATGTGTGATAATATGGAAGCATTGGAAAGTGTAGAAATTCATAAGGTATTACAGAACTTTTCTTTGATAGACATTTATTCGAAAAGGGCACTTTTTATAAAGATACTTCAAATATCCTCAGATTGACCATAATAATGACAAAATGGGAGTTTCAATCAACCATCTAGTAGCCCTCAGGTTCAAATGGAAACAATTATTGTATTTTGGAGTTAGAAATGCACCGTCAATGGAGCCCGGGTACTAGTCGATCACAAAAATGTCATATTGAGGTTTCTAATCAAGCACCAATGTGCCCTCGGGTTCTGCCGATCATAAATATAACTCCTTTGTGTCCTACTCATAAACCATTCTAAAAATAAAAAAATAAGCCGTTTTCGGCTTTAAAAAATTTCACTTTATCAAATTTCTTTTGTACTTATATTTAAACTTTTGTAAAAGTTTTTGTAGTTAAATGGAGCCAGACAAAACGAAAATTATAGTTATAAAACCAGAATCTCCATGCATTCGAATAAGGACAATAATTAGTCAATACTTTCTTAGACATCAATAGTTATTAAGGAGCTATTAAAACTCTCATTCATGAGTGTTGTTTTTATTTGTTCTTGTAGTAGAATCAGATGCCCCGTTGTGTGGTAGTGGTTTTTCACTTTTGTCGATATATTTTGTACAACCTATTGTGAGCAGTAATTCATATTATATAACTGAGCGTCCTTTTTGTCGGTAGAGTGATGAGTCGTCTACTCACTTGTTGGATAAGAAAGATTTATTTTGTTAAAAGGAATGCTGAACCAAAAATGCTTACACCAACATCCTCCAGATCTAAAGTAAATTTCATTAATCTAGGAAACTGTACCATTCGTTAACTCTTCGATATCTTTTGGAGGTAGAATGAGTAAACAGCATGATTAAAGTGTGTTATGTGGTTTGAGTTAATATTGTTAATTCGATTCCGTCTTGGATCAATGACTTGATCCCAACTTGTGCTATGGGATCATACCCTAAAACAAATGTAAGCATTTACATGATTCCATTCAACCTTAAACTCAGAGGGAGAGTTAGTTCTTTAGAACATTGTGCCAAATTTGCTTCAATTGTATAACTTTAATGGTTACAGTATCGCAATTGTACACTGGTGTTTTTATTATCTTAATATCAATGTGATCTATTTATAACATGATATAGAGAGCAAGAAAAGTTAAAACTATAGAGGAATATATTTTCAACTCAAAGAAAGAAAAAGTATATAGCATTGCAAAAATATATATTATTTGCAGTGGAAGCGGGATGATACTTTGAATAGAACGTTGAAATACAAGTTTGAGCTTTTTGTTTGTCTTTCCATTCCGTTCAAAGTTCTTTCGTTGAACACACGCTTCATGGAACGCTGTTCCATTCTGCATTTTGTTTACAATCTTTATATGATTATAAAATATTGAAATACCTCTAATGCTTCAAGAAGCTTGACTCTACCAACTGCGTAGCGACTGCCCACGTTTCCTAGGTCTGGGGTCTTTCTCAGCACTATATCAGGTCCTTGGACACTCTAGTTAGGACATTTACTGAATCTGACTATAGTGTATTTCTATTACATATGCTGTTTTTATTATGTTTTTAAAATACTATATATGATTAATACAAGATAAAAAGGCAGAAATCCATTTATATGAAGAAAGGAAATGTAAAAGCTATTTACTTCTATTGGATTAAACAACAACTCTAAAATATAATTGGAATAATTTATATATAATCCTGGCTAAAACAAGGATTATTTATTGCAGAATAAATAACATATAGAGTCCCAAATATTAGCCTCTATATCGACCATCTATCTAATAGGAACCACTGGATATCTATAGCCTTAATTTATTAATGCTACCATATTTGGATTATGAATAACATAATTGAAGCTATTGGAGATGGATTTACAACATTTTTACACTACAATACATATTATATATACATATATATATATATATCAATATTTTGATTCATTTTGCCATTTGAAACTATGTATGTACTATATTAAAGGTCTTGGCGTAAGGAAATATCATTTTTTTAATCGATGGATCTTCTGTAAGCTGTTTATTTTATAAACACTTTCCACTTATACATTTGAAAAATATATGGTAAGTCTTAATATAATACTGGTTATCATTAGTACCATCAAATCTGCGGTCTCCGTCATTTCTAATTCCTTCAAGAGGGAAGCTTACGGTTCAAAGGTTTTTTAAATTTCACTCGGAACGAATAAGAAGTGTTCACTTCTTTTTTAAGAAATTGACAATATATTATTTTATATATCATAAGTGAAAAAATTCGTCTCTAATAATAAAATCGCTAATATTCATTAAAATAAATATTTGAAATGCTTAACAGTCTTTTGGAATGTTTAACTTTGAAGTTACCCACAAAAATGATTGACTGTCGACTGAAATGAATGACAGTTTGTATAGTGTTATATGAATAATAAATACTTATAACTGACCAACAAAAGAGGAGTGTCTCTTTTCAGAAGTTGCCTAATCTAACGTTAAAGGCCATCGAATGATTGTACCCACTTTGAGACTCGAATAATATACCTACTCCGTTCACAACAATGGAGCTTTAAAATCTTCGTCTGGTGTTTTTTGTTTTGTGGTACGAAATGGTTTCTAATGGATATATCAACTAATTTCATAGTATGAAAGTACTGTATCAAGATTACCGCCTATCAAAACAATGTTTAACCTTAATTGTCCCTCAACTTTCTTTCATATTCTTGGCAACGCCGTTCATTAGACCTCCACCCAAATTCATCACACTTAGTTGATATACTTCTTACAAATTGAATGACGTTGCTCAACACATTTTAGAGAGTAAGTTCTCATGCACCTATGTTCAAAGCAAAACGAATTGACATGCTTGCTTTTTATATTCGTATATCAAAAGTATTTGATGAATAGACTCAGTAGATTAATTATATTCATTTTGTCTCAATACAAATATTAGATCGTTTTTGAGAGCTGGTCTCATTAAATTATTTAATCGAATGGATATTGAATTTACAATACATGATATTTTTATAATTAACAAAAGTAAATATCTAATAAATATGGACCTCGTAGTATTTATAATAAATAATAGTAAAAAATGATGATAGTAATAATAATAAAAACACCAGACCTGGATGAAAAGCAATCCCTCAATAATTAAGCAACAATTTATATACTGTTCATGTTCGTCAAGTAATCAACATTGCATAACGCTTTGTGGTGCAGAGCCTTAGCTGATTGAAGGGAAACATTCTCGGGTAAATATCTTTAAGCTATAGTATCCTTTGGATTGAAGGAAAATCTGTGACAATGGAGTCCTCTTTTTTTATCATTGTGGAGAAATTTATAAAAAATATCCATGGTAACGTGTATATTATATATATATATATATATATATATATATATATATATATATATATATATATATATATATATATATATATATACTAATACAAAAAGGATTTGTTCGTTTCCCTGTACCTCTTAAACGGTTCATTAGATTCTGACGAAATTTTCAGTGAATAGTTTTGAGAGCTCGTGGAGTGTTTTAGTGGGGTTGTAAGCTCCCGGGAATTTTGTCACAACCATACTTATTTTATACACCAAAACGTTTTTTTTCGATTTTGTAAAATTGCTAAGTTATATTTTGTTCAAATATTGTTGATGATTATGATGTAATAATACGTTTTTTTGTTTATTGGGTGTTGAGTGGAAATTTGTTGCCATATGATTACTTAAAAATAAGTTTTTTCTCTGCCTATATTTCCCCCCAAATTTAAGTTTTGTGGAAAATCTTCAGTAATAGAAAATGGAAAAATTGGCAATGAAGACGCAATGAGGACTTTAGAAGGAACTACTTTTAATATGAAAAATATTACGCTACCATACATATATTCTCTATGACAACATACGGAGTCTAATTTTTACTTAAAATCAATTAAATGACTTAAGAGTACCTTCTTCTTATGATGTATAAAGATCCAGTCATAAGAAATAGCAAGAGGAAGAAATTACAATAAACCCTAATGATGGGTTTTAAGGAACTGATTTTAATATGAAAAATTACATGCAATGACATCACTATAACTATTCGTGTAATTTTTTTTCTATTTCAACGACTTTTTCAAGTTGGAAAATCCCGGACAGCGTCGGGTAACATCCGCTTATATAAAAAATATATATATATATATATACAGGGTGTACGTGCACACTTTCGACTTTTTTAAACATTCCCTCATATTTCCGAAAAAAATGAAGACCACAATCAAAAGGTTTTTTAGAATTTATTTAATAATTACTTGAGCAACTAAATTTCGAAATGGTCACCACTAGCATTGATCATGGCAGTGATCCTGGGCCTGAAGCTGGAGCATACCTTGCTGATGAAGGCCACGGACATGTTGGCCCACTCCTCATGACGGTGGCTTTCATGGCTTCCACACTTGGGTGAGGTTTGGCACATACCTTCCTCTCCAGATTGCCCTAGATACCATAGTCCAATGGTGAGCAATCTGGAGAAGAAGGGGGCCACATTGACCAAGGCCAGAATGCTGGCAGATTCTCCTGGCACCAGTCTTGGGTTTTTTGGCCTTATGCCCTGGGGCAGAATCCTGCTGCCAAACATAATTACCCTTAGGGTAAGTGCTGTCCAGCCATGGTTTTACCACCGTCTGCATCACCTCCAAGTACTCTTCTATGCCAACCTTTAAACCCTTGGGGAACCAATAAGGGGGCATGGCCTTTAATTAGGGCAATTAATAAAATTTTATTACCCCTGCAACAATTGCGGTTGCTTATACAACAATATCTTAAATGCATTCGTTGACTGCCCTGCGCTATCATTGGTGAAGCAGTTTTTAAAACTTAATTTATCTGAAAATAAAATAATTTCCCCTAGTATTCTAAAGGCCTATATTCTATTCGGGCCATACAAAGTGAAAAAAAGTTCCCCCTCTAGTCATAAAGCTCTAAACGCAGCAGTAAGCAACATCAAATCATTAATTGCTAAGCAACTAACGGCAAACTCTTATGTGGAAGCTGAGGACCTGAGAGCGATCATCCTTGGTGCAGCGGCTCGTTACGAGGCGCTCGATGTTAAAATTCCTGACCCTGGATCTCCTTCTTGGAAATGGGCGGGAGATATTGTACGATTTGTGCCATCTCGCTCAGGAGTATACCTGAAAGCTTTGAAGAGGATTTTAAGACGTCATCGGGATTTTTTAAAGAATAAATAAACGCTGTTTCGTCCATGTATATAAGGTTATAATCTCTTGACAGTAAATATGTTCTACAATGTTCATTCATGTTATTTATTTTAACGCAACTGTCAAGAGTATTTTTTATTTATTTATTTATAGTTGTCTGTATTTTAGTGTAGTTATTTTTTACACTGTTTTATAATATTTGATAGCCAAATAAAGAATTTTATAACCGTAAAAAAAAAAATGGGGCATGGCCTTTCCATCGCTTGTCACCACGCCCAACATCATAGCTCCAGCTAGGTGCTTGGTCCTGTTGATAGGGGGGACATCGTGGGGGCTCAGAGCAAGGTAGCGGTCGTTCTGAGCATTCCGGCCTTGATCAACGACCCAGAACCTCTCGTCGCTAAAAAAAACACATACACCTGGATTTTCTTCATCCAACTTAAAATTTTGAGTCCTTTTTCCACTCTTGTAGCCTTGGTTTTGATGCTGAGGAGGTGGCGATGTCTCCTGACATAACTATGAAGGCCTAGGACCTTGGAAGCAACTTGGATTGTTGTCTTGGACAGTCCAACAGCTTTCGGAGTTCTCCGGATTCTCTTCTATTTTGGACTTGATCCTTGTCAAAGTGGGTTCATCCAGCTTCTTATTATACCCACCACTTCAAGTATTCCTCTCCAGTCCCTCCCCACGTGATAAAAGAGCCTTGACCTTGTAAACAAGGCATCTTGAGCAGCCTTCCTTGTTCACGATGACTGACACCAGCAAATTCGCCTCCAAGAGAGCAGCAATCCTGTTCCGTTGTGCCTTCATATTTCCGGAACAAGAGAAGATAGAGAGAAGCTCTAAAAACAAATTTTGTTTACTTTTTTCTTCTTTATTTGATACAATCAAAAACAGTGCAACTTTTTAAGAATTTTTTTTTACAAAAATAAAAACCTCTCTGCTGCAGTAAAAATTGAAGTAGTTCTTACCTTTTTAATTCAGGGGCCTTATAATTCATGCTGAAACTTTCAAATGGGTGCAATCACTTTATAATGGAATCATCTGATGATTCAAAGAAGCTTTACATAATTGTTCAACTTGTTTCAGAAATAATCAACCATACCTTTTTTGCCATACTAAAAACCAAGGTCGAATCTGACCTTACCTGTGCGGCAAACAAAAAGTCGCCATAAAAAATGTCACTAACACATTTGAAAGCCAATTTCCTAATGCACAATTAGTGTATAAATAATATACTGTGGTCCCATTCGTTTAGGCTACAACTGTAAATATCAGACTTTAGGTCATTTGTGCACGATTTGCGCGTACACCCTGTATATATATTAGGGTTGTTCTTATTTTTCAAATGTTTGAAATGTTAGCGACTTTGAGCATTTTCTGTTTCTTGGTGATAAAAGAAGACGACATACAAAGTTTGAACAAAATCGGTCAACATTACGAGGTCGCGCAACGAGGTCAAAGTTTTAAAAATTAGTAAAAATATAGTTTTTCGCAAATTTCTTCAAAATGGTGGACGTTACAGACTTCAATAATAGTTATTAATTTAAAGGAAATATAATTTACTACCAGACGTATGTTTATGTTTTTAATAAAACAAAGTTTTCAGTAAAAACAAAGCAAGAAAGGGAGTGAGTATTGTTAGCTTATTTCATAGCTTTTTTGTATCAATTAACTTCACTCGCCTGTAGAAGATGACTTGTTCGCTTCAGAGTAAAATAGTACTTTTAAGTTTAGTAAAGCTTTAGATGATAAATCCAAAAATGACCTTGGTTGCATTCTATCAATTCAGAATTCAGTACAATCTGAGTTTACATCATATGATTCAGAGCCTGTATTGACCTATAAGAAATCGATTATGAAAAAAATAAATAATAATTTGTTTCTTAGATTTGCGTCAAGGTATCCTCTCAAAATTTTACTTTATCTCTGACGCATACATAATCCATTATATGCGTCATTTTGTACGCGAGATAGGCTTTTTTTAATGTGCATATAACTCTCTACTTATTAAATTGACATGATTTAGTATACCAAAGTATTAAAGCTGGTTAACCAAGCTTTCATTTGATATATTTTGTGTTCTAAAAATCGCTATACTTTAAGAGATATAAGCAAATACGTACTCTCCCCAAAAAATGATCTTTTGATATGAGAATATACGATTACCATCTGGTAACGCTGTTAGTGTTACCTGGATAGAAAGAGAAAGAGAAGGGAGGGAGTATTTTGTCCTCACTCCTCTCCCTTCTTTTTTTCTTCCTATCGTAATGTTGACTGATTTTGTTCAAACTTTGTATGTCGTCTTCTTTTATCACCAAGAAACAGAAAATGCTCAAAGTCGCTAACATTTCAAACATTTGAAAAATAAGAAAACCATATATATATATATATATATATATATATATATATATATATATATATATATATATATATATATATATATATATATATATATATATATATATATATATATACATAAGGAATGTTCATCTTAGCTATACTATTTATAGTCAATTAATGATATCACTACCAGGAAATGTTCTCAATGAGTGTGTTATGTTGCTGACAAAGGATTTTTCTTTAATATCAAGGAAAGTGATCATGTTTTGATATTCATCACATATATACGTATTCTTTATAGCTGCAGATATATAAGCCTCTGTAACTACAAAGTCAAATGCAAATATTTTCGTCATATTCTTGATGTTCTTAACACTTTTTGAGGCAGTAAGTAGCATAAGTATATTAAATTTCTACATTCCTCAACAAAAATATACTTATATGCTTTTTGTTTCTAAAAGTAATGCAAAATATAAATAAAATTTATAATAATCTATAAAACAGTCACTTCCACAATCACTGACGAGATGGACTTATAAGAATGATTAATTACGGTAGCGAATATAGTCATAATGAAATCAGCAAACGAATGCTCAATTGAAGAACATTTTTTAGATAAATTAGTCTATCAAGAAAGAAAAACAACTCATTTGTTATTTCAAGACTCTAAAAAACTATGTTGATCTCTTTACTTATGAACAAGCCGACTGAAAATGTGTTCTTATAAAAATAATATATACAAACTTATTACTTTTCAAGTTTTTTGACGCCAGGTTAATGATATAATTGGTTAATAACATTTGCCTCTAAGGAATAGTTCACTTTTCACGTTAAAAACATAAAAATTATACGATTTAAAAGGAGATTCATCGGTGTTAAGGATATTTTTTTACCACAATAATATGATGAAGGAAATACTAAACTCCCCCCAAAAAATAATAGAATGCTATCTCTAAGCACCACCCACATATTTCAAGAATACAAAGATCTGGATGTACTTTAAATTTGATCTATTAAAGGCAATGCCTATAAGTTTGGTTGTACTGATGGAAATTATATGTTAATAAAAAACTATATTATTTTTGAGTTTTATTATTATTATTATATATACATATATATAAGAGCTGGGATTTGATACCGCAGATTCGGCATTCGGTAGATTTTATTATATATCTACCGAATACCGAATATCGGATAAGAAATAAAGATAAATTTATTTCTATATCTGCCCTGTGATTTCTTCATATTCATTTAGTATCGGACAATTTATAACATAGGACAATTAAGTACGTCATTTGTTATATTTTTTTAGAGATTATTTGAAATTTAATACATGTTTTTATATAAACATGTATTAACTCGGATTTTGAAAGAAATGGAAGGCAATAGCAAACCAATTATTTCCTTAACTGTCATTTGTTATATGTAGTCCGATATTTAATGCGCTCTCAGCCCCGGAGTTGTTTATTTATTTTGCAAAGTTCAACTTCTTCACACCAGGTAACGTTTCCAGTTCTAAATACCGATTTACATTCGGTATTCGCAGCTCTGATATATATATATAAATGTGTACATACTTATATATGACTAAGTGACTCCTCGTTCTCTAACATTGCCAACTAGATTGATACATGTTCCTCATTGACAGAGACACATTGATAGGTTCGAAAAATAGCCAATGAGTTCCTTTTGAGGAGAAGAGAAGATCGGATTCAATTATTTTCTAAATGAACAAAGAAGTGATTACTCTTTAAGAATATTTTTTTACAAAAAGTAAATACATTAGTTAAAAGTGCTCACATTAGTCTATGTTTAATTGGTCGTCAATTGAAAAGGCATTGAATAGGAGTATATTGGGATTGTAAGCCTGATTTTACAATTGTTAACTAATATCCTAAATATTAGTTCAAAATACCTTTGTAATTTAGACTTGCTCTAAACACCAACATCAAGAAGTCGGCTATTCTTCTCATTGGACATTGGCACCCGTCCTCTGATTTGTTTATCGGTGGATGTAGAGTGGTAAAGTCTATTAGGATCCTTGGGATCGATTGGGATAGTAATCAACCATCCCTATCAAACTTCGAAAGACTTAACGCACAAGCTTTCAGATGGACTCAATCATGGCAAGGTTTTAACTCGCAAAAGCGTATAGACTTATATAATTTTAAACTGATGCCACAAATTTTATATATGGCCACTGCTTTACCTACTATAGGAGAACGTCTCATACTAGAAGAGGAAAAATGGCTAGAAAAACTTTTTTACCACAAATGTGTTCCAACTCTGAAGAGAAGGAGGCCTGAATGGGAGGAGGACTTGTTTTACTACAAAATATTTTACCCAAAGTTTTTTAACGAGTTTTTATTGATATTATTTCTAAGTCACAGATTGAGTGGCAGAAGGAAATATCAAATTCCAGCATCTTCAAGGAACTTATGTTCGGGACTGATTTATGAAATGACTCAATTGCTAGATACTCAAAAGATTGGGCAGCGCTACAGAGAGTGTTATGGATCAGACCACTGTTGTTTGACTTTAGCACCACCATTGACATTGTTCGTCAAAAATACGATCGAATACCGTTTTTGAAGAATTTGTTTTATGGACCCAACCAGCTGGAAAGTATTACTACAAAAAAATACCCTACGCTTCTGCGACATACAAGAGGAATCGGTCTTCAAAACAAGGAGATTCTACTTTCCTTTACGTAGAGCTGCTAATGCGTATATTCCATTGACTCCTTGGTATTTAAAATTTCCTGATAGATCTCCAAAATCCAAAGATGCTATGTCGATTGCTAGAGAACATATGGAGGTTCTTAATTTGTCATGTAAGTGGGAAAATAAAATTTAGCGTTCACTGATGAGTGTTAAGGACGGGCATAAGTTTACTGTTCAACTTCAAATATCGACGGTGTTAATTAAGTTCAACCAACATTGTAAGGATTGTGGCAAAATTTTCAATGACATTTATCATGCTTTTTGTGACTACCCCTCCCTAAAAATTATAAAGGAGTTCATCGAGCTCAATGAAGCTTACATAACCGGCTTTAAGCACGAGGACTTAAAGGGAAATATTCTTTTCGGCATTCCTTCCAGAGGAAATCAAGATCAGGATGAAACTAAGGCCATTGGTGCAGCTCTTCAGAACTGCAAGGCACTTGTCGCCCAGCTCCTAACTAAAGGGAAATTTGTCGATGCAAAACACCTTAGAGCAATTATGATATCTGCTACATCAAGGTACTCTGCTCTGTCACTGAAAATTCCAAATACCAATGGTCCTACTTGGAACTATGGATCCGACGTAGTAAGATATTTCCCCTCATCTTCACCTCGTCTTGCTAGAGTCCTCGCCAGAATCATCTCAAGGTTCAAAAAGCTTAAGAACTCCAAAAACCAGTGATTGTCTTCTGTTTTAATGTATCTTTTTAATATTTTTCTCTGTTTTCCTATAATATTACGTTTTGCCCGTTTACTGTGATTTTACGTTTTGTTTGGTTTTAGTATTGCTTTTTATAATTCCTATGTAATTTGATGTTTTTAAGGTCGTAAAGAGTAAATTAATTTTAAACTACAATGTTTATTTATGTTTGTTTCAACACTGCACAATTTTCCTTTTTTAATTTAGTTAATATATATGTGTATATTGTGTACGTGGTATATACTAAAAAATGAAATAAAGACCTTGCTGAAGAGAAAAAAATACCTTTGTAATTGATCAATTATAATAGGCTCACAATTTCACATTTTTGGTCATTCTCAGCGTTGAGGAAACTAATTTTTGCAAAAAGAGTTCATGAACCTGTTTGGTTAATCCTTTGAATGTCCATAGAATCTTTAAACTATACTCAGTTATGTTTGGTGTACAAACTATTAAAAGTTACAAATAACATAATCATGTTACAACTTCCAAGAATTAGCCCTTTTAAATTAGAATTTCCACTAACTATTCATCTCAACTTATTAAAGGTCATGAGAGTAATTCTCTCATTTGAAAAGAAGTCCCTGCGTTCTAAGAACCACTATCAGGAAGAGCCACGTCATAATGAAGAATTAAATCCATTTTTTGCTTATTTGGTCCAATTGAGTTATACGCACTAAATATAAAAATTACTCAACGAAAGATCTTCAACATCTTATTTCGTTTTTTGAAAATTTGTATGTATAAAGTTCGTAAGTATAAACAAGAGTTTAACTGTACTGATATATGCATATATTTTCCATGGCACTAGAGTTTAAGTTGTTTATTGTTACCGTTTCTCTAAAGTTAAAGCTACTAGAGCTTTTTGGACAAAAGCATATTAAGTCAGATAAGAATTAACTCATACATAATATTCATTTAAAAAAACCTGCATAGTATCGACACAACACGTTTGCCTCTGGACCAGATATGTTTTTTCTTTCTTCAAAAAACTTGGACTAAATGAACTTTACTCATTATCTCACAAAGTAAATACAGTAGTTCAATAATTCTAAATAGTGTTATTAATATACTTTTTGCATAGGGAGAGATTGGATGGGATCACGAAAGTGGTATGATTTTTTGACTATCACACCAATTCGATATAACACAATTTTCATAGACACATGATTTTCGCTCCCAATTCTTGATCGGATACAATCCACTTTTAAGCAGTTAAGATTAAGACAGACGATCTCACTGCCTATGAAGACTTTGGGAGCAATACGATTTGTTAAGCCAACAGGACGTTAAGAATCTTTTTTTAATATGTATGAAGCAAGATTAATCGTATATGAAATGAATCCACCATTTTTCTATCTGATAATATTAGAACGTACCATAAATAGTAATGAGGCAAGTTCGTTATCTCAAAAATTAGACTAGGGAGCTTTTATCACATATTCGTGTACTGAATTGGATAGGGTGACAGAAATGGTATAAATATTTATCATCATTATCACAACTGTACCCATCTTTTCCCTGCAAGTTAAAAGGATTAAAACCCGTCTTCCTGGAGTGATCATCTTCTCTCTTCAGGTTAGACATATAGATATAAAACATTGAGAGCTATATATTGGATTCTTCAGAGAAACACATCATTGAGCCCTATATATCTCTGTCTATCTCTATGATCGACTTACGATGACGTAGTACAAATAACTTTGTTTATATTGGGCACAGGCGGCAGCTGAACGATGTTTCACTGCTATTGAAGGGAATAAGTTCTCTATATCTCGTTATATCTCTATGAGGTTAAATGACTTAAAACACGTCTTCCTGCAGAGATCCTTATTAATATATTTTAACGTTGTAAGAATACTTTTTTTTGGAGCTGTAAGAACTTATTTTTATTATTGAAATAAATAGATGATTCCAAGCCACGTCTGCTTCCACATCTCTTCACACTCATTTCCATGAAATCCATGTACCTCCCCTGACACATGCCCTGGCCTCTCCCTTATCTAGATATAGAGGAAGCCCATTGGGTTCATTATTAATGGTACACCCTTATGGCTCAAAATTGATTCCTATAACACTCATAAATATCCTCAAGAATGATATTCTCACATTACCTACATATAGGAGCAAATAATAAAAACAGTTGACTCTAAAAGTTTTCATATGAAACACACACTTTCATTTATATTATTTTGACTTTTTATTTGGACAGGCCTGCCTACATGCCAATCATGTTTGATAGTGAGTGTATCTATAATAACACTCCATTGAATGAAGGGCAGGATTCTTTATAGCACACACTTTAATTATAATAATGATATTGATAATTAAATTGAAGGGGAAAATTGTTTTTTGTTATTATTTCCAATAATGGAAATCAATTCATCGACAGCTATTTTTATCTGTTTTGAGCATGTATGCAAAATAACCATATTCTTCTCTCATCAAACCGAAATTGAGTTTATGAATGAAAAATAAATAAGTGCACAGTTTTTTGTGCATATTGTGGTGTGTTTTTGCTTGTTAAAGTGAACAAGGATTGATGTATTCAAAATAATGTTACAAGCTCTTGACCAACTATATATACAGCACTTAACATAGACAAAGTATTAAAGAAGTGTATTTTTTGTTTAAGATGTTTATTTATTTGCTAAAATCCATACAGTGTAAAAAAATAAGAATACACCAGAAAGTAGGAGATAAAAAAACATAATCTTAAGACAGTTACGATAAAAATAGATCATAAATGAACATTATAATTCTAAATCACTACTGTCTAAAGATAAAACCATAATATAAAATGACTTATTAAAAAGTATTTCTTATTCAATATAATTTATTCAAAGAATTGAATTAGTTTTCATAAAGCTAGTCGCACAAATATATGAATATCGAACGAAGTGAACTATTTAAAATCTTTAAAAATACCATAAAACAAAAAAGTCTTCCTGTACATTATGTGAATAAAAATAATGATTTATATGCATTTATACCTCCCAAAAATGTTATTACAATATTTCCTTTGGATTCGGTTGGTATACCTTTGACAGCTGCGTATCAGAATGTGTGTGTTTTTTTATATAATTTTATATATTTCATTTTTCTAGGGTGTCTTACATTCCGTACGTTGCAAACGTACATTATATCAATTTTGTACTTTCAAACACATAATAAAAGCAATAAAGGAATATGCCCATAAGGCAAGAAATTAAGAGTAATAATAAAAATAAAAGGGAACTTAAAAGATCTGGTTGATAAAATAGTGGCAGCTTGATCTTCTCAGTCCACACGAAGGGAAAATAAATTGTTTACATTTGTATTCCCCAATGTTGTCGTTTGACGCACTGGAGACCGAACGAAGAGTTTCTATATGTCTTCCGACGAGGCGATGGAGACCCACAGGGAGTCCAGATCCGTCTGTTCTTGATGCATAGAGGACCCTTTGAACCGTGGATACCAGATGCTCAGAATGTATTTGTTTATGACTCCTGATATAATTTGATTTATAATTAATTCATGTAAGCTCCTTGAAAACAAAGACTCTTTACACTGTATAACTTTAAAGTTGTTATTGAACATTTTCATGGCCGGATAAATATAAAATGCGTTAAGTGATTATGCACGCATAAACAATTATTTCTTCTTTATTTCTCATAGGTTTAAATGATCAAAAATATCAAGTCATGCATGATACAGGGGACAGCAAATAGTGTTTTTTTAGATGTCCTTTGAACCAACTCTCCTGTCGTTTTTTGGTCAAAATGACCCGTCACAGAATCTAACTTCACCACAAAACCATCTAAATGATGTCATTTCAGCCTGAATTTTTCTATGACTTTACCTAAATTGCAGAAACTTTGTCATGTACGCATCAAATCATGGATCAAAATAGCATTTGATATATTTGTAACGGAAATTAGCATATAGTGTCCAAGGGTTATTATAAGTGTAGAGTATAAGAAAGTACTAAACAATTCGTCTCTTTCATTATCAATGGGCGTGACACATCAAAATAGGGTCTAGAGGTTATTATATCATATCTACTGGAAGAGAACTCGGATTCCGAGTTGAAAGCGAATGACGTATTAGAAGAAGAGGACGGCAAGGAATATAATCCAAACACACATGAACCTCTTTAGTTGAAAAATTAATCTTTTATGCTGGAAGAAAAACTTTTTAGCCATCACATACTTGAACAAATGTTAAATGTACATCATGGAAAAATGAATGACAAACCGTAATAAAGCTGATTTTGAGATCAATCCTGTATGTTGTGTATCGTTCCAAAGACCTGATTTCAACTTTCAACCTCTTCATCCCACCTACAAAGGAAAATAACCCTGGAGATTACAAATATAAAATATTTCCGTCTCTGTGCAGATGGTCAAAAATGAGTATATATTTATATGTATATTTTTTTTGCTCATTACATACATTTTCCAACTTTATATATATATATTTATATATTAGGGTTGTTCTTATTTTTCAAATGTTTGAAATGTTAGCAACAAAGTGGATTTTCTGTTTCTTGGTGATAAAAGAAGACGACATACAAAGTTTGAACAAAATCGGCCAACATTACGAGGTCGCTCAACGAGGTCAAAGTTTTAAAAATTTAGTAAAAATATAGTTTTCCGCAAATTTCTTCAAAATGGTGGACGTTACAGACTTCAATAATAATAATTAATTTAAAGGAAATTTAATTTATTACCAGACGTATGTTTGATGTTTTTTAATAAAACAAAGTTTTTAGTAAAAACAAAGAAAAAAATAGAGTGTGTATTGTTAGCTTATTTCATAGCTTTTTTGTGTCAATTAACTTCACTCGCCTGTAGAAGATGACTTGTTCGCTTCAGAGTAAAATAGTACTTTTAAGCTTAGTACACCTTTGAATGATAAATCCAAAAATGATCTTGGTTGCATTCTATCAATTCAGAATTCAGTACAATCTGAGTTTACATCATATGATTCAGAGCTTGTATTGACCTATAAGAAATCTATTATAAAAAAAATAAATCATAATGTGTTTCTTAGATGTGCGTCAAGGTATCCTCTCAAAATTTTACTTTGTCTCTGACGCATTTATAATCCATATTATGAGAGTATTTGCCTCACTTTTCTCCCTTCTTTTTTTCTTTCTCTTTCTATCCAGGTAACACTAACAGCAGTTACCAAGTGGTAATTGTATATTCTCATATCAAAGGATCAATTTTTTAGGAGAGTACGTGCAAAAATGTATTTCCTTATTTCTCTTAAAGTATAGTGATTTTTAGAACACCAAACATATCAAATGAAAGCTTGGTACACCAGCTTAATATTTTGGTATACTAAATCATGTCAATTTAATAAGTAGAGAGTTATATGTACATAAAAAACATATCTCGCGTACAAAATGACGTATATAATGGATTATAAATGCGTCAGAGACAAAGTAAAATTTTGAGAGGATACCTTGACGCAAATCTAAGAAACACATTATTATTTTTTTTTTCCATAATCGATTTCTTATAGGTCAATACAGACTCTGAATCATATGATGTAAACTCAGATTGTACTGAATTCTGAATTGATAGAATGCAACCAAGGTCATTTTTGGATTTATCATTCAAAGGTGTACTAAACTTCAAAATACTATTTTACTCTGAAGCGAACAAGTTATCTTCCACAGGCGAGTGAAGTTAATTGATACAAAAAAGCTATGAAATATGCTATCATTACACACTCCATTTTTTTCTTTGTTTTCACTTAAAACTTTGTTTTATTAAAAACATCAAAGATACGTCTGGTAGAAAATTAGATTACCTTTAAATTATTATAAAATTATTAAAGTCTGTAACGCCCACCATTTTGAAGAAATTTGCGGAAAACTATATTTTTACTAAATTTTTAAAACTTTGACCTCGTTGCGCGACCTCGTAATGTTGACCGATTTTGTTCAAACTTTGTATGTCGTCTTCTTTTATCACCAATAAACAGTAAATCCACTTTGTTGCTAACATTTCAAACATTTGAAAAATAAGAACAACCCTATATATATATATATATATATATATATCAGTATATTCTGGGCCATAGAAGCAATATAATCTGTTAAAATAATTTCACAAGAGAAAACAAGTCTAGAATGATTATTTATTATTGTTATTACACCACATCATTTAGTTCCAAAGAGTTTCTTTCAGGTAAATGTTGCGGAGAAACCCAATTAAGGATAATAATTCCTCATAATACCCCTTTAAGCATGCCGAAAAAATCCTCTATAATGATGATGTAAATAAAGCAATTAAACAACCCTTCCTTGACCTAGTAAAAGTATATTTGTTGTTGCTGTGCTTAACTACAGGACGTATATACATATTAGATTATTTTCTTTTCTTCTCCAATAAGGATACACTGGAGCTGCACGTTTTCCTTAAAGTAACGTGATTGGTTGAAGGGAGACCATGAAGGGAAAGATTTATTCATAATCCATACAACATGTCCATAAAATATTATTATTTTTGCTCAGTACATACATTTTCCAACTTTTAAAATATATTTCATATAATCAGTTATATATTTGTATACAAATACAAAATAAAAGACTGTTAATACAAAAATAAAAAATGTTGTAAATGCATAATATGAATGCCAGTTCTAATAACGAGTTTCTAAAATCACTTCATCAGTATCAATCACAATTTTAGCTCTTTATATGCGTTCCAGCAAAACATGGACTATTTTATGCATTTTTCATGTAGTTATATAGATTTGGGAAAATTTAGGACAAATGTTTGTGTTAATGATTTATTGCTTATACTTTTTCGCCATCAAATTTAATATTGGTTGAAATTAGCCATTGTCATGAACCCAAGTTTGGGTCGAAAGCTTTTATAGGTGGTGGGAATGAATTATTCGGACTTGGCTATCCATTCTTCCTATACGGATGTCTTTAAGGCGCCAAAAGTTGGTTTAGAAGTAGCGGAGGCTCCCTTCTCTAGATCACCCTAAATGCCATAGTTGAGGGGTTGCAATTTGGATAAGAGGGAGGCCACATTGACGAGGCCCAGAAGTTGTTTAAAAGCAAGACAGAAGAATTTTCTTCTTTTTTGGGGGGGAGGCTGTTGAATCTGCATGCCTTAATGATGAGTTGGCGGTACCTTCTGAATAGCTGGCCAGTTGAGGCAGTTATATTTTTTTTACTTTCATGCATATCTTTATCTCACTGGAACAGAAAAATTATGTAGCATGTATGTGGACTAATATTTTTTCAACCAACGTTGAATTATTTATTGTTTGGATCCAAGATTCGCCACTTTTGTAATAAATTATTATATTTTTTCTAGTTTTGCTCCACGATGAAACTACAATTAATTCTGAACACAGCTGACAAATAAACAATAACCAACATGGCATTGTTCTCCAAACCTATCACATAAAATATCTCTTATCTTAGTCATTTTCCAAACTTCTTTTGAATACTCTTGATATTTTAAATATTGAGGCTATGTTTGCTCCCTTCACGGCTGAGTTGATAAATTCCATTGTTTGAAGATGAGCTCATAATTCTTATTGAAGCCATATGTATAATAAAAAAGTTAGACACAGTCAACGCCGTCAAGACATAAATAAGTTAAAAAACTTTTATCATATGAATAAGAGTTGTCTGTTGAAGTTCCTCCTTTGGGATGAAGGGATATAGAGATGAGTTATACTTGAGTACGTAATATTTACCCTTTTCGTTAAGTCTTTCTATGTTGACAAAAAATTATGTGAAAAATGTTTCCATATTAGGTCTTATCAAAAATATATTTCATAAACTGAAAGAAAAGCTGCATGCTTGTCGTCTGTATGTTTCAGATGTTGAATTAAGATCATTTTGAAAATGGCTGCCGTCTGCAACAATAAGAAAAAAGATATATTATTATTTTCAAAGATAAGTGGACTTAACGTAAACGTGGAGAAGACCTCCATTCTTCCTATTGGCATTTGGCATCCTGCACTTTCTTCGATTATAGGGGGGTGCAAGGTTGTTGGATCAGTGAATATTTTAGGTATTATGTGGGAAATAAACCGCCCTTCACTTTTAAATTTTGAAGGCCTAAATAGTCAAGCTTATAAATGGTGTCAGGCATGGAGAAGTTTTTGTATACAAAAGCGTATTGACCTATACAATACAAAATTGATATCTCAAATTATTTACGTATCTACTGCGATTCCATCAATAGGGGAAAAATTCATAGAAGAAGTAGATAATTGGTTGAATAAATTATTTGACCAGAAATACATTCCCACCTTAAAAAGAAGAAGGTCTCAACTTGGTGGAGGCCTGGTTTTACTACAAAATATTTTACCTAAAATATATTTAAAAGTTTTTTACAACCTCACTCTGCACCCTGACGTAGAATGGCGCGACTATTTTAGTGACCCTATTATTTTTAAAACACTCATGTTTGGAACTGACTTGTCCAACTACAGGATAGCTCTATATTCAAAGGAATTGGCAACTATGCAAAGGGTAATATGGAGAAATTCACCCATATTTGACTCTAACAGCATTACTGATATTATTCGTCAAAATATTAAACGAAGACCCTTTTTTAAAGGGATAAACGAATCACCAGAGGAATTGGAAAGGATTGCGCTGATAGAAAACAGGCTAACGTTTGGCGACTTGGATGGTTTATCATCATTCAAAACCGGAAGATTTTATTTTCCTCTTCTGAGAGGAGCTAAACAACATATACCATTGACTCCTTGGCATTGCAAGTTCCTCGTTAAAGAGCCCCACTCAGAAAGAGCAGATGAAATAGTCAAAACCCATTTATCCTCACTGGGTTTACCTGGCGGATGGAGGAAAAAAATATTGGTGTCACTTGTGGGAATTAATGATCCACGGAAATTTACTGCCCAATTACAAATATCCGCTAATCTAATCAGATTTTCGGAGCACTGCAAGGATTGTGGATACATGTATGTGGACATCAAACACGCCTTCTGTGATTGTCCTGCTCTAACAATTGTTAGAAATTTCATTACTCTAAATTCTGAGTTCATCCCAAATTTCAAAGAGGAAAATATGAGGGGCACTGTTCTTTTCGGCGGTTTCAACACCGGGAAACGCTGCAAAGAGGAAAATACCGTTAGGGCGTCGCTACTTAATTGTAAGGCCTACATAGCGAAAAAGCTGATGGGAGGGGAAACCATCAATGCGAGAGATCTCCGGTCAATCATAATTTCGGCCGCCGCTCGTTACGTGGCATTTTCCTTGAGGATCCCAATGGTACAAAGTTCGGCCTGGAATCATGCTTCGGAAGTGATCAAATATTTCCCGTCTACTTCTCCCCTGCACACCAAATCCCTGGAAATAATCATCAGACAATTCAAGAAATTCAAGAACAATCAATGATATTTTATACATATACTTATATTATTCTCTGTTTTTTGATGTTTTTAAAATATTTTATCACAAGAATTTTATGTTAAAAATTATTTGATATTTACGTTTATATTCGTTAGATACTATATCGTAAGAATTTTATGTTAAGAATTTAGGTGATATATACATACGTGTGTGTTTTAAGGTTTCTAAAAGGAAAATAATTTTAAACTACATAATGTTTATTTATGTTTTGTATTGAACACAATTTTCCTTTTATAACTATTATATATGTATATATTTTATGCACGTTATAATAAAAATAACCTTGCTGATGGAAAAAAAAAAAAAAGATATATACATTCTTGGGGATAAAGAAATAATTAGTACTCTCGGACTGATGATACAAATGTGCCCATAGACAGCGATAAAGCTATTTTTACAGGAACAAATTTCACACGGCTTAAAACGCACGCCTTATATACACATGCATAAACATGAAGGGGGGGGGGAGAGTCAAGAGTGACGTCACCATCAACAATCGTCAAATAATAGAGCCTCCACTGATCATAGTTGGGAATCTATTTTTTTGGGTGTCATGAAAGCATTCTGGCCTAGACTACAAACTTGTTGGAGATCCCTCGATCCCTTCCTCCATCCCTCCTTCTATCTTCGCGGGACTCCAGTATAAATGCCTTGGACACAAAGAAACGAGTCTCCTCCCTCCCAGTAAGAGACACATTCCCCTCACCTCGACTTCGTGAATGGAGTCCTACCCCTCGTCTTCGTCAGTCAAAGGAGTTCCTTCCCTCATCTTTGTTAGAGAGCTCCCCATCTCTTGTCTTCGTGAATGGAGCCCTACCCCTCGTCGGACTTCGATAGAGAGCTTCCCATCCTCGTCTTCGTTATTGGGCTCACCTTCCTTCGTCTTCGACCAAGGAGGTCCTTCTTCGTCTTCGTTAGAGGGCCCCCGTCCCTCCTCTTCGTGAATGGAGTCCTGCCCCTCGTCTTCATGAATGGAGTCCTACCCCGCATCTTCGTGATTGGAGTTCCGTCTTCCACAACCTCCTCCATATTAAAGATTTATTCCTCTTTTTGGAATTTGCTATTGGACGCCTCAGTCCTGTATTTCTATGAAATAAGTCTCATGATGTCCTGATGAATCTAACAGTCCAATGGACATGAAGATCATAAAATCTCGGTGAAGGAGCCTTGATCATCAACCCTTACAGGACTACCACCCCCCAGACTAACGCACCCCGGACTATCACCCCCCGTGCCATTTACTCCCCTTACTAATATTTTTATTCCATGAAGTCCGCTTATGAAGTTAACAATGTTTTTTGTGACAATTGACCAGTTTAAAATTTGAATGTAATCAGATAAAACAATAATAATACTTTAGCTTGTCATTATTTAATAAATCTTATGCTTCTCATTTCAAATCCTGCAGTAATTGTAACTGATCAACAAACTTATCAAAAATTAGTATTAAAAGTGCTAATTAATTTTTTTTTCTAAATATGTCGTTAAAATGATTAAGCTAATAAAATTTTACTTTAACATGATTTGAAAGAGTTTTTACTATGGATATATGGTCTCTTTTACAAAATTTCTTACAAATCCAAGAAGTTATAGGCGTCACTTTGAAATAAATCATTTTAACTACTTTTTCACTAGTATTTTATAACTATTAACACTTTATTGAATTTAACGTGAATGCATGTTATAAATATATAAATAAAATTATAGTTTAAAATCTATACAGTAAATAAAGTCAATAAAAAAATTCTAGCATTAAAAATCAAGTACAAATACAATCAAAATCTACTGATATAAAAATATCATAAAATATTTAGGGAAATAATGGTTTTCATTCAATTTAAGATTATAATTTTTTTGTAGAACCGTAGTAAAAACTTCAGATAGGGAGAGGTCCTCTCGGAAGTACCGAAAGATGTCACCCGCAAATCGCCAGCTTGAAACCTACGGAATCCTTATGTAGAGCGCCATGTTACGAGCTGCTGCTGATATGAGAATGGCTTTTAGGTCTCCCTCATAAGTAAGATATTATCTTATCAATTTATTATATAATAATACAGACATAAATTAAAAACTACTATAGATGAGAAAAAATATTTTAAACGAATTTACTGTTCCTACACTTTTATTCATGAAAGTAATTAATTTATATTGGATGGCATATAAATTTCATTCACAATTTATTATATTATTATACAGAAATAAATCTCAATATTACTTTAGATGATAAATAAATATTTTAAACGAATTTACTTTTCCGACACCTTAATTCCCCCTCATTCTTTCTGAGGGATTCCAAACATTAGAAACGTTGACCTTTTTTACTTTTCTTCGCGCTACTACAACTCAAACATGTGCTGAGTCGGTCATTGGCTTAATTCCTGGAAAAGGTCATCTCACCCATTTACTCCCCTCTCCTAGCATCTATCTCAGCTTTCATCTACTCCCACCCATGAGAAGCATGTGTTCTATCTCTTGATCGATTTCCTCCCTGATATCGAACTGGAAGTAATAAAAAGTCGCAGCACTAGAGTCGGCCAACTACATCCTTTAAGTTCTAGACGTCCCTCAAGTCTGCCTTGTACTAGCTAAAAGTTTTGCTGAAAATGGCAGGACTCCATTCACGAAGAGGAGGGACGGGGGGCCCTCTAACGAAGACGAAGGAAGAACCTCCTTGGTCGAAGACGAGGGAAGGGGAGCCCTTTAACGAAGACGAGGGAAGGGAAGTTCTCTAATGAAGTCCGACGAGGGGTAGGGTTCCATTCACGAAGACAAGAGACGGGGAGCTCTCTAACGAAGATGAGGGAAGGAACTCCTTTGACTGAAGAAAACGAGGGGTAGGACTCCATTCACGAAGTCGAAGTGAGGGGAATGTGTCTCTTACTGGGAGGGAGGAGACTCGTTTCTTGGTGTCCAAGGCATTTATCCTGGAGTCCCGCGAAGATAGAAGGAGGGATGGAGGAAGGGATCGAGGGATCTCCAACAAGTTTGTAGTCTAGGCCAGAATGCTTTCATGACACCCAAAAAAAAGATTCCCAACTATGATCAGTGGAGGCTCTATTATTTGACGATTGTTGATGGTGACGTCACTCTTGACTCCCCCCCCCCCCTCATGTTTATGCATGTATATAAGGCGTGCGTTTTAAGCCGTGTGAAATTTGTTCCTGTGAAATAGCTCTATCGCTGTCCATGGGCACACTTGTATCATCAGTCCGTACCCTCGTTTTAATCATTTATACATACGTTTTTGGATTATATATATATATACATTATATATTAGGTTTTTTTCGGAAATTCTTTTTCTTGTCACTTTTTTTTGGGGAATTTCTTTTCTATAAAAAACGTCGTCACTTCAGAATTCGAAGGAACAAAATATATATTAAGTCCCGGCCCGGGCCCCGGCGAAAAAAGGTGTCCCTGTCTTTTCCTGATATATATATATATATATAGGGCTTCATTCGTTTGAGGTCTTATAAAATAAGATTTAATAATCAATTTTGCTGTTGAGGGAGCACTTTAGCTCAGTGGAAGCATGCTCAACTGTCAATGTTAAGGATGCAGGTTCGACTTTCGAGAGAGGAAAGTCAATTTTAGCCAATTTAACTAAAGAGACCCTTGGTTGAGGGACTCATTTTAATGCTACAATGCTATTTATATCCGATCGAATAAAGCATCGAACAAATAGAGACAAAAGACATAGTTGAAAATATTAAAACTCTTAACAAAAGTGAAATAATACACACAACATGTTATAATCCATTCTAATCATTTGAAATAACGGGAAAGGGATATATATATAACTATATATTTATATATATATCAGGTCTTAAACTTTATTTTACCAATGTTCTTTAAATGGAACATTTATTTGAATCAAATTTTTATATTCAAATGACGGTTTAAAGTGAGATATTATATAATAAAACTTTTAGCATATGTAGTTTTCATTCATTTAAAACTTTATTATTTTTTCTTATTACCATAATTTTTGAGAAAATTTAGTACAAAAATGTCCGATATTTGGGTATTTTACAAAAAATACATTAATAAACAAGAGTTATTTATGTAACTGAATGATATGTTAATGCTGATTTTATTTATGTGTGATCAGCATGATTAAATTTGTAATTTATATAATATCAAATATATAATCAGGTGCCTGAGATATTGAAGGGTAAACGCAAATGTTCCATTTGTGGAACAATGGACAGATACCGGTCTAAGTTTTTTCAATAGTGCGTCATTTACAAAGAAAAGAAGTTGTACTTTTATTTGTAGATTCCTTTGTTTGCTTTTTTCTTTTGATTGATTTATTTTTAAAAAATTATGAAATATATTTTTTTTCTACGCATTTCTAAAAATGCATATCTAAATGCACTACTTCAGTTAGAAAATTACCATGGATAAAGCAAGTGCTTATGAAATAAAACTAAGTAAAGTGACAACTTTAGCGGAGAATGAGGACATTATAAACTCCTCGGATCTCGTACGTGGTTTGACCATCTTACCACCCAATGCAGCTGACTCTTGTAACCAAGAAAGTGATTGCGAAGATGTCAATGAGGAAAACGAAGAAATCTTTGAGCCTGCTGGAGAAATTGAAGTAGAAGAATATGAATATTCCGAAATTGGCAATAATTCGGTAAGAAAACGACAAATGAAATTGCCGAAGTGGAAACACTGCTCTGAATTCGATGAAAAAATTCCTCAACAACAATTAAAACATCTAGAAAGCTCCATTCTCCAATCCAACATGAGCCCCTTTGAACTATGGAAGATTTTTTTTTCATCCGATATGATAAACCATGTTCGATTTCAGTCAAATTTATATGCCAATAGAGATAAAAACGACAAAAAGTTTTGTGTAACTGAAGATGAAATCTGCAATTTTTTTGGAATTATATTATTATCTGGTTATCATTCATTGCCTCAAGAAAGCAGTTATTGGTCAACCCAAGAGGATCTAGGGATCAGTCTAGTGAAAAATGCTATGAGTAAAAATACATATTATATCATCAAGAAGTACATACATTTCGCGGACAATCAAAATCTCAAAATAGGCGACAAGATGAGCAAAATATCTCCTCTATATGAATGATCAATCTAAATTTGACACAGCATGGAATTTTTCATGAATTTTTGAGTGTAGATGAATCGATGGTGCCTTATTATGGAAGACACAGTGCCAAAATGTTCATCAGAGGGAAGCCTATAAGATTCGGCTATAAAGTATGGTGTCTGTGTGGCAATGATGGATATCCTTATAATCTAAAAATCTATCAAGGAAAAGAAGAAATTGTAGAAAAAGGTCCCTTGGGCAAGAGAATAATTAACCAAATGGCGAATATCATAATCGAAAATTCGAATCCTGCAGAGCATAAGCTATATTTTGATAATTTTTTTACGAACTACGAATTACTTGTGGAGCTCAAAGATAGAGGGATTTTTGCTACTGGCACAATCCGAGAAAATCGAACTTCAGGGGCAAATAAAAAACTTATCGACTCAAAGCTTCTTCAGAAAAAAGGAAGAGGAAATTTTGATTTTTGTTGTGATGGAAAAGTGTTTATATCTAAATGGAATGACAGCGCAATAGTGACAATAGCAAGCAACGGGGAAACCCATTTACCGATTCACAAAGTGTCCCGAAGAATAAAAGGTGGCAAGGCGGAAGTAAATCAGCCACACCTGATTCATACTTTCAATAAAGGAATGGGAGGAGTGGATTTAATGGACCGATTACTCGAAACATATAGACCCAACATTCGCGAGAAAAAATGGTATTGGCCACTTTTCGTGAACCTTTTAAATATTTCAGTGGTTGCTGCATTGAGATTGCATTGTCAAATTTCGGATACTACAAGCAGGATGTCTCATTTGGAATTTCGTAGATATATAACACTTTGTCTTCTAAAATCTTCAAATAAGAAAAAGCAAGAAGTTAATTTTGGATTACCTCCTGACATAAGATTCGACGAAATAAATCATATCATTGGATCAACCACACAAGGACGATGCAAAGTTTGTCAAAAAATACTAAAAATTCTTGTCAAAAATGTAATGTGCGTCTTCATAGTGAAAGAGGTAAAAAATGTTTTCAACTGTATCATGAACCACAATAAAAATCGTTAAAATTTATTCATTATTTTTATGTTCTATACAAATATCCTAGGAAATTAAAAAAAAAAATTGGTTATCCATAATTATCAGTTGTATTATTTCATTAAAATAAAAGAGGGGAAAAATAACGTGTTGGGAATCGTCCAATGTTCCTTAAATGGAACAATGCATAACTTGATATGCCTATGACTTAGGTCAACAATTTTTTCAGGGAATGCTCAAATTAACAATATAAACTCAATCTATAATTATTTTGAGAATCAAACACTAATTTCTAGGGTCGGGAAAATAAAGGTTAAGATTAAATGAATATCTCAATTTTTTTAATAGGTCTTTATTTCATTTGTAACAGAAGATACAAAGATCTCAATTTTTGGGTTAACCAGCAAGGGATTTTTTTTGTAAAGAGACTTTCAGAAAAGGATCTTACTGCTTTATATTATTTCCTCGTCTATCAATTATAAAGCTGTAAATACCTCCAGTCACTTTTCAATGTGTGAGGTCCTTATAGTTCTTTTTTTGATATATGTTTTTATAGACCTTAACTGATTTATAATATGATTGCACAAGGCCCCCCTATCCATCAAAAACGAATGGTTCATGAATTGAGTAATCGATGAAAGTTTTGGGCCATGGGCATGTTAGCTAGTAAGTCCTTCAGGAAGTATAAGAAAGAATGCAATAATGATTGTACATTGGCACTTAGGATTATGATTTGCCAAACCTACGAGAATTTCTGATTAGCATTTAAATATATGCCGAGGAAGATATACTTTGTTATACGGAAACAAGGTATGTCTGTCATGAGTCATGTAGCACTGGACTTTTGGATTCTACGTAGTCGTGTAGTGGAAAAAGATAAAAATTGAGACCAAAAACTAATCCATAATATATTTTTTATACTGTCGACAAATATTTGTGAACAAATGCTGGTTAAAATAATGCTATATTATTGGTTAACGCACACTCACATATTTATATATATACATATATTACATAATTTTACTTTAATATCATACTATGTTTTTTGGAACCAATGTTTAATAAATCAAGTGGGAATGTGCGTCATAAGTAGCGTCTTGGATATAAAAATAATCGTTATAATAATAGTAATAAATTTTCATTATTTGTGGAAGTCGGATGACAAAAAAAAATCTTTTATATTATAAAGCATTATGCTTTCATTTGTTCATGCTCCTACTCACTAATTTTTTTAGGATAAATGCTCTTGCTACGATCATGCTGAATTAATGTTAGTTCAATTTACGAAAAAGTTAATTTCAATGAATTAATTTCAATTTGAATCGGGTATAAAATACATCATTGAATAGAGTGTGCTAGATGAAAGGGTGTTCAACTCACTATGTTGTGAGCTCAAGTTTGAATACAGTGAAATGAAGTCCTTATTTATCAATATTCATGGAAAAACTAGGTTTTTCGTAATATATGTATAAAACTGCTTCAAGACTAACTTAATATTTATACAGCAACGCTATTCGATCAAATAGGCCAATATATCATTACAAAAAAAAATCTAATTTAGACTTTAACTTATTAATACACACTTGATTTTAATATAAGTAATTCATGAAGGTTTCGGAAATTGATTTAATACAGTTTTATTAATTGCACATCACAACTATCTTATTCTAAAACAATTACTACATCACCTCCTCAATGAAGACTCATTGTACCAACTACGATCCTTGGAAGTATTGAGAGATCTGATGCGTTTTTACTCCTACCATTCCGATGGCCATCTACTATGTATTCATCGGATTTTACAAAGCAATATACAATTTCTCAATACAAAGATGTAAACACTTTTATTTTATACAATTATGACATTGCCTTGCTCTTAATTTGATTATTTCATAATTACAAAAAACATTTCATTTACCTATCTTGTTGAAAGCAAGTTCGTTTTAGAAATCTTCTATGATTTATAACTATGAATATACAAATAGGAACTATAGTTTAGAGGTTTAAATTTACATTATGTTGTTTATTTTATATTTTAAATTTGTATAAAGCTTTTGCAACAGGGAAAGATGATGGCCTTTTGTGCTTTTTGTGTGTGTATGTGGTGAAGCAATAACCGTTTTTTTCCTTCAAAAGTCGTAGAGCCACAATGCACATAGGTATGTAGATAGGAGGATAACAAAATAATGTGTCTGTATTATTCCTTAACATGAGACAGGTCCTTCTTCTTCTTCATGATCAATGCCGTGAAGAGGCACAGGATACGTATGCCTGCTTGAGTCGGAACGATGATAGTGTAAAAGGAAAAAACAACAAGCACTGAGTCCCTAATTGATGAATGTAATATCATTGATAGATCATTCTTCGATAATATCATCAAAACCACATACGATATATATATATATATATATATATAAGTTAGCAGCATGAGTTTGAGCTACTGTAGATCGGAGGTCGGGTAGCAAAAAGATCCAGGATTCGTTAGTTTAATTTATAAAAGTCCCAGCTTTAACTAACAAACGATTACAAATGAATGACAAATCGACAAGTATGATATATATATATATATATATTCATATATATATATATATATATATATATATATATAATATATATATATATATACGAGGGCTGGTCAATAAGTCCGTGATTTTTAAATGAAACAAAGTTTTTTTGACAAAAGCTAATTTTATTTTTCAACATAGTCTCCTTTGAGCTCTATACACTTCGTCCAGCGTTTCTCCAATTTTTTATCCCTTCCAAAAAATAAGATTTCTCGAGGTCCTCAAAATATGTATTTGTTTGTGAGATGATTTCATTGTTGGAATAAAATCTCTTTCCGGCAAGCCATTTTTAAGGTTCGGAAACAAGAAATAGTCACTCGGGGCTAAAGTCTGGAGAATACGGCGGATGAGGGAGCAATTCATGGCGTAATTCGTAAAATTTCGCCATGGAAACAACACATGTATGGACTCTTGCATTGTCTTGATGAAAAATAACTTTTTTCTTGGCCAAATGGGGTCGTTTTTTCTTTAAATCCTCATTAAATCGGTCCAATAAGCTGATTGCGCCATTCATGGTCGATTGTGAAGTAAACGTATCCGGCACCCGTGTATTGAAAAAAGCTTTTTCAGGCATAAACCCACTTTGGACTTCTTCGATTCCAATGCACTGTTTTGATTATGCTCCTGTTTACTTCCAAATTTCAAAAAAATCGATATTGAACAAACAACATTTCGAAGTTGTAATAATTGCGTTTATGGTCGATCGCGGCACCCATTTCAATAGCTTTTTCATAGCCAAGTGATCTTTCAAAATCGAAACATGATTGTGATATGTATGGCTTCACAATATATATTTTCAATCTGTCGACCAAAATATCATGATCAATGTTTTTGTAACGACTTCATTGCGTCCAGAGCTTTAGCATATATGATTGAGAGTTTGCTTTTTCTGAAATATTTTGGTAATATCAGCGATGGTGCAATCTCAAAAAATTTATGATTAGCCACCAAATTCAATTTTTTCCATTTTCTAATGAATTGTGAAATTGTTTTTCTATGACTAACAAACACAAGTTGTGTAAAGATGTCAAACTTAACAGAAGTCAGTTGATACTGAAGTCATGACAGGAGCAGTGTTGACAGTGTAATTATATTTACGGAAATACAAAAAAGTCACGGACTTATTGACCAACCCTCGTATATATATATATATATATATATATATTCATCAACCTAAAGAATCACATAATTTTTCATGTGGTACGCTTTTTTGGTTGAAATAACACTTAATCATCCAAAAATGTTTAGCCAATTTTGTTCTATGGCATGGAGATGATATAAATAAGGATTACAGAAGTACATTTAAGCCATACTAATTATATTAATAATAATGAAATTAGTGGGCTTATGAACACGTACAAAATGGTCATGAACCCTTGGCCCAAATACACTAGGCTTGAACTGAATGTAAAAACGGTGTAGTCAGAAGACGTCATCAGTTTTTTTTGGTTTGTTTGTTAAAGGGTAGAATCCAATAATATGAATTGAGGTCGTATCTTTGATCCAAGGCGAAATCGAATATACGATCTTAGACCATACCCTACAACGCACAACCACTTGAACCATGTTTGTGTTTCATACTACCAGGGCAAGCAATATAAGTATGGATTATTACGTTATGTATGTAGGTTCAACTGACGAGTGGTATTTTTTAGTTAGGCTTTGTAAGATTATAATACCGTATTTGAATAATAAATAAACTGCCAAATCAAAATAACAAGCACAATTAATTTTAGTTTATTTTTACGCAATTACATAGTTGCTTTAAGTAGCATTGTAAAAATTATACAACAGTAAAATAGTGCTTCTTTAATGGCAATCCTTTTTTGTGGTGAGTGTCTGTTACTAAAGGTACTTTAAAGTGTCGTCTGGTTTTTGTGTGAGTGTGTGAATATACAACCATATACACTCATAAATGTATATACATTTATAAAATAATGGTATTTTTATACCCCTTTTTCTTAAGCAAAAGGTTTATTTTAACAATATGTTTCTAACTGCGCACCGCATATTGTTTCTCGTTTTCTTCTTCAATTAAATAAGAAATATGGGGGAATATTTATTTATTTTTCTTCCCAAAACTTGCTTTCCTCCAAATATATGAGGATTTTAATGATGAAGCCGTTTCAAATATAAGAGAGGGGAATATAAATGAATGAATTGGAATTTTCTATGATTGAGGGGAGGCTTTATGCTTATATCCTAAGATAGGATGAGGGAGCTCTCTTTTATGATCCATATAAAGCTGATTATAATCATTTACAGTAGTGCAGTAAACCATATATATGTATATGTATAGAGCTTTACATCGAAAAAGACAGTGTCATCATTCTGGAGGTTTAATCCTATTGAATAAATAATGAGGTTTTCTAGAGGGATTTGTGTTGATTCGGTGTGTGTTTCTGGGATGTAAGGATTAATGAATTAATTTCAAAAATAATGTATTAGTAACTAAAATGAATGTTCATATGGTTCGTCTAATTTAGTGGGTGATAAAAATTTGTAGATAGAGTAACATATTGTTTTTAATAATAAAAATGAACCAAATATCTCAAATCAATATGAGTTTTACACAATTTGGCCGCTTTACTTTGGAGTTTCATATATAATATTGTATTCAATAGGTTTTGCCAAATTTTATTCAATAAGATCACTAATAACGATGACAACGCGTTACTGTTTTTTCGTTGCTAGAGTACACACAATTGTCTGATATAAAAAATTAGCTAAAAATCTCAAAAACTATATATAAATCTTACACTATTTGGCCACTTTACTTTGGAGGTTCATATCTAATACTGTATTCAATAGATTTAATCGAAATTCACTCAGTAAGATCACTATGAATGATGAAAATTTGTTTCTATTTCTTCGAATATAGATCTACATACATACTTTTATCGAGTGATTTGAGAAAATGATATTAAAAAAGCAATTGTAATTTCATACAATTTAGTCGCTTTACTTGGGAGGTTCATATCTCATATTGTATTCAATGAATTTAGTCAAAATTCACTCCGTAAGTTTAAACAAATCTGCATTTTTTAATCAATACACCAAACCTCTTTTTACGTCAAATAGGATAATACATTTTGGTGTAAAACTTGGGTTCACTAATTTAAACGAACACTTTATATAACGTAGCTCAGAGAAAGGTTGCTCCACTCCACATGTTAAGAGCACAGGTTCTACTTCCGAGAGAGAGAGCAAGATCAATTTTCATGGTTTATTTCAATGATAGAATCTTAGATTCGATGGACTAATTCACATGCTAGTATGCTTATTTATATTCACACAGATAGTACAATCCCACAGAACCAAATAAACAAAAAAAATGATTGATAATGTATGCAAATTATAATTATGTTATTGGATATAAAAAAACTACCCCCGGCATCGGTCTTTATTAACAAGCGGTGTCCAATGGATATAAATAGATCGTTAGATTTATGAAATATCAACCAACTGAAGGGAGTGTCGGTACAAGTATATTTTAAAAATTCTACTGTGCAATTCATTTTAGAGAAAAACGAATTTTAAAATCAAAATAGACTCCATTTTTACTGCTACCAAGTGTCACAAGTCCTGGTCTTGGTACCGTTAGTTAAGATGTTGTTTTTTACTCAAGATGATCCGTTCAAGTGGAAGAAATCTATCACTGGTAGTAACGATATACCAAAATATCCAATAAAAATCAACACTTGTTCCAGATTCTCTCTTTCTCTCTCTGCTCGTCTCTGTCCCTCTGCTCCTCTCTGTCCCTCTGCTCCTCTCTGTCCTCTGCTCCTCTCTCCCTCTGCTCCTCTCTGTCCCTCTCTCCTTTTCTTATAAAAATACAATACTAGATGGGGCTACAGGGGTTTGTTTCTCGTTTTTCAAAGAGACTATGTATACATATTTGTATATAAATAATTCCTTTTTTTAAATAAATCATAATTTAGATCAGTTAAATGGAGTTGTTAGTTGTTTGCTCTTCGTATACGCAATTATTTTAAGAAATATTACGTTTCTTTTTGTGTGTTTTGTCTTGATAACGAATAAAACTTCACATGGAGCAGCGATGGAGTAATTAAATTGATATCACACCAAAAATAATTTCCTGAGGATCAACGCTAAAGGATGATTAATCAATTTAAATGTTAACAAATAAGACAAAACGATCTCTTTGAGTACATGTCATTTATAAAGCAATTTGAAAAAACATCAACGTATCATTTACCCCATTGGAATCACCAGTTGCGGTTTTTATCATATTTGGTTTAGATATAATCACAAGCCCTTCATCCAGAAAGTTCTACTGTGTATTAAAACAGACGCTCACTATAAATATACTCATTTGGTTCCTCGGTTGTAAAAAACATAAAATATTTAAGCAGAACTGTTAGTTGGCCGAAATAGGCCATTCATTTGGCTTGTGGTATTGTTTATATGTCTTTATCATCAGAAGCTATGTTTTTTACAATATTTTTGGTTAATTTATAACGTTTATTGTGATAAATATTTTTGTTCTTATAAATGTCTATACTATTCGTTTGTCTATGACGCTCATTTTTCATTTTAGAAAACAATGAACAACTTAATATTAATACAAATTAAAAAGCAGTTACTTATTTTTTCTTTCTCGCTATGACTTTTTTTTCATTTCTAATTCCATCCAAGGACAATTACCCCCCTCCCCCCTCTCTCTCCTTCCCCCTTTCTAATCTCATAATGATATAGTATGAATGAAATAACCATGAGGTTTGTTTACCCAACTCCTCCTTCTAACAATATACATTCTTTTTTGTAAGACGATTAGTTCGGCCCACTTTTAGCTCTCGAATTCGAGAGCTCTTGATATATATACAAATATAACTATGCATTATGTATAATACAACATTACTCAAATATATTATAATATGTTTTATATATTTCCATACAATGTCAAAAGATCTTTGCTGAAAGTATGCTCAACTTAGTTAAAGATATATTTCCCAATCTTTCTTATAAAGTTAATTCAGAGTAAGCATTTGGGAGTACCATGTGAAGTAATTACAAACCCCAAATCTGCATCTATAGCATTAAAGGCGAAGGGAAAAAATACATCCTAAATTATATTTAAATATTTCCAAACGATACTTTTAAATTTCATTAAATTAATATTTTCCTCTTGCCTATTTCTATTGTGTTAAAAGAATTGTATGGACGAATACATTATAAAAACTTATAAGCTGTGTTCGATACATATGTTACTTTGTGTGTTATACCTATTTGTGTATATTTTTATGATATAAAAGGATGCCTTCACAATGAGAAAAAGCATTAGAAAGAGCCAAAAATTCTACAAAATACCACAAAAATCCTTCAGATCCAAATCCTCAAAGACGCTTGTCGAAGGCATTCTTGGTTTGACATAACGATATCGGTACAGAGACAGGTGTGCCTCTCCTGGCTCCGTCTTTGGCCAATGCGTTTGCAAATTCATTCCCAGTGTTGTCGTCGTGTTCTCTTATCCATCCAATCGTTATAGAACATGCTGAGCTGTTTAAGGCATTTTTACAGCCGATAATTTCTTCTGACAAAAGATCACCCCGCTTCATCTCGAGACTGTTGATGGTTGAAAGGCAGTCAGAAAGGATGAATACCTTCTTCCCTCCTAATTTATCTCCATGAAGATGAAGAGAAAGGTTCTTAATAGCCTCCACTTCAGATTGGAAAACCGTGTTTGTTTCATCGAGCTTCAAGGTTCCTTGGTCAAGCACAGTGTCCCCTTCGTCAAAGCCCAGCTGGCACCTGTCTGATTATTGATTCTTGAGCCGTCGGTATAGCCAACCAGATCAAATTCCTTGATGCACCATGTTTTTTGCACTGCATATCTCACAGTGCCAGACCAAAAAGGTACGCGAGGAGGGGGAGTTGGAAATCATTTCGACGTATACCTATATCTATCTAGATATTGTAGGTGACCTCTACGCAAATGGTCGAACCATTTGAGTGGATTTCCTTCCTTGTCCGAAGTCTCATCATGCATGCACGTTCCATAACATAAAGATGAAGGGGCATAAGCCGCAAAGTATCTCCATTGTTGCCGTAGGAATGGACCTAATGGCCCTAGTGATACTCATGAGGCCAAGTCTCTGCAACTTGCTGAACTCATTTTTATAAATCTGCTTCCTTGAAGCTTTGGTGCAAATACAATAGCATCGTAACTTACAATGGATCTGACGTTAATCTCGAAACGAAACATTTTGGCAAACTTTAATATGCTTGGGGAGGGATTTGTTCTTGACCAGGTTTTTTATTTGATTTAAGGCTATTAATTGTACTTATTACAATTTTTTGGTCAAAGAATTGTATGTGGGGATTGTTATGACTGTGCGTCGGTTCTGGGCAATTATTGTAAGTGGCTTTTGAGTCAGGGAAATGCTCCTCTAGAAGAAGCTTCAGGCTATCCTTTTCGTTCATACGATCACTCAAAATACCCACACGGACATTTGTATGACATATGTACTTTATAAGGTTATTAACCTAGTTCAATATCTATGAATTAATTTTTTTCTATTGACTGCGAAATTCAGTCGTGTTCTGATTTGAATCTATTTTATAAACAATAATAACTATAACAGGAACTACCAACTAATGATGGGTATTTTACAACCAACCCCTTGATGGATAATTTTTTCTTCTTTAGAACTTTGAACATTGATATCGTTGATAGATCAACCCTACCGAATCCCAGTTCTGGTAAAAAATTATATCAAATTTCACAGTTAATCGTATAAGGATTTAGACTTGGTTATCCCAAAATATATTTAATTACAAAGTATTATCTTCTTAATATCGATTAAAACGACCATTTAAATAAAACTGGTTTTTTGTTTAGCTCCTAGATTGGACCCACCTGAACGAAACTTAATCCTTTATTAGCCGGTACTGATACTTTCTAGGATATATATTTATTATTTAATATTAGTTCATATATTTTTAAGCATTTAAATGATTTAAAAATGAAATCCTTGAGGGATAAACGTTGCTTCCCGATCTTTCCCTCAAGTGCCATCCTTTTCAAATAAAACTTGTAACTCAGAGTCTATCGTGAAAGTTAAGAAGTGTGTCAAAACAAATTCAAAATTATATAACTCCTCGGTATTCCAACAATTCATGAAATGAATTCGAAAAAAAATTGCTTATAAAAGTAATCTGTAACCAACAATCCCAGCAAGAAATATATATTTTTTGATATTTTTTCTTGAAACATATCAAAAGATATATATTTTTAAAATATTCTAAGAACCTTAATTATAATATTTGCATCATGGATTTAGAAGGTGCTTAGAAAACCTAGGAGAATTCCTCCCCTCCCTTGTTTAAAATTTTTAATAAGAAGGAAATTCATTGCTTACAAAGTTAAGTCATTTTTAACACATGTAGCAACTTTAAGGGTAACCCTTTTCAAACATCAGAGGCATTATATATATATATATATAATATATATATATATATATATATATATATATATATATATACACAAGGCGTCTGAAGTTTGAAAGGGTTATCCTTAAAGTTACTACAGATCTAGAACACATAGGGGAGAAAAGGGGGATCAAATAATTATTCTTGGGAAAATATTCAAGTGATTGACAAAGCTTTTTCTTCCTTATCCATTGTACATAGTTGCTGCAAACACCCTTTAATCATGCTCTAGTTCAATATTTCAAGGAACTTTGGAATGGCTTGACATGTATGCACACAAAAACCTCTTTTAATACCCCTTTTACTTAATTTACCCTGGTCCATAACCATTTTTCACTTTGTTCAATCATTTAATGTTGATTGTATTTCCATACAGAATATTCTTTTCGTGGAACTAATATCATGACTTAGATAATTTGATTTACGGAGGACTTTTTTTATTGACGTAAAACTTTATTCCCATGATATTATATCTTATAATATTCACAAAAATACATTAAAACGTCGTGTTATTAACAATATTATCAATCAGAAAAGTAAAAAATTAGTTAAAGGAACTCGAGTAGATCTCATTTTATATATAAAATATTGAGTTTTAGTGGTAATAAAATTAATATCTTCTTGGTACAATTCATTAGAAAATACGGAGGACTTTTTGATCAAATGATAATACAGTTTATTACATATCGACTCAAACCAGCACTCTTTTTGACTTACATATACGTTGAATGAATGGGTCATTCGTAGTTCGTCCCTTACTTGGCACTCAATAACTTTTTCCGCTCGTAGAAAAAGAAATGTACATGCAAAACATGCGGTTGTAGTGCCTATTGATCGAATTTGAACAAAGATTTTTGACAATTGGTTACAACGGTTGTGAATATGAAAAACAATAAAACCAATATTTATGAAAACTCTTCTCCTTTTTGTTATAATGTTATAAATATATATGGCGATTTACGTAATAACTATTTTCTTGGCGTGTAGGATTCAATAAAAAGAATAAGACAACACAAACAAATCCCCCGATACCGAATATCCTTCTATACAATGCAAATATATTAGTTTGGTCAATATAACGATATCATAGAGTAGTTGATTGAGACGAAGCTAAATGAATAATTTATTAATATTAAAATATTATTTCATTTGAATTTATTCATGGTTTTGTGCAAATAAGATCTTAGGTAGAATGATATATTATTGATCATAACGTTTGAGCCTAAAAAGACTAATGAAAGTAAGTTCATAGAGTAATTACAAAAATAGTTGATATATATTGCTGATTGTACGGAACATTGTCTTTACACTTTTTTTGAAGATATTTTTTGGAATAATAACATTTGATATTGCTGTATGATAATGGTATGTTATATGATTAGAGAACAAAATAAATAAAGCTGTATGGTAGTAGTACCAAAGCATCAATGATGGGGCATAAAATAATATATATTATATTTACAATATCCTAAGAACTGAAATACACTGGAAAAAAAATATCACTAAATTAAACAAAAAATACGAGATATAAATTTTGTATATTCACTTGTGATTTAATTATATGTGAATATTAAAAAATATGAAACTCTGAATCATATGCAATATTCAAGGACACTTATACATTTTAATTAAAAGAGTTTCTTTGAATGAGAAACATGTTTTTCTCACCCACGAAGTTGTACTCCCTGGAATGCTACCCCCCGCAAATCTCAGATCCATGTTGTTAGTCATCTCTATTCCCTTCTTTTAACGGTCATGTGTACATGAAATCACTTTTCTCGTATGACATTTGTCACGAGATATTCTTTTTAGGGGATGAGAGGTATGGACGAATTAAAGCACCCTAGTGTGTAATGCCCCCACAAGAATCGAACGTGAGGAATAAATATATTGACAATCTTCATATTACTAGAAATGATTCTTACGACCACATCTCTTATAATTTTAGATGGTTTTTTTTTGTTGAAAGATGCCAGGTTTCTCACATTGTATTAATCTATTGTTAGATTTAAAATGTTAATAATATTTGTTAAATATTAACTTTTTATAAGTATACTTTTAGGAGGCGAACTTTTTTCATGTTAGCTACTGAGCGTGAATGACTTTCCAAACTTGTAATTTTTTTAGTTCATCAATCATGTGAAATTGTGAAAGGTTTCTGTGTCACTCTTAGAGTGTATAAATAAACAGGGGTAAATGGTAAAACTGTACCATTTTAACCATTGGAGGCCTATAACTATTTTAAATGATTCTTATAGAATTTTAGCAGGCGTTTTAACAAAGCAAATAAAACCCATTTTAAATCATAAAATTACAAATGAACAAAAGGGCTTTTAAAAAACCGCAAAATTACTGATATTTCTCGAAATATTATAACGGCGATCGAATCGGTAAAGAATCGTAAAAAGATCGGGGCTCTTATAGCAATAGATTTTAATAAAGCTTTTGACTCCATTAGACACGACCATATTTTACAATCGGTTAAAAGGCTCCTTCCCAAGCGTTTTTCAATCCTGTAAGAGCAATGTTGCTCAACGGCTCCTCCATAATCTCTTTAGATGGCATCAATAGTGCTCCCATTCTTCTCAAACGGAGTTGTAGGCAGGGCTGCCCAGTTGCTCCTCTTCTCTTTGTTGCTGCGTTAGATGAGTTGACGAAGACGATGTCAAGGAAATACTTAGGGGTTGGTGTTTCCTTCAACAATGAAAAGCATCTTATGACTTATACGCCGACGACATTATTTGATGATTGAGGCAAACTCGGAGATACAACTTATTAAGAGGATAAATAAATTTTATCATTTTTGTTAAATTTGAGCACAAAATTGGCCTTGCTATAAATAAAAGCAAAACTGCTATACTTCCATTGGGATCTTGGAACCCGCCCAGCTCTTTTTGGTCCAGAACTGCAGGGTAGTTGAGTCTGTTAATATTCTTGGCATTGAATGGATGAGAGACAGAGTCTCAAAATTTAACTGGGTACAAATGAACACGAAGATAATGGTCAAATTAGACTTTGGCGAAACTTATCTCTACAAAAAAGAGTCGACCTTTATAATTCTCGTGTGGTTCCATTCGTTTTGTATAGGGCCACATCCATCCCATTTCTTGCTGAATTAGCACTTAAAGAAGAAGATTGCTGGTTGGGGACTCTTTTTTACAAAACATATCTCCCTCATTGAAGCGTCCCAAAACCTGTGTATGAGGTGGGCTTTGTCTTCTTATTGAAATTTTGCCAAAATACTATCTAAGAATCGTGCAGAAAATGGGTGTATTTTATAACAGGGACTGGAGAAAATATTTTACGTCTTCGCAGTTTTACAATTGGTTATACATGGGTACTCTTTTAACTAATCAGGACTTGGAAAACTTTTCGCCTTTTTTAGCTTCAATTCAGAGAATTTTATGGAAGTTGGAACCCTCAGTTCAATTGGACACGACAATAGATATTTATACCAAAATAAAGACAAAAACCTTTTTTTTAAGATTTGGTGGTCCTGTCATTTTAGAGCGAACTGCCTTAACACAAGAGATTTTTACTGCCCACGATTTGGTTGTGAATTCAAGTTTAACATGGCAAAGTTCAAGTTTTCTCTTAAACGTTCACTTAGTTTTATGTGCCCTTCCAAGCCATGGTTTTTAAATTTGAATGTGGTAGGAAGAGTTATGATGGAGCGTGATCTATATCAGAGTCCTACTTAAGTTTGCTTAACCTTCCCTCTTCATGGAATAAAATAATTTTACAATCAACTAATGGGATTGATGATGGTTCTAAATTTACAGCTCAATTACAATTTCAGGGATGCTTTTAAATTTCAGAATCCTTGTATTAATTGTGGATTTTTATTAAATAATATCTTACATACATTTGCCGATTGTCCCATTCTTCAAATAATTAAAAGATTTTTAAAACTAAACATGTGTCAAAACGGCAATATATTTCCGAATATTTTAAAAGCTCTCATTCTCTTTGGAAATAATAAACTTTTAAAAAATACCCCCCTAGTCACAAAGCAATTCAATGTACATTACAAAATATAAAATCTTCTTGCACTAAAATTAACGAATGCCTATGTAGTCGAAGAAGACCTAAGGTCCATCATGATTGGTGCTTCAGCTCGCTACGCTGCTCTCTCCATCAAAATCCCGGATTTAGGATCGCCAACGTGGAAGTGGGCTGGTGATATAATTAAATATCTGCCTGAAAGATCAAAGCTCTACATAAGCACCATCAAAAGTATTTTAAGAAGACATCGTGGTTTTTTAAACCAATCCAATAAATGATTTGTCCTTTTATATAAGGTTATTCTTCAGAGCAGTAAATTTGAACTACAATGTTCATTTATGTTTTTTGCAACTGCCCTGAATAGTTTTACTCTGTTTCTGTATATAATTTTAGTGTATTTAATTTAACACTGTATAAAATTTTGCAGTCAACCGAATAAAATGTTTTTAACCGAAAAAAAACTGTATATCAACAAGGCTTTTCATTTGTTTAGTAGATTGCTCATAAAATACTTTATTTATTTATTTAGCCTCTTCCTTTTCATATGAGCTTGCATAAAAAAACTCTATAAATATTTAATTTAGTCATTAATATACATTTTGTTATTATTTATACATATATAGATATAAATATTTGTCATTTTTTATTGTAGTTTTCCTATAAATGAAAAAGTTATAAACATAATGGAAATTATCTTTTTACTAAAATATTACTCCAAATAAATGAAGGGTTTGTTGATTTGTAGTTATATATTTATTTCTGTTGATAATTCATATTTTTATCATTTGATTTTAAGTTCAATAGGATTTAAGAATGTACATACTATTCTAATATACTTAGCTATTAACTGAAAAGAAAGCAAGTTTTCTGGAGCAACTTTTCTTCAGTATTTTTTGTTTGCTGCCGATCCAGCTAAAATATATATATATATATATATATATATTCTTCACCTAATATAACTTTCAACTGTTGATGGAGTGATCCCTTTGACTTGAACTTATTTTGAACACACTTTCTTTTTCATATGGAATAATTTATAGTAAAAGAAGTACATTGTAGTATGTTAACGTTAAAGGTCTTACTCTAAGTAGGGTAAGACATTATTCTCCCAAAAAGCATTTTCCACTTTTTGTGTTTATGCTGAGCACTGGCACAAACCCTTCTTTTCCTCTAAAAATAAGAAAGCAGTCAAAAGGGAATACTTGAAGGGGATAAAACTGCAAAAAGTCCTTCTTAACCTTTTACTTAAAAAATTCTATTGGTTTCCATTCTATTTTTTATTATACCGGGTTTGATGCTGAAATAAGAAATATTGACCATTAATGGCACTGTTTCTTTTACAGTTTACTTTATTTTAAAAGCAATAAATAAAAAGCTAAGTTTATATTTATATAATCACATGAAAACTATTATAATTGAAAGTTATATTTTAGATTTGTCAAATCGTTCGGTTTGATAATTAAACTGGATTTTGGAAATGTTATTATTATTTGGTGAAAATACCACTGAAACCCATATATTCATATCTTATGAAGAGATATATATCAGTAGTCGGTATCCAGATGTGTTTAATCGGTATTGATAGACTTATTAAAAAATTCACTGTCTGTAGACAGTATTCTTAGTTTCTAAAAAAATAGTATTTTTCCTGGGAACTGACAAATCTTCTGCGACCGATTGACAAAAATCAAGTGATCGGTAGGGATATTAGGTGGATTTAAAGAAAATCAAAACAAGTGTAACAGGTAGAAAAATACATCACCCTTACTACTGATCTACATATCATTAATCGGTAGTCCAAGCTTGGGTTATAAGGATAGAAAATAATATACAACTTCAAGCTTAGAACATGATCCTCGTCTTAAAATGAGTGTGAAGAACAAATATTCTAAAATGAAGCACAATAAAATAAATGAATAATAAGAGAAACTCAAACGAAAGTTTCTTAATGAAGTGAAAAAAACAACAACAATTACTTACTACGAAATATCAATTTGAGGCATATATATATATATGTTTCAAGATATAGATATATTACAGACTACGAAAAGCGAAGGACTGTCAGCGAATGTTAAAAGTCCAAGAGGATGAAAACACAAGAATAATTTAAAAAAATTTGCCAAAAAACAAACAATTTGATTTGGCATTGAGTATGATAATTAAGATACCAATAAAAGAGTCTTTATCAACAACCCATGGTCGTTACAGTATATTAATTGGTGGAAGGCTCTAGATTCTTTAAAATATGTATACCTATTTTGCTTAGTGTTATTTTTCTCATAATTCGGAGATATCTATAGATTGGTTCCTATCAGATATTTATTTTTAAATGTAACATAACCTAAGCATCGTATGTTATACGAAATCCATTAAGACTTGAAATAATAATAACTGCATCCCTGATCAATGTCTTTCTCCAAAGCATTCGTAAATAACGGTTTACGAATAACGAGTCTTTTTGAGACCATATTAAGTGACAAAGGATACCCCAATGAAATCATATTTAGACTATTGTCAAAAGCACCAACAAGCTTGAAGGATGCAATTGAGGTGTTCATAAGTGAAATATGTAGATACACTTTTAACTTATTTTTGGAAAATAAATAATAAATGAAATTTATTGGTCTGTACTTTAGAGTTGCACCCTGTAGATGCCCTACAATGGTTACTAATGAACTCTCAGAATCTGCAATGAATGAACCTTCAGTATGTAAACAATTCCCTTTAATTATATGGTAAAATGGTGTCATTAGATATTTTTTGAGGTTAATCGAGTCCTCTCCTAGTTTGATTAAAACGTTTTTGTTGTTGTAAAGAAATAAAATCATTTTTTATGACTTGCAACACCAATTAATGAGTTTAAACCTAGTTATCCATGGCGATTGACTATCTAAAAATACTTTTTAAATATAATAATGTTGGATATTCCTTTTTTATAGGATATAGTTATTTATAATATAAAGTATCTCAAATATAAAACTATGCTTTATGAATTATAATGTTTGTATGATGTATTTTTTTTACTTATTAGCATCTGTTTTAAATTTTGTTACAAATTTTATGATGAACTGTTGATTAAAAAATATATATTTATAAAACTATACTTAAATATCCTGTGAATGTGACAATTTAAATAAATTTTTAGAGCTTTTACAACAAAAACACCATCCTCAATAACATATATGAAAGTAATAGTAAATAATGTATTAAAATCATTAAATTAAAGATATTTTACGACTATTACTCGAGTTTTCCAATCTTTCACATCTTTTCATTAATCCTGGAGTGGAATTTGACTTCTTTGGCAGAATATTTGTCAAATAGAAATACCAACTATGAAGTAAATCATCCTACCATATTCGACTGATCTCCACTCCCAATCCTCTATCTGTCAAATAACTCAAAGGAAGTTTCATTTCAAGGAAGTACTGTGTATCTCTTACATAAGTTGAAAGAACATAAATAAGTATTTTGAACCATTAAAGCCTTCAAGGTTTTCATTTCTCGAAAGAAATACATATTTTAAGAAGTGTTGAATCAAGTCGGATGACAGAGGAATACAATGAAAGAAAATATTTTTTTAAAGAAACTATAAAGCGTTGTCATTCTGTACCAAGCATATAATTTTTACTTGGAGGTCGTTTTAATTTTTTATTTATGGATCACGTTTAAAAATATAGTCTGTTTAATTGATGATTATATATATATATAAAAAATTGTTATGATGGGTTTTTGAATGTGGCGACGGCCGCATTACTATATTTTGCCTTATTTCCATGAAGAAATGCACACATTTACATAAGTAAACTGATACGAAGACTTCTGTCATATAATTTTACTCAACTTGCAAAAGCTAAATAAATGAAATAATATGTCGGCCATTATTATTGGTGTAGTCATGGTAAATGCATATGCATAAAAACAATATTTAAAGGGATATATATTATATTTCTATATAACGAGACAATATTGCAAATAGCCTAAGTCAATCCTGATATGCATAAAAGACCTCCATAACAAAATTAATTGCACATAGTTCTTTTGAACACTAAGGTTCTGATTGCTAAGAGATTTACAACTAACCTACCATCTATACAGAGGAATTCAAAGGGATTATCACCGCTGTTCGGATTGTATCTTAATTTATCAATACGAACTCAAAAAGCGGTTCAGTGATTGGTAGCCAGAAAAAAAATCTTATAAAATTAAATACAACAGTGAAGTTGTCAAAAAGTAATTTTAATAAGGTTTTACTGATTTTCAAATGAAATTTATGATTATCAATTTATCAATAATAGTTTGTAGTATTATCATGTTTATAATTTTCTTATATAATATATATATATATCAGAGCTAAAGCTCAAACAAACATCAATCACAACTTTATGTTCAATTTTAGTATAGTTGTAAAACTGTAAAGTGTACCATTGAACTATAATGTTTGTGATAAATATTTTTTTAAAGTTATTCTTTGAAAATAAATATTGGATGAATACTTTTCAGATTTTTTCTTATATTAGTTAATACCAAACTCCAGCATCCTTTATTTTTTCAGAGGGGGAATACGATTTCCAATGCTTGATATCCCACACATTATTCTATTTAAAATAGAAGAGACCCTTAATATAAATACACTTTTTACCGTATAGAACTACAAAAAAGCTTTGTTATATTATGTATCCTTTAGTACAAAATACAAATGAGGATATTAATTTTCTAAAAACTATGTTGTATGGCTCATTTATATTATGTTGTCAAATAAATATAATCAAATATAGTTTTTACGTGCAGTAAATAAATTGCAAATAAGCCGCTATCTAATTAGTAATATGTATTGTAATGTACAAACTGTTTTGTGCTTCTTTATAAATGTGTTATTTCCAACTAAAATCTAAGCAGAAGCATTCTTCGGTAATTTTAATGAGTAATCCCTTAAGATGATTTTACAAAAAACCGTTAATTTGGAAACGCAATATAATATTAAAATAGTACGAAGGCAATGGCTTTTGCTGACAGCAATTAATGATATGCACAATTTACACAATAACATTATATTTTGAGACTGTTGCCGACTAATGTGGAATATTAAAAGGGATATCTGATTGGCGGGTCTAAAATAAAATATATACATATATACCTAAATAATATATGTAGTATATATATCTATATATATATCAGGAAACGACCCGGTTACCCGGCCCGGGTCCCGGCTGTTTTTTGAGTGCCCCGGCCCGGTGTCTAAAAATCAAAAATTATTTTTTTCCAGTTGACACTTTTTTCGGAATTATTTTCTAAAAACGTCGCCACGTTCAGAGTGACGAAGGAACGAAAATATACTGAAGTCCCGGCCCGGTTTTGGCCCGGCTCGCTTTGAAAAACTTAAGGTCCGGGTCCCGACGAAAAAATGTCCCGGTCGTTTCCTGATATATATATATATATATATATATATATATATATATAATATACAGATATATGTATTATATAATATATACATATATTATATTAAATACATATATATTAGTATATATAATATATATCTATATATATATATATATATATATATATATTATATATAATATATATATATATATACATATATACTAGCGAAACGACAAAAAACGTTTTAGCGAATAACATAAACATGGCGATGACGAATTTTCTGGGAGTTGACACCCTACTAAAACACTCTTTGAGCTCTCAAAACTATTCACTGAAAATTCCGTCAAGATCTAATTAGTCCTTCGGTAGATACAGGGAAACGAACGGACGAACGGAATTCTTTTTTTATTAGTATACATAATATATATCGTCAGTAGAAAAACTGCTGTACTGAATGGCTGAGGCAAATGTACATTTCTTAACATTGCTTAGAAGTTTTTTACAATCCAAAGAACAACCTCAACTCTGTAACGGCAGTTTGGGGTGCTTTTATTTCTTTTGAAAAACGAAAAATTTAGCTTCTTCATCCAATATAAACTTATAAAAAACTTATGAATAATAAAATATTTAATTTTATATGGACTAAAGATTTTATGTTGTGGCAGGCGACAATGCCATGAGTATTTAAAATATGAATTTTACATTAGTATTTAAAAAAATAATTCTCAAATGGGATTGGTTGAAAGAATAAAGTGTGAATTATAATAGACAAGCTGTTGGCATTATGAAATGAAGCAATACTTCACTTGCAGATGTTGGGATGCGAACATTTAATCAAATATATAATAAATTCATATCTAAAAACACCTATGGTCTCTTCTACATGGCCTACATCAATGACGTCATTGTCTAAACCTTTGAATGGACTCCCTGAATATCACATATTAATATCATAATGTAACTCAATGGATAAAAAAATAAGTGCACATTTTCTTTGAAAAACTTGTAGAAAACCAAGAAAAGAGTTACTAAAAGAAAAATATTTTTTAAATATGTGAGAGGGTTTTTTGCTAATTTATTTCTATTGAATTGTAGATTCAACTACATATAAATAAGAATTAAATAATTGAATTATTCAATTGAAGCTAGGATCTTATCAATGAGATTGACCAAACTTAGCCTTCCCCTCTCGGTATTCGAACCACCGCCCTCAACATTGTGAGTTGAACATGTCTTAACGTACTAATTGTTGTTATTTTTTATAGGCGTAAACTAAGTCAAGTTGTAGGTACTCAATATCCGAATCTTATTTAATAGGTTCCTATCTACTTGCATTGAATCTCCCACCTTTATCCATTAATATAATCATTCCTTACTACCTTCATAAAACCAATCCCTAGATGTACGAAAATATAGTAGAGTGATTATATGTAAATGCCGTTTTTTTTCTTCAAATGACGACTCAAGATTTTTATTAGACTCACGAAGAACAAACTATATCCTGGTGTGGTCAACAGCGTACCGTACAAGGTTAAAAGAAAAAAAAACCAAAAATGTATCATTTTACAATACCTACTTAAAACAACAATCGACTACAAGAAATCCCACTTATTTCAAGGAGCTTTCAAGCAAGTTATTGGATAATGTTTCCCTAAAAAAATGCTTTCATAAAACAAAGAATGTTTACGCGTTATTCTTCTCTTATTGATAGCATGGTAAGATCTTCCATGTCTTTACATGCAATTAAAGCCTGTAAAGCCATTATAGAGATCTCTCATTCATAAAATATGAAATCTTATTCGAAAAGAGAATAAGAGCATTATTATTATGATTCAAATTTTTTGGTCTTGTCCTTATTGGGCATGAACTGATGTACAGCAGTAATAACATAATGTTGGTTTTCTGGAGCCAGTAAACAAAAAAGGAATTATGGCATATGATGGACAATAATCAGTTCATGGTTCTGATATAGTCTGGTCCAAAAAGATCAGGAGATCCCCCCAAAATATAAAATCAGGACCAATGATTACATTCGCCATATTATACATGATTTTTAACTGATATTAAGATTGCTATAGAAATGGTTGATGGATAACATACAATATTCATAAGATATATGTTTTAACTAAGAGTAGAGAAAAGTGGTGTTTCTAGAAACGTGATTCCTAAGAAGAAGGAGACCTCTCTAATATAACATATTATTTTTAATTTAATAAAGCAACTGCTCAAACTCATGGAAAATTATCTGTCGATAAATTGATCATCACTTTAACAATCGGACAAATAAGAGGGGCAAAAATTGAAACAATCATTTCTAGCAGTGAGTTTGTGAGAACAACATTTTTCAAATCCTTATAAATGAAATTAGATAATAGCTAGAGATAGAAAGAAGATGGTGGTTTTTGAAACATAGTTGGTTGGAACAAAAAGGAGAAAAAATTATTTAATAACATACACACATACATAATATATATATATAATAATTTTAATAAATTAGGTTTTGTTTTGTAATCTTAATCTCTTATTTATTTATATATTATGCTTTTGATTTAAATTAATTTATCACTTTAGTAGCTCTAAAGCTAGTGCACATGACCCAAATATATATATTACACACACAAATATATATAATCGGTCCTTGTGGTCTATGTAGTGTGTTGTAGCAATAGATTCCAAAGTCATTCCTTCCTCAGGCAGGGACAGAGTCAAGTCCTGAAGGACACTGGCCTCCGCAAATGATTGAATGTTCCATGTAAAGGCATTCCTGGAGACTGGAGGAGGGAATGATACTTAAGTGTAATGGGCCTATTTTGAGCAAATATGTCTGCAGAACCTTTCCTTATTTAATCTAATGACCCTTAACTAATATTAAATTGACCTGCATGGAATTGCACTTAATGTAGTTTGGATTATGGCTGGTTATTTTTTTATCATGTTTGAATGAAAAATAATCGTTTAATTCATGATTCTCCATTTATAGAATTAAAACAATAGATATGCAATTATATCATCATACTGTTTCATAGCTTCAAATTAATTGTTATCAAAAACATCTATATCACTACGTTTTTATTACTTTCAGATATTCGAGATGCCCAAAGTTATAGATCCGATCCGTCTCATCCACGAGCTCGGAAACAGAGTGTGGGTTTACGACTCACAAAAATAATCTCTATGCTGTAGGCTGTGTTCAAAATCGTTCAATATTAAAATTAGGAGCAACCTCTTCCATCAGTGCGATCCAATAAACACCAGAAACATCTTATCTCTTCAACAAAACACAGACTATTGAGTTGGAGGAACAGACTTCATCGGTACACGCCCTACTTTTACCATGGATCTGACAAGAATGATGATCGCCTGCAACATCCCTTTGGCCAAGGTGGAACAACCTGAGTTCATCAACTTCTTCGAGAAGCATTGCAGCAAGAGACTTCCAAGCTGGAAACGCTAACAAAGTGTATGGAGGAGGAATGTGAAACAATTTGCTCCAAGATTAAAGAGCAATTGAAGGAGAAGGATATTTTTGTACAGGCTGACGAGACGACTGATTCGCAAGGACGGGCCATGACTGCAATCATGGCTGGAACTTTGAATGGAGTCACCCTGGAACGTCCGTTTTTGATTGGTCTGAGCGATGTTACTACCATCAATAATCAGAGTCTCCAGTTAGGGGTTATCAGGGCTTTACGCAAAGTCCTTGGAAGTGAATTGGCTAATAGGAAGCTACGTTTTTCTCACTGATGGAGCCAGTTATTGTCTCAAGGCTGGTCGTGGACTGAGGCAGTAGTTTCCTAATTAATACAAGTTACCTGTATAGCTCGCGCTCTCAATCGTGTTGCTGACCTCGCTAGGACGCAATTTCCGAAAGTAAACCATCTCATCCCGGAAGTCAAGAATTTTTTGAGAAGTCATCGATTAGAAAGTGCCACTTCGCAGCTTCCTTCAAAATTCCGCTGCCGCCCGAACGGTGATTAGTCGTTAGGGAACTTGGTTGGAAGCTGCCTTCTATTATGAGATAAATTTTCTGAATGTCAAGAAATTTGTGGAGGAATTGAAGAACGACAGTGCTGCAATAATTGAAGCCAAAGAAATCTTTGAAGATGAAGAGATCCTTACTCAGCTTGAAGTCATCAAAGACAACTTCACAATACTTGTGAAGGCAATTAAGGCTTTGCAAGAGAGGCTTCTCTGGTCGAGAACTCAAATTAATAGAAGAGGTCCAGACCACTCTCACACTGCAGCCTTTGCCAACAAGTTGAAAGAGTTGCTGGATAAGAATCCGGATATAGGACAATGATGGAAACAGCAAGTTTGTTGCATAGTGCTAAAAAATATGATGCCAATACCTTCTTGATGGCCAATGCTCCGATGGTGACATGCGTCGTGGAAAGACTTTCTCTGTCCTTAAAGGATGTCAACTCTCCAAGAGAGGAAGATTAACGGAGGCTCATCTTGAAGATATTGTATTCATTCGTTGGAATGGCCAACTCATTTGATAATATCGTTCCATGACCATCAAAGGGTTTTTCGGATCAGACGTTTGAATAAATGATGATAGAAAATTGTTCCCTCCCTCATTTTGCGAACTATGTTCTGATATGATAACAAAACGTTTTAGTTAATAATGATTTTAGAAAAACTTAGGAATATCATATTTACAAAAATCTGGTGCTATTTTTTGCAACAGTAAGTGAACGCAAAGTTAATTTTTCAAGTGACTAAATACTATGACTCTCGAAAAAGAAAAATGTATTATATTATTATAATACTAATATCTATATATATAAAGTATCACTTTAAAGTATTGAACAAATAAATTATTTTAATAGAATTAAATTATTATATATACTAATAGCCATTAAATGTAATCGACAATTTAAAAAAGTAACATTCAAATAGTTTCAAGCTATAATTTCATTAAGGATTTCTGTGATTAACTCTTATAGGATTAATATGGAAACAACTCTGCGTTCAGAAATAGTAAACGGCATAAAAAAGTATTAAGAAATGTTCACATCCCAAACTATCACTTCTAACCAATATACACAAATAGTTTTACCTTTTCATTTTTAAGAAATTATTTATTCATGGCAATACAAGGCTTTTTCGGTAATTTATTTAAAAAATGCCAATAACATTTTAAAAAATAATCCAGAATTAAACCATTTTTTATAGTATGTACTGTTATTTGAAAGTAGTTGGCGCGTAGAACTTTGTATCACTACTGTCGTAAAAAATTGACAACACAATATTTTTATCTAAATAGCGTCCTAAAAAAAAACTCTTGATTGCAAATTGAAGGGGGTCAATACAATGAATCAATTTATCTATTCTTATATTCATTTAAATTTTTTTAATTACCTTTATTTAATTTCTATAAAATATTCTCATTAATCAGTAAATAAAAATGTGCTATCTTGCTAATCATACGTAAATAACCGAAACAAACATACTATGCGAGTACTTACTGGATTATTTCTCGTATTAGGTATTTAAACTCAAAAAAGGAAAGCCAACTTCATTCCTTCAACCTCTTAATGTCTCATCTAATATCCAATACCTCGACCCTCCTTATACGGATCCGTATATTCTAAATAAACATCCCTTTAATATACCTTGATATGATGTAATTTGTTGTTAGTCAAGAAGGGAACTGATAATTTCTCAAGACAACATTTAATTGAATTATCTAATTATTATTTTCATTAATTTGCGAAAAAAAATCTAAGTACAAGGAAAAAAACTAATAAAATAACATATGATTGAAAACAATACATCTAAAAGGCATGTACGGTTATAAATTCATTCCACAATATCATGTTTGTCAATATTTATCTTTGAAAGGAAAACTTATTTAGTTTTATTTATAATCGTTTCATAAATATAAGATATTACAAAAAATATATATTCATGAAGAAAATTTACTTCTAAGTATTTTATTAAACAAACAGCAATGCGCGATGACCCTTTACACTGTATTAAATTTGTAGCTGCACTTCTTCATCCCATGAGGATCCAAAACAGACAGGCTCATAATGAGAATGTCTTGTAAAGGTAGGTTGTGCGATTAGAAAGGGAACGGAATGCGGGTCAGAAGAGAGTTATCATTTAAAAATAACATTCTATCGATATTGAAGAAATATTCTGTTCTTTGTATATATTTTTAGTGACATTTTATCTACTTTACTATATGTGACGAAATATCTCTAGATTATGTATACCTAAAAAACTTAAAACACTCATGTATATATATATGATATCTAAATGGTAAACAATTTAAATTATATGGTGCTATAAATAACTCTTCATATTGTAATAACACAACGTGACTCCATCTACTTCTTCAGGGTTTCCATTATACTTTTGCCTCTCTCCTTTTCCTCGGCAGTAGCTTTGTCCTCGTAGTAATTTTTCTTTGAATTTGGAGAAAATCCAATCAGGTTCCGAAACAGACAGTCTCATCATGAAGGCGTATGTAAAGGAGTTGAGAGGTTAAGACCCCCAAAGTTGGGGGAAGGACTGCCCTTATTTGTCTAGTTTTCTTCATACAACTCGAGGTCGAGAATGAATTGAATTATACAACCATCAATCAACGAGTTCGATGAATATTTATGTTGCCCTCACCACCAACAAGGCATGAAAAGAAACAGCTGCAGGCGTCGGCTT
>CP045894.1:16042391-16083060 GCA_013387185.1 Caligus rogercresseyi
TATATTCATTAATTATATTAAAGCATATTAGAAATGTTCCTTATCGATGGATTGTAAGAATGAAATTTCCCTCTATAGTTATTATTGAGTCATTTAAAACGTCAAATAAAAACCATAATATACAGTTTTGTTCTATTTACACATTCACATTATCACTGATTATATATTATGACCATATTTCTTTTGGCCATTTATTATGTATACCTAAAGTATGACTCTAATCCATATAAGATAATTATTCACATATAAACTTGGTTTGAAAGAACTTTCAAAGTTACTATAAATGAGATTACATCATACTCTTCATAAGGTTCGAAATGTGACGTAGTTTAAAAAGGAATGAACTAATATAATCTAATTGATACAGTGGATTTGTATGTATTATTTGAAACTTTCATAATAAATGAAGACTTCTTAATACGTAAACATTTAGAGTCATCTTGACGTCAAATTACTAAATTTTAATAATAGACAAAGCACTATTAAATGTATATGGAATAAATGGTAGACCTTATATATATATATATATATAGGTATATATATATATATATATATATACATTATTTATCCTAATTAAATTTCCTATATAAATGATTATTTTGAGTCCTAATTAAACATCAAATCAGATCAACAACTCTCAACGTGGGGACCACAGTTAGACCCTCCAATCGAGGAAGGGCCAACATTTTCTCAACCTCATTGAAAAGAGCTTAGATTCTATGTACTAATTTTAATACTCCGAAAGTCTTATTATAATCCTCCCGATGATCCTTCCGAGGAACCAACAAAGGTCAATAAATCTTAACCTTAAGTCTTGAAACTTTATTTTTATTGCATAAATACTTTTTATCAGTTAAGGCCGTATTAGTTTTTATGGAATGATTGCTTAAAAAATGTGTGGGTAAGCCACTCACATTTCATTTTGACTTAATTATTACCAAGGAAATATATAAAAAAGAGTAATATATTTCCTGCCTTATCTACATTTTTTTCTACACAACAAGTATAAAGCCCTTAATAGGGAATGATATTGGCAACCATGGGACAAAGATGGTGAGGGAGAGGAAAGGGGTGGAATGAGGAAAAAGTAATATATTTTTATTATTTTGTTATTATGCACTCCGTTTTTTCTCTTATTCGAAGTCTTTTTGATATATATTTAATGTTATATAAGGAGTTGAAAGATTTATAGTTTTGAAAAGCATGAAAGGGGGCCTGAGTACTCAATGGTTTTAGCCTTGAATGCTCTACATACATACCTACTGTATGTTCGTATAGAGGGAAAGATCTATAGTACGGCGTCTAGATAAGCAAAAACCTTTTGACGTCATGGTCTACGAACATGAACATAGATATAAAAAGGTGATTGGTTGAAAGAAATGGAGAGGGTGTAACGCGAATAGAGCGGAGCAATTACTACTCATGGTAGAGTTGAGTGAGATGGATTTTATTGATCTCCTGCCTGCAGGTTATATCCGTAGGCAAGATTAATTAAGATCAAGAACCTGCTGGGTGTGAGATTAAGAAGTGGTAGGGTAGACTTGCTGTTACTAAGCAAGTCAATCCCGCTACACCCAGCTCCCCCCAGCACCTCAGCAGTGTGGATATATACATATTTTTTTATATATTTAAAGATAATTATGAATGGGATGGAAGTGAGAAACAGCGAAAAGCTGTGTCGATGCCCTTCCTCCCGAAGTGGGTACTCAAAGGCGGCTGTCAGGGGGAGTGGCCTTGGATCCTGAGACGTCGAGGATCCAAATAGCTGCGGGGATCCTGAATAAAAAGGGCATAGATCTCTCCGAGCCCGTGACTCCGAGCCTTATCCAATGGAGTAGAGAGGTGGGGGTGTTCTCCCAGTGGTCGACCGTGGAGAGGTCATCCAGCAAGGGCACGGAGAAGTCCGTTGGGAAGATTTCCTTCGCCGGGAGATGGGTGCTCCAAAAGATCGGCTGTCGGGGGGAGTTGCATTGATCCTAGGACGTCGGGATCCGAATAGCTGCGGGGATCCTGAAGAGGAAAACGTAGGATCTCGGCCGCGTGACTCCGAGCGCTTATCCAATGGAGTTGTGGAATGGAGCCTCCTCCTCCTCCACGCTAACGAAGAAGTCCGATTGGACCTCGTGAAGCCGGGAGTGTAGGAAAAGGGAACGATCCGCGGGCGTATTCCATTTTCCCTCAGAGAGCGACTGAGGGAGTCGGGGTCATATTTAATGTAGCGCGAAGGAGTTTGGAGATATGACTACTCATGTAGATGTTGAGTTAGAGTGTATTTTATTGATCTCCTGCCTGCATGTTATATACCCGCAGGCAAGAGTATTACGATCAAGAACCTTGTGACGTGTGAGATTAAGAAGTGGATAGGTAACTTGCTGTTTACGAAAGAAATGGAAGGGGATATTTAAAAAATTGACATATATAATAAAGTATCCCTTTTCTTGCAGCTGTTGATAATGAACATTTAATCAAAGAAAAACAATATCATCCTAAATAATAATAACGGTGATATTGTATTTTTACCAAATAAATGATAAATATTTTGAAGGTGCAAAAGCTGTTTGTCTTTTTTTTACTGCAAAAAATGTAAAAGCAAATCTAATTATAAATGGCATAAAAGAAGATGAAACAAAGTAAGTTCATTTGTATCTGCATTGAAGGACACTATAATGAAACTTGGGATTTCTTATATTTTAAAGATAAGTATGATTTTAAAACGAGGCACATGAAGGTATAATTTGGTGATAAAAGGTGAATAGTATAAAGTAATAAAAACATGTTAATTACTTTATGAATACATATATTTTTAAATGTTATTCAATGTTTTGTGTTCCACTCCTGTCAAATACCGAAGCTTCCCCCATCTTACAAACATTCAATATGTATATCAACTCCGAGGGCAAACCCCTTACGTAGAAAATTATCTCACCAGAGTAATGAAAGACTACTACTCTATGGTTATCAGTGGTTTCTGTGACAACTTTTTTCAACTTGCAGTAAGAAATAAGTGATATGATTTGTGCGATAACATAAATAACAGAGCTGGGATTTGGTACCGCCGATTCGGTAGGTTTATTATATTCTATCGAATATCGATCGGTGCATTAGATAAGAAAGAAAGAAAAAAATATGTATGTATCTGCTCTATGACTTCTTAATATGCATTTGTATCGGACAATTTATAACAAAAGACAATTAAGTACATCATTTGTTATAATTTTTTGAGATTATTTGAAATTCATACATGTTATCTTTATATAAATCATATATGCACTCGGATTTTGAAGAAAATGGAAGGAAAGTGCAAACAAATTATTTCCTTAACTGTCTTTTGTTAGTCGTTATCCGATATTAAATTCGCTTTCAGCTCCAGAGTTATTTATTTATTTTGCAAAGTTCAACTTCTTCACACCAGGTGTGAACGCTTACAGTTCTAAATAACGATTCACATTCGGTAGTCGCAGCTCTGCAAAAATAATGATAAGCAACACGACATTCGTCTTCCATTCATCAAATTTATCGCTTATCATTAATCCGTTTGAGGAGTAGCGATAAGCGATAAACGGTACAAAAATGACCTCATACATACTTATCGCTGATCCCTCACTTTTGCACAACTTTGTTACATTAATATTACTCTTTACACTCCAAGATAAGAAAACATAAGAGTATTCTTTTCATATACAGTTATAATCCATTCAAAACTACCTTATTTAAACAGAAACCAATGACGTCACACATTAATCAAATGTCTCTTCTCTAAACCATAGACACATAACTTTTGATAGCTTTAAAGTCGTAAATACCCCACATGAGTGGACTAAGATCTCTTCATTCAGAGTCCTGCCTAAGCGGCCTCTCAAGGAGCGTGATACGTCCTACGTGACGTGAATATTGAGGCGGACCAGGGCTTAATCCCTGCCAGCCTTGTAGAACATACGTACAACATTTTAGTGTTAAGGCGATTAATTACGATTTGTCAGTGAGGAGATCCTCTGATTGTTGAAGTATACGAAGGGGAATAACATGAAGCAAGGGAGGCTTGATTATGTATAATAAGAATAAATCCTGAATGATAGCATCACCTGCACATCAAGAATGACTATCATGGCGAGAAATAAAGGAGTTACACTTGAGAAGTAAGAAAGAATCACACCTTAGTATTATGAGTGTATTGTTTCAATGACTGAGTAATCAGGTATTCAGACATTCATTAATACCCTTTCCAGGATATTCATTGTGAATTTTATTTATATATCACTTTAGAATAAAATATAATTTTCAAACTCGATTACCATTTAGAAGAAAAAATATACCAATATAATCCAAAAATGAGCTTTTATTACCAGTATGATTCGTTTCAGTAGCATTCTCACGAATATGAATAACATCAAAACAATACTTGATTGAATGAATGATATTTCTTTGAGATTGATCCATATTGACCTTCATCGATTCTACGGCTTCAAATTGAGAGTCCGTTTGAATTATTTTGTATGATTGAAGGATTTAAAAAATAATGCTGGTCATTTTTGACGACTTTTACAAGCCTTTTTCATAAGATTAACTATCTAAACTTTATTTCGAACATTAATTACTTCAACGCCACAAAATAAGAGTTTAAAGACATTATGTGTAAACGATTTGCAAAGAGCTACTTTGTATGTATAAATGAACGAAAATGATTTGTTTTCTTAAGAATTAAAGAGATATTCTGAAAAACCTATCATACCTGAATTTTAATATAATCACATCCCAAGACGGTAATACTAAATCATATAAATTAAGATCAATTAATGCCATAGAATGAATAAGAATATGAAATTATAATAAAAACTCAGCACATATGGCGGAAAAATGTTTCTTGTTTTTAGTCAAAAATTGATTTTTTCTTTTGTCAAGATGTTGAAAGATTTTTTATAGACAATTATTTAGATTCTCTCACTCATAAGTATATACTATAAGCTCTATATAATCAATCGAGTAAATATAATCGATAATATTTTAAAAGTATAAATATTATTACGTCCAATTTATATATGAAATGAACTATAAGAAACATTGCCATGTTTACTGAGATAATACGATACGTGTTGCACTAGAAGTAAATTATTTTATTTTTGCCGCTCAAATTCAAGCCACTTAAAGCCTTTTTATCATGCGTGTCTCAATGAGTCCTCCCTTAATAAGTCTAAATTAGCCTCATAACATGTTACCGCAAGTGCATTACGAAAGTCTACAAAACATGAACAAAAAAAAACTTATTTAACCAATATAATAATGACTCATGCCATGACTACGTTAGGCTCGTGGAATTCTCGACCTAAAACACGAAAATTATATGGGATATAACAGTATGAACAACTTAGAATGAAAATAATTAGGAAGGTATTATATGTATGTTACTCATAATGGTGGTCATCTGATGATAGTTTGTTTATTTCATTGATATATACTACACATTGAATCGGAAGGATAGTATAGCGAAGTCCGGCGAAGGTAGTTGCACCATTTATTGACATACTAACAATAATTAACGTCTGTAATTTTTTTTTTTTTTTAAACTATCATGTTCGTTTATTATGTAATAAAATAAATACATAAAAACCAGAGCAAATGCGTAATAAACATAATTAAACATTTTAGTTTAAAATTTTTGCTCTGGGGTTGAACGCACAAAATGAATAACACATAATATCAGGTAAGGCTGAAATTAACACAATATTTTTGGGAAGCAACTATTAAGAATTTAAAAAGATGAACATAATAAAAGTAATTAAAAACATAATAAAATTATGCTAAGTGCTAAAAATTACTAAATCTTTTTGAATTATTTTTATAAGTCTTGGTGTTGGATGGAGAGGCTTGGATAATACTTAATTATCCTTCCGGCGGACGGAATTTTTGAGTATCTAGATATTACTTCAGAGTAATAAAAAAAAATATATATATATATATATATATATATATACATTATAATGATAAATGAAATATCTTCTTAATTATGTTCTTAGAGATGAAATATCCTTAAAAAAGTTCAGTTTGTACGTGAAGTTAGTTTATTTTTTCTTTCGAATATTAAAAATTCATTATATATATATAACATTATATATATATACATTGTATATAATGCCTTCTTTAGCGATTTGTATAAAGTATAAAAGCTTAAATAAATATTTTATTCACAGCCATGCTTGAAATAATTATAAAAGTAGGCCTTGTCCACAGTGTCACAATCCAAATAAAATACAAATTCTCCATAAATACGCCTTGATATCTTTCCACCTGAAAAAAAATTTCATACCTAAACCCTGGCTTTATTTTTTTGAAATTCAAATTAAGCACCAAATCTTAATCTGTAGGATATTTGAGCCCTTCTTCCGCGTCCTTGAAGACTCATATTATGATACAAAAAAAAAATTAAATACTGAACAAATAAATTAGTTTCTCCGTCTGTAGTTTCTCAACAAGCTCATCATTATATTCCTAGAGCAAATTGATTTCCCCAATTATCTTAATTCATTGCTGTTATTAATTAATTATTGAATACTTTTCATAGAACTCACAAACTTATGCTGCTGCTGCTGATAGTAATGCATAAGAGGCCGCTAATGCAGTACTGCAATTAAAGCCTGTTTTGTTTTCTGCATATTAAGCCTATATTAATTTATAAAACCCTGAAAGAATACAAAACAACAGCTGTACCTATTATATATATAATTTATATATATATATATATATATTATATATATACAAGCAGAGTTGAAGATCCAGTTGAATCGTTGATTCTCCTGGTAGAGATTACGATATTATCTCTTTTAAGAGAGATGACGACTTAAATATTGAGATATTATTTTATGATGTTGTACAAACTATTTATTCATAGACGATTAATATTCTATATTTTGGTGAAAATGATTTCATTTGTGTGTTCAAGGAAACAAATGGGACGAGATGTTTAGCTTACATTGTATTTATAAATTATACATATATAACAATTTGATACTCATCTGAGAAAAAATCGAACATAATTAAAATAGTTTGAATGACTTCGTCATACCATCTCCATATGTATGTCGTCATCCCTTTTAAGAGATATAACCCCTGATCTCTTCTTGTAGTCAATATTCTTCTGATATAGTCACGATTGTAGCCACTTCTAGGAGAGGATACGATCGTGATCTCTACAAAGAAAGTCAATGACTCTACTGGATCTCCATCTCTACTGCGACATATATATATATATATATATATATATATATATGAACATACAACATTGTTTTTACCAGTTTTCCTTTGAGGATAAACCTTTGGTAAATAATATTCATTTATTTTCCTCCAAAAATAGATCGGATTTTTAAAAGAAAATATAAGATATATTAAAAATATAGATACATAATTTGTTTTAAGGCAAATGAAGCATATGCATACTTGGATCTGACTAAGCCAGTCAGACGCAGAAACCTTATTGTGATGCAAAAAAGAACCATAAAAGTATTAAGAAAAGAAAAATGGGGAACTGAAGAAATTATTAATATTCAAGATAATTAAATCCTGGGTGAATATATGTGTGTGTGTATGGCAGTATTTGTTAATGGTGCAAGCAGCAAAAGGAAGATAGAGAGAGCTCCCCTAGGATGTTTCTTCCCTTTCTGTAATCTCATCATAGGCAAACAACAACAATATAACATAAAAATAGAATCCTGTTGCAAAAGAGATGTAAAAGGCTTACATCATAGCATGGGAGTGAGTTGAATAAATGATCTTTATTGAAGAGATATGATTAATCCAAGGTGGGGAAAGATTTGAGTGATGCATCATGGACTAAGAATGCTTTACATATCGTTACAAACAGTACTCTAACTTCAATGATGAACTTGCCTTAAATAAATGCAGCTTGATTATTACGGCAGTATTTATACATTCTGTAACAAAAAAAATACTAAGCCTTCATTTGATATCTTCAAGTTCAGTTAACGTCATTTTAAAAGGGTTTTAAATCATATTATATATATATATATATATATATATATATATATATATATATATATATTATATATATAAACAAAGGCTCAATAATATTTTTTTGCCTATATGGTTCGATAGAATTGCATCCGACTGGATATAAATAAGCGTTATAGCATTAAAATGAGTCCATCGAACCTAGGATCTTATCAATGAGGTAGACCAAAGTTGGCCATTCTCTCTCGGGATTCGAACTTGCGCCCCAACATTGAGAGTTTAAAATAATACGAACTATTAACACCAATAGATTCAAGAATATTTTGGGGAAAATCTGAATAATACCAAAATGGAATTTAAAAAAAGTTTATTTCTTCCAGTCGACTATGAAGTGTTGGTTGGATTATTTTTCAAATTAATGTGGAAATATTACAAACAAATTACATATGAACTTCAGCTTTATTCTACAAAAATGAAATTAACTCTAAAACATGTTACAGCAATCCAAAGGATATTGGTTGTGATGGAAAAAGTCGTGGGGTTGGGTACCATTAAAAATAGACATATATTTATAAATATAGCATATTTATCTTTGTCCCATCCGAAAAATATGATCTGATATGATCACAGAGGTCTTACTTAAAATAAGAAAAACTTATAAAATGAAGCGGTACTCTATGAATGTCCATATTTCATTTGTTAAGTGTTATTACATGGTTCATTAGTATTCTGAGCTAGATATAGTGGAGTGTTCATACCTATCAAAATAATTCAAATATATCCACTCATATTATACAATTCAGAACTGTACCGTTGAATATTAGTAAAAGCATGTGTAGCTTATTCTTTTTCTATGTGCAAAACAATTTAAAATGAAAGTTTAAGTTTTTGTAGCAAAACAAACTTGCGTCATTGTTAAACAAATAAAAGGAGTTAAAATCATATCTACTAGATAATTAATATGTCATTGAAGTTGTTATACAAACTAACCGCATCAAATTCCTTACACGTGTCCAGAGTGCTCAGTGTTTTTTTTCCAAACATTAATAGCCCTGAACTATTGTATTTGCCCGAACATTCTTAAAATATTAGTAAAACCTAACATGCTTGCATAACATTTATAAATTCTTTCAAAAAAAGTATTATTTTTATTATCAATAGATTTTTAAAGGCTATTAGTCTTAAAAGAATGAGTGCAATGGAAGCAGTCATCCTTCTAATGTTACTTTGGTTATTACAATATAATACATATATACATATATATATATATACAAATGAAAGCAAAAAAGGACTTTTTCAATTAAAACGGTTCGGAAGAGAATATTGAAGGAGAGCCTTTAGCAAGCATGATATGCAATTGGACTGTCTGTGATAATTTTACACCGTTTTCATACTTATGTACCGTATAAATTTTGCATATTTAAAATATATATATTTCGCTTTTGAAATTCTTATAATTAATAGCAGTAACCAAATGTTTAACCTCATTGTATTATATGCGTTCTACCCTTGATCAAAAAGGTACAATTTAATTTTAAATTAAGTTTTTAAAACACATTTGCTTTGGGTTTAATGGATTTAATTTATCTACATAATTAAGGAACAGAGAATTTAACAAACGGGAAGACGTTAATATCCTTAGCAATCACGTTATAGAAAAAGTTACGATGTGGCATCCATGATAATTATGATCACCCAAGTGAAAAAAATAAACATTTGATTAAATACCATTCTTGAGCCTACTCTTCTCCACTTCATAAGTTTTTTCTTCTTTCCCACTTCAAAATAAGTATATAGTACTTAGTGTGCTTGAGAATTCATTAACCCTTTAAGGATGCGAGTAAGGACCCTCACGCTTCCCCTTCTCCAACACTCCAAAACCCAAACATTCATTAAAAGTATATATATATATATATATATATATAATATATATATATTATATATATATATATATAACACTATGCACTTATTTAAACTTAAGAAATTTCTTGGAAGCATAATATTTTTGTTCTTGTATACTTAAAGACAAATTCAAAATATTATTCCTTGTTATGAACGCCACTCGTCATCGAGCACCGTGGGTACCCATCTACAAGATTAAACATTTATTCAACGCTTATTATCCTTAATATTTTTTTTACATACCAACGTACAGCAAGCTTTATTTTTTTATTAATTCATCCCAAACAATCGTAACTGCTATATTATATACATGTATATAAGATTATAATATAAAACAATCATTACTTCAATCAATGGAGATCAAAGCTGGGATGAGGTACCGCCGATTCGGTAGATTTTATTATATATCTACCAAATACCAAATATCGATCGGTGCGGTAGATAAGAAAGAAAGAGAAATTTATTTATGTATCTGCTCTGTGACTCCTTCATATGCATTTAGTATCGGACAATTTATAACTAAAGACAATTAAATACATGATTTGTTATATTTTTTTAGAGCTTATATAAACATGTTATTTTTTATAATTATATATGCACTCGTTTTTGAAGGAAATGGAAGGCATTAGCAAACAAATTATATCCTCAACTGTCTTTTGTTAGTCGTTGTTCGATATTAATGCTCTTTCAGCTCCGGAGTTGTTTATTTATTTTGCAAAGTTCAACTTCTTCACACCAGGTAATAACGCTTCAAGTTCTAAATAACGATTAACATTCGTAGTCGCAGCTCTGATGGAAAGACTTTTTTAATATTATTTTAACACATATTAACATGTTGTGTGGGAGCATTAAAAGAGACCCTGTATATCAGGGGTGCCAGGGTGAAATCGGTCAGGGGGCCGGACTGTTTTCAAGTGGGACCTCGGGGGGCCAAATTACCGGTACATTTTTGGCCTTGCAACACTAAACACTAAACAAAAAGTAGATTTAAATTTGTTGATATTGTATCATAATATTATTTATTTATAAAAACACTTCTCAACCACTAACGTAACGGGCCAAATGAGATGTCCATTCGGGCCGGTTCCGGCCCGCGGGCCGCCACCATGGCACCACTGCTGTATATTAATGGTCGTTCATTCCTGAGCTACCATGGTCATCCCGCGAGTGAACGAGAAATCACTCGTTCATATAAAAATAAGCTGTATCCTACGTCACATGTAACGGTGCGTAGAATGGAATTGAATACGCTTTTTTATGTGTATGGTGCTATTACATGGGAGGATGCCCCCCACACATATATTTTATTGGTGTATTTTCTTTTTGTTTGCCTTCAAAGGTTCTTCTTGTGTTATGAATAATTGCAATAACGGAAATATATATGCCATAAGTAGCCGGGGCATTTGTGTATTTCTGCTTCATTATCTCCTTTGCTTTGAATACAACATATCTTATGCATGGCGGGCTTAATGCCATCCATGGGAGCCTATTCATAATTTACGCTTAAATACACATCTGGGTTATTTTGACCTTTTTCTCCAAGCTAATAATATAGGAGTTGATATTTATGTATGCAATATGCAATTTCTCTTTTTTAGGAAGCACAAAGTTCCTTTGTGTTCAAGAGAAATATATATATATCTATAAAACTACGGCGCTCTATAACCTTCCCTATGATTACAATTTGTGGCTTTTCACGCTAGAGGGCGTCAAAGTTGCATATCGACTCTGTAGGTCAATCTTAAGCTAGTGTATCTCGACAAAAAAAAATCGCAATATATAATTAAAACTTTATATACTGACCTATTCAAAAATGAATGAAGCCACACTGAATTACACACACGTGTTTATTTACTACTTGGTCTAATAGCATTTTGATGGCCTTGGCAAAAGGATAACATGAATAACGCTGCATGATTAGCAAATTGAAACAATCAAAGTACATTGCATATTATGCCTACAATGCCAACGTGAGTGGATCCACTGTCAAGGTCCAAAGCAAACGAATCCTAAAACCTTTTCTATATCAAGCAGCCTTCCATCCTTCCTTATGTGTCTCCATCAACAATGGATCCATTCTAAAAGTATGTCTCTATTTTTTATATCTCTATGGGTGGGAATAATCCAGTAGCTAAACTAACAAAGTAACCACTCATAATATTAAGAAGCAACTCCATTGACTCACAAAGGATATATAAGTAACAATCAGTAGAATTCATTCCAAAAATCGTCTATTGACAATTTTTACAAGCAAAAAAAAACTTTCATGAAGAATATGAAAACATACCCTTACATAAAAGAGTGATATTTCCATACAGATATAAAGATATAGAGAGCTGATTCCCTTCAATCATAGCAGAGAAACATCGTCGTTCAGGTATATTTTGTGTGTCCACTATAAACAAAGTAATTTGACCTACGTCATCGTAAGCTGATGATAGAGATAGAATCTATCTCTATGATCAGCTTACGATGACGTAGATCAAATTACTTTGTTTATATTGGACACACAGAATACCGATGATGGGAATAAGCTCTCTATATATTTTTATCTCTATGGCTTACTCCCTTTAATAGCAGATAAACATCGTTCAGCTATCGCCTGTGCCCAATATAAACAAAGTAATTTGACCTACGTCATCGTAAGCTGATCATAGAGATATATTATATCTCTATGGTCAGCTTACGATGACGTAGGTCAAATTACTTTGTTTATAGTTGACACACAGAATACCGATGATGGGAATAAGCTCTCTTTTTATCTCTATGGATATTTCACGTAACCAAAACATAAAGAAATAATATGGAGTGAAATATTTTTTGTTCACTTAAGGCTGTATATAATAATAATTATATTATTATTCTTTTTGAAATGCAAGGTGGATTGCCTCAATCCCTTATTCGGCCATATTTGTCCCTTTTCTTTTTTTACAACTGCATTGGCACACATAACTACTAAATACAGGGGGCAATATAACGGAGATACTCCTCAGGCAAAATAATAATAACTTATGAATGCTATTGTACAATAGCTGTACCATATTACTTATGAATATCCATAAGCCTATATGTAAATAAATATATATATATATATATGTGAAAACGTAATGCAATATGATTTGAATGGAGGTAGAATTTTTCTTTAAGTTCTTATAGGAAGAATAAATAATAATAATAATAATAATTTGTAGAGGCATGTATGTACATACAATATTCTACGAGCAGGAGTTGTTGTGTGCTTATTAGTGCATGAGACTACAGATTAGAAAGATAAGTTGTCCATGATTGCAAAACCTCGATGGCTTAAAGAGTACACACACATATAGACAGAGGGGAAAAGACAGACACACAAACATACAGTGAGAGACAGAGTGAATCAATCCATTATATATTGATTTTAATCACAATAAACATTCATCTAAAGGAAGCTTTTGAATGACCGTAGCCTAAATTTAACGTCACGATAAATAAGCCCTTATTATATCATTGTATTCAAACAAAAAGAAAAGAGCGATGTACATACATGAATAATTCTCTGTTTGAAACAAACCCATTTGTGCTGGAGAGAAAAGGGACACCACCTTGAGGGAACTACAATAATAATGGACACCTGACTCCCCCCCCCCCCTCCCCCTTCCTACAAGAAGCATAAATGGGGTTAACGACCCTCTTATATGCATTTAGCACAACGAAATAGCAAATACAAATAACCAATTAGGGATAAGAGTTAAAGGAACACATTATGTTGAACCATTCCCTATGTTGAGTCCATGTTCTTAAAAAAATAATAATGCTATTTTGAATTCATAGTCCATGACGTCTTGGATAGCTTATGTATATTAATACATATATTGAAATTCAAAGGTATGTCCCTATTGCTGGACTGACGTCATAATAAACCACCGATAAAGCGGGAAGAATAACATTAATGTAGATTTATGTTGATGTCAAAATAGTGATAATTTAATTTGTATTTATTTTGAAACATATACACTATAAGTCCTTTGATTAAGCAAATTAAGCTAAATATATTATTCTTTGCTTGTTTTTGCCTCCTTCATAAGTCCCTCCACACCTGAATCTTATCCAGTTTTAGCCGGTAGCAAGAACAGAAATATACCATCAATGATAAATAATATTTCTGGCAACTGGGGCAATATATGGTAGCCCTAAAGCTTATGATTTCATCTCTTCATAGAGTTACATAGCCTAAGAAATCCAGTACTTCCCCCTCTTATTGTTCCCTTTTTTATAAGGACATCATAAAAAGTTATGAAGAAGGAGGTGAAATATTATAAGTAATTCATATTCTTAACTCAACAATCCTTTGCTATTAATGATTTTTATCTGTTTTATTAGTTTATATCTGTGTTTTTCATATTTGTTAGTTCATATAATATTTTGATTTCTTTTAAACTGATATGCTAAATACATTAACACATTTATTGTATATCCCCTTTTGATCAAACAATCATAAGACCTATCAATAAAAAATAAGAATATTCGTTCTTCTCCCCCATTCTTCCCAAATTATATTCGTTAAAAAACGACTCCACAGCATTGTATTAGTCATATTAATAACTAAAAAGTAAAATGATGTTAAGGGATATTTAAGAGGTGGATGTTGTTCGGTATTCAAAGTTATAACTTCCGCATTTTCTGCTCACCAAGGCTAACCAGGATAAAATCAAACTCCTTATCAGATGCTAAGGAATCCCTTTGCAGTACAAAAAAATGTAAAGTATGTTTTTCTTTGTAAAGGATGAAATCACCTTATGAAGGTAAAATAATAGAATCAGAGTATTGGCATTAGTTAAAATCCATATATATTTACGAAATAAATAGATACAAGTTTTATATGTTATTTCTTTGACCGTTTCTATAGAAACATATGCCAAAGTCGAACAAAAAAGTTAAGTCATTAGTCATATTTTCTAGGCTGATTATAGAAAGTGTGATGGACTAAATCGTAAGAATCGTTCAACATATTAGGCGCATTTGCACGACGCTTAACACTACGTAGGCGCGATACGTGTTTGCAGGGCTTTGATTACTGCCAATAGGTCCTCGAATTTGATGAATGAGTTTGTTGTATTTTTATTTTACTTTCTAAAAATTAAGATTTTGAAAATTTGTTAGCCGACTAAATATACTTTCTATTAAATATTGAATAAACACTCTTTGTATTGATCCCCGCATACAAGAAGTGAGATAAGCGTATTGTAGACTTCATATTCGGGCTACTTTAATCAATAATATAAATATATTTATGCATTTAAGTGGGGAACACTTAACAGGTTTTATAATCATAAAGTTTCTCCTACATTGAGTACAGAACCAGCATATTATATAATAACTAGATGCACCACAAAATGAATCAAATGAAGAAAGAAAGACGAAAAGAAGACAATAGTGGCATTGCTAACAGTTTGATTAAGAAGTAAATAAATATGACTGAATAAAAGTTGTTTCTATAACAAGTTTTTCAATTAGCTATATAAAAAAGAAAATAATAGATGCTAGTGAAATTGTTTCAAGTATTCTTTATTGATTGAAAGAGATTGAATGATATTCAATTTTAATTAAATATTCATATATCTAAAAGTAGATAGAATTAGAGCTTCGGTATTTGTAACTATACACAACTCTTAGGCACAGAGGGCACTTCTAAAATTATCATAATAATATAACCGCATACGGTAATGTAATGTTTTCTTAAACAATATTAAAATGGACAATAATTAAAATACATAACTTCAGATAAAATGTAATTAAAAAATACATACTAAAAAGCAGTTCTTCGATAGCCGTTCAAGTAACAAATCAAACCATCAACTTGATTCCAAAATGACCCTTAAACTTATCTTTTTCACTTATTACCTATAACACTAACAAGTCAGATTAGCATCTTACTTCAAGAAAGAAAAACAAATTCATGTGGAAGTAAGCAAATGAGGTGGTTCAGCAAGAAAGCAATCATTTTAAATGAAAATAGTGAAAATGAGACAACGCATTTGTAAGTTTTTTTACTTCATAAAAATGACTGCCAAATATTTTAGAAGCCTTATAAAACCAGTTGCACATGTTTTTACCCATGAATGTTATTTTATTTAGATAAGTTGGAATGATTTTCTTTCTATTGGACTTATTTTTAAAGGGTTCAATTCCACATGATCCCTCCGATATGATCCCTCAAAGATAGTCCCTTTGTTCATAGCCATAAGATATTTATTCCTTAGCAACTATCAATATTTATATAAAATTAGCAATTATCCGGCCTGTACTCAACTAATCGAAATATTTTACTAATACAAACGCAGGATAATTTTACCAACTATATTATAGTGATGGTAACTCATTTTCACAAAAATATATTTAAACTTGGATTCTTGCTGGACGACCACAAATATGAACAAGACAATATAAAAGTAATGTAATATTATATCATCCTCACTCAACAAATTCATTTAGTGTAATTTCACTTTGAGAAGAAACAGAGGGAGCGAGAGGGGCGTTAAGGGAAAAGAAACATATACAAGAAGGTCTAAAGTAGGTGGTAAACATATTAAAAACCTCAAGTTAGACAACGCGACTTTACACCCGCAAGACCGGACGAATCGTCCGCTAAGGAATCACTGGACTATAAAAACCATAAATATCAAATAACAGTAATAACACAGGAGGTAATTATCCTGAATGAATAATCATAAAAAATAGATAATATGTCTAAATATATTTATGATTATTAGAAACTTTCTCCAGGAAAACATAGGTGCATGTCTTGTTATTTCAAATCATTACATGAGAGATTCATTCAGTATTATGAAGACTTTTTATTGATAAAAAACTTGCATGCATGAAAAGACTACTAAGAAGGAGTATTGACTACTACTTCTTCTGGTACATACATAAATTCAATTGACAAAAGTCTTGTAATTTTAAGCAATAATTTAAACAAGAGATAGTTTTCATGAAAAAAGTGGGATGAATGGCAAAAAATTTAACTGGGGTTGAGCTTTAAAACCTTTACATTAGACTTTTTAATATTATATTTTTAGAGTTATCAACTACTTTCTTATAGACTTAAGGTATAAAATAAAAAGAAAATATAAAAAATAAGGATCTTGAATTAACTTGATACTCAAGATTCGTATTCTACATATACATATTATTAATTCATTCATTTAGTGATGGGTCACGAGCTTAAATTTACTACTCGAGCTTGGGCGAGTAGTAAGAAAAATTATTCGAGTATTTACGAGTTTTTACTTGTAACTTGGGTAAAATTTAAAACTCGCAAAAAACTCGTTACTTGTAAGAGCTCATTTTTATTTAATATATATGGAAAGAAATAAAATTTGATACTCCTAGGAATACTTGTATTTTTTAGATCATCCTTTAACATCCTGATTGATATGAAATAATCATACATACGATATAGAAGTTCTATGCAGTTTGGGATTTCTTGCTCATTTTAAAAAATGGGGTCCTTTATTTTATAAAATTCTTAAATTTATCGTTCGCGCTCAGTTTTAATATAATTGATATTTTTTTAGGATTTACAGTTTTTTGAGCTAGAAGTGATATTTTTTATAAATTACTTGATATCAATGTCTAAATTAATATTCAGTTATTCGAAACAAACTTCTGGATCGTTGAAATACTTGTTCCATTATCATTGTATATTTTGAACAAAATTTTCTTGATTAAGACTAGTGGATCGAAAAAAATCCCCTCAAACACTAGATTGAGGCCTTGTGAGATAATTAGTAACGTTTCCAAGTAATTTTTATGAGACTGAAGATTATTCTTCACTGGATTGTTCCCTTTGCAGTTGCTTGAAAAGAAAAAGACATTCCAAAAACATTATTATTATATATGCATATAAAAAGGGAGAATTTTTTTTATTCACAGCTCAAATATTATATATACCTATATATAATTATATCAGGAAACGACCGGGTACCCGGCCCGGCTGTTTTTTGAACGTTCCGTTCCGGTTTCTAAAGATCAGCGGGCCGGGAGTTTAATATATTCGTTCCCTCGTCATTCTGAAAGTGAGGACGTTTTTTTAGAAAATAATTCTTAATATTTCAAAAAAAAAAAATATCTTTCTAAAAAACGTTCTCACTTTCTTTTTTTTAATTTTTTTAAAATAATAGGATTTTTTTTATTAAATGTCGTCTCTTTCAGAATTATAAAGGAACGAATATATTAAAGTCCCGGTCCGGATCCCGGCGAAAAAACGTATCCTGGTCGTTTCCTGACTTTTAGATGATGTATTTTTTATATTTATTTTTATGAAGCTAGGATGATTATTAAAGGAACAGTAAAATCTATTTAAAACAATAAATTATAACATATTCATTACATAAAGTACCACAATAAGACCGTCTCATTACTAATTATTATTAAGAATCAATGCCTTTTGAAGCTCTTGATGTGTCCCGACATATTATTTGAAGGGACGAGTTTTTCGTTGAATAAGAAATTTACACGTGGTAACGAGTTTGTCTCAGAGTAACGAGTTTTTCTCCGAGTAACGAGTTTTTCTCCGAGTAACGAGTTTTCCTCCGAGTAACGAGTAAAAGCTCGTCGATTTCATGCACGAGTCGAGTATTTGAAGACTTTTTTTACTTACTAAATAAAACTCGAGTATTAAAAAACGAGTTTTACTCGTGACCCATCACTACATTCATTCATAGAATGCAATATGGGAATAAGTTGCATTGAGTTAGCCCATTTAAAGTATTAGGAAATGCCAAGGATCGTGGCTCATACGAAAGGAAACTCTATTTTTGGGATGTAATTATTGAGCTGATGTTCATACAGCCACCAGTAAAATGGAGGCCTATTTCACAATACCAACTGCTTATCTATTATTTAGCTACATGTTATCGGCATCGTCATAGGGCCACGAAAACTGAAATCTAGTCCAGAAACCCGTAAAACCGATATACCAAAGAATAGGTTGAATACAATGAATTAAAATGCATTATAAGGAAATTATAAACGGATCAACAAAGAAAAGACACAAATAATGTTTTTATTATCATCCGTACTCCCTTTCTGTTGGCCAATTATGTCCCGGCTAAGTATCCTTAACTATGATTAAGGATACCAAATTTGAGCTGTTTCCTGGTAGATGATTGGTTTAAAGAAAGAAGCGTCAATGATTACAAACAATTATCATAATGAGTTAAGGCCTCATATTTATTATGTTTATTCATGCTTAGATATTAAAAAAGCCGATAACTGACGATAAGACGCAACCAAAATAAGGAAATAAGGGTTGCCAACTGATGTTATTTGACAAATCTGTGAAAGCTTCATTAGGAGCATCCTTCATTTTAACGCTCTTACACTTATGTACGACCAAAGGCATACAATTCAATATCGATTCACTTTTACATAACAGCTGCGACTAAGATTACCCACAATTAGGGAGCTTTTAATTAAGAACCAAGGTTTTATTTTACCCTGACACCATGAAGCAAAACCAGGGCCATATAAGTAGAGTTACGTCGTAAGAACTGCCTGTGTAGCAGCTGACTTTAAAAAGTCAGGCTCAAAATATTCACAATTTATCGAGGGATTTGTAAATTAATAGTCTTTTGAGATTATTTTTCGAAGTATAAAAACAATATCAACTTTAAAGATCGATTAAAACACCACTACGCCTGCTTGTAGTGCTTTGGATTGTACAAATTGCTCAGGAGCCCGAGGAATGACTTTATTTCCCATGGAACAATCCCCCTATAAATGAAAGGTTTTATAGAAACATGTTCTGTCATAGATTCCGATTTATTTATCCTAACAATCATCATCATTTTCATTTCATTTTGAGCCAAAATACATTTTTCACCAGGTGACGCTCCAATCTATTGTCTTGAGTAACTCTTCTTATGGGGCTCTGAGCAAAACAAGCACTTTAAAAATATAAGGACAAACATCATCTTCCATAAAGAGAGTGAAAAAATTTGACATTATGAAAATAATAAAAAATACTTGGTTGTGTTGCTTGACCACCCAAAAATATATCTTCCTTTCCCTTCAGGATTCCATCCGACGACTCCCTTGATGAGTAAATAGTGGCATGGTATCTGACATGATGTGTTTGGTTATATACATATATGTGAGAGCTTATTTTTCATTTCACTTTTTATTATTTGGCCATAATAATAACATAAATACTATTTTGTGTATGTACTCATATATAGGTCCACTACGAAGAATTAACCCTTCATTACCTATGGGCGCAGTGGATGAGAAAATACTATAATATTATTTTCTTTCATGAGAGAGAAAATGTACTTCCGTCATTCTTTGATGTATAAAAATATATACTTTAGAAATAAACGAAAATGTATAATAATAATTATCATTATTGTTATCTTACCCTTCATATTATTATTATTCTCCATGAAAGAAGATCAATCAAACTCCCTCATAAGCTTATATACAGCAAACAATCGGATAAAAGAGTTTCCCACCCCTCTTAATTATTTATCCTCTCTTAACTCATGGAGTATTAAAAAAGAATGTAGCTAATGTCTGAATATTAGTTATTCATCTATATGGGTCGATCGATTTATATATTTGTAGTAGGGATGCGTGTTATCGATTAATGGATGAATCATTAGTTGTTCCATCTAGTCAGGCCCAGCAGCAGGCCCAGGGTTTTGGGGGGCCCACAGTTGGCACATTCATAAAAAATCGGGCCCACGTCACTCGGTGGGCGGGCCTGGCCCCCTTCAGGCCCGCCCATCCCTCCGGGCCTGCATCTAGTCAACTAAATCGATAACAGCGCCAAGATTAAGAGACCGGGTTTGTTATCTCATGTATTTGGGATAGTTAAGTGCATCTTAAGTTTTAAGGAAAATCAAAGCTTAAAAGAATGACGTCACTGGGTTATAATTCTCTAGGAAGTTTTTTTTGTCGACTTTCAATGCTAAATCTAATTCCAATGACGTCACTGACTATTTTTCCTCATCCAAACGTGAGTTTATAAGAAGATAGAACACAAGAACGGATTTACATGCCGGTAAAGATATTGAAGATTCATTAACATACAGAGGGTGCAACCTGTCGATTAATTGCAACTAACAAAATTTAATCCTTTAAAATCTTGTCGATTACTAATTGTTAGTCGATTAACTTTTTACATCCCTAATTTGTAGTGACATGAATAAGAATTTAAATTACTCAATCAAGCCAAGGATCTGTTTTATCAAGGTTTATCCATATTATTGACGTTCCCCTGTCGAGAGGAGCCAAGCCAGTAGCCTTAGTAATGAGAGTTGTACACACTCACGTTCTCAGCTGATGCAATTCCTTTATTTATTTTTAAACATCCAAGATTTGGAACTGAAGACATTTTCATTATTAATAAAACTTCACTTTTTGCATAATTGACATCAGTTAAGCCGGCAGCTTATCAGACATTATTAATTATTTATTATTTGTGTTTCGAGTGTCTCAAATTCACAAATACGGATATTTTGGTTTAAGAGTCTATATATAATATTTACTCGCATATTTGGTCGCCTACGGCGCCCATATGTTCGCCCTTCGGGTATGGGTAGGTTTTGGAGCTAGTTTGTGAGTGAAACAGACCTTAAAGAATATAAGAGAAGAGAGAGAAAATAATTTTCTGTTTTGTACAAACATTCCTCATAAAAAGTTGGACTTTGTACAAAGAATATGTTTTAAGTCACATGAGATGCTTTTTTCTATTTCTATTTCTCTTACTCCTCCTCCTCCTTTTCTTTTTCTTTTTTCCTCTCTTTACCTTGAAAAGTAGGTAATAAAATCAGACAAGGTCTGAGTATTTTTTTCATTTCTAGTCCCATCACTTTGCAAATAGTTTTATTAAGTCCGTCTTGACCCAAGAATTCCATAGGTACCTTCAAAGTTCAAATCTGACCATAAATGTGGGAGGAGATAGCGTACGGGCATACAGACGGACAGAGATTGGTGAATTATTATATAGATTATCTTTTGTCAATGAAACCCTTATGTAAAGCCAGGATCAAATACTACAGAGCTTAGCAAATGCAAAACATATGTAAGTCAAATCATCTCGATCTCAGATAAGAAAACATCTCAGGTTTCTCAATAAATGTCAGAAGATTTAAAAAACAACACTTTATTCGAACAACTTCATTCAGATAGTATACCGTTTCCGAGAATAATCATATGTTCTGAGTCTCTCCATTAATTAAATAATATGGGTCTTTTGCCCCATGCTACATCTAAATATGTGAATAATTTATGTTCATGTGGAGATGAACAGTATTTATATATATTTATGAATATGGAAAAAACATATTGTTTTCATTTTCCTTTGTTTAATTAGTAGGTTAAAGTAAGAGCTTTCATTATACATATAACAGTATTTTTATATGTTATATACCATACATTTTGATACATAAGTTTTTTGAAAAAAATAAGTCTGGAGGATCTGTGGATTAGTTAAAAAACGTATTAAATTTTCAAATACAGGCTTGACCTAGTTTTTAAAGATATATATTCGACCACATGTATGTATAAACTATTTTTTTGTCTATATGGTTCGATAGAATTGCATCCGATTGGATATAAATAAGCATTATAGCATTAAAATGAGTCTTTCGAACCTAGGATCTTATCAATGAGGTAGACCAAAAATGGCCATCCCCTCTATGGATTCGAACCTGCACCCCCAACATATTGAGTTGAACACGCTATCACACTCCCTTATTCTTATAACCTTCTGGCGTTAAATTGGGTTAATAAGTAAAAATAATTGAAAAGTGACTCTGGGACATAATTTTAATTCATTTCAAATACAATTTAAGAAAAGGCAGTTGATGGACATCAAATCTGACCAACCAACGGCTTATCAACATCCCATTCAAGTCTCCTATTAATAAAAGAGGAAGCTGCCGAAGATTTTGCGACTCGAGGATACTTTGAAAAAACGTGAAGACTTACGATTCGGGCCATATGCATTGATGACAGAGAAAGTAAAACCAGACGCAGAAATATAATGTGGATCCAATCCCCATCACTGGAGTACTCATTAACGAAAAGCGTTTTAATATACGTTTAGAGACAAAGTAACAACTCCTCTTTTTCCACTACAGGAGAAAAAATGATTAAACGAGGCCGGAAGACATTGCATACAATTGTTTTTGCAGGATGAAGATACTTTAGAAGAGATGTCTTGCAGGCAAATGATATCAGGTTGGAGGAAACCAGGTGCTTCATAAGCGCATGCCTAACCCTTCTATTTCTTCCACCCCTAACGTTCAAAGACACAATTTTAGAAATACCCATATTGTTTTCGAGCTCGTTGGAAATAGTTGGAGGGAAATAATCTGTAATTTACATTGTATTGGAATCATGTTTTGTTTTCTTTTTTAGGTTTATCCAATTTAGAACTGCCTTCAAGAGCATTATTGGAGTCTTTTCGGCTTCTTTTCATAATACTTTTTTATGTCAGTATATTATAATTTCTACTCATTTATTTTATTATTATTATAATAAATATTTTCACCATGAAAAAATAGAAAAGACTTATATTAATTATAAACAATTTTTGACAGATGATCTTATGGCTTTTTTAGTGTCTTTAAATTTTTATTTATCGGATTTTAAATTCTTCCCCACAGCTTATATTTTGTACCATAAGTTATATTCATGTAACTATATACGCAAACTCTGTTTATATTTAATTATGGTCAATCATTTTAAATCCATAACTCAAAAGTCGATGAGAAAAAGTATTTATTCCCAGGGAGGGGAGTAAACTAATATAATAAAATTAATTATATTCATGATAGTGAATAAATATATTTTAAAAATTGTCAATCAGCAGAGAAATAGAGAAGTGAATATAATGGCGACTGATGAGTATATCAATATTTATCTCTATTTCACAATTAACTTAATTAAACGATCATATTCATGGACTCATGTACAAAAACCCTGTCCATTGTTTGATGAGTATATTATTTTTTTTAAAGACACCACCCACAAATAGTATGTGTACATAATTTTAGTGTATATATATATATATGTATATATATTTGAACACACATTATTTTTCTCTTCTCTAAATATCTTGATTCTCCCCATATCAATGAAGACTTGTAAACAAGATTTGTGTCTTTGCAGATGTGCTCTCAATTACTTAGCTGGTGCAGCGGAAACTTGCCATTTTGTTGTCATAGTTTGCTCTTTTATTCTTCGTCTTATGCTCTTTTTTTTCAAGGAACAAAACATTTAGAAATATGTATATCAACATTGTACACGCAACTCTGGGGGAATGCGATACGATATGAGTTTGACTGTATGTCTTGGAAAGGGTCCAAGTGACTGTTGTGGCTTCGATAACACCCATACAATACATAGTATCTTGCAACTGTTTATAAGGAAGGGGGATATAAGTTAAAACTCAATATTATTGATAATAATAAGCAATTTGTTTATGTTGTTTGTGTATATCATATTTTTATATGTATTTTCATAATAACTTGTCTGGAAATCATTGCAACGAATTGAATATATATATATATATATATATATATATATATATATATACATATATATTGGCAATAATACTACAAAAACATAATGCTTTTCAAGAGGAATGGTCTTAAAAAATCACGTATCGCTTACCCACATTGTTTTCAGGACTCTCATTTGCACATTTTGATTAAAAATCAAGGTGTGTTCATTCTGTCCTCGTAACATTAGGGACTCGAAAATGAGATCTACGAATCCACATTGTGTGTAAAAGCTGATAAAATATAAGAAAGCTACAAAATGAAAATGCATGACACACACAATTTTTATTTATTTATCATGGCTTTATCTTTAGACAGTAATTTTGAGTTATAATTTTCATTTATATTTTATTTTAAGTAACTGTCTTAAGATTGTGTTTTTATCTCCTACTTCCTAGTATATTCTTATATTTTTACACTGTATGGATATAAATGAGCATTTTAACCAACAAAAAAAAAATCTTCAGGCTGAAGAACTCCATGTCTGCTTCAAACCGACAACATTCTAAAACTATATCAACAACAAAATTATCGAAAATATTTGGTAGTCTATTTAGATCTTCTGGTAATTTCATGACTGGTATATGTAAATTTCACGTGGACGTAGTCATTAAATATCAAGTTCATTTGCAAATATCATGCTATGGAACAGTTTTTTTCATAAAAAAATACTGGAAGCAAATATTTGAAGGAATTCAAACACAAAAAATAAACGTGTCAAGAGACTTTCAGTCTGATTGAATGGAAACGCCCACTTTTTGTTTATATATATATATATTGTCTTGATATCTAAACTAGGACAATCTCCCTTTGAATTAATTGAAGTGACTCTCATGAGATAGCTACCCACTAGGTAGAGAAGGAATTAGTAAATGAGATACATTTTCGTATTAATCAAGAAGCACATTCATGTATTACTTATTGGGATTTAATTAAATCCATTATACACGATACAGTGAGAAAGCTATTATATTTATGAAAAGTGTTAATCAGTAATTAATAGTGATTCAAAAGAAAAAAAACAATGAAGGATCAATCAAAATTGTTGTTTTTAGTATGGGATTCATCATAACGAGTTCTTAATGTTTTTATTACCTTGAGATTGTTTTAAGACCTCATGATGTTTAAAAATACACTGAGTGTTGAGGATGAGATTAGAGCTCAAATCACTCAACAGTATAGGATTAATATGTCTATATATAGTTTTGTATATTGACTACTTTTTCAAATAATGTATATTTTTTTACGAGCAATGAAGAATATTATGACCTCCCTTAATGCGAGGCGTTAAGATTTACTTTCTTATGTTTCCCTACATCAGTTGTAAATGTTCAATTCATATATTGATGTTATTCATCGGCTTTTATTATATAATTTTAAACAATAGAAGGGTATTTATATTTAAACAATAAAGTCAAATCTGTGAGCCTTCAAGAACCGGACAATCATCTATTAGAATGTTTTCTGAGAAGGTATGAATCTGAAATAGGTCTAATGTTGTACATTATATCATGGTCTATTTTTTCATTTCATAACTCTATATCCGGAGTTATAGTCAAAATTGCTTAATAACGTCCAATAGGAATGGCCTACCTGATCAATATGCTCTGTAGACTTCCAATTTGAAGCTCCATGTCTGTTGCTCGTCTGTTTCCTGGAGCGTGGAGTTCGAGTCGGATGTGGACTCCCGTCCTCAGTCTCACTTTGGGTCATAGGGAGCATTCCTCGTGAAAGTTCCCACTGCGTGGCGGAGCGTCGGCCCAGACCTCGGCCCTCTTCAGAGTCAAGGACCTCCGAGAATCGGCTCTCGGCGCGCTGGTGATGCGTACTCTGGCTCCGGCGCTTGACCTTGGAGACGGCGTTCTTGCTGAAGGGCACTGGGCGATAAGCGGAGGGAGCCATTTCTCCACGAGCCTCAATCATCTCTTCCTCCTCCTCTTTTTCCTCTGTGATGCGGCAGCCGCTCAGGAGACGTCTACGCACACCTACTGAACCCGTGTTGACCTTACGGTCAAGGGTCTCCATAGCTGAGCGACAGCGAGCCGGTGGAGGAGTTTGATGCATCTGAAAAGGAACAAAAGAGAACACAGTTAGCTTCAGCAAGGGAAATAGATAATTCAAAACAATAGATAGGGTTGGAATTTTGTTTCCTGAGAGAGTAGCAATTCAATTTTCCATCAATAAAGATCCCAATACAATGCTCACTCTAAAATCTATCATTATAGATTGACATAAGCCATGAAATTAGTAGATATTCAAAATAATATATAAGACGACATATAATGCCGTTCAAATCGATCTACCCTCATATCAAATATCTAACAGTAGTCCCAGTACTTATATTTACAAAAAATATATGTAAAAAAGGTAATAAAAACTATTTTATAACTACAACTGAAAAATCCGGTACAATATTATCAGCTATAATTAAACAATAATATCCAATGAACAGGTTATGAGACACTGACATCTGAACTAAAATAATTGGTGCAAGGTCAACCACCATAGAAAAGGTTAGGTTTGAGTTACATAATGAAACAACTCAAATATAAGATCAAGTAGCTAACTATTGAGTTATATATATATATATATATATATATATATATATATATATATATATATATATATATATATATATATATATGTGTGTGTGTATGTGTCTTTCTTATATTTCACAATTGTGTACTTGTAGATGTGTGATCTGAGGCAATTAGAAAGACAGCTGAAGAAAATAATGTTATTATAAGAATACTTTAATATATACAGGTCTTGCAGGTAAATCCGCACAAAGTTCAACTTCGTCCAGATCCATAAGGAGTGCAAGTAGAGCTTAGATATTGCACATGAGGGAGGTTTCGTGAATGTATTGTCGAATTGCGCCCTAACACAATACAAATATACTGATACGGAGATGGAGAAGATCCGGAGGGACACGGTCATCGAGTTGCTGTGCGCAGGGCACCGTCCTGCAGCCATCATCAAGTTGCTCATGTACCCCAGGAGGACGGTCTACGACATCACCAAGAAGTGGGAGGAGTCAGGGATGTCCAAGAGGAAGGAGCACAAGCCCAGGATTGACTGGATCTGCACGCCCACATTTGTGGCTTGAATCAAGAGGTCCATTAAGGCCAATCCGGGGACGCCTATGTTCATCCTTGCCTGGAAGCGTGGGGTCGACCTGTCGTCGTCACCTGGATGGACTTTGTGGCCTCCGGGACCCCGTACACATTCCAGCAGGACTCGGCGCCCGCCCACAAGGCCAAACTTGTGCATTCCTGGCTGAAGAAGAATGTACCCAACTTCTGGGACTTCAACACCTGACCCCCCAACAGCCCCGACTTGAACCCATGCGACTACTACTGGTAGGGGAAGTTGGAGAGGGAGGTGTGCGCCACACACCACAGCAATGTTGCGTCCCTGAAGGCCTCCTTCAAGTCGGAGATGAACAAGCTGGATCCTGCGGAGGTCTCCACGGCCTGTGGGAGGTTCAGGCGTCGTTTGGAGGACATCCTAGAGGCTGAGGGCGGCCATATTGAATAGTAATATTGAATTATGTCTAATAAAAACTTTCTTATTCAAAATAGGTATCACTTTTGTTCCCATTTTGGATCTGGAGGATATTAAACTTTGTGCGGATTTACCTGCAAGACCCTGTATATATATTATCGAGATCCCCACTCAAACTGGTCAATAGACAATTGTATATACTTAAAACCTTCTTATGTACATATGTAAAACCATTTTTAGAGTAATGATTTTGTTTTCCAACAGCTTTGATCCAAGGGATTAGTAAAAAAATACACAGTAAAAAACGAAGATAATAAAAAACTATTTTGAAAAAAATAAAATATAAGAAGTAATCAAATTTACATATCCATTAATAAAAAATATTATCAACCAAAAGAATCCTTTCTAATCCTTTTAATCATAGGAACTATCTATGATGTCAAACATTAAATATTTTCTTATTAAAATACTCTCCATGTGGACAGGATACCTACAATTGAATCCTTAACAAAAATAAGTGATTTATTTACCAAACAACAAACTACTATTTCAAATGAAATTAGCAGGTCGAAGAGAACCAATACTTATTAAATTGATTAAGGGCCATGTCGACAACACTGACATGGAACTTGTGGATGCCTAAGCTAAGATGGGATCTAGTATGGCATCTCCATCTAGCCCTCAAGTCCCTCAAATAACGGTGATACGAGAAATCGAAGATCAAACACAAGCGTTATGGCTAAAACTTTTTTGTCTGATCTTAAACACAGTTGGAAGCTACACACTCACACTAGACAATCGATTAAGGATGTTGTGAGTTTTGTTTCTGGCCATATTTCAATGAAAAAACATTTCAAGGAAATGGGATTGACGGATGAAGATTCTTGTAGACTTTTTAGAGAGGAACGAGAGTCTACTGTTCACTTTGTTAACAGTTGTGATGGTCTTGCTGGTGTAAGGAGGAACCTGTCTTAGGATCGTGAGGACGTTCACTGGAATAAGGGCGATTTAGTCCATTTTATCAGTGTACCTGTCAACACACGTCAGTTCTTGAATGCCTTCATCGATGAACGATGAATTTTATAATAATGATTGTACTTTAAATGATCTGGACATGTATGATTTAAAAGATGTTAGTATGTATTTTGTATGTTATATATTAGATGATATATTGTTGATTGTACACCGTCTGTATAGAATGTAAATGAAATATACTTCATGTTTAGGGTATATGATTAACGGGTTGCAGCATTAAATAGCAGTTTCCGTTACCCTATGAGAAGCTTAACAACATATACTCCTCCTCCTAGGGGAAAAATTGAAAATATACCCTCACAATTTAGATTAATATTTTTTTATTTTTTGGCATGGTAAAATTGAGAAGTTAAGATTTCAGGCAACTATTTTTGTGCGTAAAACGCTAAGGATTAGAAGTGACTAAATTAATTATCTTCCTTGAATATAACTATAAAAGAAAAAATAACAAAATAAATTCATGCGAACATATTTAATATTTCTTCATAAAATCTTTTCAATTCCCTTTATGAAGTTGTCAAATGATGGATTTAAGCCTTCAGATATTTTTTTTGATTTTATTGACATATAGAAAATGATAAGAATCAGAGAAAAACTTTTAGCCTAGGAGTCGTACACTTTAATGTACATTAAAACCACAAGTATTATAACTAAGAGCACATTTAATAATCAGCAATTGTGGCATCATAGACTTTTGGAAGAGTCTCTAATAGTTATAAAACTATACAAACAATTGCTTGTATATATTGTCAATTATATCCTTTTGTTATCACAATTAAATGATCTATAATTATTAGGATCCCTTAAACAGTCACTTTTTCTCACGAGTATCTTATTATATTAACGCGGATATTCATATATAATTAATCATGGATGAGAGGTTTCGTTATTGTCACTTACGTTTTTATTATTATTGAACAGTTCATGCTAAAATTTATTTACAAAACAATATATAAAACTGATGCTAATAAGTAAAAAATACAATATATAAACATTTTAGTTCATAATTTTAGCAACATACATGAACATACTAATTAATTTCTCCAAAAGTAAAACTTAAACTATTAAACATAAATACTAAAAACGAAGTGTAAAGGATCACGTATTTTCTCTGCCAATATCACATATAAAAGGTTTTTTTTTGTTGCATGTAGCTAAAGTCCAGTTCATATACTCATGACTGTTCTTGGAAGTTGACACGGAATCTATTGTGATTTGAGTGAGTCACAGAAGGAATGTGAGTCAAGGAGAGGCTTATTTGAGTCGTATTGCTTCATAAAACCCATGATTGTGAAAAAATGAGTAACTTCAACTTGAATTAATATAAGAAATAATGATAATGACGATATAAAGAGGAGCATCATGAGGTTATGTTTAACACTGGAAGCGCGGGAGCTTAAACCACCTCGAAGCACCATAGACTTCAATTGACGTAAATTGATTTACATCTACTAAAATTTATAGCAACCAATTTGTTTACATACCAACAATACACAGCACATCAAGATTTCCCACGATAAGTAAATGAATGAATACACTGACAGACATACACGGAGGAGCCACTTTGGCTATGTGAAAAACTCGTTCAGGTACTTTTGTCCTAAAATATGCTGACAGGCGCCAAGTAAGATATCTGAATTTGGATCTTCATACGTCAAATGGCAATTATTTAAAAAAAAAATTCTTCTCAACAACCCATAAAATTGAAACCCGCTCGTCTTGACAAGAGTTAAATGATCGGAAAGCTGATTGTTAAAACTCTGAGCGCAAAAATAAAACAACAGAACATGTATAAGGAGGAGGAAAAGACTACCGTTCGTACTTAAATATTTACAGTGCGTATATGTAGAATCCGACACTTACCTAATAATACTAATATCGAATAATAACTATTTAAACATATTAAAAATAAATTATTTAAATAGTAAATATTTGTATTTATACTAAGAAAGGTATTTTCAATGTAATTTCTGTCTGCGCCGATGCAAAAGACGTACAAATTGAACAGCTAAATCATCCTTGAATCGGTATGTTTTCTTATATCAAGTGTCTAATTCTACAGATACCCAGAGTATCATAGAGAGGAGTTTATTTAGACCTTTAATGCCACTCCTTCATAATTTTTTACTTACCTTCTGAGAACAAGTAAAATGTAATTAAAAAGCAATTCCAATGGCTTATAGGGGGGGTCCTACAAATGATTTTAAAGCTGTGGACGGACATATTACATTAGCTTATAGTTAATTGTAATATTCATCCTTTTTCTAAATATATGTTTTCTTTGCTCCCTTTTTTTTTTTTTTTTTTTTTTGCTAAACGACATACCTCAATTAACTTAAAACTTGGATATCAAACCCCAGAGTTAATTTTGTAACAGGGTGATGCTCATTTTATTTTACTATCTCTATAACCTAAACTATTCTTTTGAGGGTTGTCATAAATAACAAATTTTAGAATGAGTTAATAAATAAATGTCATTTTTTAATTTCATTTATATCTCCTATTCAAGTGACTTAGATATATTTGATTTATATCTTATTCTGTTATATTTATATAAATATATATAATATTGGTAAATTTGTTAAAAATATCTAGCTACAATATTAGTATAATATGATATTAAGATATAAATTTATTTAAACCATTAGTACTTAATCATATGCTTTAAATCTTTATGAAATTCCATTTGGTCCTTTAAATACGCTTAATTTTGCGATGTAATGTTAAAATATGGAGCTAAAATATTAATTGATGTATTTTGTATTCATTGTAATTTAAATTGTAAATACATTCTAAGCACTTATTTGTCCATTATTTAAAACTCAACCCTCAATAACTTAGTACTCTTATTCTCCCTACCTGTTGTCTCCAATCGGATCGAAGGGGAGAGGCAGTCTTCTTATTGCTATTTCCTTCATTGAGGAGAATGGAGGCAATTACTCGAGACTCCAAGAGGCTTCCTTCCTCATCCAACCGAGGATGAAAATCCCGAGCCGATGACGGCAGGGGCCCATGATGTCCCTTGGGCGTCACAGGGGATGAAGGAAAGCTCACATAGGACCAGTCCCCTGAGGAACGCCTCTCTGTTCCTCCTCCTCCACCACCACTGGAGTCACGAAAGAGTCGAGGACTAAGGATGCGAGGAGACCATTACTGATGTCACCAGAGTGACGGTTTAAATCCTTATTATTCGAGCCACTGCCGCGATGATCCCTTCGACGGAGTCGAACACTTCCCACTGATCCCGTGGGAGAGTTGAGGGACTGTGAAGTCTGCTTGTAGAGGGATTCACCAACATATTCTCACTGCTAGCACAATCAAACACACGTAGAAAATAAGAGAGTGATAAAAGGCAAAATATCGGTTTTATATTATTTTACTGTAGGAGAGGTTGATGCTATAAAAGTATGGATAGCCATGATTTTCATATTGATAAAAATAAGTTATATAATGTTGGGAGAGGTTAAAAGTAATTAAATGTATTGAGCCATGAGTCCCATAGCTCTGAAAGCTGTTCAATGGTTTATGCATAAATAAAACACATTTGTATGAACTTATAAACAGATATAATAAAGTGCAACTAAGTATAAATGGGATTTGAATGATTGTACGAAGAGGAATAAAATGAGGACGACCTCCCACAGCCTCTATTTATTCTTATGATAGATCATTCCTTGAGTAAGTATTCCGTTTGCCTCTCTCTCTATCTCACATACACACAGAAATATCTATGAGCACAGACACAACTAAAATGCGGCAATATCTCCTTAGAAAAGAACCAACACAGCTCACATGTTCTCCCGGCCAGGCTAAGAGTCCGACTGGGGTTCTTTTCTTCGCTTTGAAGAGAATATGTGAGAGGAGGGTGAGAAATATGGAGGGCAAAGAAGAAGGAAGGCGAGAAAGAGACAATCGAGGCTTTGACACACACACGCATACACTCACAACAACGTACGTAAAAATGCTCCCTTTTTTAAACAACTCTCTGTCCACGATGTTTGCCCAAAGCGCAAATTTTTTGCTCTTGCTGGGAAAGAAAAAAACAAGTACATACATCGATGATGGCTCTCATACGATGATAATGAAGGGAGCTCACTCTTGTTGCTTCTTGAAATAATACTCTCAACTTCTTTTACTCATTTACTTACTGCATCAGGATAATAAAATGGGACCGTTTTCTAGAACATGATTGGATGAGAAAAGGAAGCGGCAATCATTTATGAATCAAAGCAATACTTTTTTTGATAGTCCGCAGACTATGGGCATTTATTTTCCATTTCAAGACAAACATGAAAAACAAGTAATAAAAAGTAGCATAAAATTGAAAACATAAAGAATAAAAATTAAAATATATACAAAAAATAAAACACGTATTTTTAAAAAACATTATGCTTTAAGATTTTTAACACTTTAAAAAAAATGTAATATTTATCACAGAGTCACATTTTTTTTTGCTTATTTATTTATTGCATAAATAAAAACAGTGTTTTTGTAATAATTGCATTGATATGGTCAACCTCTTCTCTCACGTAGAATGATATAAAGTCGTTCTTGGATATGAAACAAACTAATACTTCACTTAAAGTGTGAACACAGAGATAATCTTCATCTCATCACGAGAATCTATATTCCTTCTCGGCGACACTTAATACTTCACTTAAGCTGTAGTGTGAAGAGATATACTTCATTCTACTGGACACTCTATATGTCCTCTCATGGCCTATATCCATCACATTAACGAATTCTTTGAAGGGGTTCCTTCAATATTATATTAATGAAGTCCTAATAATTAAGTTTTAGTATTTCAGTGGACGATACATCACTCGGACGATGGAACGTATAAAATGAAAGAAAATTGAATGACCACAACCAAATTATGTTGCTTTTGAGGTTTTTTTTGTCTATTTGATTCGATAGAATTGCATCCGACAGGATATAAATAAGCATTATAGCATTGAGTTTGCAAGAATTATTACGGTTTTAGGAATGTTTGTATATTACACTTATACATAAGAAAAATCTGATGACGCATTTTTGTGTTCAGAATGATTGATAATAGGAATTTTTGTCCTATCGACACTTTTGTATAATGTATTTTAAAGGAACTACTGACTTTTATCACTCTCATAGCTTAATTGAGCATTAAAGAGCACATTTGTTTAGTTTTATTTTATAAAACTAGAAAATGAGCTCATTTCGAGCACTTCATATATAAAGTAGAGAATGTTACTATAATTAGACCCATGAGGGGGTTTACTGTAATTTCATCGCGTGTAATAACCTTTTTATAGCTGTTTTTTTTTGTCGCGGGTAAATACATCACTTGCTCTTTTATAGTCAGTCAATTTTGTCGTTCTTCTTTTTGTCGCCGGTATTTACGCGTGATGAAATTACTGGACACCCCATGAGGGTACAAATCAACATAAGCTTCGATAAGGTAGGTTTCGTGAAGAATAAACAATGATAATATTAGTTGATGATTCTTGAACTCACTAATATCAATGATTTTGACTGAAACTCCTCATTTACCAAGAATGGTGATAATGTGTTCCCTTATATGTGAACGAAAAAGTGCTCAAAATGGGCTCATTTTACTAGTTTTATAAAATAAAACTAAAACAAGTGTGCTCATTAATGCACAATAAAGCTATTTTGACTGATAAGCTAAGCTCAAAAGTCAGTAGTTCCCTTAAAAATGCATTTATACAAAAGTGTCGATAGGACAAAAATTCCTAGTACAAAAATTCTTAATATTAATAATTCCTAACACAAAAATGCGTTATCAGATTTTCCTTATGCATAAGTGTTAAATACCAATATTTTTAGAACCAATGATTACAATGGCATCCTAAACCATGCATATTTTTTATTATTATTCAACAGTTCATTTTATTATATGTACACAGAATACATAAAAACCTAAGATAATGCATGAAAAATCATATAAGTAAATATTTTAATTTACAATTTTATCCTAGGGGTTGAACTAAAAGCACTATTTTCAATCAATAAAATACAAAAAAAAATCAATGGACATGACAATTGATACTAAAATATATAAACATAAATTTTGAGCTTTAAAATGGCATTACTTGCAATTCTTAAATTCTTTATTATTTTAGATAATGTCTTCCGGTGGATGGATGCAAGGGAAGGGAAGTATTTAATTTCCTTCGAGGCCACAGTCCATAAGTCAACCGAAAGGGAGGGGATCTTCAGGTCCAGGGATGCATATCTTGCCGCTGCCGATAGGAGTACTGGCCTAATATCCGACGATTGTAAAGGGTCTCCGGAAGTAATTTGCTTCGCAATTAGAGCTTTGGAGTTTAAGATTGCGAAATTTATCGCCTTTTTTCGTGGGGTGGTCCATTTTCTGCCAAGTCCAAATAAGATAATCGCTTTCCGGTATTTGGCCGAGCTCTCTTTTTCAAGCCCTTTTATGTTCAGACATACAAACTCAGTAAGAATTTGTACTGCTTGATATTCCACAAAGGCATGGAGGGTTGTATTGAAAATCTTGCCACAATCTTTACAAGGTCGTAGAAATTTAATGTAGTCACCCGATATCTGAAGTTGGGCGGTGAATTTCTTGTGATCGTGTATATTGGTGAGGGAGCCAGTGATAATTTTTTTCCACTTAAGAGGAAGGTCCAGCAGCTTTAAATATTTATTTGCAATTAAATTGCATATTAAAATGTCTAATCTTTCAAACACGCCATTATTTTATGGCAAATATTTGAATTTAGCATGTGTTTTGATAATTATGCCAGACAAAATGATTAATACATTGAGGCATATAAAAACTTTTTGTGATGAATAATAACTTGCTTTGATGAGCAAAATTTATACTTGCTAATTAAAAAAGTATAAGTCTCTACCTATAAGAGAGAGAGAGAGGGATAAAGTATAACTATGGTCCATATTTGTATGTTTTAGGGTGATTTGCAAAGATTGTTTACTTCAATCTCCTCTTTGATTCGTTCTGGGACTCCATCAAAAAAATAACGGCAATGCATTAATATATAATTCTTCAGCCTCCTCTTTGAGTTTGAAAAGACGATTATATATTTAAGCAAAATCTTTCATTACTGATTGAGACTTTATAACTTAAATTCACTCATTTAAAGTAGTAATGAGAAGGATCAGTATGAAAATTAAATATTTGCGAGTCGATTAAGATATAGACATATAGCATATAAATAGAAATCTATGGAACAAAAATGCATAATACATGTTTTATGTAAGAAATTATGTTGACATAAACATCGTGCTCCTTAAAATATATATCTGAATTAATAGTAGAATTTTAAAATCTTTCGTATAATTTTGGAATATCTGTTGGAGGTTGGGTGATAAAATTAATGTTGTTTAATATATTTTTTTAAAGTAGACAACTCAATTTTCTTCTTCTTTTTATACGCCTTAACGTCAGAGGTATTATGATAAAACAAAGTTCATTTTATAAATCAAAGTATATTCATTTAGTATGATATATATATATATATATATTAAATATTCATTATTTCCCTGAGCGACTTTCTTTAACCAAATATTAATATCAGTAAGTAATATTGGACCATTCAAAGGATTCGTAAACGATATTCGTGGAGGCTCATAAGAAAATATTATTAATGTTTTTAAGGATTATATTTTTATCTCTAAGTCGATTTTAAGATACCTTGTGATGGCAAAAACCTTATTTCTTATTTTTTTATGTCCGATAGTCTGAGCGCTGATCCATTTATCGACAGATGTGATCAGACATAATAATCATTCTTTTTCCCCCTGAGTATGACGAGTTTTTTTATTCAATTAATAAGAATAGGGGAAATAGGAGGACAACAATGACGTCATGATGAAGGACCATGAAAATAGACCATTTTTCTTCTTAAGGATAAATTCCTTCTCCCTGAATTAATGTTCATTACTCAGAAGCTAGTAGTGCAGTGAATCTTTGTAGCAGGTTGCCACCAGATTCATTATTATTCCCTACCCTTTTCTTTCAACCAATAATGCTTCAGAAGCGCCACTTTTTTCCTATCCTTAGAGATACCTTAAATCAGTATGCAAACTGTCTCACTTAAACTTTCCTAAAAGTTTTTTTAATAATTAATTTTGTATATAGTACTGCTAGATTTTAGATTAGAGATTTAATTTTAAACTATAATGTTTATTTTTATATATATTTATATGTAATATCTCTATATCAATAAGTCTTATATAAAAAATGTCTCACTTCTTTTTCTTTCCACCAATCACGTGGATTGAGAAAAGGTCACAACTCTGTATCATAAATCATACGATATAATATCAGGGCTGAAGGAATCTGGGTAATTAACTTTCTGGACATAAACGACCTTTTAACGCATATAACGAAAATATGTTTTTTTTTTGCATATATTGTTTTTTTTTGATGAGGTTGCAACTTCTCCTTTATCTAAAAGATATCAACAAGAGTGACTTTTTGTGGATTTAAAAAAGAAAAAAAATGTTTTATCCGGAATGACATTATCACATATGTATTGAACTTCTTTTCTACAAAAAAACGTCGTCACTTTTCGTCAAGAGTGCATATTTTTATATTTGTTTAGCATATTTAATCTTTTTAGCTTATTTTTCTGCCTATTTCGTTAATTTTTTCTGCATATTTCTGGACATTATTTTCGTTACAAATACCTACCGCCATGGAAATAATGAGGGGCTCACTCTTGTTGCTTCTTCTGTTTCTACGTAAATACTCTTGGCATCACCTTCCTCTCCTCACATTCTCAATGTATATAATTTATACAACTACTTAATATTATATAAACTTAAGTAAGGGGGGGGGGGGAAACTTAAAATAAAAATGAGAAAACTTTCAAAGAACTCAATATAGTTCATAAATAGTCTTATCTTTTAAAACATTTGACTTTTAAGTTTTGAAGGGGGGAAGGGAGAGTTTATATATATTTATATAGGTATACATAGATGGATATGGCTTATTTGTGAGTCTATGTGCACATAGAAAATCATTGTAGGGCGTCATGGCAGCATGGGTAGACATTTAAAATGCCCTTTAAAATGACATTATGAAGAGCAAAAAAGGAAGAAAAAAAAATAACGTTTACTGCACCTCCTGCATAGCTGAATCGATCCCTTGCTGATTGCTTGATTCATACATGAAATTACATATGTGTATGTGTGAGACTTGATGACTTCATATAAACATATATTGAGAGGTGTTACTTTATTTATTTACCCCTGCTGTTTCGTTGGACATATAGTTCCGAACTATAATTACCTCCGCGAAGGAGGTATTGTTTTCACTGGCGTTTGTTGGTTTGTTTGTCAGCAGGATAACTCAAAAGTACTGAACGGATTCGAATGAAACTTTGTGGAGTTGTTGGAAATGCCAAAAGTAACAAGTGATTAAATTTTGGCATCTCTAAGTGCTTTTTAATATGCAAATGAGCAAAATACTAAATGAAATGGGGTCTCTATTCAGGGAGTAGGAAAGAACAAACGCTAAAAAAATATTCATTGACGTATTATTGTTCATATATCAGCTCAGGACTATGTTAGCCCAGTGACGTAGCTTAAACTTCTTCCGTCTTCCCATCTCTGAGTGCTTTTTTAATATGCAAAATGAGCTAACAGAGAATAAACAATGATTAGAGATAGAAAATCGGGCGTGTGAAAGGGAGAATGTTGAATAGGAATGTTGTGGGGATCGCCGGAGGTACACACTCTCTGAGTGTATATATGCCTCTAGTTTTCACTGGCGTTGGTTTGTTGGTTGGTTTGTTTGTTTGTCAGCAGGATAACTCAAAAGTGCGGAACGGATTCGGATGAAACTTTGTGGAGTTGTTGGAAATGCCAAAAGGAACAAGTGATTAAATTTTGGCATCTCTGAGTGCTTCTTTAAGATGCAAAATGAGCTAATTACTATAATATTTCAAGTTTCCTACTCTAACCAATAAATGTCGCTGTGCTGTGCTCTCCTCTTTGAGAACACAGCACAGCGACATCTATTGGCAATGACAAAAAGACCAGTGATTCATTTGGTGGGGATCGGCGGAGGTTTGCACTCTCTGAGTCCTCTAGTTAGATCTTATATTTAAAAATATATCTTAAGTAACATGTTTTTTAAATAGAAAAAATCCAGGTTTTTACCTATTTGTTGAAAATAAATCAGCTGATAACGGATGTATCGTTAAAATAAAAGGACTGAAAACTACAAGCAGAAGTGAATGTGAGCCGATAAAATTCAGAAGGTTACAAGAGGAGGACATAAGATAGACGGAACTAGGAATATTACACTATGTAACAAAATTAAGGTCTTTGTTTGCCCCTGGGCTGAAATTTCTAGTTTGAGTCCCATTTTTTTACGTAGATTTCAAAAATATACTTAAAATTTCGTCCGAAAAAAGGTTTGGCCTCTATGGACCTTTTTAGGAAATCATGATTTTCATCATTTCTAATGGTTCAGGCCTTGTTATCTTCGTGCAAAGTAAGAATAACCACAAATGTCAGTATATTTATTTTTCTATTATATCTGTGCATTTCAAATCCGTTTTATAATTTATATATCTTTCGTACTAATCGAAAACATGGGCTTTATATTTCAAAAAGTATTTTTGACACTTGTAATTAATTATATTAAATAAAAAGGCATGCGTGTTTTTTTTCTTCGTAACAAATCACAATAATATTTATTGCAACCTCAATGAATCACCTAAAAGTAGTTACTTAATACGATCAATACTTCTTCCTACTAAATTTATCTTTTATTTACTTTCATGCCAGATATCGAAATTATAAAAACTGTTCTGAAATGCATTGACATATACAAAAAGATATTACAATTGACGAAAGTCAATAGACTCGAAACAAAAAACATAGCCGCTTAAATAGAACACTAAAATATGGTCAACTTTTTGAAATATAAATTTTTCGATTAGTACGAAAGATATATAAAATATAAAAACGGATTTGAAATGCACAGATATAATAGAAAAATAATACTACTGACATTTGTGGTTATTCTTACTTTGCACAAAGATAACTGGGCCTGAACCATTAGAGATGATGAAAATCATAATTTTCAAAAAGGCCATAAAGTCCAAACCTTTTATTTTGAGTGGTATTTTTGGAATTGACGTAAAAAATGGGACTCAAATAAGAAATTTCAGCCCAGGGGCAAAATCCTGTTACATAGTGTTATATATGTTCAGATTAACGCATACATTTCAACTAACATATTATAATAAAGGGCAAAATAAGAACTTTCATCTTTTTTTACAAGGTTCTTAAAACTAAAACTATAGTTTAAAACGACAAATTCATCTGAGAGACCTGCCTACATCATTGGAATGATTATTAATAAATATCTAAAAAATACAGACGAAAAAACACGTATGTACATATCGATTTCGACAACGGTGGGGTCAAATTCTAAAATTGATGCCAAAAATAAAATCGATTAATGCACTGTTTCAAGTAACACAAAAAAATTTAGAGCTTTTAATTAATTTAAAAAGCCACAAAACGGCAATAAACGTTTGTATGATTAATATTTATAGTTTTGAATTTTTTTATTATAATTGATATTTTATTTATTATATATAATTATATTATTATTTGGGATGAAAACATAACGTTGATAACATTCTTTTAAATTATATACATTATATATATGAAAAGAGTGGAGACTTGATGCGCTATTTATAATTCAA
>CP045894.1:16083160-16109988 GCA_013387185.1 Caligus rogercresseyi
ACGAAACCGATTCATATCGATTCGTGCAGAATCAAAGGACGTCAATTGAAGTCAAGGTATGTTTATTTCACGTTTTTATTTAGTCTTTTTATTTTGATGACGTAAGAAGAATACATCACTACGTATGACGTCATTCAAAGCCCTTGTCAAACAAAGTCAGCTCTTACTTGCAATATACCTTAATATGAGCATATTTACAAATCTATACATAACCAATAAGCTCTGGAATTTTTATGTGTCGAACAACTTATACTTTTAATCATTTGGAATCATATGTGTACTCTTTTTTTTCTTGCTGACGGGACACTGCTACTACTTTTGTGTCTGACTAGTCACATCACCACTTCCATCACCTCTCTTCATGCATAAAGTTAGAATATGAATGTGTGTAAATATTAGAATATCGCGACATGCAGACACCACCACAGACTGTGTTTTCCTCTCACCATACAACTTGCCATATAAATACAGCTACATCCACTGCCTATGTACATATACATATTACTTAATTCCTCATAAAATGTACAAAATGGCACATTAAATATGAATATCAGCATTAGTTTTATATGTATTATTATTTCTCTTACAATGAGGATAGGATGAAATACGACGTGTTTTGGTCATAAGTGTTCTTAAGAGTATAAGAAGGAAGATATAGATTCCGCTATAAGTTAAATATTTATCGTGAGTATTAGAGTATTTCTTCTCTACATTTTAGAGTGAACGTGTAGGGCTTCTCGTGTAAGGCGGGGAAGATCATGCTAAGGCAATCTCATTTATAAGAATACCTTGATGGCAGTTTTGGATATTAAAGGGTTGTTGTTTTTTTTCAACTGACATGTCAAATTGATTTACTATTTATATATATAATGACAAAATAATAATTAGGGATTGCAAAAGCCGTGAGAAGGGAGTGCGATAGCCCTAAGCGTCAAGGCGTGTTCAACTCATTCAATGTTGGGGGCGCAGGTTCGAATACTCCCGAGAGGAATGGCCATTTTGGTCTACCTCATTGATAAGATCCTATGTTTCGAGTGATTAGTTATTATGCTAGTATGCTCCAGTCGGATGCAATTCTATCGAACCATATAGGCAAAAAAATATTATTGAACTTTGTTCAATATTGTTACGCAAAAAGTTCTTTTGATAAAAAAGACTGGAATTGTTTGGAGTTATTGTTAGTAATTGAAGATTTGACAAACGTTTTGGAATGAACATAAATCCAGTTCTTCAATGGCGTGATATGAATGTTTAAGGTCGCTGAACGTTGAATAGCAGTTTTTCGGTTGTTGGATAAAATAGATGCGATTTCATTGAAAAATTTTTTGTAAAAACCACCTGCCTTCAATGACTTATATGTGTTTTCATTTTATACACTAACAATTATTAAGCATGGTTATAAACATCACTCAAATACAATTGTTTTTAAAATGGGTCACGAAGTTTCAGGTTAGACAGGAAGCAAGGAATTATAATCATTATGCAGCAAATAATTCATTGCATAAGGCTATGCTGGGTTGTATCGATTAAATATATAGCCCTGCTTTCTTATCCATTCTATTCATTCAAATTTGAGCAGTATGTTTGAAGACATACACCGCCGGGGCTTACAGATATAATCATTCTTTCCTCTTCGTCTCAAATAATCTTGAAATGCTCATATATTGTTTTACAAAAGGGATAGATCATAAATATTATGTACTTGATTTATATACATACTAAAAAGAACACAATAATGACAAATATTTTGGTCAACAATATATGATCATTCATTAAAGTAAAGGCTCGACCACACAGCTGATTGTTCTGCACTACTACAACGAAGGTTATGAGGAGTACAAAATCTATAGTTGGCCCATAAAAACCGTTCCACTGCACATAAATACGGCCATTGGGGTATAATTGAGAGAAATATAGTATAGTGGACACTTTTTACATTGGTTGTATAGCGTTTAAGTTCTTTGGTGTACGGGGGGGAAAAGAGAGTATATTTTAGGTGTAGTCCACATAGAGATAAAAACAAATATAGAGAGCTTACTCCCTTCATCTGTATTTTTGTGTCCAATAAACAAAGTAATTTGTACTACGTTATCGTAAGCAGATAATAAAGATAGATATCTATCTCTATGATCAGCTTACGGAAGTAGTACAAATTACTTGTTTATTATGGACACAAAAATACAGCTGAACGATGTTTCTCTGCTATTAAAGGAAAAAAGCTCTCTATATCTTTATATATCTTGGTAGTCCAATGCGTCATTATCAACAAGTTTAGGCAACTTCATTAAAGCAAGAACGAAACTATATCAGAACAAAAAGTATGAAATGCCATTTTTTTTATACTTTTATACCTAAGGGATATTTAATCCGATCCTGCTAAAATTTAATCCAAAATGTCCTGAGATTCTCTATGGCAAGTATTTTAAATTTTGTCATCAAAAGCCATCCATTGTTTAACAGAGCCATTACTCCATAGGAAACAAATGACATGGGTAGCTCTAGGTTTTAGCAACAGAGTCCAATCGCTATATGTATTTTTGTACAATGAACGTGGTAGGAGTATATTCCCCAAAAAACGATTATCATGGGCTAAGATGCTGAAAGATAAAGATCGACTTTGGAGGGTTCAATTCACTCTTTAAAAACAAAATGATTTCTTAAAACATTTACCCAATTCATTCTTGAAAATTGAGATTCGGCGGAACGCTACCAATTGACATAAATCGTGGTGTTTGTAGCGATATTCAGTGATGCAAAAAAATTGAAAAGATCAATGTCTGTAAAAGAAATCTTCTGCGCCTTTACTGAAATATTGAATATATGTTATTCAAACTCTGTCTGTTCTTTATCATCCAAAATAGTTTCTTAACATAAATTTGGAACAATAATAATGCAATTTATCCTGCCTTTTAAAGAAAGAAATTTATGACAATAATGAAAAATTAAATGTTCATTACTAAAAATATATTATTAAGCCTCCAAACAGTTGAATCAACTGTTGAGGGCTTTTTTTATGACAAAACAATTATTGGAATAAATAGATAATTAATCATTTATATTTGACGTTTAACATTATGTTTTATGTCATTAATAAAACATATATATTTATTAAGCCTCCAACAGTTGACTCAATTGTTTGGGGCTTTTTTATGACAAAACTGAGATATTTGGTATATAATATATCCTGAAGGGTCATTTCGACTGTGGATTCAAACCCTTCAATTATTTCCATATAAAACTTCCTCATAAAGCTAATTAAATGCCTCTCTCGACATATAATCCCCTTCATGACAACTGAAGCCGACAATTATGATGGGGGAACTCCCATCATAATTATTATAATGTTGACATTTTATCCATAATTGCCCTCATACCTATAATTTATACTGTTTTTTTATAACTCTCACTCAACGACTCCACCTGGTGGGTGTCCCTTTCAAAATTGCATTACTTTTTCCAGACAAAAATAAACTACCTAGCTTTATTATTTATAATGTCTAGTCCTGATGTGTCTTAGGATATTGTCTTACAAGCATTGCTCCAATTCCGTTAATTTATCATAAGTATTATTGTTATCTTAAAGAAGGCAGAGTGACAAAAAGGATTCATTTTAAGGGTTTTCTGTTATATTTGGTAATTCTGCTCTACTTCATTTTTTTTTAGAAACTGAAAAAAGTGACGCACTCGGTAGTGTGGCGTCATACTCCTAGTCTGCATCTGTTGATGACGGGAGGGACAGTCTTCAAAAGTATAGCTACGCTACTCGTAAAATATGACATTAATATAGTAGACTGGGTTCATATCTACATTTTTATTATTGAAAGCAATGTCAAACATGTAAATCAGGTTGTTGGAATGGCGTCGCCATTTTTATCTCTTTCCGCAACTACAAGTATTGTATCTGGGTAAAGAAGAAATTAAGAATGTACTTGCCTATAAACACTGCTGGTCTCGAATCTTTAGTCGACCCACGGATCAAAATTAATCCATCCACATTGAATTCGAAAATAAATCAAGTTGATTTTCTTTTGCATTAAAAAAGTATATATATATATATATAGTATATATGTACTCGTATATGTATAAATATAAAGGAATATGAGAAGTATCATTCTCACTTTAGTGTTTCGTGTCGCTGTATTTCCCAAACAACAAAGAGAATAAGAGATACGTCGATATTCAGTGCTACCAGCTGTGCTTTGGCATCTATACTTATTTGGCAAAACCGTCTCATAAAGTGATCCTCTCGCTCAAGATGTATCATCACAAATAAAGCATATATATATATATATATATTATATTAGAAACGTCATCCTTTTATCTGGTGCCCATGAGCTTGCTCCCAACCTTTCCCACCACAAACATAATGTAACATTGTTTATTTTATTTTTTAATATTTTCTAAATATCACTCATATTTTTTCCATCTTTTCAGGTTGAACTAGTTGAGTTAGTGGATAAAAGGGATACTTGACGGTAGTCTTTCACTGCTAGGATGGAAGGATTTACTCGGAAGAAACGAGGGCATTCGTGACTGGTTTACACTTTTGAAGGTATGGCCCCAACGCTTTTACTATACATCTTCAATATTAAAATACATGGAACTATATTTTTTTTTGCTTTTGTTTTAGAACTGTGTTCAGGAGGTTCAAGCTCGAGGATGTATGAAGAGTACAGAGGAGTTTGGTCTAAGAAAAACTTTCAGGATTCCCAAATGGATCTCCGTCAAACTTTGATCGATGGCTCTTGGCGAGACAAAGGATTGGTAAGTGCTATCGATTGTTTAAAACTATTAACAAATGTAACTGATCTGCGAGAAATATAAGGGCCTATCTTAAATTTATAAATAACGAAATTTAAAAAATGTCAAAAAGTGAAGCCAAAAGTAAAAAAAAACATAAAAAGGAAAAAAAACAGAAACAAGAAACAGTGACTTCATTAGAGCTTCGTGGCAAGACTTTCGCAACTCCTCCTGCCTCCACTAGACTCTGGGCAGATTTAAGTTTGGGGAGATGGTTTCAATACTCTAGTTGATGCAAATGCAAATGTCCTTTTGTTTTGATCCATAAATGTGGCAAGCAGCTCTATTCTGAACATCATTAAGGTTTTTAGCTTAGCGTCCCTCTGTCTCCCGCATACGGTGATCCCCACCGGATTCATATGCGGTATAAATGCTTGTAATTGTATTTTTTATTTGAATATAGTCTTTAAAATTATTTAACAGTTTACATGATATTTTGTAATTTAGAAAGATATTCAGGATTATTTATTATCAGCATGAGTTAATGGAAATATAAGCAAAAGTTTAATAAATAGCTTGCTTCATTGTAGTAGTCCTTTCGATTGTGTCTTCATATCTCCAAATATTCTAGAAAGTATTGAAATAAATCTCAATGCCTGCTACTTTTAACTGACGTCATCAAAGATTAGAGAATTATATATTAAATACTTTTGCGACGAACATTTGGAAATTGATTCCTTGTATGTATCCAAGCTAATCCTTCTCATATTTTAGGTATAACTGCCATAGATTCGTGGTTAAGTGGATATTCCTTTATGGTTTAAATTTTATTAAAGATACGGGTTGCAAAAGTCTTTTCCCATCTGGACGACGTGAGCAGTAACCACTAGTGATATCATCACGAATGTCTACATGTTAAGTTTATAGGGGTTGTTGTACATATTAACAGATGCTATTATGATGAATTTGACCTCCTTTGGCCTCGATAACGGCTCTAGGCGGCCGCGGAATGCCCTGCAGACGTCGGCACGTACACTTGCGCATGGACCTCCACCCTTGTTCACGGAGGTATTGAGGTCGTTGACATTGCTGTGGCGGATTTTACAGGCCTTGCTCTCGACATGCCACCAGATGGAAAAGTCCAGGGGTTCAAGTCGGGCTTGGGGGGGCCACATGTTCTTGGGCCAGGTCTCCATGTTGTCAGCCATCCACTTTTGGACCACGTTGGCCGTATGCGGGGTACCATCCTGCTGAAAAACGTAGGACGACTCTTGGCCTTCTTGGTGATCTTCAGGACCTACGGGAGGACCTTGGTCTTCAAGATCTCCAAGTAGTCCGCAGCTGGAACCTTGTAGCCCGTGTCAACCAGATGGGCGCCATCTTGTCCCCGTCGGGCTACTATGCCTAACATCATCACGGAGGCCGGGTGCTTGGTCGTGGTACGTTGCGATGTTGTAGTCCTCCTTGTTGAAGCAGACGACCCTGTCGTTCTACTGTTGATGACGGGTCAACCGTGAACGTCTTTTCGTCCGAAAAGAAAATTACGCGGTCTCCGTGATGTTTCAAACTGTTCAGGAGCTTGCCACATCGCTCCAGACGAAGATCTTGATGACGTTGACTCAGGAGAGGCCTTTCCAAAGCCTGAGGACTTGCATCCCGCGTTCTTGACAGCCCGGGACACGGTGGACTTGTTACGTTCTTCTTCCTGGCCAATGTGGCCATTGCAGCTTCGGATTGGCCGTGAGGCCTTCTGGACGACTTCTGTGGACAGTTTGACTGGGCGGCCACATCGGGGCTTGTCCTTGAGGTCTTGGCCGTCTTTGATGCGCCTTGCGCACGTTGGAGACGGTCCTGCGACACACGTTGGTGAGTGTGACGATGTCGTTGGACCGGGCCGGCGCGGATGAGAACTGCTACTTCATGCCGTTTTGCTTCCATGCTGGGCACGTTTGTGTAGCTACATGTACAGTACTTGTTTTGAAGATGACGTCATGCTCTACAATCTCACGCAACAAAGTTTCACAGTAAATATTTTAACCCTCTCAAAAATACAGTTAAAACACGGGAAAGACTTATCAAGCCCCGTAACATGTTTGTTATACCTTAAAGGACGGCAAATATTGTTTCCGCTTCGGTCAAGTCATTTCGTCATTCGAATGAATGAAGGAATGAATCAGTCATCCATTCCTTTCCTTGGAAGTAGTAATTGAATTAAGGGACTAGAACCATTGTCTCTTTAAGTATTCTCTTATTATTTAACTTTTAAGAGGGGAGGAGGATTTTTTTTAAAGTAGCAACTGTACTTGGGAGTAAGGACTTGCTCGTAATAAATACATAAATATATATATATTTATTCATGCATATGAACAAGGCTGACTTTTTATTGTATGCGCCATGCCTACTATTGCATTAAGTAATATATTTATCATTTCTATAAGAACCAAAAGTGCTTTGCATAGAGGTGGATAAGAAAAGGGTTGAAAGCCATGTTATATTATAAACTATCCCGAAATTGTTGAGGCACAGACATAACGGAAATCAACTAACATCTTGAGCTAAAAGTATCTTTTTGGTGCGAAATAATTTACATTATTATTTCCTTTTTCTGGCCTCTTCTCTTTTTATAACTAACTTCCAAGCAACATTGTATGATAAGTCATTCTATTTTTTTTATACAATAATTTCTTGTTGCTACCGATACGTGATCATCCAACATATAACTGACCAAATGAAGGTTCTAGGCGTACTCGACGGGCACTCCTTTGCATTTTCCGTATTTGCAGTTAGCGCTCCTGCATTGAACTCTTTTGCATCAGGGTGTTCTTGCCCTCGGCGGTTTCGCCTGGGATTATACTAGGAAGGATTTTCTACCAAGGAAGGTTAATTATCATTTATTTCATTGTTTAATGATACAGTTCGAGTCAGGTCTAATAAATCAAAAAGGTTGAGTGATTGATCAATTATGTTGCGATAATTAAAGAATTTCAAAAACAATTATATTATGGTTACTTTTGATAATATGAAGATAAAGTTTATAATTACCATGTTTGATTAGGTAATTGAGCAATTAAATGATACAAAGTAGGTTTTGGTAACTGAGAAATTAAATTAAAAACTGACATTTACCTTTGAAATGAGAGATTCAAGTAACAATTGATTAAAAGCAAACAATATAATAATATTCTTCACACCTACATATGAGGTCATACCTTTTTCAATATTTGATCACTTCAATTTACTATTCATATATTGCAAAAACTCCAGACCTTTTCTCTATTAGTAATAGTATACCCACCGTCTTTAGATTTGTCATAGTGATTATGGGGCTGTGATAATTCTTGGCTAATAATTTGAAGAACTAGAAGGACCCTTTAGATAAACCTTAACATACCAGCTACTTCGAAGTCTTGCAAAGCCTTAAGCCATAAAAATGTCAATGACAATAAAACTCGCAACGTTGATTTTTGCTGGTGCATATATGGGTTTCCATTAAATTGGCAAAAAGTAAATACCAAAGCCAAAATCTTCAAAATGTATACGTTAAAATATTATTTTATGAAAAATTAACTCCTGCAAAAAGATTATTTGTTTATATAGTGCATTATTAAATAATAAGCTGAGAAAATATTTAGGTTTATTTAATTCAAAATTCTAAATAGTTTGACTACTTAAGCTATATTTTCTTAAAATACATGTTATGTCATAGAGAAGTTAAAATGAGTAGGACTATCACCCTCCCAGACAACCCCACCCCCCAAAAAAAATCTCCCCCCTGTGCTTTTACTCCCCATGTCATTTACCCCCTGTTACTAATGTTTTTTATCCTTTTAAGTCCTATTATTAAGTGAACAATGTTTTATCTATGACAAATTGCATTATTGTTTGAAACCTATGTTCCAAATATCGGTCAAAAAAATTATAATTGATTCATACTATTCCAGAAATTTCATTCTTTTCGTTTCCTTACAATATTACTATGCAAGTCTATCCATTGAGGTCTTTTTCTAAAGTAAACTATGTCTTTTATGATCGTTTGTAACTGCAAGGTCTTAGGAAATAATAAATGAGCTCTCGATTCTAGTTAATAACAAAAGTGACATCACTGGTTAGCACGCAGTCACAGTCAATTAGAATTGGAATTTGTAGTAATTAAATGCGTCTTCGAGAACCTCCAAATCCATCCAAGGTCCTGAAAACTGCACATTTTCTTCCTGTCAGCAGCTGATGATCCAACCGATGGTTGCCAGTATTGCTTTTCTTGACAAAGCGGTTCCTTAATGAAACCTTAGAAAATATCTTATAACTTAAATGCGATAAATAAGAGATTTTGAGTTGATAGGATACAAACTGTATGCTTGTCTGGTCTTACATAGTTGGCCCAGATATAAGGTCTAAGACACGAAATTTGCAAAGTTATACACGTTTAATATATACATATTTCAATTCTAATGAACTGTGATTACATACATACCAGTGACGTCATTTTTTGTTCATAGATATAAAATATAGTTAACTTCATAAGTGGACTTTAAGGGATAAAAAATATTAATAACAGGGGGTAAAAGCCCAGGGGTGATATTCCGGGGTGGTAGTCCTGTTAAAATTTAAGACATAGAAGACTGACACTTTAGATGGAATAACTTGTTATGGTATTAAATAGAAATACTCTCTTACCATCAATAGAAGACGTAAATATTTCATTTGACCTTATATTTTTTAATTTAAAGTCAACAAATTCATTCAAGTAACAGATGTAAAACTGTGAAAGGAGGCAATTTTAAGAAAAAAAATTGTAAAGTCAAGTTAACCCGACTCGAACTTTTATAGCTACGATAGAGTAAATAAAAATTAACCTTCCATGGTAGAAAATCCATCCTAGGTACAATCCCAGGCGAAACCGCCGCCCGACAAGAATTCCCTCATGCAAAAAAGTCAATGCAGGAACACTAACTGCAAATGCGGAAAATGCAAAGGCGTGCCCGTCGAGTACGCCTGACACGGACCTTAAATAGAGGACAAACTAACAAAAAAATGACAATTAATATCATATGTCACATAATATAATAGAAATGTTGGTGCAAATTTAATATCTCAAACTGGGGACAATAATCTCAATAAGAACACTTAATAGCTGATAATGGGTCCCATGGTAGGAAGTCACATACGCCCTACATCAAAAAGACTTCTTCATAAGTAAAGAGATGTTTTATTATAAAACAACATTTACAGTTGATGGGCTATTACTCCTAAAATAAGATTGATATCTTAGTCGAATGAATATACGGATCATGTTTTTAAAGAAAACGACAGCTTTTAAGTCTCATAGCAATACCTAACCCTGTAAACAAGCACTCAATAATAAGGTTTGTCTTGGCAGAAAGTTTAATGAGTTAATTAATAATGATTAAATTGCGCCTCCTAATTAGAAAAACCATCAGGAATTTCTCTTGTACACATTTGTTAACATATCTACTCTACCGAAACCCCATTTTCCCCCTTCTTTTTATTAGAAAATGGCACTTTGATATATGTTTACGTCCTTTTGAGACCTTGCATTATGAGGTGATATGATTTGTTTGTTTGTTTGAGGGTAAGGATCCCAGAATAGGAATGAAGGTCGTGTCTTTGATTCAATTTGCAGAATTGAATGATCGATCTTAGCTACATAACACACAACCACTTTAACCATGCTGTTGCCTCATTCTATCTCTATAAGTCAAACAGATAACCAATGTTACAATTTCTAAGAATTCCTGGTATCTGATTCTGCTCTGGAGGATGTTAGTTAAAGCATTTTGAGCCATTTAAGACAAAAGAAATCACACTCAGCCAACAAATGAATAGACGTCTCATCACTTTGCTGACGAAAACGGGACTCACAAATGAGATATTTAATTGACAATGACTGGTGGTAACATCTAAAAAAGGAGGCGACATGATATTGCAATACCTCGGGGAATGAGAGTAGATCATAGCTCTAATATAAAATATATATTGACCCCAAAAATGCGGGAGGCGAGATGATAGATATAATTGAAGTAGTTACACGGGAGTGTAGCTTTAACACAAGATCAACGTGCACACTGATCAAACCTATTATATAAGTTTAATAAAAAGAGATCACGTCACATTTATATCACAGATTTCAAATATTCCCGCTCTAATTACGCGCCATTTTAAAAAGCTCAAGTATTCTTATTTGCCTACTTCTTTTCCCATTTATTTTCCAACATAACTTGCGGTTTTTTCGTTTGTATATTTACTAAAAAGAAAGGCTTTTAAGAAGAAGGGCTCTGATGAATGAGGATAAACAGTAATGGGGGGAGCCCCCCTTTACTTGTTTCTTCATTTTGCCATAATATACTACTACTTCTCTTCAGCTAAGCATTACGTCCGTTTACTTGTTTACCACTTGCTTTCCAAAGCCCCCCTCAATGCTCTAAAAACAAAACAAAAAGTAGCCTTGCTGCAATCCCCTCTTTTGAACACATTTTTTAAAAGGAATTATTAATCCCACAACTTATTATTATTTTCTTTATTTTTGTTCTCTTTTTCTCTTGCGCAACTTTGTTTTTTATTTATTTTCCTGGTACGTTTTATATTATCTAGGTCATCAGGGTTCTGCTAATTACGCTGTGAATGGAGCCGTGTCTGCCTCTGAGGACTTTATGTCCTTACCTGTGGTCTCTTCCCCCATTGACGCGGAGTACTATCATCGAAAGTCTCGACAGTGTAAGGACATTACGAGCCCCCTCACCTCCCACCGAACTCCTTCCAAGTCTCGGCGCTCCGCCTCTAGGAACAATCGTGAGTTGAATTTAAGTGTTTGAATGCGAAATGGCTATATTATTACTAGGGTTGTGATTGTTGTTCTTATTCTTAAGTCCTTATGGTTTCTTCGGTTTTGTGTTCTTTTTTAACATTAATTTCGTAAGGGAAATTAAATTGCTGTGATGCTAAATGCTTACTGTTAGTAGAGTTTTGTTATTTGTTCTCAAAGCAAACACACCCGCTTAATTGCTTTTATTCCTATGCTCTTGTAATCTCTTATTTTGTTTACTTTTTTAGTATGAATTTCATGAGTGGCACTCATTGATTGTATTGCTAAATGCTTATTTACTTGAGTAGTGTTTTTTTTTTCTCAAAGCAAGTGCAGCCGCCATATGTAGAGATATAAAGATATATGGATTCTTCAGAGGAATACGTTTTTTTGCCCAACATAAACCAAATCTTTCTGTCTCTATGATCAGCTAACAATGACGTAGTACAAATTATTTGTTTATATTGGGCAAAGCCAACAGCTGAACGATGTTCATCTGCTATTGAAGGGAAAAACTTTCTATATCTTTATATCTCTATGATACCCACATATAAATATGTGGGCATCATAGAGATATAAAGATATATAAAGCTTATTCCCTTTCTTCTGATCTTTCTTTTTATTTTCATTAGTATCAAGATACTTAGAATATCAGATATGTAATATTGCCTCCTTTTTTAGGACGTACAGCGTTATATTTTGATTTTAGAAAACATGACGTCATTACTACGCCTAATAAAAAAAGACGGCTCTATATTCAAATTCGAGGTTGACTCATTTTAACGATATGATTATTTTTTATATAAATGAATGTAATTTCATCAAGCCCTAAAGGCACAAGAAGAAAAATAATTAATGTGATATTTTATGTTTGTGTTGCATTTGATGACTTTTTCTCCATTTTTTTAGACTTGAACTACGCCGATATAGGATCCCCTCCATCGGATTCACCTCGCGACAATCAAAGGAAGAGTCTTTTTGTCCCCGACACTAACTTTGACTCTGGGAACGACTCCATGAACACAAACACATCGACGGGTAAGGGTGGTGGTAAATCCATGTATGGTCTTACAACCTTGCAAACAGCAAATATCTGCATTTAAGACGTCTGAGAAAGGGGGCTCAACATTGAAGAAAGCATGTCAAAGTTTTGCACATACGCCTTAGAGTATAAAAAAGATAAGCGAAATTAGAACAGGATTTAAAAGGTAAAAAAAGGGGGAGAGAGGGGTAAACTTTTCAGGAGTAAAATATTATCATTTGTGATATCAGATATGAACGAAATTGTAATTATATTTTTAGAAAAGTAGGTTAGAGCGACGTCATGGACATGGGCCGGAAATTTGATAGTTTATTCCTTCAAATTCTCTCGAATACCTCAAACTCATCAAATCGACAGTAAGACGACATCAACGTTTTATATTGAATAAGAAATCATTTTAATAAGTCATTTTACATTATTGTTTTATCTTTTGACTGTAATTTTGAAGTATAATGTTCATTTATGTTTTGTTTTTAACGTAACTGTCTTAAGATTGTATTTTTTTATCTCCTACTTTCTAGTGTATTCTTATATTTCTATACTGTATGGATTTTAGCTAATAAACATCTTAACCATTAAAAAAAGTAGGTTAGACATTTCAACAGAAATTAATTTTCTTTTGGCAATACTAAAGTTTGAGGATCCTATTATGGTTATGAAAGGTTGCGTAGTGAATATTTATCATTTTGACATATAAACAAAGATCTCAACGTTCCCAGATAGAAAGAAAGTAGATAAGGGGCAGAAGTTGTGTAGGAGGTCTTTTTTAATTGCGACCTGAGCATTCTTGGGCCTCGAGGGAACGTTGAGGGCTTTTTCAGCGAAGCGAGTAAGACCCACAGTAGTTCCCGGGGGCTCCAGGGGTCTGACAAAATAAAGGAATCCAGCGCTCCACGAACAATGCTACCAGATAGAAACGACGGGATCTATTCTTTGTCAATTAACAACGTAGAAATATGGCAACATGACGAATATTAACAACGCAACCTTTCAAAACAGGAATGGGATCCTTCAATAGAGATATAAAGACATAGAGAGCTTATTGGGTTACTCAGAGAAATACGTCATCGCACCTAATATAATCAAATATGTATGTCTCTATGATCAACTTACGATGACGTAGATCAAATTACTCTGTTTATATTGGGCACAGAATACAGCTGAACGATGTTTCTCTGCTATTGAAGGGAATAAGCGCACTATATCTTTAGGTCTCTATGGATCCTTCTCCTTAAGGATTACCCTTCTTCATATCTGTTATAAGTATACTATTTTCTGCTTGTTAATAACGTACTAAAAAAGTACTGGTCACCCCTTCAAGAACTAGTTGATCAACTAGTAATATTTGAAAAGGAATTTGAGTCATGTGTGTAATGTAGTTCAAATGAGGCACGATAATATTTGGAAGTGATTTGGCTTAGCTACCTAAAACTTGATATAAATCATAGCAAAATATGTGAAAGACAATGTAACATTCAAACATTAGGTTATTGTTTCCCATATACGTAGTATTAAAACAATATTTATGCTCTGAAAATGATATGAAACCTTTGTCTCTCCCAATTTTTTGGCCATATGGGCGTCCAATTTTATTTTTGCCATCATTTGAAGTGTGTGACACAAAGTTCTTGCTTAAGTCTTGTCCTCTCGTATTACTTATAAAAATAACAAACACTGCAAGATGATGAGTATCTTTGGGTTTATATATGTATATATATATATATATATTAAAAGATGTGTTATATATATATATATTAACAGATGTCACCATAACAAATATTAAGTAAATACTTTTAAAAACATATTGACAAGCGTGTTGAACTCAAGGAAGATCAAGAGGACAATGCGTTCTTAGATATTTTGATGTTTTTGTTTTATATAGGAATCGGGTCTTGAATAGTCTACAACTGTAGAGCCTTAGAGACTCAATCCGAAATGCGTTTAGTTGAACCACATTGGCAATACGTACAAAAAGAACATTAAATGCAAAAAAATGTTATATCATGGATATACTGCCTTATTATTATTAGAAGATCTAATGAAGGATATATCAAGATCGCTTTGATCGTTTATATGACAATTGTTGCCTTTTATTATTATAGAATGCAGACAGGAGTAGGCCGTAGCTTCAGTTGTTTTTTTATATTTAGATCATTGTCCTTTTTGCTTTTTTGAAAGTAAAATTAGCGTGCTTAAGTTGTTTCTTCATTCTAGAATCTTATGAAGCTTCAACTAATGTTGGAAAGGATCACAGCCTTTTTTATAATATTGTTAATATTACTATGATATAAACTAAATTCAAATAAAATATTGTAATCCATTGTAATTCTGTAACTAATATGTAATCAAATTGTGTTTAAAAGGTCAATAAATAAATTATAAATATGATTATTGATAACATCGGACTCCACCTTTTAATGACCTGATAAATTATTTAGCTTCAAAGGGTAGTTGTACATTGTCAATTTTCATCAATGCTTCAATCATAAATATTGGCATTCATTGATCACGTTGTCGAGGCATTTATTATTTGCTCTATTGAATACTATCCTTCCCGCTGTTTTTCAACCAGTCTTTTATATGACAGCTCTATATAATTCTATAAGCAGACAGATAATAAAATACAGATTTATAAGTGTTTTTCAAAACAATAATATCAATCATAAGCCCATGGAAGGGCTAATTGTTCCAGCTTCATTACGTACAAAGTATCTGACTTTTTGTTTCATTATATTTAATGTTTTGATTTAACAATATTATAATTACATTCGTAAACAGAGTAAAGACTGTTTTTCCAAATTTGTAGCTTTTGTTATTGATTAAATAATGTTGCCCATTCAGATTCAATGACTTAATCGATCATTTTAGGGGTTTGAATCATAGAAATATAAAAACTTCCTTGACAGCTGACAAGCTCACCTATATATATGTATAAGCATTTTCTTTTTTTTATCTATGGCTTAAATACATACGTCTTTCATGGTTTAATCGAACAATAGTTGATTCTATGATATAACCACCCCATGGATTCTCAAATTGATTTGAGAGACCGTTTTAAACATTGGTAGATCTGTTCTTTGAATATAATAAAATAAAGTCATACCACTTAATTTGATATTAAACTGGACTTAAATTCATCCAACATCTCTTATTACTTAATCAAATATTCGTAAATTAAGTTATAGAAATATCTATAAATTCGTCAATTGCAATGATATATTTGTTTACGAAATATGTATTGCTACATTATGAATAAAACGATAAAGTAACCTTTCAATCAAGTCAGTTTTGATTTAAAGTGTACCTTTGTGCTATACCTACATATTACTACTTTCTTTGTAGGTGGCTCAACGGACTCGTCAAATAAGGAAATCCGAAGCCGAAGCAAATCTCGGGGCCCAATCATCCCTGAGAACGACTACGAATCTCTGAAGCATTCCAAGGACAAGTTCCGAGGTTTGTTATTTAAGAACAACGTCAACATAATAACATTGTGAGACGGTTTTTTGTTTTCATCGTAAAAGATGAAAAATTAGGAAATTTTCCAGCTGAAAAAAGGATGTTAGTTATGAAAAAGTTTGTGGGAACTACCATGAAATAATCCTTGGTTGAAATAATTTAAGTAGGCTTACTACGTTTTAGGTACCGTGATTTCTCATATTTAAAGTTCTAGTAGATAGTATAATGTTAAGTCTGGTCATTTTTCATCAAAAAAACCTTGATCCTAATGGGAAAATATATTCTGATAGGAGATTATGTATTTTTTTAATTATATTATGATGCTTTCGTATGTTTTATATGGAGGCTAAGATACTTATAAAGTAATATCGTATGATCAATAAATTAGAAAAATTCAATAGTTCGTTGATTCGGGTATTCCATCTCACAACTCCCCCGTGAAAGGTGAGTTTTCTTTATTTAGCTCTCAGAACTAACACACCTCGTCCTAACTGACTCCAGATTCACCTAATGAGTTTTACTACGAATGTTCCAACGCAAGACTCGTTATGCAAGCAAAGAAATACTTTATTTGAAAGCAAAAAAAAACCGCATAATCAAGGAAAATGTCAAGGGTTTAGCTTAAAGAAAGGAGTTGATTAATTCAACTACTATTCAGGCTTGGCATATTCAGTGAAAGCTCCACTCCCAAAGATAATAAGACTTATTATAAAAGATAAGTACACCGATTAATGATATGAAAGTTTTTTGAGGAGTACTTTTAGGCAAAAAAAATAATTACATTTTATTTACATTTATAATTAAATGTCAAGTTATCCTTTGATACTAATTTATATATATATAAAGAGAGAGAGAAACGTACTCTTAGGCTCTAGCCTACGGATTCAAGATTGTATATTGAAATACAAGGTGTATATCCAGATTGACAAGAGAATGTTATTTTCAATTGCCAGACTGACTTCATTAAAATTCTCCGGCAAGCGAGAAGAATACCAGAACAATATATTTTGATAAAGTCAAAATAATAGATGACTGACATTTCACTATCCATGAAGACATAAAATAAACATAACTTATATTCTATATACCATGTACAGACTCCATTCTAACAAGATATATTTCTTTTCTCTGTCATATTCAAATACATATATAATTTTTATATTTGTCGCAACCTTTTATCTCTCTCCCTCCACAGAACGCTCATGTACCACGGGCATTACGGAAGTTGGACGAATCAGAACGGACAAGGAAACCTCTCCTTTGGGCCCTTATCGCCGCTCTCAGTTCATCAGTAGCCCCCCAGCACAATCAACCCGCGTTTAGAAGGAGAAAAATAATACTAAAAATCATCATCACCTTATTTACCATTATCAACACTGACCCCAGGAACACACACACACATTCAATATTTATATATTGTAGCTCTAGTCCACCCCACCTACCCACCCACACCTAAACTCAATTACTCAATACTTTCAGGCGCTTTTCCCCCTCTTTCATAATAATTTTTGCTATGTAATCCCCTTTTTTGTCGTTGTAGTCCTTCTGAAAAACATGTTGCAGCCTCTCCAAAAAAAATATAGCCTCCCAAAGATAAAATGAGTGTCTTCAAAAATAAAGCAATCCCCCCTTTACTTATGTGTTCTTTTCTACTTTTTCCTTAGTTTTTCACATTTAAAATATATAAATAAAAATTGTATTTTCCTTTTGTTTCCTAGTCCCTATGTTGCCCACACTCATCCTCCCTTATTTCTACTCATATGTTTATTTAAAAACTATCTCTTAAAAAAAGAAGTTATAATTTATGAGAGAGAAAGGGAAAAAGGTGTCTCCTTGGAGATATTATTAGTTATTATAGTTATTAAAATTCTGTTAATATCCTTATTATTTCAAATACAACGACGTATTTATCTGCATTCTTTTAAAAGAAGGACTTTGAAATATATATGTATGTAGCTTACACTGGCTTTGAATTATGTATGGAGGGGAGGGGAGTATATATGGGAATAAACAAAGAAATAGTGGTGCAGTGTTTTGGGACTAATTTCTGGTTGCGTGGGAGCCTTTTAGGTATTGGTAGGAATGTGATGTTGGTTGCATTGGCTTTAGTATTTGATCTCACGCGAAAGAGGAGGAAAAAATCAATTGTTACCCTTGCAACTCTGTGTCAGTATTCTAATGAGCACTTATAGAAAAAAGCACAAACATTTAAGGTATAAAGAATGTCCGAACTTACAATATATCTTGGTGAGTTACAGTTATTTTAAGAAGAAATGGCATAGGGGGGAAATTCGACTTGGGAAGAAATGGTCCAAGAAAAATGGCCTCAGATAGAAAAGGAAAATGATGGCGCATGAAAAAAATGGCCCAAATAAATATTTTCCTTGTCTAATAACAAGGAAATCCTTCATCAATACTTGCTAAAATAAAGTTATTAATTACCAATACTTACTCCATTTAGATGAGATATAGTATTCGTACCATACTTAGATGTATTCCATTCGAATTCTTGTCTACCCATGCATTTGTGCCATGTTTTCATGCGTCATCAATATATTTTTGGGCTCTGTGTGTAATATCCGAATAAAAGGAACCAGGGTGTTGGACTGAAAATTGCAATAAGATCCCCATCTATGTATTAGTATATTACTAGTATCCCTAGAATATGCGAGTTCCTACGTTTGTGCAAAGAAATCCTACGTGATTGTTGAAGTAAAAAGGAAGAGAAAAACAGTGCAATATGATTAACCGACAATATGTTGTCCATAATGGAAAAAAGCAAGTCAAAGCTGCTAGCTGACTAAATATGATGTGTCGAAATATTGACATTGACTTCAGGTAGTCATGTTAATGTTCGCTGAATCAACTTTTGTTGTGAGGTCACAGGAGCAATTCAACACCACCGCCAGCAAAGACGTTATATGTCTCCATCTAAAAAATGAAGATATTGTAATTTAATAATATTATTAAAAAGAATGCCTAAGTTAATATATAATGGCTGTTTTAATATACTTCCTATAATACGAAAAACCTTACTTCAATTCCTTCTATTAAGCAGAAAATGCTCTATACTATTTTTGAATATATCAAACACGAATCAAATATCAAAATCTAGTTTCTGTGAATATCACGTAAAATATTTAAATTGTAATTCAGATATTTAATTTTACATCCTAAATGCACCTTTTCAATCCAATCTTCCACACCTAACAAAACTGAATATTTTATTTATCTATACTTGTAGAATTTTACCCAAAAATATGTGAAATACACTTTTTGACGTAGAAATCAGAGATTTATTTAGTCTGCTATTTTTTATATGTATATAAATTAAAAGTGATGACTATTTATTTAATGAATTTGGCCGATTTTCGGTTTCTATAGAATTACATCCGACTGGATAAAAATAAGCATTATAATTTTAAAATTCGTCTATCGAACCTATGATCTTATCAATGAGACTGACCAATACTTATCTTTCCCTCCCAGGATTAGAGCCTGCGCCCCCAACATTGAGAGTTGAACACGCTTTTTTTTGCCTATTTAGTTCCATAGATTTGGTTCCGTGTGGATATAAATAAATATTATAACGTCAAAATTAGTCCATCAAACCTAGGATCTTATCAATGAGATTGACCAAAACTGACCTCACGGTTTTCGAACCTGCACATCCAACATTGAGAATTGAACATTTTCTAAATCGATTTATTCCTCCGTAAGATGGATAAATTTGTGGAGCATTTAGAAGAGGTATTTTATAATAACTACTAATTCAAGGATTTGAAGTTATAAAATAAGTTCAGAAGGATATTTTACCAGGGACTTGGTAATGTGAATATAGGCCACTCGCGTGTGAGCTTGGGAATGCGTATTTCACACGCCAAATGCGTGAAACTTGAAAGGCCTGATAAATTACTATCAAAAAATAAAAGGAGAGGCCTTCAATATAACCTTTTTACCTCAAAGAGAACTGAATTTATTTACCTCCTATGTCTATATTGAGCAAAAGAATATGTGAAGGATCATTTGTGAGAGCAAATGAGGTATAAAGAAGGAGATCAGGGGTTCATTTTTATGGGAATCTACAAATTTAGTTATATATTCCTTTTATTTACTCGATAAAAGCCTTGCACCAAAGAAATATATATATATATAAATATATTACTCTCATACATTATTTTTTATCGACTGAACCAATGGAAAAACTACTTGCTTCTAATGTATTTACTGAGGGCTATGATTTCCTTGGTAGTTCCTTCTGCAAAATTTATTGAATAAGTTATCGTTTTTAATAAAGTCTGTTACTCAGATTATAGATCTGGTATAGAAAGGAGGGGGGCTGCATTCAATATATACGACATAATAAATTTATCACTCACAAACCTCTTCATTTCAAATTAAAAGAGAAAACAATTTAATTAATCATGTGGAATATGATTAATCACTTTTTCATAGTGAAGAGATTTTAGTGGACGAATTTCTTTTGCCGAAGTCTCTACTAAATTATTTGTTTTTATATCTGGTTGTAATCCAAGTAGCAGTGACAATAAGCGTCGAGCTCGTTACCAACGGAATGGTGTCACTGTTATTGATGTTGTTGGAGTTAATGAAGCATTTTTTATTGAGACCAATGTTGAAAGCATTCCAATATATATATATATATATATATATATATAACAGGTCGGCTGATAAGTCCCGAGACTAACTAATAAGAAAACTCTTTTTTGACAAAATTCGATTTTATTATTCAACATAGTTGTCTTCGAGGGCGATACAGCGATTATAGCGATCTTTCAATTTTTCGATTTCACTTTTATAGTAATCTTTCGTTTTATCCGAAAAATAGGCTTCTGTCTCGGCGATTACTCCATCATTGTCCTTAAATTTCTTGCCATCGAGCATTCTCTTCAGGTCTGCAAACAGGAAATAGTCGCTGGGGGCCAGATCTGGAGAGTACGGTGGATGGGGAAGCAATTCGTAGCCCAATTTATTTAATTTAGCCATTGTTTTCATTGACTTGTGACACGGTGCATTGTCTTGGTGAAACAACACTTTTTTCTTCTTCAAATGGGGCCGTTTTTCAACAATTTCATCATTCAAACGCTCCAACAAGGCTATATAATAATCGCTGTTGATTGTTTTCCCCTTTTCAAGATAGTCAATGAATATTATACCGTGTGCATCCCAAAATATAGACGCCATAACCTTCCCAGCTGACTGTTGCGTTTTTCCTCGCTTTGGATTCGGTTTATCATATGCAGTCCACTCAGCTGGCTGTCAATTGGACTCGGGAGTGAAGTGATGGAGCCATGTTTCATCCATTGTCACATATCGACGCAAAAATTCGGATTCAATGAATAATATAAATAGCAACCCCCCGCCATTTCATAATGTATAAACTTAGGTTCCGAAATATTTTTCGTGTGACGTCACGTCTGGCAGAAAACATAAACAAATAACTTTTACTATATATAACATCACTACTCAAATTATCATTAGTGCATCGTACTCTTACAAAAATGGCTTCAATTAATAAAAAAAAGAAAAAAAGACAGTGTGCAGTTACTGTTTGTCCTTCATTGGATCCCAATGCTCACAATGTATTGTACCACTCGTTTCCAACCAACATCAAACAGAGAAAAGCTTGGACCATCGCATGCAAAAGAGGAGATTCGACATTTCAGCCTGCATCATCCTTTATGTGTAGTCTGCACTTCACTGAAGAAGACTATGAGAGAGATCTAATGCATGAGCTTCTTAACCTTCCTATTAGAAAGAAAATCAAGAAAGGAGTAGTTCCGACACTTAATTAAATGAAAAAATTGAAACAAACTTGTCGGAATATACGTCCATGGAACCATCTTCCAAAAGGAATGATAGAATATTAAAACGAAATTATCGTCAGATTACTCAAGAATGCTTAGATAAATATGAATCTTCTAATTCATCGTTACCTCCTCCTTCAAAGCAACCTCCAAGTCCACAAGTATTACTTCCAAGTTCATCAGAAGATAATTGTCATGACAAAAGAGTTTCTAAATCAATGTCTAAGGTGCCGTCAGTTCCATTGGAAGCTCTTAATAAATTTGCTCAAATTCGTGTATTTCTCCAAATAAAATTTGAAAAAAACCGCCTTCAAGAGCAAAAAGCTAGACATAAAAAAGTTTAAGAGAGAAACGAAAAATGAAACAGTGGATTAATTAAATGCTCCAATAAATTATTTACTTTTTCCTAAATTTGTATTTCTAATAACATTTATGTAATATATGATTACAAACAGTATTTTGTTTTGTAATAATTAGTAAATTATATATTTTTTTATTAATATGTATTTCTAATAATATTATATAATATATGATTATAACCATATTTTGTTTTGTATTAATTCATAAATTATATACTTTTTTCTAAATATGTCTTTGTAATAATATATGATTATAAATAGTATTTTGTTATAATTTATTTCATTGTTTTTTATGTGCTTTAACATATAATGATTGAAGAGTTTGCTTTTTCATGAAAATATTTTGGATAATATCAGCAACTTTAAATCATCAAAATTTTATGATTACTCACAAAATTTAATATTTTTCCATTTTCTAATAGAATTGTGATAATTAATTCTTCTATGATCTAATTAAAGGCTAAATTCGATTATATTTAACATATTTACTTATACAATATACCCTCTTTTGCCATACGTGACGTCATGCTCCTGAGGTAGGTTGCGTGGCGGTGTATTTTTTTACTTTCATTGGTTAAAATGGCTCTACCTTACTTTTAACTACCTTGATAAATAGAGGGTATTTATTTCGTAATTAGTTATTTCATTGAACTAATAACTCTCCTTTTGGACATGAAATGATATTTTTTAATAACCTCATTTCAAGCCTCACCAAACCATGCCTTCCAAGATGTACCCTGAGGGGGAAACGTGTTAGGCCTTGTTTAAAAAGATTTAAAAACACTATGATGCAATGCTATTGTTTGTGTGTGTATATTTGGAATTGTTCTTGGAGCCTGAGTTGAGTGCATGTCTTACATAAAACAAAGATGCATTCATTTAAAGAAGTGCATCACCTCTTCTTTAAGAGGAGAGAGGAGGAATAACGGATCGAATTTGTTCCTCTATTGTTCATCGTCTATTTCCCTGGAGGCTTGGCTTTGCGGAAAGTTCAGTGAAGTTATTAGAAGCTGGCCTTTGTACTTTTATTCGCCTTGCTTGTTAGGAGAGTGGATATAAGTGTTGGACCATTAATCATAAATAAAGAAATCAAAGGAAAAAGTTGACAACTATATCACAAACTTTCTTTGCTATACGATTTGCTCAAAATTTGACAGCTGGCAATGGGTCCCAGGTACTCATTATATCATTAAAAGACTCTTTATAAGTGACAAAATGTTATACCTACATGTAAAAGCATTGTTGTCCTTTTGCAAGCACTAATAAAAAACCCTAAAACTATTACTCTAGTAAAAAAATGAGTGAATTATTTAGGGTCCACGCTTAATTTGACACTTTCTCGCCCTGATGATGCCGAACATCAAGACGGCGGCCTGGAACTGATCTGGGCGACGATGGGGACGACCAAGGGGTTCCTGGCGCACCCCTGTTGTATTGCGGGTTGTGCTTTTGCTCCTGAGTCAAGTTCTTTTCGTCTGAGAAGAACCATATGGTGCCGGGGTGAACGGGTGCTTCATCTTGTTCAGCAGCTTCCTTGCCTTGGTCAGCGTGTTGGTTTGGACCTTCTCAGCCAAAATCTGGCCTTTGTGGCGTTTGTAGAAGCGGTATCTGGATGGTATCACTGATATAGATCCAGATGGTAGTCGGCCCAACTCCCATTTCTTCGGCCAGCTTTGTGGTGGACTTGCTGGGGTACTCCTCGATCTTCTCTGGAGTTTGGTGATAAAGTCCGGGATCCTGAGTGAATGGGTACGACTTTTTGCTTTTTTTTCGGAAATTACATCCTCGTAGGCATTTTTGGTCTCCTCCAGCTCGGCCCTGATGTTCTTGACGGTGTTCCTGACCATGGACACCGCCACCATGATGTCCATATCCTTGAATCCGGCTCGAATTCGGGTGGGCTAAAATCATCAGCATCCATTGTTGACGCTACCAGCTTTTTTTTACTACTGAGGGAACAAAAAGAAAGTCTAGCGGACCTCCTACCTGCCATCTAGCGGCACATCCGAGCAATAAACCAAAGCGTCAAATTCAACGCACGGAGCATGACATAAACAAAATGGACGACGATTCTTTAAAAAATCCACGGCAACTTAATGGGGCGTACTTTGCCTCCTTATATTTACTTTTTCAAGGTTGGGGCCCATTTTTATGAGTCTCCTTTTGTTTGAATTGTAAATGTAATTCATGCCTTACATAGAGAAATGTAGACTATCACCGCTAATGGGGCTATGGGCCCCGTAATGAGCATAGAGGCTAAAAGTAACATATGGTAGCTCTGACTATTGGAGTATTTGTTTAACTCTCTAGTGCTGGGGAAAGACAGCGAGCAAAAGACTTAAAGAAAGAGAGAGACTTCATATAAATTTATATTTTCTTCGTGAAATTAGGAGGTCGATGATATAAAGTCCTTCTCCGTGCCATACAAAAATAATATGAAGTCTATATTATCTTTGGTTCTTTCGGCTGCTGTCTTTCCCTCAACAATGAGAGCCAACAAATGTTCCGATACTCATCGCTACTATACGTCTCTATGATAAGTACTTAAGTGCAAAGGGTGGGGAAGAGCCATGGGAGTCATCAGAGTAACAAAGTTTATCAAAAGTCCAGTCTTTGATATATTTAACAGATATTAGGAACAAATTGACCAGGAAAATATGGACTAGGAAGAAATGGACCAGGAAAGAATGAACCAGGAAGGAATGGACCAAGGTAGAAAAGGAAAATGATGATCATGGAAGAAATGACAAATACATAGGTAGGCAAGTTTTGAGTGGAATATATCTAAGTATTGTACAAATACTATTTCTTATATAAACTGAGTAAATAATGACATAGAATGATTTTATTTTTGCAATTTTGAAAAATAGTATCTTCTTTATGTAGTTCAAATCTGTGTAATACTTTGCCAGATAAAGGCATCAATGATCGTTCCGGAGTCCAAACAGTTTTAAAGAGTAGAATGAGACTATTGGTAGTAGCCTAATTTTACTCTTGAATTGTGCAATGTACGATGGATGCCTTTAATATAAGTTTTCTCCGATGGCAGTATGTGGGATGCTTCCAATGTGTTTTTGGACTCCGGTAACGATTTTGATGCTTATATCGTTAGTAAAGTCTTACAGAAGCTATTTGTTGATTGATCCCAGAGATACAAAAACAAAAAGGTTTGTGATTGATGAAGGGCTGCTCAGATTACGAATAGAATTATAAATGCAAATAATATTGTTATTCAACATATAAATCCTATTCCGCTCAAATAGTAGCAAAATCATAAAATAATGAAATTTATAGCAAATTCAACCCAATTGTCATCTTTTTACATAAAATATATTCCCTTTGATTTATAAAATTAACATTGAATTGCTATTAAATCCAAACACCTATTAATAATGTTATGAAATTTGTTTGTTATGGGCTGTTGTCAGCTTTATGTTATGACTCATCAGTTTTCGTTCAGACTCTCCTACTCTAAGCACTGAATAGAATATTTGAAGAGATAGAGTGAGGGGTGACGTCACAGTCAACAATAATAAAATGAGAGAGCCTCCAATGATCTGAGTCGAGTATTCAATCTTTGCAATCCGGCCGAATGAAGGTATCTCAACACATACAGACATGCCTTGGACCCCCTCGAGTCATTCGCCTCCCTCAGTTATATGAGAAATAGTATTTGTACAATACTTAGATATATTTCCACTCAAAAACTTGCCTACCTATGTATTTTGGTCCATTTCTTCCATGAGTCATCATTTTCCTTTTCTACCTTGGTCCATTGCTTCCTGGTCTATTCTTTCCTGGTGCATTTCTTCCTAGTCCATATTTTCCTGGTCCATTTCTTCTGGACACCATTTAATCATGGATAGACATGAATAATGGATGAAGGTAATGACTGAAAAATGGTTTAAATAAAAATTTAGTTTGCCTAATTCATCCCTCCATACACTGTGTTTCATTGTTTTTTTGGACTGATGATACAACTACATCCATGGACAGCGATATAGCTATTTTCACAGGAACAAATTTTACACGGTTTAAAACGCACGCTTTATATAAACATGAGGGGGAGAGAGAGTCAAGAGTGACGTCACCATCAACAATCGTCAAATAATAGAGCCTCCACTGATCATAGTGGGAATCTTTTTTTTTGGGTGTCATGAAAGCATTCTGGCCTAGACTTCAAACTTGTTGGAGATCCCTCGATCCCTTCCTTCCTCCATCCCTCCTTCTATCTTCCGGGACTCCGGATAAATGCCTTGGACACCAGAAACGAGTCTCCTCCCTCCCTCCCATTAAGAACACATTCCCCTCACCTCGACTTCGTGAGTGGAGTCCTACCCATCGTCGGTCTTCGTCAGTCAAAGGACTTCCTTCCCTCATCTTCGTTAGAGAAGCTCCCCGTCCCTCATCTTCGGTGAATGGAACCTACCCCTCGTCGGACTTCGTTAGAGAGCTTCCCATCCCTCGTCTTCGTCCAAGGAGTTCCTTCCTTCGTCTCGGCATAGGGGTCCCGTCCCTCCTCTTCGTTAATGGAGTACTGACACTCGTATTCATGAATGGAGCCCTACCCCTCATCTTCGTGA
>CP045894.1:16110088-16135100 GCA_013387185.1 Caligus rogercresseyi
ACGAAGAGGAGGGACGGGAGCTCTCTAACGAAGACGAGGGATGGAAGCTCTCTAACGAAGTCCGACGAGGGGTAGGACTCCATTCACGAAGAGGAGGACGGGGAGCTCTCTAACGAAGACGAGGGATGGGAAGCTCTCTAACGAAGTCCGACGAGGGTAGGGTTCCATTCACGAAGAGGAGGGACGGGGAGCTCTCTAACGAAGATGAGGGAAGGAAGTCCTTTGACTGACGAAGACCGACGATGGGTAGGACTCCACTCACGAAGTCGAGGTGAGGGGAATGTGTCTCTTAATGGGAGGGAGGGAGGAGACTCGTTTCTTGGTGTCCAAGGCATTTATCCCGGAGTCCCGGGAAGATAGAAGGAGGGATGGAGGAAGGAAGGGATCGAGGGATCTCCAACAAGTTTGAAGTCTAGGCCAGAATGCTTTCATGACACCCAAAAAAAAAGATTCCCAACTATGATCAGTGGAGGCTCTATTATTTGACGATTGTTGATGGTGACGTCACTCTTGACTCTCTCTCCCCCCCTCATTTTTATGAGGCGTGCGTTTTAAACCGTGTAAAATTTGTTCCTGTGAAAATAGCTCTATCGCTGTCCATGGATGTAGTTGTATCATCAGTCCCCAATCTTTATAATATTGGATACTCAATATAAAATATTTGTTGCTAGACTTGAAGAGTTTATAAATATATAGCTTATATATATATATATCTTATTGATCCTTTAAATAATACGTGTTTTAATTACCCTCAAGTTATTTTTTCAATGTAATTACTTAAAATATCTAAAGGATTTTTATCTCAAATCAAATTAGCATGCTTTTAAATAATGTCGGACATTTTATATGATTGAAATAAGTACATTACCAAAGGGAGTTTTTTGATGACGCACAGCGACTTAAAATGTCTGCCTAACTGAGTAAAACCTTATGAAAAAACAAAGAGAATCCAGCAATAGATGTCCATTAATGTCACCTTATGGTATGTTTAATAAAAAGGTAGAAGTATTGATGTATTTTCTCCATTTTTCGTTCCTTAAGTCTTGATATGTAGGACCTAGTAAATCCGTTATATCCAGGGCATCCTGTTGATAACATAAATGGAGACGTCCGGACGCTACAATATTTAGACATTGACAGCTCAAGGGATAGCAGGATTATTCTTCTCCTCTTCGTTTTTTATAGCGAACAGCTCTCCCTCTCTCTTTCTGTTCCTCTTTGTCCCTCTCTCCTTTTCTTACATAAATACATCATCAGATGGGGCGACGGACGTTTCTTTCTCTTTTTCTCAAAGAGACTATATTACAGTTGGTAGCCTATTTGTTTATAAAGAATTCCCGTTGTATGAAATATATCTTTGTTTAGATGAGATAAATTAAGGTGTCGCTTATTTACTCCCATCGTTTACAGTTTCAACGGCTTTCAGAATATTTACATCGTCATAAACGCCACACAAAATGGCTTCCATCTGTTGATGAGTCGAGTATTTTTCTGCTCTTCTTTGATTAAATTTATTGTGTATTCAGCTATTGCATATATACATAGGTAGGTGCAAAAACACTCTTCAAAAACCATTGGAGGGTGATAATCCAAATGAGTTGGATGTTAATAACTTTATCGCGCAGCTTATAAGATTAACTTTGAAGTACAATATTAATTCCTTTAAGATTATGTTAAAATACATGTCAAAAATGTTGATATAAATCATTAAAAAATATGTGTTTTTAGCACTTAGTGTTTAATTCAATTTGATGACAGGCTTCTGGGAGAATAAGCTTCATAAATCTTTTTTAATTACAAGGAAGGAGTATAAACTATCTTTTGTAATTAAGAAATTCTCTAAGGGAGAGGAGGCACAGGCCTTGATTTTTTGACCTATGAAAAAGCCTTGGACTGTGAGTACATATATATTTTTTTAATGTATGTGTACTTGAACACGAAGAAAGAAGTTTTTTTGTTGTTGTACAAAATGATGTAATATTTCAGTAATTATTTATTTGAATACAAAGGATTTATGAGAAATTAAACTCTTAATGTGGCCGCTCTCCGCATCAATGTCTACATATTAGCTTCTTGTTCAATGAAGGAATAATGAAAACGAGCAGAGAGAACATGCAGTGCATTTATAAATAAACTTGTATTTAAGAGCTGTAGAGTCAAAACAGGCTTTTAGAGAGACTTCATTCTATAATGCCTAAATATTGTTGCCCATGTTTCTGGGCAATTTTACTTTTGTCCTATAAAGTGAGCGAAGAATGAATTTAATGTGTTCAATATAGAAGAAAGCCAAGGACAAGAATCAAAAGGATCGGCTCTTTCATATACAGTTTACTGAATACCATTTTTGAGTATAAAAACTGTATTTTAGACCTTACGTGCCAAAAATAAATTAGTATTTTTGCAAATGTGTCGCACTCTTAAGCATAATAAAACTCAGGACTTGTTAACACTTAAATAACTATATTCTCACTGATTCATAAAGCCGCCAAAATATATATGCAAACCCTTCCTAGTGATGAGACGGCCTAGAGTGATGAACCGGTCCAGTCCATGGTTCGAACTCTTGAAACAGCAACTAACACTGTTCAACCAATTTGGGTCAGCTCCATCGATTCAGAAGACGGTGCTCCTAGATCAAAAGATCTTAGCTTCGAATGACTAATTGAATGCTATAATATTTATCTTCATCCTCCCAGATGCAATTCAATCGCACAATATAAGTTCAAAAATCGTGACTGAGGTTGTGTAAGCTTATCATTACTACATTCATATTACAAAGCCTTTTTTTATTAAGATGATGAGCACCCACCTTTATAATAATTGGATACTCAACTAAAAACAAAATTCAACCTACTAAGACGTCATAAATGCAGTTAAAATGGCTGCCAGTCAAGGTTTATGAGGTAAACAATGAAATTTGGGCTAGGATTACTTTATACCCGACTGGATATAGAAAGAGAAAAACAGCTGTCGATTAAAAACATAAATACAGCTTTCATGTATCTCTCTGGCTTCTTTTTTTATAACAGTATCAAATTAATCACAAACCCCTCCCTTTTTTCAATTTTTAATGATGAAAATAGCTACCCATAACTTCAAATCCACCTCTATAATGTCTTATCTTAATCACGGACAACATATATACGGACGGAAAGGCTGCGAGAGCTGCTTGCATACTAGGTCCATTAAAAAAGAAGGGAAATGAACGCGCTAAATAAATAAATTTGTTAGGTACATATCAAAACAGTATATTTTCAGTCAGTTTGTCCCAGAACGAAGCAAAATTAAAGAAATTTAAATAAAATATAGGAAATACAAGTAAATTCAGCAATTAAGACTGCAGTTTAGCAATTTTTCGCACACTTGAGCTTTCTTTGACATTTCCTCTCTTCCAACCAGCATGAATCTTGTCATTGATGGACTGTACGAAGTTCTTAGACATACAGTTGAAGAATTTCGCAGCAATGGACGAAACAATGCCTGGAAACTGTGAGAACTGTCGCACACATGACTGAGTCAGAAGCAGAGGTGTTCGAGATCTTCTTGGTCAGGATATTGACAAAGACAGCTTGAGGGAGGCTACTTGCAAGGAACAGCTCCTGGGTGTAGTCATCGTCAAAGAACTCAGCTTTAAGCTGTAACGCATGCATGCAGGTGAGGTACACAAGGTCACTGGGAGTGACGAGGCCGCCACGATTGAGGAGCTGAAGGAACTCTTCTTTCTTGCTGTTTCCTTCTTCGTCGTCTTCAAGCAGCTCCAGGTTTGGTGGAGAGTGACTCTCAGCCAGCAGAGTAGAGCAAGACTTGTACTTGGTCCTTTTCAGCAAACTCCTGGCTATGTATCCTCCAATGTAGTAAACGACGCCTTCTTCTCCGCTCAGCTGCACGTCGGACTCAGAGCACAAATTGTCGGAGGAAAGACAGGCAAGTAATTTTTGTCACCTTCCTCGTTGATCTTGGCTTTGTGTCCCTCTGGTTCCCGAAAAATGTCCGTCACCTCTGTCATGATCAGCTTGTTCACTTTGACCAGTGACTTAAATCTGATCTTCCTCTCTGCCTCGAGAAACTGGCGCACAGAAATGAAGTAATTGGCGCGCACCAACTGTCTGTACCATCCAAAGCGGTGTTCCAGCGGATCTGAGTTGATCTTACCTAGCAGGGCGTACTGGAAGCCCTTCTCAGTTAGAAGGTAGTTGGCTAACTCCTGGAGCGCATTGGCAGTGTGTTGTGGAGCCATGAATGTCTCCCTGCTGAGTCCTGCTTTGGTTCCTTCCGTCATTCTTTCCCAGTCCTGTAGCCAAGTAGCAAACTTTTGGAGAAAATAGACTTGAGACTGGTCGTTGCTGGAAATCGCTTTACGACGTTTGTCCCTCTTCCGTTCTGCTGCAAATTTACTTTGCACTGTAACGCACAGCCAGAACTGTCGAATCAGCCTCATGAACTCTACTGTGCTGATCCACTCGATGTCCTCTTCTCCCTGACAGTGCATCAGGCAACTGATGGTGGAATCGTCAAAGAAGTGGTCCCCCAGTTGGACTTTTGTGCGCTCAATTGGCTGGGGAGCCAGGACCCGGTCGGAAAGTTTATGCGCACACTTGACAGATCTTCCCATTTCTTTCCGATGTAGCTGCACAACATGGTCGAACTTTGCTGTCATTGAGGTGCCGTCAAATGGCTGACAGCTGAACTCCCTCCTGTTCAAGAAGTTATTGTACATATTCTTGAAAATATGCACACTGTCGAAGAGCAGAAATATTCTCGAGTCTGGAGAAAAGGGGTTCTGAACTGATGATGTCAGACGTCCAGTTCAAAACAGTTCTTGAGCAAAGAAGCGGCGGTTGGCAGTGTGCGCATCGCACAGAACAACAGCAATGTCGAAGCCAACTTGTAGCACCTGCAGCACGTTGTCATACCACTTCTTGATGACAGAGGAGTTGATTGCTGGCAACGGCACCATGGCGACCACGTCTTCGTACTTGCAGCAGAGACTCTTCACCATGAAGCAGAGTAAAGTCTTTGTGACCTCCGCATTTTCCATGCCGTAAAAGTGCCCGTTTATATATTCAATCCTCTTCCAGAATGATTGAACGGACTTGCTCTTCTGTGGACAACTTCTCGATCCTTGTACGCAGATAAGACTCGGTTACGGAAGGAAGTCCAGTCTGCATTGAAAGCCCCCCTGAGATGCGCTGGAGATATTTGTCATGGGGAAGAGTGATAAGTCCATCACTCTTTATTTGACGATACAAGGCAGGGGAAATGTTGTGCCACATTACAGCTGCTGCGAACAGTAGCGCTGAATATCGCCTCTGGAACGGCGACTTTGAGGCTACATTGAGCTGGTCCTTGATAAGCAGCAACTTTTGCTGCAGTATCTCCTCGACATACTGTAGCACTCCATCGAGAAGATGCAGGACATCATTGGATGGCATCCTTGACTGAGAGTATGTCTTGAGGAAGGACAGCATGCTGAGGACCTGGGAGAATAACTCGACTTTTGATTCCAGTCCTGTCAAGTGTGAGACTTTCTCAATAAGGACTTTGAGGACCTGTGCGCATAAGCTGACTTCCAGAGATTCATTGACTGCCATGGAGAAGGAGATCATGGCACGTCCTTGTCCTTTTCAATGCTGATGAAGAGCAACTTCGACGATTCCTCTGGGCATGCATGTACGGTCGAGTTTCTTCTGTAGGTCATTGAGGGAACTGATTCTGTCTTTCCTCAGAAATGCTTCTGATGCGTCCTTTACTCTTGTGCTGCTCGCTCATGGCGCGACAAGGATGTTGCCGTTGCGGACCTGGGCTCGGGTAGGCTGGTGGAGAGGTACGACGGCAAGTTGTCGTACCTGGAAGGGACGGCTTCCTTCTTCAAGATGCGCAGCTTGAGTGATTCCGTCCTGTCTCGCCACATATCTTGGCAGGCCTCTTGGTATTCGGAGTCTGAAAATTGAACAAGCTGCAAATTTGATTCGGGCTTTATGAAAGAAGAACAAACAAAGAAATTCATGGTAAATTTGATTGCTTTTAGAGTGAGGTGCCTAGTAAGCACCTTTGAAATACTTGCTGCATACTGCTGAATTTTTCTCGTAGTTCCTGGTTTGCCCTGGGGATCCCTCTGACCCAAGCTTTGCGCCGATTTGTATCTTTTGGAATGTGTGGAAGGACAAGCCCCCTTTTGGTTCGCCGGCGTAGCCCGACCGGCATCCGGGGACACAGCACTTCTTTCCCATGACGAGCAATCTTCTGGGAGCGTTTTCACAGCAGCCGCTGTTGTGCCTCCTATCTGCCTTGTACCTACTCTGCTAGAGGTTTCTTTTTTTCGTTTTGAGAGCCTTTACGTCCTTAGCTTTGTTGTCCTTATCTTAATCTAAGGAGTCTGAAAACGAACTCAAAAGTTATACAAAGTGCTTCATATCCAAGGTATATAGAACATTATGTCACCTTGTTTAATCAACTGTTTCAGTGGAATGCGTATAACTAATAGATATTCCGTCATAAGACAATTAAACTAATGCACAAATTAATGTATTGTTCTTTCTGCTCCGAATAAGTAAGACTTTTATATAATGCTCAAAGTGATTTTACAAATATTTTAAAAAAATCTCAATCTAAGAATTTGTTACCAAAATCTTGAACAGTGGCTTTTTCAGCATTTGTGACTAGGTGATGTTGAGTTGATGTGGAATGTTTTAAAAGTGTCAGAAAAACTTAAGAGCATAACTAGGTTTTTTCCTGCGCTGGAATTGCATTTGTTTGTATGTGAATTAACATTATAGAATTAAAGTTAGTCCATCGAATCTTTTTCATGAGATTGATCTATATTTATACCTTCCCCTCTTGTCGAACTTGTGCCCTTAACATTGAGAGTCGAACACGATTCTGCTAAACTAACCTGTTTTCTTTTTTTTGACGATAAGGTTAGATTTACTTGCATCTATGAAGATATGAATAAAAATTAAAGGATTAAAAGGGCTAAATCGAAACTTAGGATCCTTTCAGTGGAGGTTTTCAAGAAGCCTTTCCGATCCGCTTATGATACATATTCTGTTTTTCTTTATCGTAATTATAAAGAGTGTAAACAAATTAAATATTAAAAATGGTTTCCCCGTTGTTTAAAACATTGAGTCTTGGGAGTAGAAAAATGAGATCCTGCAATAAAGATCCAGGCTGTCATCCTTTTTTATGTTTCATAAAATTAGTCCCTTAAAATGACGTCACTAAGTGTATAGTAGAGTTATTTCTGTTTCACATTTTTCGATTTGAATGTTGAGCACCCCTTTTGTGAAAGAAATAGAATAATGTTAAGTGTTTCCTCAATGACCCAAAAGTTATGTTGTAAACTTATGTAGAGTTTTTTCCCGCCGTTCACTCGCCTTGAAGTTTTAAAATAATTGGGTGGAAAATGTAGATAGGATCTCAAATATACTTAACTAGTTTTTTCCTTTTTATAAATATTCAAAAACATAGCAGAAATTAAAGTTTTGAAATACTCATTATTTTGGATAATACAGCAAAAAACCTGTTTCAAAACTTTAATTTCTCGTGTAAATATGTATGTATATATAAATAATTTTGATTCCTTGAGATCTTATCTACCATTTGCGTTAAAAAAAACATTCGATTTCGTTTTAACTTTTACACGATGATCTCTATGAATTAAGGTAAAATCCTGGGGGTGGGTCTGACTCTCAAATCCAATAAATGTGAAATTAAAATCACCCTAGTGTACAGGCTTCACATTTGCGGTGCGGCGAAGAAATTATTTAAAAAGGGGAAAAAAATTGAAGTCATTAAAGAGGAATGTATTTCTTTTCTTTTTTCTTTTATTTTACTATTTATCTTTCTTAAAGTAGTCATTAGAATATAAAATATATAGGATCGATATTTGTACAAATTTTTGGCAACATTGAATCATACATGGACAGTAAATGTTTCTCTTGGAGGGAATGGAACGGGGAGGTTAAAAGTACTGATTAAAAAAAAATAAAAAAAAAAAAACAAGAAGACAAACAAAAAAAAACAAAAAAAAACACATAAAAGCAGAGTAAATTTTATTATCAGGAGACAAGTTCGAGGGAGAAGGTTTTATTGTATCGGTCACTGAGGTAACCGTGGCTTCATAGCAAACCAGAAGGAGGGTTTCCATCGCTATGACCGCTTTTCCACTCTAACCCTTGTCCAGTCCCTGTTGGAATCAAAAACCGTGTCCAAAAGTTTGTCCAGGCCCAAAGAACCCCCGTTTTCTTTGTGCGTGCTGCGTATAAACTAAATAAACTTTGCAGACAGCTTCTTCCATCTGGAACTGTGTTTCTGTTGTGGTGAAGTAAGAACGAGCCATTCATCGACTCTAAGGTTTTCTCCAAATACGTCCTTGATGCGATCTGTAGTCAACTTCACTAGAGGGGATATTCTGTCACAGTCTAATAAAAAGGTGTCTAGAAGTTTCTAGACTCTGGCAACAAAATGTGCATTTTTTTAATCTATATTCATCCTGGATTTGTTAAGAAAAAGCAACGAGGTCGTCATCCTATAGCGAAACCATTTCTCCGCCGAGCTTAAAAGAGGATTTTTTAAAAGGTTCTGTAACCTCCGAGAACGTCCTCCATCGGGGTACATTCCAAACGCAAAAAAAAATGCGAACTAGGAGCTCTGATTGATCTTTGACAAGGCTTTTCCGATGGGTTCTTTGAATTTCGGAAAGATGTAAGCATTCGATTGCAATGTAAAAGAGGGTGGGGGATCTATGAGTTTGTAGAATACTTTTTTTGTAATCTTCCTTATCTGTTTATTTGTAGGAACGTGTTTGGATATTTCCTGTTTCATCTCTGATAACTTGTCCCACAGGTATTAACTGATGGGATACTAAGAATTCGTCCTTTGTGTTTAAACTGCTGTTGAAATTACAGGGTTTCATGATTTCCTAAAAGGGGGAGGCGGTATCTACTGTTTTCTTCCAAGAAGAGGCCATGACCTCCCAGTAATGTCCAGAACGACTAAGAGTTTTCTTAAGAGTTTTTTAAGAATATATTTCTTAATATAATTTTTTATAATTGAAATGGATCAGTTTAGTGAGTTTATTTTAATACATTCATTTTTTTGTTTTGTTTGGGGGATTCGAATGTTTTATTTTTTTTTAATGTTAAAATTGCATTAATTGATTTATGAAGCCAATGAGGAATAAGTCAATAAACAATATATATACATATATATATAATATATATACTATATATATATATCTGTGGCGCCATGCTAATATGTAAAGGTTCTTCTGCTACTATATCTTAGAGTCAAAACTATATTAAAAAAAGGTATTATTACCTTTCTTATTAAAAACGCCATCAATAAATAAGGCAATAAACATATGATAATATATGTATGGGATGATTCTAAAGAGATTATAAGTTAATTAATTCCCTTGGTATATCTAGTGTAATTAAAATGACTTAATGATATTGTAGGCGTCACGCAAAAAAAGTCATCTCTGACTTTTTTATCAAACTTGTTTTCAAACACATGGACAAACCTATGACAAATCTCTTGGTTCTATTTCCAAATTAAATATTCATGGGTTCGTTGAAAGTAGATATATAGCGACTTCTTACTTCCTACTACTAAATATTAATGCTTTTTACTACTAATAATTATGTCAATTATTATTACATTATATATTTTTTTAAATGACACAATCTTAACCATTTTGTTGTTGAATTATAACTAATGTATCTCTTCACTTTGTTGCTCCTCTATTCGCTAAAGTGGTGAGCCCTCGCGGCACACATAGCTTATCGCTGCACTTACTGAGTCTTTGACGATAGAGGAGGAATCGAACTCTACCAGATCCCATCTCTTCCGTCCAGGATCTCTCCTCTCCGTGACATCCAGACCTCCGAAGCAGGCCAGCTCATCTTTACCATTGCAGCATAGACGAACACTACACGTGTCCACTAACTTCAGGTTCTTACAGATTTCTTGAATGTGACGCATCGACTCCAAAGGCATGAGCTTTCCTCGGACTCCCTCTTCCGGAGTATTTTCCTCCTTCCTGAGAGACTTAGACCTCCGAAGCCCCTCATTTTTACCACCGCTTCAGGTTCGACGGCCATCTCGGACTTCATGCTTCGAAGACATGAGCTTGTCTCTTTTAGGATAGAAGCTCTTCCTTTCATTTTACCAAGCATAGAATGGTGATCAAATAATATGCAGTTAAGCCCCTAATCTTCAAGTTAGTGATAAATGGATGGTTGAAAGAGATCTAGATTTAATCAGATTTAAATCGTTTGGTTCCTTTGATCAAACATATTTCAAAGCTTTAAATTCAACTTTAACTCGGCAATAGATGTAGGACAAGTCCTAACTCTATTTTTGGCTAGGAAGACTGTGGATATTTAGAACTAAATGTTCCCTTGTATTTTATAAAAATATTAAATCATTGTTTTCCTCATGAAATGGATACATAAATTCATAATTTATTTTTACAATATATTTTCTAACTTAAATTTTGAGATTTTTGCATATAAGTACCAATTAAATTTAAGAAATAGGAATACATTGTTTAGTTTTTATAACAACCAAGATTCGTAGATGATATCTCCGTATAATAGTCCGCAATCATGGAGTGTTCAAGCGTGATCGTGAACTAAAGTAAAATCAAACATGAAATGATGGTTCTGTGCTACTAGAGGATTACAACCTCCAAGAACGACTTTATATCATTGTGCCAGGAATATACGGCCGACAAAATCAACACTGTTATTACCAAACACTTTTTAATATACGCTATCAGGGCAAAAAATAAATAACATTTTAATCGATTCCATACTAAATATTACCAAAAATATTTTGATTTCCAATTTTTTTCTTCAAAATTGTCATTATTTTATTTTTTGCCAATGTTTAATTTTTTATTAAGTATCTATTACATCCTAAATTCATCCAAAAGCGCAATAACCTTAATTATTAAATAAAGTGATTATTTTACCGCTAAGCATAATTTGACCAAAAAAATATCTATCTTTGATCTGTTGTAAAATATTTTATTATCTATACTAATAAAAAAAGAATTCCGTTAGTTGTTGTTCGTTCGTTTCCCTGTATCTCCCGACGGGTCATTAGATCTTGACGAAATTTTTAGTGAATAGTTTTTGAGAGCTCAGGGAGTGTTTTAGTGGGATTGTCAACTCGGAAATTTGTCATCGGCATGCTTATTTTATTCGCCAAAACGTTTTTTGTTGATTTTAAAAATTTGCAAGTTAGATTTTGCCCAATTTTCTGTGGATAAGACTGAGGTACTAAGACGTGTTTTTGTTTTATTGAGTGTTTCCTGGAAAATTCGTTTTCTACATGATTATTTAAAAATATTTTTCTTTCTGTCCCTGTATGTCCCCCCAAATTAAGTTTTGTGGAAAAACAACTTTTTATATTGCAAAATCGTGTTAATCAAATTTCAATAATGTCTAGAGATGGATGTCAATACCCAGCCTTAAGGAATACAAAACGGAAAAAATGACAATGACGATGCAATGACGACTTTTTAAGGAACTACTTCTCATAAGAAAACAACATAGGCACTTTATGAAACGACTTAACAATAACTTCTTTTTACGATGTTTAAATTCCCAGTCTTAAGGAACAAAAAAACGGAAAAAAATGGCAATGAAGAACCCAAGGACAACTTTTTAAGGAACTGATTTGAATATGAAAAATCACATGTGATGACATCACTAAATTATTCATCTTCTTTTACGATGTTTAAATACCCAGCCTTAAGGAATACGAAACGGAAAAAATGGCAATGAAGAGCTATGACAACTTTTAAGGAACTGGTTTGAAATGAAAAGTCACATGTGATGATTTCACTGAAATTATTCGTGTGATTCCTTCTTTGTGTGATATTTAAATACCCAACCGTAAGGAATACAAAACGAAAAATGGCAAGGAAGACCCAATGACAACTGTTGAAGGAACTGATTGAATATGAAAAGAAAAGCGATGACATCACTGAAATTATTCGTGTGATTTCTTCATTTTACGATGTTTAAATTCCCAGCCTTAAGGAATACAAAACGGAAAAAATGGCAATGAAGACCAATGACCACTGTTGAAGGAACTGATTTTAATATGAAAAGTCACAGCAATGACATCACTGAAATTATTCGTGTGATTTCTTCTTTTTACGATGGTTAAATACCCAGCCTTAAGGAATACAAACGGAAAAATGGCAATGAAAACCCAATGACAACTTTTTAAGAAACTGATTTTAAAATGAAAAGTCACATGCGATGACATCACTGAAATTATTCGTGTCGTTATTTTACTTTTACGATAATTAAATACTCAGCCGTAAGGTATAAAACGGAAAAAATGGCAAGAATACCCAATGTCAACTTTTTAAGGAACTAATTTTAATATGAAAAGTCACATGCGATGATTTCACTGAAATTATTAGTGTGATTTCTTCTTTTTGCGATGTTTAAATACCCAGCCGTGTGGATACAAAACGGAAAAATGGCAATGAAGACCCAATGACAACTGTTGAAGAATTGATTTAATATGAAATGTCACATGCGATGACATTTCTGAAATTATTCGTGTGATTTCTTCTTTTTAAGATGTTTAAGTACCCAGCCTTAAGGAATACAAAACGGAAAAATGGCAATGAAGACCCTATGACGACTTTTTATAGAATTTATTTTAATATGAAAAATCACACGCGATGACAGCACTAAAATTATTGGTGTGATTTTTTTCTCCATCCAGACTATTGTCAAGTTAGCAAAATCCCGGCAGCACCGGTAACATTCGCTAGTATTCTATATTAATGAAATTTATATACATACTATCTAATATGAACCATTTTTTATTTTAATGGAGAATTTTAGCTAATGCTATATATATCCTTATAAAATAAAGAAACATTTTCGCCCCACTTCGATGAGTATTATTTTCCCATAAAAAATCATATTTATATAAAAAGAAAATAAAGGGAACCTTGCTATAAAGTTCAATAAAATAATAATATCAAAGTTTATTTAGATATATTTACAACTTCCCTGAAAAGTGTTACTCTTTTATATAATTTTAGTTATTTTTTATTTTATACTCTATAAAATTTTAGAAGATTACCGAATAAAATATTTTTAACAGAAAAAAAATCTCAAATTTAGTTTTTTTTAAATATTTTTTCATTATCTGTAGGATTTATAAATGATATAAATATTTATTTGCATGTTTCATAAAGGTTTTTTATTATTTATACATCTAAAATATATCTCTAAACATTTCCAAGAGACAAGAGATAAAAATATTTTGTGATTTTTAAGAAATAGAATATATATTTTATGTTAAGTACATATTATAAGACTAGGATATATTTCATCTAAAGTGTTCTGATAGCATTTACAAAAATTCATTGACATTAAACAATTTAACAAGAAATATATAATTGATACATGTACAAAACTAAATCTTTAATGTGATATATCTTGGATCAATAAATAGAGATAATTGACAAGGTGAAAATCAACAAAACAATATCATACATGTGAGGTAACATTTCCTTAAGTATAAAATTTCCTTTATCTATACAACTTTGTTTGTATATAATTTTCAATTGAAATGGAAAAATTATAAGAAGAAAAATATATTATCGAATCATTGAGGTATTTATTACGACAATATTTTTTTCCAAGTTTTCTATTTTAAATTATGTACAAAGTAAAAAGTTATACTCTTAAAAGATATTTTTTGAACTATAAAATAGCCTAAATATACAAAGGTTTTGTTTATTTTTGTTTAGTTATTAATAATTATCTATATATTCAGGACATGTTATAAACACTTTTAGCAATTAAGATACAAAAATTACGGAACTTTTATGATCATATTGCTCACGCAACACAGTTTCTCAACAAATATTTGTGGTCAGATGTAGAATAATCCGAGACGTATAAGGAGAGTTACGTCGTGAGAGCTGTCTCACGTCAGCTCAAAATATTTATAATTTATAGAGGGAGTTGTAAATAAACAGTCTTTTGAATTTTTTTTTCGAAGTATAAAAACAATATAAACTTTAAAGATGTATTTAAAAAAATAATTTCATTAAGACACTATTCGTCTTCTGGTGGATTAATATTTTGTTCAGATAAATTTATTAAGGAGTTTACAAAGTTGAATGAATATTTAAATTATATGTAAAAGAATTAGAAAAATGCAACAAATAGGATCTTCAATAACAGAGATGGCAGTTCAACTAATTAGATCATCATTATAGAATATATCACAATGTCATGAATTATTACAATATATATCAAGGTATTCGTTTACACATACATATACGAGAACAGACGACTATAGTAAAAAAATAGGTCTAATAAAACATCCAATTTATTTGGAAGTAGAAGTATGTGCATGAGAAAATTATGTAAGTAATTATCAAATTCATGTATGTTATAATAATTTATATATCCCAGATTAGTGAAATGATTATTTATAATATTATAAATTACAAAATAAAAATATTCTTTTTAAATTGAAATTTATCTTACAACACGTAGTAATAAAAAAATATAATAATTTTTATAATTTTTTTATTACTACGTGTTGTAAAATATATATTTCAATTATTTAAAAAAAATAAATTATTTTGTCATTTATAATTAATTAATCATTTCACTAACCTGGGATGTATAAATCGGGTTCAATGATAAATCCAGTTCATCAATACTTAGGATATTTTTCGGACAATTATTTCTTATCGATATATTTTTTTTTAACCACATGATTTAAATATACTTTTTATATTATTTAGTAAATTTATTTTATTTACTGAAACAATACACCCAATGAATAAAAGGTTTTATAGACACAGTTTTTGTTATAGATTCCGATTTATTTATCCTAAGAATAACATAGGAACAATAATAATTTCTTTCATTTCATGCGTTGTTTTGAGCCCGACATGCTATTTCACCAGGTGGCGCTCCAATCTATTGTCGTAACTCTCCTTATAGGGCTCTGGAATAATCAAGACCTTGATAATATGATGACAAAGACATTGACACTCTTTTATATGTATATATATTGCATATTATATGTATATATATGCAATATATATATATATATATATATATATATATATATATATATATATATATATATATATATATATATATATATATATATATATATATATATATATATATATAGGTATAGGCTGTGGATGATTTTAATACCGACTTGACTAGAAAGAGAAAAAACTGAAAACATAGAAACATCTCTCTGGCCTCTCTTTTATTATAGTATTAAATAATCACAAACCTCTCCCTTTTTCATAACAAAGCTGTTATTATTATTGCGTTACATTAAACAACTTGAGTTAATATTAATATTAAATAGCTAAAATTTTTTTAATAAATCCTTAATTATCTTAAAGTAGCTTTGAAACTTGGCTCGGAAATACTTGATTTCCCTCGAAGCGAGAGTCCTCGAGTTGAAGGTTACGGAAGTGACTTAGAGGGTGAGAGCTCCATATCTAGCGACGGCTGTTAGGATAATTCCACGGTGATCCTCGGGACTTCAACCCTCAATCGAAGTTAGTGTGCTAGCTATTCTTGCCTTAGCATTTAAAACCGCTACATCAATTACTTATAAGCGTGTAAACGATTGTTTTCCGTTTGGAAAGTCCAAAGAGTATCAAAGTTTTATTTACGCCTTCATTAGCCTTATCCATTCCCTTTATGTTAATTACAATTAAGATTTTTTTAATAGATACAAATGGGAAATATACAAATTCATATTTTTATTGTTTGAAGACGTTTCTAAGAAGTTTTTGACTCTAATATCTCATCATGAAACTTTTTAAGACAAACAAAAATAATTTAAGTATTTTTTTTTTTCCTTCCATAACTTCAACTTTTTGTGTTACTATTATTTAACAAAAAATTATAACTTTAAGTTTCGGTATGTATCTCTCTCTCTGTATACCATGTATATATATATATATATATATATATATATATATATATATATATGTTTGATATTTCCAAAATATCATTTTTTCCCCTCTAAAATGCAAGGATATGAATGTTATATATCAAAAATATAAATTCAACACCTCATATTTATAGTCCGACGCTCACATCAACAATAAATTATCTTGACACAAATACTATAATAAATTAACTATTCCGCTTGAATCCCGATCGGTGGAGAATACTGTTCAGCAATCAAATCCAGCATTTTGTTAAAAATGTCTGAATTGGATAACAGTTTCTAACACAAAATTGATCAAGATATGTTTGGAAAAGGTCCCTCGAAGTATTCATGACATCTATTTGCCTCATAAACCTTTTTACTTGGGACCAAAGACACTCAATATTTTGAGTATGGGCACCTGTAAGAGGGTCGACAAAATTACGCTGATGAATCACCGTTAGGTGATTATAACCCATGTCAGATATCCGTCGGTAGGTAGCAAACCCATCAGATATAATTGTGGATCCCTGCGCAATTCTATCTTCAATCATTGGCAAAAGAACTCCGACGCTACGCTCCTCCACCTCTTCTAAGAAACAACCACCATCCTGGTCTCTCTCTACACATCCAAAAACCCAGTGGCCATCGACTAACCTGCTCCGGTTATACTTTCGACTCCCAAACTTCGACTCGTCAATCTCCACGATCCTTCCTGGCCCCCCTAACAGAACCGGATGCTCTTGGAGATATCTTGAGCAGACAGCTCAAGGAAATACCATTCCATGACCGTCGTTTTATTCACCCCGACTTCTTGAACTCTGTCACGGACTGGCCTTGGTCTCGACCACAGGAACAGTAAATGTAAAATCTTGGAAATGGGAAGGTGGCTTTTGGCAAATACGCTGCCAATACGAATCGAAAACTCCTTATTGCAGACTTTTTTAGGACAACGAAAAACTGTCTTCGTTTTGCGTTTAGCCTCCTTGCAGGGGCTAAACATGCAGGACAAAGCAAGCTCCTGCAAAGTAAGCCTCGATCTCGACAGAACGCTATGGCATATTCCTCGTCGATGAATAACTTTAAGTCCATTTCGTTTCCGAGAGTACTTTATAGTTTGAGATTCAAATAAGAACAGCGTCCAAAATTGAAGACAAACAACAGTTGATTCAAAAACAGTATTAGCTTGTTTTAATATTCGCATTTACTCGTAATCCAGATAATATCTCACCAACGAATTTTGAAAGTAAAAGTTTTACAAGGTCATTCATTTATATTATCAAAATATGAAATTGTGAAATAATATGAATCAGTCATAAGCTTAATTTTTAGTGATAATTTTTTTTCGGGTGAAAAATAACAATTTGGCAATTGGTAGTTTCTAATCAGCAAATATTTAATAAAAAATAAATGCACCAGTTTTTTGCTTTATGCAAATCAGGGCAAGACAGCATTATGAATTGACCTTGCAACGCCGTTATATAAAACATCTCATTTACATATATTTACGCCCTTAATAAGGTGAAAGAAATGCCTATATAAGGGATTGATATTATTATAATAGAATAAACTAAATTGTTTCGAAAAATTATATTATATATATATGCCTTTTTGATGAATTTTACATTGACAATATTTTCTTCTAATTTAGAAAACTAAAAATATATTTTAAAATAGTTAATGAAAGTCTAACATTTTCTTAATACAAAAAGTAAAATATCTTACTTTAATAGCCATTTACTAACCATTAAAAACCATCAGACTGAGATTTATTGGATATGGTGTGAAAATGATAACCTTCTTAAAACCAGTATTGGAACAAAACGCTAAATGTAATTAAATAAATAATAAAGCACTGAATTATACTATTATGAAAAACGGTGAAACTTTAAAATAAAAGCCATCGTTTTTATTATTGAAAAAGTATATATCAGATTTGTAACAAAAATAAAACATTTTATATTGGACATCACAGTCCGACTCGGGTGTGGTGGTTTTGAATGAAAAGCCGTATCTTGATGTGAGCACAGGAGAAACCGTTGGCTACGTCCCCCATGGACTCTCAATTCGTGCTTCACAGTCCTCCTTGCCGTTTATCGCACATGCCTCCTCCTTGAGGACTGTCTTTGATGTACATTCCGTACTTCTAGATGAATTATTACTATCCTACATCACTGTCCGGCGTCCTGGATCACTCGTCGGTTGATAATTTAGTCCAGCCACGCTATTATATATGGTCAATGACGATAATTAGAGCCTCAACTATCCTGAAAAACAAATAAATTATTTATAAAAGATGCCTTAAGAACTAATAGTTGAATAATTTACAATCACAAGCCAATCCCGAAGAGATATTAGGGAGTTTCTCTTGTTTGGTCTATTTTTTAAATGAAAAGCCGTATCTTGGTGTGAGCACAGGAGAAACGGTTGGGCGTTTTCTTGGCACTCGCCATCACTGGCTACGTCCCCTATGAACTCCCAATCCGTGCTTCACAGTCCTCCTCACTGATTATCGAACATGCCTCCTCCGTGAGGACTGTCTTTGGTGTACATTCCGTACTTTTAGATGAATGATTACAATCCAACATCACTGTCCGGCGTCCTGGATCCCTCTTCGGTTGATAATTTAGTCCAGCCACTCTGATATATGTTGAATGACGATAATCAGAGCCTCAGCTATGCTGAAAAACAAATAAATTATTTATTAGAATATGTCATAAAGATTTATAGTGACAAGGAGATCACAGAATAGCTTACAATAGGAACAAATGAGTCCCGACGAGAGATGAGGGAGTCTCCGTGAAGAGTCGTATCATGGTGTGAGCACAGGAGAAACGGGTGGGCGTCTCCTCGGCACTCACCATCATCTAGATGAATTATGAGGGCTTACTATCTCCCTCCTTCACTTTCGTCGTCAAATCGGCAGAAAAATACTAAGAGAATTAATAAGCTTTGAGAGGAAGCCTAGAGAGCCTTCCGTGACGAGGGAGGCATTGAAATACTTACCATAAGAACAAGTCAGTCCCGACAAGAGACGATGGAGTTCCTCTCGTCCAGGAATCCTGTCGAATAAGTGACTCCGGACACAGGGGGAGAACTCCGTATCAAGGTTCCTCCTCTAGAGTTAGATAACTCAAGCTGTTTAATGTACACAATAATAATAATAACAGCTTTGTTATGAAAAAGGGAGAGGTTTGTGATTATTTTAATACTATAATAAAAGAGAGCCAGAGAGATGTCTCTATGTTTTCAGTTTTTTTTCTCTTTCTATGTCAAGTCGGTATTAAAATCATCCACAGCCGGTATATATATATATATATATCAGACTTGTTGATTTATCGTTCATTTGTTGTCGTTCCGAACGATGAACGACGAAAGATAAGGAAATTCGTATGTCGTTCTTTTTTTGGCGCCAAAAAAACAAAGCTCTCTCTCTATGTCCGGGGAAAATTTATTTTCAAAAATAAACCTCATAATTTTTTTCAGAATGTCGAGAAAAAATCCTTTCTAAAAAAAAGTCATCAATTTTTTTCAGAATGACTAACGACAAACGAAGGACGAACGATTCAATTTAAAAATAACTATGAACGACGAACGATAATTTTTGGCGACGACGAATGACAATTTTTCCGCGAACGTCAACAAGTCTGATATATATATATATATATATATATATACCAGAGCTGGCATTAGGTAGAAAAATCCACCGCCGGTTCGGTATTCGGTAACTACCTTCTACCGTTCTGTATCGGTATTCGGTAGATTTATTATATATATCTACAGTATCGATCGATATTCGGTACGGTAGATAAGAAATAAAGAGCAATTTATTTATGTATCTGCTCTGTGACTTCTTCATATGCATTTAATATCGGACAATTTATAGCAAAAGACAATTAAGCACATATTTGTTATAGTTTATGAGAGATTATTTGAAATTTAATACATACTTATCTTATATAAATTATATATATATACTTGGATTTCGTAGGAAATGGAAAGCTATAGTATTTTTTTTATTTACTGTATCTTCTTGTCCCATATTAAATGCAACTTCAGGTACTCTAGTATTCAATGCATAGCATGTCCATATATTGAATGTCTATTTATGTATCTGCTCTATAGTATTAAAAGTTGTCCATTGGAGCCATAGAAATATAAAAATATAGAGAGCTCATTCCCTCCAATTAGCAGAGAAACATTGTTCAGCTGTATTCAGGGTACAATAACGTATTTCTATGAGCAGAGAGAATTGTTCAGCTATATTATGGACATATGACGTATTTCTCTGAAGAATCCAATAAGCTCGCTATATCTTTTATATTTCTATGATTGAGCTACGTAAGTTGTTTATATATTTGTAAAGTTCAAGTCTTACACAAGGAGCGCTCCACTTTTACCTTAGTACTTAGTACAAATACCGTACCGATTGTAAATCGGTACGGTATTTGGTAGTTTTCGAATATCGTATAATCGGTATTTTAAATATACCGTCGGTAGTATCGAGCGATTTACATTCGGTAGTCGCAGCTCTTATATTTATATATAAAAATGAACGATAAACAGTAAACTTCAATCTTAATCGTTCATCGTTCTCATTATTACATAATATAAGCAAACAAGGAAAGAGATGATACAAATTCGTTTAATCTTGTCAATTCCAGTCTGTCTTTTGCTCTCCCACGCCAAACAAATATATTTTGTCAGGAGCATAGTTAAAAGAGTTTTAGTTAAAAAAGGGAAGATAAACTTAACCATACATTATCTCAGCTATCGATTGCACGCCAACGTTGGTTACTCGACAAGATGAAGTGTATAATCCAACGACGAAGTTCATGGTTTTTTTCAGACAAGTCTTGGTTTTTAGAATCAGTCCTCCCTTACCTAAGGATTGTTAAAGTGACCATGAAATATAACATTATCACTCCCACTTCAGCACAAACCGAACGATTCGTAAGCAAGAGAATATAATCCTCTATATATTTTTTTATATAATTTATTGCTACACATAATTTTACATTTATACACACGTATAGACATATATTCAGTACGGGCACATGTAAAAAATATTTAAACTTGTGGTGCCCTCGCAATAGTTGGCCGATTGGGTCTCCTACTGCAATCCGTCCTGAACGTAATGTAGGGATGGTGCATTCTTCAGCCAGCCTCCAATATCAGTACTTGTAAAGAAACTGGAAAGACTGGATATTGAATGGCCCTGAAAAGGCTGTTGATGATCAAAAAGCTGGGACCGCTCAGCCATGAATTTTGGGCATCCGTGCAGAAGATGAAGTGGTTCCTCGTCCTGTTGTCCACACCCACGACACAGCGGGCTGATTTCAGGGTGCATTAGGTGGTAATGACGACGAAGAAGGGAATGGCCTGTGGAAAATTGCACCAAAGAATTAAGCTTTTCTTTGGAATAATCCAGGAGACGTTTCCATCTATTCAGCTGAACTCTTGGCATCATTTCACGGCTTTGGCGGCAATATTCCAGCCTTGACCATAGTGTCTGCCATTTGTCTACGTAATACGCAGACACCTCCTCCCTAAGAAAGGTCAAGGGGGTACCAACAACCTGTGAAGGCTGTTGTTTTAAAGTTCCAGCCTTAGCCAGCATATCTGCCACTTCATTCCCTGTGACGTCACTATGGCCTTTAACCCAGCAAAGAGAGAGAGGGACTTCAACGGCAAGCGACCCCAATAGAATTTTGGTGTCTCTTACCAGTGAACTCCGCGTTTCTACCGATCGCAAGGCTCCGATAGCTGCTTTGGAGTCCGACCAAATGCAAAATCCACCGTAGCACCACTTTTCCCGATTGTCTTTAATCCAGGAAAGAGCCTCCTTAATTGCCAGTATTTCCGCCTGGAAAACACTATTTTGAGGAGTGAGGGTTAAAGATGCTTCCCCCACGACTTGTTCTCCTTTTGTGACGACAAATCCAGCACCAACACCTCTGTGACTTTTCGATCCATCTGTAAAAATGTGCGCTTGATTTTTGAATTCTCTATCATAAACTTGGCATTTCCATATTTTCTTTCGATGGATAGCATCTTTTTGTAAGGTTGGAAACAATTTTTTAAGATGGTATCATGGGCAAAACCAGACGGAATGGTCTTAGTTTTGAGATGACGCCATCTTCTAATCCCCTCGTCGAAGGTGTCAGCAATACGTAGACGAGCCATCGTTGCAAGACGTTGTGCCTCAAGAAAAAGGGGAATGATACCAAAGAATGTTTCTAGTCCTCTCGTGGGTGTCGAACGCATCGGATGGCATAGACCAATCAATCCAAGTCTCTGTATTTTGTCGAGAAGAGTCTGTTGTCCTTGTGTTATATTGTGTGCCCAAACAAGAGACCCATACGTCATGACAGGTTTAACAACACAAAGATAGGCCCACAGTGTTTGACGTGGACCAAGACCCCATGTTTGTCCAATAACTCCCTTTATTGCATGAAGAAGCTTCTTGACTTTAATTGATTTCTCTTTCAAATGGAGGTGGAATCTAAGTTGCGAGTCCATTATAACTCCAAGATATTTCATTTCAGGGAGTATTGTATCATTTGACCTCCCATATAAAGGTTTGGCCAAGGTGAGTAAACATGCTTTGTTTTACGTGTGAATACAGTGGCCACTGTTTTCAAGGGGTTAAAAGTTAGACCTTTAGCATGCCCCCATTGGTCAACTGTCTGAAGAGCTTTATTCATGTCATAAACCATACTTTGAAGATCAACTCCGACCACGATGAGGAGAACGTCATCTGCATAGCCAACTGCTTTTACTTTGGTTTCCTTGAACTTGACCAAAAGGTCATTGATAGTGATGTTCCAGACAATAGGGGATAGAACTCCCCCTTGTGGACTCCCTCTGGTTGGACGTACTGTTTTGGTGATTCCTTGAAGAGTGGTGCTAACAATTCTCCCTTTCAAGATATTATCATACCAAGCACAGATAGGGAGGTCCACTCCCTGGGCTTGGAGCCCTGTCAGAGCACCAGAAAAAGAAATATTATCAAATGCTCCATTGCAGTCGATACTGACAGCAAGAGCATATTTCTTATTATAGACAGCCTCTTCAAGAAGATCAAACGCCTCTGCAAGTGCTGAATCCGTAGATCGACCAACTGTAAAAGCATGCTGAGAATATAAATATAGAGGTAGTTGTTCTTGAAGATGCCACTGAAGAAGCCGCTCCAACGTTTTAATTACATAACTTGACAGTGTTATAGGACGAAAAGATCCTGGACTAGAATATGATTCCTTTCCTGGTTTGGGGACAAATATTACTCTCATCTCTCGCCAAACAATAGGAATTTCATTCATTCGAACAGAACGTACAAATAGAAGACGAAGATACTCCAGCATTCCTTCTGGAAGATGTTTTAGCACACAAGGGGAAATACCGTCAGGGCCTGATACTTTAAAGCTATGAAAAGAAAGCAAAGAAGCCTTCAGTTTTTCTAATGTGATGATACCATCTAAATCATCACTCCCTTCATGCGAACCCAATGAAAATGCATCTTTCACAAGATCCGGGTCAGGATCGAACTCACTGTTGGGGAAATGATGGGCTAAAAGATTTTCCAGTGATGCCTCAGGGGTCTGGCATCGTTCCATTAACATCACAGATAAGCCCAGGTGTGACATTTGCTCTAGGTCTTGCAGACCGAACCACTTTGGAGACGTCACCAATATTGTCATATCGGCTACAATATTCACGCCAACTTATTTGCTTTGACTTTCTTAAAAGATTTGTATAGTCTTTATTTTTCTTCTTCAGAGCGTCTTGAAGACTTTGGCCACCCTTACCCCGTCGAACTCGACGTAAAATGTTGTGTACATGAGTTCTAAGTGATTCAAGTCTTTCGTTCCACCAAGGCACTGGTCTAGATCTCCTTGCTGGCCTAAGGGGAGCAACCAAATCTAATACTTTCTGAATAGCCTTAGTCCAGGCCTGGGAAGAAATCTCCAAGTTATTGGTTAAGGGATCAGGTAGATCTTTGAGTTTTTCCGATACTAAGTACTCGAATTTTCGCCAGTCAACTTTAATGAGGTTACGATATTTTTCTAAGACTGGTTCATAGCCGCCTGTAGAGTATATTAGATATGAGTGATCACTATGTGAACACTCAGAGTCCACTCTCCAGTCAATAACCTGCATACGTTGGTTAAATATGCTGTTGGTAATGGTTATGTCAATATGACTTGACCCACGTGTAGTTCTAAAAGTAGGCGTATTTCCCATATTTTGGACGGTTAAGTTAAATTCCTCAATAATCTCTTCGAAAGCTCCACCTCGTGCATTTGAATTTGGAGATCCCCAAAGAGGGCTATGAGCATTAGAGTCACATCCAATCACTAATGGTAGATGACGTTGTTCGCAGTACTTAATTAATGAAATCAGCTTATCTTGTGCTCTCACATCAAGAGTTATATCAAAATAAGCCGAACAGTAATAGACGTTCATCTTTTGAGTACGAATAACTCGACTGTGGTGGACAATAAAAGTTTGTTGAATGAAAATTGTGGTAATATCCCTACCAGTGAATTCTTCAACACTCCAATAGGGGACTTTCTTGTCAACTCGTATGCACGATCTTCCGCCTTGTTTACCCACAGTAAGCTTAGTTGGACTGTTGGAGAAAAGAAAATTTGACTTAGATCCCAAAAGAGGTTCTTGAATAAGAGCAATGTCATAATTAAGATCCCGCAGACGTAATTCAGCCTCTGCGGCTTTAGCATGATGTAAGTTAATTTGAAAGATACGAAGGGAGGATGAATATTAGTATTATATTATATATATATATATTATTTATTTATAATAAGATCATTCCTAACAAGATGACCCCAGGCCCCTTTAGTCTTCTTAGTCTCGTTATTATTCTGTCCTGGAGGTGACAAGCTTGTTTTACGTTTCGGTTGTTCTTGTCAGGAGTTTTAATAGGAGGTGAAAACTTTTCGCTCATAAAGCCCTCCATTCCTCTTGAATTGTCTTCTTCCATAGGTGTTTGCTCACATTCTTCTTTTTCTTCGTCTCCTCCTCC
>CP045894.1:16135200-16241945 GCA_013387185.1 Caligus rogercresseyi
GCTTCCATCCCTGCAGTCGGTGTTGAGCGAAGTGTATGGGTTATTGACAGAAGTGCTTTTCTTTGAACTGAATTTAGGAGTTTAATCCCGTTTTTCTTTGAAGTAATAGAATGTCCCCAAGTAAGGCCCCCATATGGATGACTGGTCTGACGGCTTCATATAGCAAGAGGACTTTATCCGGAGTTAAGCCCCATTTTGCCTATGATTGCCTTAGACATCTTCCATATACGAGCACACTTTGCGCCTTTTCTTTGAGCATCTTTTTGTAAGGTTGGAAACAATTTTTTAAGATGGTATCATGGGCAAACCAGACGGAATGGTCTTAGTTTTGAGATGACGCCATCTTCTAATCCCCTGTCGAAGGTGTCAGCAATACGTAGACGAGCCATCGTTGCAAGACGTTGTGCCTCAAGAAAAAGGGGAATGATACCAAAGAATGTTTCTAGTCCTCTCGTGGGCGTCGAACGCATCGGATGGCATAGACCAATCAATCCAAGTCTCTGTATTTTGTCGAGAAGAGTCTGTTGTCCTTGTGTTATATTGTGTGCCCAAACAAGAGACCCATACGTCATGACAGGTTAACAACACAAAGATAGGCCCACAGTGTTTGACGTGGGACCAAGACCCCATGTTTGTCCAATAACTCCCTTTATTGCATGAAGAAGCTTCTTGACTTTAATTGATTTCTCTTTCAAATGAGGTGGAATCTAAGTTGCGAGATTATAACTCCAAGATATTTCATTTCAGGGGAGTATTGTATCATTTGACCTCCCATATAAAGGTTTGGCCAAGGTGAGTAAACATGCTTTGTTTTACGTGTGAATACAGTGGCCACTGTTTTCAAGGGGTTAAAAGTTAGACCTTAGCATGCCCCCATTGGTCAACTGTCTGAAGAGCTTTATTCATGTCATAAACCATACTTTGAAGATCAACTCCGACCACGATGAGGAGAACGTCATCTGCATAGCCAACTGCTTTTACTTTGGTTTCCTTGAACTTGACCAAAAGGTATTGATAGTGATGTTCCAGACAATAGGGGATAGAACTCCCCCTTGTGGACTCCCTCTGGTTGGACGTACTGTTTTGGTGATTCCTTGAAGAGTGGTGCTAACAATTCTCCCTTTCAAGATATATCATACCAAGCACAGATAGGGAGGTCCACTCCCTGGGCTTGGAGCCCTGTCAGAGCACCAGAAAAAGAATATTATCAAATGCTCCATTGCAGTCGATACTGACAGCAAGAGCATATTTCTTATTATAGACAGCCTCTTCAAGAAGATCAAACGCCTCTGCAAGTGCTGAATCCGTAGATCGACCAACTGTAAAAGCATGCTGAGAATATAAATATAGAGGTAGTTGTTCTTGAAGATGCCACTGAAGAAGCCGCTCCAACGTTTTAATTACATAACTTGACAGTGTTATAGGACGAAAAGATCCTGGACTAGAATATGATTCCTTTCCTGGTTTGGGGACAAATATTACTCTCATCTCTCGCCAAACAATAGGAATTTCATTCATTCGAACAGAACGTACAAATAGAAGACGAAGATACTCCAGCATTCCTTCTGGAAGATGTTTTAGCACACAAGGGGAAATACCGTCAGGGCCTGATACTTTAAAGCTATGAAAAGAAAGCAAAGAAGCCTTCAGTTTTTCTAATGTGATGATACCATCTAAATCATCACTCCCTTCATGCGAACCCAATGAAAATGCATCTTTCACAAGATCCGGGTCAGGATCGAACTCACTGTTGGGGAAATGATGGGCTAAAAGATTTTCCAGTGATGCCTCAGGGGTATCTGGCATCGTTCCATTAACATCACAGATAAGCCCAGGTGTGACATTTGCTCTAGGTCTTGCAGACCGAACCACTTTGGAGACGTCACCAATATTGTCATATCGGCTACAATATTCACGCCAACTTATTTGCTTTGACTTTCTTAAAAGATTTGTATAGTCTTTATTTTTCTTCTTCAGAGCGTCTTGAAGACTTTGGCCACCTTACCCCGTCGAACTCGACGTAAAATGTTGTGTACATGAGTTCTAAGTGATTCAAGTCTTTCGTTCCACCAAGGCACTGGTCTAGATCTCCTTGCTGGCCTAAGGGGAGCAACCAAATCTAATACTTTCTGAATAGCCTTAGTCCAGGCCTGGGAAGAAATCTCCAAGTTATGGTTAAGGGATCAGGTAGATCTTTGAGTTTTTCCGATACTAAGTACTCGAATTTTCGCCAGTCAACTTTAATGAGGTTACGATATTTTTCTAAGACTGGTTCATAGCCGCCTGTAGAGTATATTTAGATATGAGTGATCACTATGTGAACACTCAGAGTCCACTCTCCAGTCAATAACCTGCATACGTTGGTTAAATATGCTGTTGGTAATGGTTATGTCAATATGACTTGACCCACGTGTAGTTCTAAAAGTAGGCGTATTTCCCATATTTTGGACGGTTAAGTTAAATTCCTCAATAATCTCTTCGAAAGCTCCACCTCGTGCATTTGAATTTGGAGATCCCCAAAGAGGGCTATGAGCATTAGAGTCACATCCAATCACTAATGGTAGATGACGTTGTTCGCAGTACTTAATTAATGAAATCAGCTTATCTTGTGCTCTCACATCAAGAGTTATATCAAAATAAGCCGAACAGTAATAGACGTTCATCTTTTGAGTACGAATAACTCGACTGTGGTGGACAATAAAAGTTTGTTGAATGAAAATTGTGGTAATATCCCTACCAGTGAATTCTTCAACACTCCAATAGGGGACTTTCTTGTCAACTCGTATGCACGATCTTCCGCCTTGTTTACCCACAGTAAGCTTAGTTGGACTGTTGGAGAAAAGAAAATTAGACTTAGATCCAAAAGAGGTTCTTGAATAAGAGCAATGTCATAATTAAGATCCCGCAGACGTAATTCAGCCTCTGCGGCTTTAGCATGATGTAAGTTAATTTGAAAGATACGAAGGGAGGATGACATATTTATTATAATATATATATATTATATTTATTTAAATTATAATCAGATCATTCCTAACAAGATGACCCCAAGGCCCCTTTAGTCTTCTTAGTCTCGTTATAATTCTGTCCTGGAGGTGACAAGCTGTTTTACGTTTCGGTTGTTTTCTTGTCAGGAGTTTTAATAGGAGGTGAAAACTTTTCGCTCATAAAGCCTCCCATTCCTCTTGAATTGTCTTTTCCATAGGTTGTTTGCTCACATTCTTCTTTTTCTTCGTCTCCTCCTCCTCTATCTATATATGTGACGTGAGAACACTATTTGAATACAGGATTTTTTTGGTGAAAATGAGATGGACCAATAATAGTATTCTTCATTTACTCTTCTCCATTTTGTATTAGTATTTTTTTGCAATTAGGCCTCTGATTGAGCGATATTTAAGGATTAATTATCGATGAAGAAGCTAATCAAATGAAAAATTGGCTAGGAATATTGGTATCTTCTTGCGGGTTCTTGTGTTTTTAACCAATCATATTACGTTGTTCATAGTTAATGTACGTTTTCTTATATTAAAATAGAGTAGGCAGTAGTCTCCCTTTTTTACAGCTGATTCGCTTCAATAGCAGAGAAACAGCGGGACTCATGATTAGTAGAGATAGAAAAGTGAGGGATACTTTGGGCGTGTGAAAGGGAGAATGTTTGAATGGACCATTCAACATGATATAAGTCTGACAGCTATAGAGCTATTTTCACAGGAACAAATTAACATACCTTAAACACATGCATAAACATGAGTGACGTCACCATCAACAATCATCAAATAATAGAGCCTCCACTGATCATAGTTGGGATCTATTTTTTGGGTGCCATAAAAGCATTCTGACTAGACTTCAATCTTGTTGGAGATTCCTCGATCCCTTCCTCCAACCCTCTTTCTATCTTCCGGGGCGAATGAGACGGTCTTGACTCCGGGATAAATGCCTTGGACACCAAGAAACGAGTCTCCTCCCTTCCAGTAAGAGACACATTCCCCTCACCTCGACTTCGTGAATGGAGTCCTACCCCTCCCTCGTCTTCGTCAGTCAAAGGAGTTCCTTCCCTCATCTTCGTTAGATAGCTCCCCGTCTCTAGTCTCCGTTAATGGAGCCCTACCCCTCGTCGGACTTCGTTAGAGAGCTCCCCGTCCCTCCTCTTCGTGAATGGAGTCCTGCCCCTCGTCTTCATGAATGAAGCCCAATTATATTCATTAATCCTATCAATTTTATTCCTTAAAAAATTTTATGATAAGAAAGAATTTATATACCAAATTTGTAATAAAAAATTTCTGAAACAATATGAAAAAGAGTATATGATTTAGCAGAGAAAGTTTTTTTGACTCTTACTTGATGAGGAATGGGTTTGTTTGTATTTGATTAAGAGAAAACCATTGGAGGTCATGATTAATCTGGTGCATCATCTTCTTCCACCCTAAACTTTCTAAGAGAACACAATTTCAAACGCTTCTCCGAACTTCGTTCTGCTCTTTGCCAATCCGCATTCGATGCTCGAAAACTTGACTCCCAAGCAGGAACGGAGTGGGAAGAATTTATCCACCGGGACAATTATGCCCTCACCGGCCTTATACAGGCCCCAATATGCCATTGGGAGACTGTCGTATGGTTGATTTCTTATTGGAAAAGCATGGTTTATCGAAGGAACGGAAGGAATACCTCATGAAGAATGTTGTTCCCCTAATATCTTCTGGAACCAAGAAACAGCTTTTCATCAATTCTATTGCCAGTGTAGATGAGTCGATCAGTCAAGAACATCAGACCAACAGTAAAACAAAAGAAAATGATAGTTTGATTGAAGGTAAATTCATAACTAACATAGCAATAAATTATTCCAATAAATTTTTTTTAGTTGTAGATACTTCTGTGGAAGCTGACAAATCTTATGGTTCTTCTGAATCATTTAATGTGGCACTAGAATCAATATCCAACGAAGATTATAGTATGATTGAAGGTAAATTCATAACTAGCATAACAATAGTGTATTAAAATAAACTATTTTTCTTAGTTGTAGATCATTTTGTAAGTGCTGTGGAGGCTGACATATCTTTTGGTCCTTCTAACTCATCTAATGTGACACTTGAATCAATAAACAATGAAGGCGATAGTTTGATCGAAGGTAAATTCATAACGGACATAGCATAAGTATTATAATCAATGCTTTTTTTGTAGATACTTCTGTAAGTCCTGTGGAAGCAGACGGAGCTTCTGGCCTTTCTGATTCGTTCAATGCGGACAAGGATGAATTTTTTATAGATGTTTTGAATGTAAAGGTTGCACTTTATACAAGCAACGTTTAATTAAGAAAGTAAGTAAATGTTATAAGTGCAAACATTGTCGTAATAAACATTTTAAAAAGCAATGCAAGAAATTCATTTGTTCTAAAGGTTCGACAATTCAGACAAAAAATTATTTATGAAAAATTATAAAATAACGTAAATTTATTAACATTGGACAAAAAATGTGTTACAATAAATGAATAGTTAAATCAAATGTTTTTGGGATTATGTTTGATCAAATGAAATAAACAAATATAACAAAATACGCACATATAGCTTATTATTAGGTTAACCATGTATAGTCTGGCCCAGTAAAACTCATTATTTTCATCAAATTAATAAAAAAAAACACTTTAAAATTAGAAAATATCCCCTCCGGCTGCAATGACGTCGCAGCAGTGCTTGTAGAGCTTCTTGAGTTGGTCGAATAGCTCGTCTTCGCTAACCCTATTCATCGTCCGCTGCACAGCAGTAGTGGCTTCCTCATGCCCCCCAAATCGTCATTACGGAGCAGATGCTTCAACTTCCGGAACAGGAATCGGTCAAAGAGGTTCAGATCTGGGCTGTAGGGGTTCTATTTGACCGGTTTCACGTCCCTTTGGGTAGAACCTCCCTTGTTTAAGCGGCAGCGTGAGGACGGGCGTTGTCCCATATCAGGAGACAATCCTTTTGGTGAATCCTGCGTTGAGGTTGATGAAGTGTTTCCCGGCCGTCTTCAGGTTCTCTCTAATGGTCTTCCAGTCGGCTGTGGTCCCTCTCGAGAGATTGTACCTCAATGGAGACTCGCTTCAATTTGCAGCTGAACCCCATCAGAATAATCGTCTTCCTCGTCGTCAGCTTCACACGGGGGGGTTGAGATCCGAGCCCCATGGGATCCATCCAGACATGCCTCCGCTCCGCCGAGTCCAAGTGGAACCAGGACTCGTGGATTCGGAGGCATTTCCGTTGTGCCGGAGGACGACGAGGATGGGATCACCGGGAAGTATGAATCCTGGAGGGGGAAGAAGTCCTCGTCTCCGAGCGCCAAGCCCTCCATCGCGAGCGGCACGTCCTTTTTTGCGAGCGCAAACTCTTCCTTTGTGAGCGGCACGTCCACTTCCACGAGATGAAGGATGTACTGGATTCGACTGGATGGAATCTCTGCATAGCAACACACAATCAATTCGACAAAATACAATCCACGATTGGATTCCGAATTGTCTATCCAAGTTGATTTGAAGTACATGAGAATAACTAATTAATAATGATGTATTAATAAGAGATCCATTTATTGTTTTGAATTTAGATCACCCCTTTTTTCTCTTTCTCTCTCTCTCTCTTCAAAGCATAATTGTAGCCATTGTTTTGTTGGAGCATGTGATTGGTGGAGCATATCGATGCGCAGGGACACCAACATAAATATTTTGTAATGATTTCACGAAAAAATTACGGCCGTCCATCTTTGGAAGGATATTGCGCTTTGAAAAACCTTTGATTGTAATAAACAATCGACTTACAACAAACTACAAACATCCATTAATATGATCGAAAGCAAATATGTTTTTTTTTCTATAGAACGTATAATTTCAAATCATAAAAAATGGAAGCATCATCGTATGAAGTAAATATAGCCAAAAATACGTATAATAGTTTTTCTCCTTTTCTTATATTTCGTTCTGTATTCAAATAGTGTTCTCACCTCACATATATAAAGAGACTGTGTGTTTGGTGTGGTGTGTTTGGGTGTGTGTTTGACCGCTATTCACGGCCAAACTACTGGACTGTTTTAGATGAAAATTGGCACACAGATGCATCTTGACACTGTGATGGTTCTGGGAGGTTAGATTCTGATCAGACCAGATTTGTGTCTGTGAGAGGGTTTGCGGTTTGCATGAATTTTTGAGGGTTAGAAGGCTCAGGATGTAATTAAATGTTTTGTGGGCATTGGCCGTAGGCATCTTTTGGTATAAATACAACTAAGGCTAGCGGCCTTGCAAAGGCCTGAAAAAAGGCTTGGAAAATTTTGGTTGTCCATAGTTCGTAAGTGAGATGTTTTAGAGACAGAACGCACCAAAAGTTATCTGCATCTCTACCCAAAGAACCTGGATCCGGGAAAAAAAATCCGGATCTAGAAACTCCCGGACCCGGATTATGACATTTCCTTAACTTTTGATTCTTTCCCATTTCGAAAAAAAGCTACTCTGAAAGTATATCAAGAATAGGGTTTCCAATCGGGTCCCAAAGAAATTTCCCGGAAAACCGGACCGGCCTGTCGGGAAATTCAAGAAAACCTCTGGGGTGACTTTTTAATACGAAAAAAGTTCAAAACAAAACATACGAAATGAAGGCCTTGCAAATAAGCTAGGTTGGTTAAGTCAATGTCCGGCCTCCGGGACATATTTGGGCCGGGATCCGGATTTTTTTAATTTGCTGTTTTTCGTAAATTATTTTTGCACAATCATATTCAGCTTCACAAAGGGAGCAACTTTGATGTTATCAGTATCCGGATCCGAGGTCATTAAGAGCCTCAAATCCGGGATTGAATATTAGGTCGAATTTCATGGACGAAGCGGAATATTTTTGAAATCCTAAATTTGGGGGGCCTTCTGTGGGTTGTCTGTTGGGTTGATCGCATCAAGTTATAAAATAGTACCTATAGAGTTTGGCATTTCTAATAAGTTCGTTTCTTTTAAATGAATTTTGGTTTATAATTTTTTGAGTTTTGGCATAAAAACTGTCAAAAGGGAAAAGTTTTTTTTCTCCGCTCCTGGTGAACTCAAAGATTTCAACTTAAGTTCATAAGAAGGAGCTTAAAAAGTCTGACAACAAACTATAAAATAAATCATTCTCAAGTGTTTCATATTTTTAAGAAAACCCAAAAAACTGATTTTTTCAAAAAACTTAAGGGGGTCCCCCATGATTTTTGGCATTTTTTTTATTTTTAAATTTGTTAATATAGTTGTTCCCAATGGGGAGACTAATGCAAATGTGAAGAAATTTTTAAAATTGGATGAAAAACAAAAAAGTTTTATTTGTAAGCATTATTTCATAAGTATATATGCTACATATATATATAGCATAGGAGTTGGCTATAATGTTAGTTCTTTTTGCTCCCTAGGGGGTGCTCTAAATTAATCTAATGTAACCTCTAGGGAGACTTTTTACTGCATAAGTGGTTTTTAAATTATGAAATGCAAAATGAAGCCCTCGCAAAAAAAATATCCGACACCATATGACGTCATAAATTAACACCCCGTTTCACCCAAGGTCTGTATAATAAGGTCGGGGCAATACAAAAAAAAGCATGTAATCCTAGCAGTATAACTACTCAATGACGTCACTGGAGCACGATTATATATATATATATACATTTATTTTAGATAGATAGAGAGATTGATTGATAATATAATATATATATATAGTATAGTATCGTTCTCCAGTGACGTCATTGAGTAGTCACACTGCTACATGTTTGTTTTTGTATTGCCCCAACCTTGGGTTCACCAATCTTATTAACCAGTTTGAATACTTCAAACTCATCCCCTTTTCTCACAGGAGACACAGCTGAACGCGCTCCGAAGTATGAAGAAAGAGAAGGGAGAAGCTCTATGAATAAAATATTTGACATGTACTCATGAATACGATAACATCATGAAAATGGTTTCCAGTGCAAAGTTGGAAATGTCGATTTTCCCTCCAAATCATGAAGAAGGTCTTGCCTTAAAATAACTTTATCATCTTGGATATTTTGTCATTACTGTCGCAACAAGTATTATGTATTGATGTTATTGAGGGTCTATCTATAAATGCTAATGTTGTTAATGCATATAATAAGGCTTCAAACGATATGGGAGCTTTTTATATAATACATCATTTTAAGAAGTGAATATTTAAAGAAAAAATGTATCTTAATCATTGTCATGATCTTTTATATATTTATGTAAGCAACATATGGCCCTGGAATATATTAAGCCTTCAAGCATGTTCCGGAGGTTTTTTATCAAAAAATTGTAGACCACCCCATAAAACATAGCCAAAATGACCTCAAAAATGACGTCACTGGTCACCGGGCAAACGCCGGGTACTTAAGCTAGTATATATATAAAGGGGAAAATAAACGGACAAAGAGGAAAAATAGTTTAAATAATTCCTACATTTATAAATTGAATGCAATACCAGTTAAATGGTATATAGTAAAGTATTCTTGTTATGAAAACTTGAAACGTTGATTCGTAGTAGTTTATGTTAAGATGTATATAATGTCATAATACTTTCAACAAGTATAGGGATTTGTTATATATATATATTAGGCTGTTCTTATTTTTCAAATGTTTGAAATGTTAGCAACATTGTGGATTTTCTGTTTCTTGGTGATAAAAGAAGACGACATACAAAGTTTGAACAAAATCGGTCAACATTACGAGGTCGCGCAACGAGGTCAAAGTTTTAAAAATTTAGTAAAAATATAGTTTTCAGCAAATTTCTTCAAAATGGTGGACGTTACAGACTTCAATAATAATTATTAATTTAAAGGAAATCTAATTTACTACCAGACGTATGTTTGATGTTTTTTATAAAACAAAGTTTTCAGTAAAACAAAGAAAAATGGAGTGTGTATTGTTAGCTTATTTCATAGCTTTTTTGTATCAATTAACTTCACTCGCCTGTAGAAGATGACTTGTTCGCTTCAGAGTAAAATAGTACTTTTAAGTTTAGTAAAACTTTAGATGATATCCAAAAATGACCTTGGTTGCATTCTATCAATTCAGAATTCAGTACAATCTGAGTTTACATCATATGATTCAGAGCCTGTATTGACCTATAAGAAATCGATTATGAAAAAAATAAATAATAATGTGTTTCTTAGATTTGCGTCAAGGTATCCTCTCAAAATTTTACTTTGTCTCTGACGCATTTATAATCCATTATATGCGTCATTTTGTACGCAATAGGCTTTTTTTAATGTACATATAACTCTCTACTTATTAAACTGACATGATTTAGTATACCAAAATATTAAAGCTGGTTACCAAGCTTTCATTTGATATGTTTGGTGTTCTAAAAATCGCTATACTTTAAGAGATATAAGCAAATACATTTTTGCACTTACTCTCCCAAAAAATTGATCTTTTGATATGAGAATATACAATTACCACTTGGTAACTCTGTTAGTGTTACCTGGATAGAAAGAGAAAGAAAAAAGAAGGGGAGAGAGTTGAGGCAAAATTCTCTCTCCCTTCTTTTTTTTTCTCTTTACTCAGCAGTTACCAAGTGGTAATTGTATATTCTCATATCAAAAGATCAATTTTTGGGGGTACGTGCAAAAATGTATTTGCTTATATCTCTTAAAGTATAGCGATTTTTAGAACACCAAACATATCAAATGAAAGCTTGGTAACCAGCTTTAATATTTTGGTATACTAAATCATGGCAATTTAATAAGTAGAGAGTTATATGTACATTAAAAAAAGCCTATCTTGCGTACAAAATGACGCATATAATGGATTAAATGCGTCAGAGACAAAGTAAAATTTTGAGAGGATACCTTGACGCAAATCTAAGAAACAAATATTATTTATTTTTTCATAATCGATTTCTTATAGGTCAATACAGGCTCTGAATCATATGATGTAAACTCAGATTGTACTGAATTCTGAATTGATAGAATGCAACCAAGGTCATTTTTGGATTTATCATCTAAAGTTTTACTAAACTTAAAAGTACTATTTTACTCTGAAGCGAACAAGTCATCTTCTACAGGCGAGTGAAGTTAATTGATAAAAAAAGCTATGAAATAAGCTAACAATACTCACTCCATTTTTCTTTGTTTTACTGAAAACTTTGTTTTATTAAAAAACATCAAAATACGTCTGGTAGTAAATTAGATTTCCTTTAAATTAATAATTAATATTGAAGTCTGTAACGTCCACCATTTTGAAGAAATTTGCGGAAAACTATATTTTTACTAAATTTTTAAAACTTTGACCTCGTTGCGCGACCTCGTAATGTTGACCGATTTTGTTCAAACTTTGTATGTCGTCTTCTTTTATCACCAAGAAACAGAAAATCCACAATGTTGCTAACATTTCAAACATTTGAAAAATAAGAACAGCCCTAATATATATATATATATATATATATATATATATATATATCATATATATATATATTATATATATATATATACATATATATAAATATATATATATATATATATCTTATATGTGATAAATTGATCTTTCTCAATAGTTTACTTATATTCCTTTGTTTAATTTCCTTTAGAGTAGAGATAAAATTTCAATTATAATGATTATTTTACGTTATATATATAATATATATCTACTTCATAAAGTTTTAAGGGAAAATAATGTATTTATTGGTATAATTTTAGGATATACATATTTACTAATTTAGTAATGCCATAATAAATACAGTTACCTATAGATTTTATCAACTATTTGAGGGAAGGGTTATACCAAAAATGATCATATTCTAAAGAGGCATAAAAGTTTATGATAATCAAGGTTGTTTATTGAGAACAAGGTTATGATATAATGTATTTTAATATTTTTTTTGTTATTTATTTCTGGCAAAGGGGCATTCATAAATACTTACTCTTATTCATCTCGACATCTGACCTATTAAAGAGTAAAAATGTCTAATCAAACCACAGCCATAATACAAGAAAAAAAGAAATATCGGACATAAAACATGGTGAAATAGATTTAGAATGATATACATATGGATACGCGTAATATTTTCTTTTGTTGGGGTAGGCCCAGTATTGGAGTTTAACAATCACTGATTGCTGAAGAAGTTTGTCCTTCGTAACCCTGTGTCTATTGTTACTCTTTACGCCCTTCGCGCATTCCTTCCTGTCGGTCTATCACCTCTGTCTCCGTCCCTCTCCTCTTTAGCTATTCCTCGACGACTCTCACTGCACGTGCATCAAATATGGACACTTTTAAGAATGCGACCTAAATGTGAGGTTGGGTGTAAATTTTTAAAGTTCCAGATGCAAAGGAACACTGTAAAAATAAGAGCAAGAAAGAAAAAAGAAAGAGGCTTCTATCTTCCAATGTCTTAATAAATACTGTTTAAAACCTCCTTGTCTCTACATTCTTGATTAACTTCTTTAGCATAGCGATCCACGAGTATAGGGATACGGAAGATAATACTCTAAATATATCTCTCAGGTGTCCACGCCAAGCAAATTTACATTGCTGCATGGATGAAAAATTGCTTATCATTTTACTATAATTATGGTAAAAAGCTTCAGTTTCAAGTCATACAAATGATGGGTGGTAGCTTATATAACATTGATTCCTTATCAATAAATAATTGTTTTAATTGTAATACTTCCTTTAATAATATTGCCATATAATATTGATATTGGTTGATTTCATTTATATTATTTATCTTTTTTATGCCTTCACGTGTAGAGTGATAGTCCACATAAAGTCTTATAAAAGAAACACTACACGTTCTCGGACTGCCAGCCTCATCGATCTCCTCTCCCTACGTCAGTGGGCACATTTGTCACCAGTGCGGCAGATATTTGGAATATCAGCCTAAATTTCGCAACGCCAGAGAACATAAAGGAAGCATATGAAATTGCCAGGTCTATGGAAAATGTGTGCCTATATAGTCGGTAGCAGACAGCAGACGGGAGTGTATTTTGTTTCTTACCACAACCTGTATCTTTTAGTATATATAGTATATAGTATATAATATTATATCTTTTATATATATTATATAATAATATATAATACTATATATATATATAGATATATATATATATATATACTATATATATATATATTTTAATACTATTTTCAAATTCCTAACATCCCTGACATGCCGAAGTGCTAAGATATTTCTTGGGGAAATATAGACGATTACACACATATTTCATTATTATCAAAGTTACCATAACGGTATTTTTTTCTAGAGTGTGATTGGTCAAAAAAAAAGGAACAGGATTAAATAATTATTGAAAAATTACATTTTGAAAAAGGAACCAAAACACTTGGGCCCGTTGAGATGTGATCATCAAGTATTAACAACATTATTGTTATAGTGATTTTAGGATGTAATTTAATTGCCTACCTAAAATCACTATGTGTCCTTTTTCATGTACCTGATTTGAAGAAATGGAATCCGAATCTGAATGTGGTTTAAATGAAAATTGACTCCATGCTTTAAAATGTAAATATCTGCTTTTATTGCTTTTAGTGTTTTAAAGAAAAATAAGTGTGAATTAAATGAAAAGGGTTGGCGAAAAATATTGTGATTTTGTTGTTGTATAAGAAAAAAAACTCGAAAATTTTAAATTTTTTTATTATTATTGAATTTCAGTTACCTATCTGATTTACAGGATTTTGAAACGATCTTAAAAGCCCAATTGTAAGATGTACATTTTAATATTATTTTAGTCCCAAATTAATATTTGATATCTCCGCTCATGTTCGAGTTTTAGCGTTTAATTTTTCATATATATATATTTTTTAAAAAATATAGATATATGTATTTATGGTTTGCTGCCCATTTCATTGGGCACCATTTTAACATGGAATATAAAACATAAATGAAGATGTGTCCCGAATCCACAATAAAGTACAAAATATACAAATATCGTTTCTATAATATTTAAAGCCGCCCCTTGATAGGACTAATTCTTCACAACACTGTATCTAAAGAGTATGCGCCCAGTTGGATGATTCTTCGTTGTTCCTCCGTGTTAGGTCCTCCGACCCGCTTCCCATAAAACAATTCCTTTTTAGCTTAAATTCTTCGGGTCGGATTGCTGGTAGAACCTTCCAGGGATATTTTAGGATACCGAAGAGGATTTATTTGGAGGGCGTCTCAATTCGGCTTGAACGCTAGATGAAAGGGGATGTCCGTGAAGATCCAGGATTCGTCCAGAGGTGCACCGCCTCCATTGTTGAGACCGGCTCCAGAAATCCGTAGTTGGAGGTTAATCTAAAAATATCGCTAGGAACACCATGTGGGCTAACTGATCAAGTTCTGTGAGGTTGAAAATATATTATCCGAGGGCGTTGGTCTTCAAATCCTTACCAGAGGCGCGGGAAGACATTTTTGGCAGGGGGTGCTGTTGGTGGGGGACGAACTTTTGAACGGGGATCTGGGGGCCCTCCCCCAGAATTTTTTTATAGATGCAACTTCCTGCATTCTAATCAATTTTAGGGCATGGCAAATCCCATCTGACTCACTCTTTCAGAATCTACCAAAGAGTTGGTACACACAACACAATCATTTCTGTAGCAATCAGAATCAATGGTAGCAACTCATGCACTCGCTCTTGCCAGCACTACCTACGGCACTGAAAATAGCAATTAAACACAAAGCACTCGGCGGTGCTGTACATGAAAATAGCATAACCCAATGACTTGCCAATTCCCCCTTTGTTGCGGAAGAGTTACTGCATTGCTTTTCAGTGCAGCTGATATTGAATAAAAATAAATACATTATCACAGTACTATTATTATTATTATAGACCTATTAGGCCTTTTGTGTCCACAGCTCTATCTCCCCTCAGTGCACATACAAGTATAATAACAAAGAATGTGTCATATATACAGTATTTATATATAGCTTAGGCCAGGGATGTCAAACTCAGGCCAGAATGATTTATAAATACCATATCTTAGTAGGCCTATTTATTGGCCTATATTTTGTTTGGTCATGAAAACACAAATATAATTGTAGGCTTATACAATGAAGGAATCGGATTCTTACTCATGCGCTCCTTGAGAACGAGGATGCACTCAAGTGCGCCGGACACACTCGCGTTGTCACCCTGCAGACTCTTTGCCACTGTCTCGCATGGCCCAAACATCGCTTCACAGCAAAGCAGACCGTATGCTGTTCTGGCTTTCTGCGCTTGCTTCAGGAGTCCAAATATTTTTTGGCGAGTCTCGCCACGAACAGTTCTGTCCTCCTGTAGAGTGCGTAGGGTCTGGAGGAGCGGCCCGTAACCCTGTAGCAGTCTGCTTATAGCCCTGGTCCTCACACACCACCTTGTGGGACACAGCGCTGCTAGGTTGGTGACAGGTTCCCCCTCTGAGAACAGGCTCTGGTAGAGACTCATTCGTTTCGCAGACTCCCGGATGACAGTGGAGACGCTTTGTACAAAGTTGAAGATTTCCGCTATCAGAGAAACATCCCGCGCCACCTCTTGCAATGCCAGGTCTAACGAGTGGTTACAGCAATGGACAAACAATGAGCCAGGGCAAAGTTCTGCCAGACGCGTCCGCACTCCACTTATTCTTCCGGCCATGTTGCTTGCCCCGTCAAAGCAGTAGCCCTGCAGCTTTTCAATAGGCAGGTTCAGTCGCAAAAATATGTCAACAATGCACCTGAACAGACTGTCTGCCGTGGAGTCTGGTGCACTGTATAACCCCAAAAAAACACTTTGTTTGCCCATTTGAGAATCCACGTAATGTAGATGGCAGGAAAACTGTTCCGATGAGCTGATGTCTGTGGTGCCATCAGCTGTCAACCCGAAGTAACTTGAACAATTTGCCTCCTGTACCAACTTTCGCTGCACAGCATGTGCAAGCTGCTCAATCATTTCGTTTTGGATCGTATCCGAGAGCCAATTATCTCTCCGCAGCATCCATTGGCGAGCTTCAGGAAGAGACTCGGTGCGATCCAGCATCATTAGCCAAAAATTGCCGTCCCGATGGTCGTGGCCACGGAGTGGTAAGCCCTGTCGGAGCAAATAGCGCACCGACTTGAACGCCTCGTTCAGAACGACCTTGGCAGTTTTCTGATCTTTTGCCACCACGTCGGAGAGTAAAGCGCTGATTGGGGTGTTATTAAGTGCAGCAACTTTATTCACGGCGCCCAGATGAAATGTCGATCTCTCATGCTCCTTGAATTTGTTGGTGGCTTTACGCCAATTCGAAAAGCCCCCTCTAATGAACACCGCGTCTGCTCTCTTCTTCTCCTCCTGTATAAGACCTTTCTCGACCGCAGACACGCAGGTGTAACACAAAGCTTTTTCCACATCCTTTAGGTAATGCAGCCACTTCCATTTTCCAAACCATGCTGATTTGAAGGATCTGGTAAAAGTTTCAGTCCCGAATTGTTTTGCTGGAAAATCCAAAGCTTGCGGCTGAAACGGCTCTGATGGCAGAGGTGATGTCCCTGTTTCCACGACACTCTCCTCAGTATCTTGCGAAGGGCTAGCAGCAGTGCTAACAGGGATCACATCAGCAGCAGCAGCAACCTTGTCCTGACGCTCCAGTGCTTGATAATATTCTTGGTCCAATGCGTTGGGCTGTGGATTACTATTCTTCAAAAGTTTGTTTTTGGGGAGGCTTTGAAAAAAAGACGACATCCTCTTCTGCGACATGTTTTTCGACTCTTTGCTTATTTTAACACAGCGGGCTCGCGGGTTTTGTTTCGAGGAATCTCAATCACGTCAGGACAAAAGAAAATCTGATTGGCCACACAACAAATTGTATTAATTTAAATTTTTTATACATTCGTACAACATTTATTCTTTAGTTTAAATATTTATTTATTACTAGGCCCTCCGGGCGGGTGGGTGGCCTACGGCCACAGCATTTATACATGGTAACATATCTATGGATAATATGTTGAGGCAAGGATTGAACCTTGCATCAAACAATGAAGTTTTTTAATCTTGTTTAGATGATGATGGAGACGTCGTATAGAAAGTAGTTATATGATAGAGAATGATGTGAATATTTTTCATAAAAAGGAGAGGGAAAAATATATATTATCCAGTAAATCCTGATTAAGTTCCTCTCCTTATAACTACAAAAATATATGTATTTATTTTTCTTTTTTTCCCCTTTTCTTACTTTACAAATAACTTTATCGTCTCTTTAAAAATATCAGTTTCGAAGCTCCGCTACCAGGGGGTGCTGCCGCACCCCCCGCACCCCCACTTCCCGCGCCCCTGTTACTGACAATCTTCATTGTCCTCTCATGGTGGTGCTTGAAGAAGAGTACCCACCCGTATTCTTGAAGAGGGACTTCTTAATGCTCAGCTTGACTTTTGATGCGAAACTTCCGAGGGATTCAACTCTTTCCCAGCATAGAAGGTATTGCAAAGCGGGACGATACAATTTTTTCAATATTTGCTTAGAGTAGTCATATGGATTTAAATTGACCCCATGACATAGAAACCAAAGGTCATAACAAGGAAAATATCTAAGTAGTAATGTCATGGGAAAAGCACATATTATAGGATATATTATTTAAGGGATTAGGGAAGGTATGAACCTGAGTAAGAATTATATTTATTACATCGTAATATGTAGAAAAAAGATAGATTCATATATTTATATTTTGATGATAGCTTTGTTTATTGCATTTTAATCACTGTACATACATCCATTATAGACGTATCGTATGAAGTGTCATTGTAATTATTTTGTAGAGTTGTATCATTTGAAAGGTAAGATTTTTCATTCAGTATTGCAATACTGTTCTATAAGGATGCAGACGCGTGGCAGAAGAGTAAGTATATTTTCCTAATGGAATCAGATATATCACAAGGGAGCATACAAACGTTATCTATATTAATTCAGTTCTATGTGTATTGATATTCAAGTTAAAATATCTTATACATCTGAAGTAATTAGAGAATGAACAAGAAATAAAGTAGATATGATGAAAACAAGGTGAAATGACTGACACCTTCACCTATTATATCTTAAATAAGATGTATTTTATAAAATTGGAAATATTTATATTTGACAAAAAAAGAAAACGTCTGTGGCCCCATCTGGTGACTTATTTATATAAGAAAAGGAGAGAGGGACAGACAGGAGGAGAGAGAGGAACAGAGAGAAGAAGAGAACAGATACAGCAAGCCTAAAGACTCATTAACGACTGGTTGTTTGTTTTGTTTTTTAACGTGATTGTTGGACATAAAAAGGGGACAATTATTTGAAAAATAGTATGGTTTAATAAGATCCCCTCACTCGTGGCTGTTGAGTGTGTGTAATCATCAACTCAGAGCTAAAGTTTCCATCCTTACAAACACAAAGTATAATTTCTTATGTACTTACATCAATGGTATCATCTATGCATTCTTTCAGTAACCTGATACAGAATAGCATATTAATATCAATTCAATATTGTAATTTCTCATACTAAGGCATATAATAAATGTTTGTTTCTTGCTTCATCGATCATGCCGGAAATAGATCTTCACTCTAACGCTACGATGTAGAAAAAAAGAAGTACGATTTATATACCCTTGCAATGTTGAAGGCGATGGTTCGAATCCATAGAGGGGAAGGTCAATTAAGGCCAACCTAAGTGATAAAATCCTAGATTTGAGCTACTTAATTAGACGCTATAATGCTTATTCAAATCCAACCGGAGGCTGCAATTATATTGAATCAAATATTTTTTTAATACGATCTCGCAGCTGAAAAGTTGTATAATTGGTAAATTTACGGGGAAAAACTACCCCAAAACATACATAAGAGTATTATTTTTTTTCTCATACTAAAGTTTCTTAGTGCCCAAATGAAAGGAATATACAATCTATTATTTTGAAAGTTTTGTTTCCCGTCACTTTTGTATACACAATATTTATTATTCTTTAAAAAGGCAATTGAATGTTGCTATTAGAACATTTTTTTGTCGTTGCTGTTCATATACAAAAGCATTTATTTTACTCGTCAAAAAGACTATCAGAATCACACTTGGTATACAAACCCAACATTAACCTAACTACATTAAAGCATATCTGATTGCACAGTCAAATTTTTACTATTGAACCAATATTTTTCAATATTGATAACTTAAATCCTTTTTGTAGGCAGCTTCCTCCGCCCAAAAATTAAATCACTTCCTGATAAGTTGATACTCTTCTCATAAAAAACTGGATTCGTTAGGATCAAATAAAGTTCAGTCACATCTCAAATAATCCAAGGTAAAAATATTTTGGAAACATTTAAATCGTTAGGAGGCCAAATATGAACAATAGTTCATCATGACTCTACTCCTCGGCTCTCAAATAATGATTTGCCTTTTTGCAAATCGTATAGTTTGATCAAAATTACTGCAAGTTTTATATATATATATATATATATATATATATATGTGTGTGTATTACAGAAATAATGCTTAATCGGAGATTTCACGAATTCATTTGAAACATCGGATTCCGAAGGCCAGTTAGTTACTATACTTTGACCGCCAATGAACTATGAGGTTTCACAAGCTAACAAAGTATTATATCAAGATACAAAGCAATAGAAGGTTGTGTACGCCCCAGGACATTTTTATGACAACCCGTATCAAATAAAAAACTTTAAATATTAAGAAACTTTAAAAAATTAATCAGTAAAGTCATCTTTGATCATCATACTGGTCATTTATATTTTAAAAATAGAACGACAAGCAATTTCAACTTATTTATGAATTATACAAAAGCAAGATTTTTTGGGAATGAAATACAATGACTAATTTAACTATTTCCAACTTCAGGGATTGATTTGCTTGTTTCCAATTCATGGAACTGATTAATAGGCCTTCAATATCAGCATTATTGTATTACGAAGTACTTCATTCATTACTCAAACGACTTATAGTTTTTGTATAAATATGTAGTGAATATAAATAGAAATCTTAAAAGAACAATGACTCCTAAATTAATTTTAGTTCAGGTATAGCAAACATATGTTCTTGAGGGTCATTATCATAAAGGAATTCCTTCATTCCGTAAACCTCGTATTTTTAAATAAGCTTTGTGTGAATACAAATCAATGACATACATCTCATGACAAAACAATGTTGACTGGCGAAGACAAATATGTGTATGTCCTGATACACAGTACTCTGAGAACTGACATTTGAAGGAATGATTCACGGTTTTATATGTCTTCACACGATTTTTCGCCATGTTGACTGTTATACAAATTAAGTGATTATCATCATTAATCAAAAGAATGATTTTGTTCGTGTGAATAAGTAAGGTAGAGTGACTTTACAAATGTTTAACCCAGAGCTGGGACCACCGAATGTAATCGGTATTCGGTACTACCGACGGTAGATTTCAAATACCGATACCGATTATACGATATTCGGTAGAAACTACCAAATACCGTACCGATTGTCAATCGGTACGGTATTTGTACTAAGTACTAAGGTAAAAGTGGAAGCACTCCCTTGTGTAGAGAACTTGAACTTTTCAAAATAAATAAACAACTACGTAGCTCCCATGGACAACTTATAGTATTTTTTTTTTCAAAGTAATTTTATTCCAGACAAGCAATTATGTAAAAGATAAATAAATAAACATTATAGTTTAAAATTATTGCTTGCTGAAAATCAACCACATGGTGATCCATATAGAACTATGCACAACAATAAACAAACACGGTAATACATTAAATTCTCAACAAAGTACTAGTACACTATACTTAGAAGTAACATAAACAACTTATAGTATTATAGAGCAGATACATAAATATATACATTCAATACATGCACATGCTATGCATTGAATACTAGAGTACCTGAAAGTGCATTTAATATCGGACAATAAGAGACAGTAATAAAAAAATATATATCCTTTCATTTCATACAAAATCCAAGTATATATATAATTTATATAAATTAGTTTGTATTAAATTTCAAATCATCTCTAATAAGTTATATCAAATGATGTACTACATTGTCCTTTGCTATAAATTGTCCGATATTAAATGCATATGAAGAAGTCACAGAGCAGATACATAAATAAATTTCTCTCTCTTTCTTATATCGAATATCGATCGATACTGTAGATATATAATAAAATCTACCGAAAAACTGATACAGAACGGTAGAAGGTATATAACGAATACCGGCGGTAGATTTTCTACCGAATCTCAGCTCTGGCTTAACATCTCCAGAGCATCAATTATCCATTTATGGGAATAAACTTTATTATTTTGCGCAAAAATAAATGCATAAAAATTAATTAGTAAGGGCAAAAAATAATTCGTTCCAAATTTATTAGTTTTATGAGGATACTCAAATAATAAAAGGAGCGCAAGCAAATTAAATTTGAGGGTTGTTACTTTAAATGGTGGAGAGCAACAGGTCTAGAGGGTGTTAAATAATGGCCTGAAAATAGTGTATCCTTCCTCCAATGTCTCAACCATAGAGATATCAAGACATAGAGAGCTTATTGGATTCTTCAGAGGCATACGTCATATTGCCCAATATAAACAAATCTTTCTATCGCTATGATCATCCTACGATGACGAGTACAAACTACTTTGTTTGTATTGGGCAATGGCGACAGCTGAACGCTGTTTTTCTGCTATTGAAGGGAATAAGCTCTCTATATATTCATATCTCTATGATTTAAACTCATTCATATATTATGTGTATTCTTTGCTAATTCCTTCTTGTGATTTTAGTATATGACTTTATAACTTTATGAGTGTTTTTTAATTCTTTCCCTTCTATATTTTAGTTCTTAAATGGGCCAAAGTCAAGGTTTAAAATACACATATATGCAACATAATTTAATTTTCTGGTTTATTAACATAAAAATAAAGTTTTAAGTAACAAAAGGGATAAGAGTGATTTAATGTGACATAAACAATAAAATACACAGGATAACTTTATTGATGCATACCTATATTAATTTAAAAAATGAATTTAGTTAGCATTTAAAAGGACAGCGTAAAATAATTTCTTCAAACATTTGAAATTCCTTTCACAGTTTTTGAAATGGTTTTATATTTAAATTTGATGTAAAATGATGCTCGATTTGTTTGTAAGCGAGTTTTTTTTGTCGTAGTAAGAGTTAATTGTTTAATAATAAAAATAAATATATTTACATTTTCGCTCTATAAAAAAATACAAATGCTTTTACAATTATTATAACTCATCTAACTCTCTCTCTAGAATAATAATCTCTATGCAAAATTGCCTACCTCCACTCAGATAAACATTTTAAGTTTTGTAACTCGTAATCAGGGGCGGAGTGGCCACTGGGAGTACCGGGACTATTCCCGGTGGGCCGCTGGCCTCAAGAAACATAAACGGCCATTGGCAGCCTTCCAATGGCCTGTATTGGGGCCTGTATAAGGCCGGCGAGGGCATAATTGTCCGGTGGATAAATTCTTACCACTCCGTGCCTGCTCGTAATTATATCAATTATTCTCAGGAAGTATTTTTATTTATAAACTAATAGAGTGTTGAAATCTTGTGAAAAACATTCTTAAGCTGTTTTTAAAAGAGTGTCAAATGATATTCAATGGGGGAAAAGATTAGTCGAGTATATCAGTGTCTAAGAGATAATATACATTTCCTATATAACATTCTCGCAATTAATTAACAATGCATTTTGTAGAACGTTACATTGACCAAGCGGTTTAATGTGATTCGCTTTTATTACAATCGTTACTCGAATAAGAGGTATCCTGAGGTATCTTATTACTGTACCGATTGTTATATAAAATGATTTACCGTTAGTATTTTGTACTTCATTTACCCGCATTAAATGCGTAGAAAACCATTTCAATAGCTATAAAAGACATAAATATATATTATATACAGTCTATAATATAGTATCCAATTTATATTCTTAAAATATTTTTCCAGGTCTATACATAAAAAACTTGTAAAAAAACAATAAAAGTGAAAGAACAATTAAAAATTTAATTAAAATATTGTCATTAAAATATTTCTTATTTTCTAAATGTATTTTTTAATACATTCATTGCATTGTGTTAGGATCAGTAAGAACTTACTCATTCAACCAAGTGGGCCCACAAAGATAATAACTTTAGAGAAAATGCCGCGTATGACTAATGGTTATCTCTTGTAGTGTATGGATCTGTGATTCGTGACGTCAGAGATTAAGTAGTTTCTTGTTTCGGATTATTTACCCTGGGTTTTAACGAGGATTCCTTTCATTGAATATTTCATTATATGTAGGCCCTAATCAAAATATCAGGCTTGTGAGCGATCAGGAAAAAAATAGCGATCCGATCAAAAATAGCGATCAGAAATTCTTTGCGATATAGCGATATAACGATCAGGGATTTTTCCGATCAGCGATCCGACCAATTTAATTGCGATCAACAAAAAATTACCAGTGTTATACTAATTCTAAGTAAAAATTTAAATGTATACACAGTCAAACCTTTAAAAGTATTCAACTTTATATGGCAATGAATGATCGTTTCCCATAGCCTATGAGCTCCAAAATAGCGAGTTCTCCATAGGCGCCTGTCTGTATATTTTATGAAAAAATATAAAAATGATTCTTTCTCATAGCCTATGACAATGGTTCCCAAACTTTTTCTCCTGGGTACATAAGAAATTTTTGCGCCCCCCCCCCCCCCCAAAAAAAAGGACATACACACATTTGGTTCTCAGAGTCCATTGCAGTTTATTTCATACATTGCAATTAATACACAACTCAACCTTTTTTTGTTTTTTGTCCAATTTCTAGCAGTGATATTTAGTCTACGGTATTTATATTTTTATTCATTCGTTTTTTCCGCACCCCCCCCCCCCTGCAATTGCTCTGCGCGCCCCCCACTTTGGGAACCACTGGCCTATGAGCTCCAACACTCTGGCTCCACAATTGACATATGTCTGCTTATTTTAATACAGGAGATGCCAGAATAAATGTTTCCGATAGCCTATGAGCTCCAAAACAATGACTTCTACATAGTCGTGTGTCTGTATATTTTAGGACAAAAAATATATCAGGATAGCACACACTGGCTTTTTCCATTAGTATTAGTCTGTATTTTGTGTTTTCTAAACAAATATTAGTTATAAACAATGGATTTTGGTTAATGTGACAGCTAGTTAAGTCTTAAGAAATGTAGGGTTTGTCTCAAAAATCCTTATTACAATTTTTTTCTTTTTAGTAATTTTATACAAATTGATCGGATCGCTATTTTTGTGATTTTCTTACGATCAAAAGATATAAAGATCAGGACCTTTTGCGATACTGCGATCAGCGATCAAATATCACTATATCGCTATTGATCGCCGATCAGAAAAAACTCCGATCAACAAGCCTGCAAAATATACATTGAAATGAGATAAATGTCTACAATATTCTACTTTATTTCCAGCGCCACTGCATGAATCTATTTAATCTCGGATGTGACGCATTGTTTATTATATTTCTAAGGTAAAATCCTATCTGCAAATGACAGAACCCTCTATGAAAAAGAACAAGGATGGGCCTCTAGTCATCATTTGGGAGGAACGAGGGATCATTCAGTTCCTGCATTGAATATTTAATTATATAATGATCTTACTCCAAGAGGAGAAGGCCAACAATAATCTAACATCACAGTTAATAAATGCAAAGTAAATGTATTATAAACAAAAAAATCATATAATTTAGCTCAAATAGATTTTTGTTATTTTCATTAATAGTAGCATTTTGAAAAGAAATATTTTTGATTTCATTAACATACAAAGAAAAATGGTGGAAATTTAATGAATAATAAAAGCGATGACTCAATAAAATGTTTTTCAAATTGTGAGTTACTCTGAGATCTCCTCTTTCGATAATAGTCCCAACTTTTAACCCCTCCCCCCTCCCATTCCATAGATATGCTATTGTTTCATTCCCCACATTGCCTAATAATAGAAGGTATAACTGAGGAAGATCTTCTTAGCCTTGGAATCAAGAGCCATAAACTACATATGCCTAAAAATTGAAAGTTTTTGTCTCTTTCTTTGCCCAGCGTACATCTATTCCATAGGAGGCTGATTATTGTTATAATGACAATACATTTATAGATTTCCTTTTATTCTTATTACATGTTTTAAAAAAATGAAATTTCGTTCTATGTATTTTTTCCCTTCCTCTTTTGTTGGGTGTGTGTGTGGAGGTCATGAAATGCTCAAGTGTGTTGAATCAGCAAGAAAGTAGCAAGTGATATGATGCTTCTTTATACCTCGTCGGATGCAGTTTTATATAACAAAAGAAGCATATAAAAGTAGTGATTATATTAACTAATAGTTTGATTGATTAATTAGTTTTTTCTATAAAATAGACAACACAATTTTTCGGAGCATTTTAAAAATAGTTACATATATTTTCACCCTTTCTTGTCATTTGTAATTCGAGACCCCTGCGATGCCTTGTATCTCTGTTTTGAGACGATTGCTAACCGATCCGACCCTAAAAACCTGATTTGATCCTCTGAAGAATTTTATTATTATTGACATCGTTCAGCTGTATTTTTGTGCCCAATATATACAAAGTCATTATCATTACGTCATCGTAAGCTGATCATAGAGATAGAAAGATTTGTTTATATTGGACACAAAAACGTATATCTCTGAAGAATCCAATAAGCTCTCTATGTCTTTCTATCTCAAATTGGTTGGGGCCTACCTCAATCTTCATCAAACCCCACTTAAACATGGGTTCGAGTTGAGGGGTCACAAGGGCACGGGGTTTCTCTTCTCTCTCCCCCTCAATGTACACACCCCCCACCTCTCTTTTAGGGATCTAGATAAGAGATAATCCACATCCCACTTAGGGAGATTAGGTGGAGAAGAGAAAGAGGGCTTCTCAATTGCCCACTCATATTGACCAATTACCATCAAGGACGTTTGTATGGCAGTAATATTACTTTTATTAATAATCACAGCATGCATTTGTCTGCCAAGAGTATTTATACCCAAAACCAGGAAAACAATTAGATCCCAAAGTCTAAGAATACTATATAGGTAATCCCCCTTTTGAGATAGGAAGTGTGAGAAGAAAATTATTTTATTTTGAATACGGAAGTAATAGAGAGTCCATGGATCCAGTTTGTGAATTTATTAGAGAGAGACTCAATTGCATATCTATATATATATATATATAAACAAGGCATTGTTGGTTCCCTCCTTTTGAGGGCGCGCTCCTTACTTTTTTCGGGGACTCGACCTTTATAACCAGCGGAGATAATAATAAGAACAAAAAAAGAAGGTTATCATCATTCTATAATTATATGGTTGACTTGGAGTTTTAGTCCTTCCTCCGCCCTCAGTCACTCATGTTCACAATGAAGTCTGCACTTTGGATTGCGGCTTCTCTCCTGGCTGTCGCAGCCGCAGTCTCTAATAGAGACCTCGTTCCCTCCTCTGCGGACGAAATTGAAAAGCTCTGCTCGGACCGCCCTTCCTCAGAGTACTTTCGCCTCACGACGGAGGGAGACTGCCGGTTGGTGTATCGATGTGACAGCCATGGCGTAGGAGGGAATGAGGTTCGACTCGCAGAGGTAAAGTGTCCCTCTGGCCTCGCTTTCGATATTGGTCGACAGACCTGCGACTGGAAAAACAACGTGAATGACTGCGACCAACTCTCCAAGCCTCGACTCTCTAAGCCAAAGCTCGTTACACTCGAGCCCCTTTGTGCCGAGGGAGAGGACTATATCCAATGCGGCTCAGGAGAGTGTAAGCTCAAGACCGTCTTCTGCGACGGAACGCCCGACTGCAATGACGGCTCTGACGAAAATGTATGCTCGTTTGACGAAGATCCCAACAGAGTTGCCGAGTGTGATCCTTCTGTCTGCGTCCTTCCGGATTGCTACTGCTCCGCCGACGGAACGCGAATCCCTGGAAACTCTGGAGATGAAGACGCCACTGACGTCAATCAGACACCTCAAATGGTGGTCCTCAGTTTCAATGGTGCCGTGACGGGGATCAACTCTCAAATATACGACAAAATATTCAATGAAGAGCGTGTTAACCCCAATGGCTGTACTGTGAAGGGTACTTTCTTTGTTTCACACAAGTTTACCAACTACTCAGCCGTTCAGGAACTTCACCGACGAGGTCATGATATTGGAGCATTCTCAATTTCAAACAGGGATGATGATAAGTACTGGACAGATCCTGAATACGATGATTGGCTCGCAGAAATGGCTGGGAACCGTCTCATTATTGAATCTTTTGCAAACATCACAGATGGTATGAATAATCATTGATGGCTATTTTATTATTGTACAAACCAATTTGTTCACCTCAACAGGCAGCGTTATCGGAGTGCGTTGTCCTTATCTCTTTACGGGCGGCAACACACAATTCGAAGTCATGGCAGATCAGTTCTTCGCCTATGATTCATCCATCACAGCCCCTCTATCCGCAGTCCCCGTTTGGCCCTATACCCTCCACTACCGAATCCCACATGCCTGCACTGGCAGCGGACATTGCCCCTCTAGGGCGTATCCCATTTGGGAACTTCCCATCAATGAGCTTGATCGTAGGGACAACCCCGACTTTGACGAGGTTCTCACGGGTTGCTCCCTGGTGTCCTCCTGTTCAAACATTTATGAGCCGGTAAGTTTTACAGCTGATATTTTCGTTGTGTGGCGGGAAAATTTAATGTGTCATTTTATAGGATCAATTTAAGCGGCTACTTGAGCATAATTTGAACCGTCACTATTCTGTCAATAGAGCTCCTTTGAGCTTGAGCTTCGACGCCTCCTGGCTTCAAAGTACGAAGGGATTCGTGGATGTCCTCGCCAAATGGATGGATGAAACCCTGTCAGAGAAAAACGACGTGTACTTCGTCAGTCAGGTATTCAAACAACCCCAAATTGTCCCTATAAGTATTGAAGCTCTTTTTTAACTCTTTTATTGACTTTCCCTCTTAGATCCAAGTCATTCAATGGATGCAGAACCCGACAACAGTCACGAGTCTTCGGGAGTTTGAGGAATGGAAGACAGTTTGCAAGGTTGGAGGACAGCCCTTCTGTTCCCTCCCTAATTCCTGTCCCTTGACTACCCGAGAGCTTCCTGGTGAAGTTCATCGGCTTCATACCTGCATGGCCTGTCCAGATAATTATCCTTGGGTCCTGGATCCCACCGGAAACGGCTTCTCTAAGAAGCGGTAGTCATGCGTCTCTTTAAAAAAAATACAAGAGATAGTACATATATAATACATAATGGCTCTTGTGATATTGGCTTTACTTTGTTCCTATAAATGGTTAAGTATATAATTAGTTTCCTGCATCACTTTGAGGATGCTTTCATGCACTTGTTTTATTTTTTTTAAAGATTATAAATAAATGCTTGCGCAAAAGACAAACGTCCTTGATGATAAATAAGGTGGAGCTGGGCTGGACCAAACTGGTTCCATTGGTAACAAGGTGTATCTATGCACTATAACATCTTCATTGTTGAGAGAAGCAAACAGATATGATCATGTACGTATCTATGTATTGTATTCAGCTATATGAAGGCACTACTTAAAAACGTTGGGTGAGAAGGTTCCTATAAGTTAAAAATACAGTCTTGTGGTGTTTCCATAACCATCAATCCCTTCCCTGTTACATACTTTAATAAACCAAAGCGTATATAAGTAGATTCTTCATTAATTTATATGCAATTCATAGAAATAAACATATGTATTACAATAGACACAATAAAAAAAAGGTGAAAAATAAGGTCGACTCATCAACTGAAGGGCGACATCTAATGTCAATTTTATGAAGAAAAAATATATATTTTTTCTTAAAGGTGATAAAATAACAAAGAGAAGGAAGGAATTATCCCTGGAACGGTCATAGTCTATATACCAAACCTTAAGGAATTATGGTACACGATAAAACTAGTTTGATCAAGTTGTTGCTTGTTGGTAGCTTTGAGCTCAAAAATATCATTTTAAAAAGGAGCATATGCACAATTCCCATCAACAAAAGAAGACAGTGAGATAGAGATTGTTTCATAGAAAACACAAAGATGGCATGAGCGTACACGATAAAACTAGTTAGATCTTGTTCTTGCTTGTTCCACACAATTCCCGGCAACAAGAAAGGCATTATATTTCATGCGAGGATCTTTGCCTGTATTTTATATTGATGAACTCGAACAAAGGCACTTCTTACGACATAGACGATTATTGTGTATGGAGATACATTTGCCTTGGCTTATAATGATATTGCAGGGCTTGGGATAAAGGACCTACATATGGTACTTAGGAGCCAATCAACTTCAGCTCAATGGCATAAAAAATATACATGTTTTTATATTTTTTGTTTTGGTAGAGGAAGATCTCAGAATTGAATATCTTTTTTTTGTTGTTTGAGGGTGGAAGGTGGAACACCCTCCGCCAACAAATCACTCTGCCGACAAACAGGGCACTCACGAATGCGATATTTGCTCAACAATATGCGATGGTGATATTTATAAAAAGTTATGACCAGTTGTTATCTGTATTTGAATACATAGAGATTCCCGACTAAAATTAATCCATCGTCTCGACGCATTAGGGTCTAATATTGGAAGCTATAGTTCACTTTGTCTACAGTAGCTATTCTGTGTTCATTCCTTAAAAAAGCCCCCTCCTCGCTAGGTCGGACACAAAAGAATCTGAAGTATGATTCTCCTTTTTATATTTGAACTTGAACCAAAGATTTTACAAATCGACCAGCTTTTTCAGTTCTTGAACAATCTAGATAGGCATTAAGCAAATGAAGAATGGCATATCCAAGTGCATTCAAGACATTGATACAATTGTTCACTGTAGGGAACTTACAGCAACCGATCCTAATTATATTACATCTATTTGGTTGTCGACTTAAAAGTCAATTCTCCGGTATTGCATATCCTTAAAGAGCCCTTGACGAAAGTATACAACTTGATTAGACGGATTATCATGACATTACTTCTTGCATATTCCATTGCCAATGAGTGCTTTCAGGTTCATTAAGATAATAAATAAAGATATTTATGACAAATATGCGTGACGTTAGACAATTTTTGAAAGCTAAAAGATCATTTTAATGATCATGTTTTCTACCTAGATACTTTATTTAATATAGGACAGTACTTTTAATCATTCCAATCAAACGTTTATTTATATCCCTTTGAAATATAAAGAAACAGAAATATAACTTTTACTTAAATGACTGTCGGCAGTCATTTGTACCTTTTGAATAAAAACTAAGTGGTAATATTAATACAAGATAGAATGTTTAAGCTTTAAAATATTAGAAAATATTCAAGTATACAATATAGTAGGTTGACTGTCTATGTAGGTATTACTCTGAAGTCATAGTTGAAATAGACTATTGCTTCGGTCAAGTCTTCCGACGAGAGAACAAAAAATCCCATCATTAAATATTTATTAATTTACTGTATTTAATCGAAATAAACCTAGGGGAATATAAACGATCATATACTTAATCTATGACGTCATGATAACAAATTCATACTCAGCAACCGTGAACAATGTATATACCAACTATTTTAGTATCTTATAATACATTACTATGACAGTTTATTTGTCTACCAATCCGTTTAGCAAATGATCTTCCTCGCATAATTAATTACTAGCTTAATAGGATTATATTTAAAATATCATATTTGCAAAAAGGCTAATATATATATATATATATATCAGATGAGCCAAGGTAAAGAACCAATGAACCAGCACTAATGGGGACAACAACTTCAAGGGTATCTTTGTCATTTTGTGACTATTTTTATTGCTGCTTATCTAAAAATAAACTCAATTAAATACATAACAAATATGCTTGTCCGTGTGGAAACTCATTTGATTAAATCCAACAGCAAATAGTACAATCATACAAGCAATTTAAAATAAAATAATGGACCACAGAAAAAGAGTCCCGCATACTAATATCAAATGACTGATATACCCGGACCTGGATGGGTAATCCGTGTTACCGACCTGAGATAGTAAGAGAAAAAAAACAGCTGACGATTGATTTATGTGAATCAAAATTTTTAAAAAGGTTTTAAAGGAGTCATCGACGTTTTTATGAAATAAATGATTTTTTGCATTTTATAGTAGTTTATAATTTTCAGACCATAATTTTGTCGATTGACAAGAGAAATCTCTACGCCACAAGATATATGTTGCAAACACCTCCTCTTTTATCATTTATACTGTTTAATAAGTGTAGAATAACAAACTGTATCCATTATCAAAGTTGTCCTCACAAATAGATAAAGAAATGAAATCTTTTTTATTAATAGTATTGAGATATAAATAATTGTTTCAATTCTTCTATTCTGGAGGAAGAATCTTTGTTTCCCTCTTGTTTGCGGAGTCTCGATGATTTTACACATACGTATCTTCTTATAAACTCTGCTAAATATTGCAAGTCAATAAATCTTTACATATGTTCCAAACGTAGCAAAAAGTAGTTGATCAACCCCCTAAGAATAGGCCGACTTGTTTGGTTAAGCAATTGTTAATGGCGGCAAGTTTTAGTGTTTGGGCACAAAAGACATATTGAGCATTTTGTACTGTGTTTTTCGAATTATACGCCAATCCTTATTATTTATCGCACCAGCCAAAAATACAACAATTTGAAGGAAAAAATCTAACGAAGTCACAAGGGAGTATAAATTGCATTTCTTGAATAATTTGTTTTATAATCCGAAATTAAAAGTGGACGAAATATATTGGAAAGCGATTTAAATATATAAAAACAGTCACCAGAATAAGAATTAATAATTTTATTATAATATATTGGAAAGCGATTTTAAATTAAATAAAAACAGTCACCAGAAAAAGTATACTGAAAACAATGACATAATGGACTTACTTGATAATGTACATTATGACGAAACGTATTAAAGTTATGTAGAAGCCTCATATGAGGTCAGTATTTCACACCTAAAGTTGTACCCTTGGTCACACTATGAAAAAACTGCTGTTCATATTTCGCAAAATATGATAATACGTAAATAAATTAAAATATTTATAAAATTAGGAAAATGAATTCTATAATAAGATGACGATGAATATCACTCTTTCTTTGAGGTTTTTTTATAATAAAACTATTTATTTGGTTGTATAAAAAACATAGAAAAATAATATACAAAAAATAGATTATAAAAATAAGATTCTGGAGAGTTGTGTTAATAACAAAACCCATTATTGAACATAATAAAGAAAAAATACTGTTAAAAATTAAAACTTGATAAGAAATACAAAAAGTCATTTATTCCCTTTAAAAAAGCAATGATTCCTTTAAATCCTTTTGAAAACATTTAAATGTTGTACTGCCCATGATGGCAACCAACAGATTAGGTCTACAAAACATATCCACGAAGATGATCTTACAATTAGAGAATTAATATTGTTTGAAGCAAAATTTATAGCTTTATGAAAAATGGGAATTTATGTTAATTTGAAAGCTCCAATAAGTACACAAGATCATAAAATACCTGGGGGTACATCTAGCTTTTTAAATCTGGTCAGTTTAATCTGATTAACTATATTGTTTCGTCTTCTTAGACTTTACAACATTCACTTCTACCTGTTAACAACAAAATCACTGATCGCCTTCGTTAAAATTCCTTGGGTTTTTTATATTAATTTCATAAAAAGTTTAAGTAGTTCAAGAGTGATTAAACAATTTAAAATAACAAAAACTCATTTAAATATAGCCGTATTTCATATTTTGGGATAATTCTACAACATTTTAATGTATTTGGATCTATAAGGAGATGACAAGGAAGTAATTAGATATTACATCAAGTTCACTGAACTATTTTTGGAGCGTATGTTTATTGTTCCTTGGGATTGCATTCCCAATTGATATACATGAATGAGGAACTATATTAGCATTATATTTATAACATGGAATCTGCAACCTTCTTTGTTTTCATATGATTCAAATGAAGCTGCTGCATTTTAACGGATATATATTTCAAACTCTCAAATCCAAAAAATGTGATATGGGAATATATATACATATATATACAATGGGATATAAGAGAATAAAGCTAATGGATGTATTCATATTTTTGTAACACAGCCCTCTTCTGAGTATGGTGGACCCGCTGAGTTTTAGGATTATCATTTAAACAATAAAAAGATTTTATGTTAAAATATCAATTGATTTTTTCCTTATCTCAATTACAAGCAAGTATAAAATAAAAATGAATAATAGCAGTTTTTGCCTTCAATTAGACAATAATAAAGGGACACCTCTTTTTGTTGTTGCTCTGTAACTAGAGTAGAAATATCAGAAATTTTTCTAACTCTCTAACAAGATATGAAGATCAGGCAATATATCACACTTACTTCAGGCTTTGCAGGTGATGGTCTGTAATGTTGCACAATAAAATTTCCACTTTCATTGACCCCGGATTAAAACCCTCTATGTTGTAAATTTGTAGGGGGGTGGTGTCACTGAAACGTGTTGTGATATATGTTCTTCACAGAAATGAGCCAAGGCCAATGAATCTGAGTTTGAAATAATAAAAATTCGTATACTTTTCTTTTGACAAAATGAAAATGGTCCCACAGACCCGAACACCACACAAGGGTTAGGATGGAATCCTTATTGCCTGAGCATGAGGGAACCAACTTCTGAGTATAAGTTGCAGTAGTCCCGTAGAATATATAGGATATGCATTTAATATGAATGGATAGTAAAAATATGATTGCGTCTATAGAAAAAAAGAATAGTATAAAATAATTCTATATTTTTTGCGTTGCAATAGACTGAGATAGAGGAACCGAAAAAAGGACCCATGCCATCTGTACTACTATGTTGCAGAGGTAAACCATCGTAGAAAAAATTGACAATTTAAAAAGAAGTATGAACTCTTTCGGAGAAGAAAAATATAAGAAAATGCCAATGCAGCCTAGTAAAGATCCGTATTGCCAATTGCCGATTTACCATCAGTAACAAGATCCCGTTGTCCTGGAGGGACAATACCAATGCCTATCATGTTATTTGATAGTTCCCGATATATGTAAGACTGCTATATATAATATTATATATATATATATATATTGGCAAACGAAAATAAAATCTAATTAACCAAAAGGATGGATTTCTTTGATCTGAGTTAAGGTTCACTCCTCAACAGCCGCATGGAAAGGGATACTTCACTGCATAATACCAACTGTTTTTATTATTCCCGCTCCTTTTCTTTTTCCCCCATCACATTTAAAAAAATGGCACCTTTTCCCTAGCTCTAATATCATCTCGTTTTAAACTTTTTATATAAATATATTATTAACCGATTATTTCATAAAGATTACTTACTGGGGAACGAACAAACACGTCAAAAAGCCGTTGGCGCACACAGTAACACCTCGTTATCTCATTCATAGCTACTGTAGTAGAAACATCACTTCAAAGCCAGGAATTTCATATTTTCACACGAGTTTTAATCAACATTTTGAGTTTATCGATGAGCTTGAGCTCCAATACTATATTGAACCTATGTCGAGTATAATAATAACTATTAATGATATAAATAAATTACTCATACTCAAAGAAGTAATGGAATTTGACCTTGCTTCTTTATCCTTTACGATAAATAGGTCATCACTCACTGATAATAAAGCATAAAAGAAAAAAATGGTTTATCCTTTGAAAAATGGCATTTATTGGTTATTTGCCATAATTTCCACACCATATCACTTACTCATTTGATCCTTTAAAAGTAAAATAGATATGCAAGAACTGTTGATATATTATCATTATGTTACTAATACAAGGAATACTAATAAGCTACAATTACTCTTTTGTGCCAAGGGAAGTTATCTAAATCTATAATTACTTACATATCCTGCATTCCTGTGAGTGACTGTGTATTAAATGCACTTCCTATTTAGAGATCAGCCTACGCCATACATAAAATAACAAATACGTTGCGCTTAAATAGACATTCTCAACAAATTTATTTTCAATAGTATGAAACTTAATATATTATTATCATTTCAGACTCTTCACCGGGCTAAATTGTTAGTTTCATTTAAGTAATACTCTTAGAGCAAGAAAATTATTTCTTCTTTTTGAACTTCATGGGATAAGCGCATGAATTCCTCAATCTGCATGCCATATTGACTTAGAGGGCAACTCTTATACATATACAGGGAGTGGGAGGAAAATCCATGAAGCACAACGGACAAAAAGAGAGGAAAGAAAAAACATAAGAAACTCAATGAGTTCTATAAAGAAACGATTTTCTTCACCTTTGTACTATTGTTATTTTTGTTCTTGTTGCTCTGTGTTTTCTTTGAAACCAAGAAGACCCGAAATGGCAGCATGAGCCTCCTTTGTCTTCTTGGGCTCCTTATTTGCACCCTGGAATTTGGAAACTCAAGCCAACTTGATGAGCAACTCTCAGGGCCTGGTCTATCTCCTCAGCGCCATCGACTTCCCTGTCAATATTTTCACGTTCATGGAGTACCAACTGCTCAGAAAATCAGTGTAAGGATCCAGGCTCAAAGGGATAAAAGACCCTTCACAGTTCCAACAAAGGTCTTTAGATCCACGAAGGACTCCCTCCTGGTTCAGTACAAGCCTCCATCCTTCAGTGACTCCCTGACTATTAGCGTCACTTCCGATGGAAAAGATGTTTCTGGAAGTCCGATTTTCATAAATGAGGAAATCGTTTCTTCGAGTTGTAACTGCCCTGAGAAGAAGGTGGACTTTGAGGACTGGCTGCGGGATTCCTGTAGAAATGACTTGGATCCCCAGATCGTGAGGGACTTCCAGTTCTTTGAAGGGGTAATATATTTTGATTCACGATATGATTGTTATTTCAAACAAACAAAAAAGTAACTGATGGTCGAGACTAAGCGATTTGCCACAAGAAAATAACAATCAAACTATTTCAAAACTAGTGAGGCTCAGAATTTCTGATGACGACAACTTATATTTTATAAAAGATTATGATGCACAAAATAATACAAATATTTGTTAGGTTTGGGTTTTTGCATAAGAATAAATGAATTTGTTCCTGTGATTTACTCCTGATTTAGTTCGACAAAGATATCATTAAATATCCATTATTGGTGGACATCCAGCAGTTTTTATTTATTCAATTTCGAAGCAGAACAACCAGCGCTTATGATGTTGAAGATTAGCATTATTAAATAAAAACTTTACTTTCTTAGAGGATGCAGGCAAAACTATGTTTGAGTCACAAACTTTGTGGTGCCATTGTTTTGGATATTTTTTTAGTAAAGATCCTTACCCGAGTCTTAAAACATTTTTGTGGTCCCAAAGGGACTCAGTGGTGGGTTCACGAAACTGCCTTGGTTATTTATTTAAAAATATGTATTTCAGATATGTTTTTGTAATTTTTTCTATTATTTCTTAAAATAATTTAGTATTTTATTAGATAATTTTTGAAGTCAAATGGGGAATTCAAGCTAATACAAACTAATTAATTATTTTTTATAAATAAACACTTTACTACTAATATATATTTATATAAACCTGATTCAACGTTTTTTATGTAGATGAAAGATATAATTCCATGTCTTCCAGAGAGTGTCTCAAGAAAATTTTAAAACCTCTCACTGTTTTTTATAGAATAGGTTAGAATGTTTGAACTAATGAGCCCTTTTTTTGTTCTTACGCATGAATTTCAGACAAAAACAAAAACTTTAAATTTGTAAATTTAGATAAAAAAATGTTGTTTATAGTTTATTCAAGAAAATAAATTAATATGAGATCATTTTGACTTCAGAATAACATGACGGGTAAGATTACATTTGATTCAAAGTGAGGGGATTTTGAAGCAACTTTAAGATATATTGTATTGCATTTTTAAGAAGAATTTATCACAAAACATATGATGATATTGTTATAGGGTCCTCAATGGAACATAAGCCAGTTTCTTGGTATTCTCAGACGGCGTTTTAGCAATCCTCGATCTCAGAGCTACTGTCACTACGTCATCAAGGACAATGAATTGTACCGCGAATGCTTTGGTGAGCACGTGGGATTTACATGTTCGTGGACGGCATTCTCCACTATCTAACACGCATAATGAACCTCCCGGATGTTGAGTTCATCATCAACCTGGGTGACTGGCCTCTTGTGCACAAGGTCGTGAGTCCTGGAGTGCCCATCATCTCCTGGTGCAAGACCCAGGAGACCTCCGACATCCTTTGGCCGACCTATGACATAACTCAGGCCTCCCTTGAGTGCATGGGACGCCAAGAGGTGGACGTTTTCTCTGTGCGAGAGAAGTCGGCTGGAGTGCCATGGGAGGAGAAGGTCGAAAAAGGCTTCTGGAGGGGTCGGGACTCCAACTTGGATCGGCTCAAACTCGTGCAAATAAGTAAGGAGAATCCACAAATCCTGGATGCAGGCATTACTCGATATTTTTTCTTCAGAGATCGGGAAAAGGACTTGGGGTCCAAGAATTCAACGTCTTTCTTCGATTTTTATAAGGTATGAGGGTTTATAAGTTGATTAGGATTAACTCTATTCAGGGACTCTTTTGTGAATACTATCCTAGATGGCAAGAGGGGACATCAAAAACATTTCTTATCCATCTGATTAATTTACAAAATTAATATAGTTCAAAAAATACATTTATTTATAATTTGTTCTATTGATTTCATTCGAGTTTGTGATGTTAATATATTTCAAAACTGATAGCAATATATCAACAGACGCATGAGCTATGGGAATATACACCTACTTCTTTTTTTCTTTATTTAAACATATATTGTGATGGCATCTTTTCCTTACAAGGCTATATAATATTTAGTATATGAAGATATGAAACCAAGATTTCTTCTCAGTACACTTCCTCCCACTGCCAAGGCTCGAATGGGAGATCTCCAAGTATATAATTACAGAGTAGGAAAATATGAATCTATCGCAACATCTATTACTTAAGCCGTTTACCTATATGGTTTGATAGAATTGCATCCGACGGGATATAAATAAGCATTTTAGCATTAAAGTTAGTCTATGAAACCTAGGATCTTATCAATGAGGTAGACCAAAAATGACCATCCCCTCTCGGGGCCGATATTAATATTGAATTCAAGACTACTACTGAGCGCTTTAAGCTTTAAGAATACTCTTAGAACAAAAGTCCAATATTTATTTAGTACTTATGTATAACAAGCAAGACTCTGATAGGACATTTCCGATTCCTAGATGGAAGATGATCACTGCCATTTTTCTGTGTGTCAATATAATCAAGGAGGCCTATTATACTACGAGCACTTTAACTTACAATTTCATCCTTTTACACATTATATCTCCTTAATATGTCATGTTAACTCAAATAACATTGATCATATTTTCCACCTCTTAGGCATTGTATACATAGCTGTATATACATTTTGTAGAGTGCTTATAGGAAGAAAAACAAAGCTTCGACCATTGACTTGTTCATCAAGAAATGGGAAGATCAAAACAATGAAAATCATTATTAAACTTAATTATACAAAAAGGTGTTCAACATAAATGCTTTACTTTCCCTTTTTACTATAAAGAAATATGGGTTATTTCAACATTTTAGGTTATCAATAATAATAATACCGGGTGTTGATTAAAATCGAAGACACTTTAGCCAAATAAGTAAATATTGTTGTCACTGCCGAGGCTATTAATTATTACAAAAGAGTCCAAAGGATTCAAATTTGGACTCTGGGGAGGCCTCATATCCTTTGCCCCCGAAAATCAGATTTTTTGTCCAAAAGGCTTGAGTAGCTTTAGAGTTATGTGCAAATTGCTGGAAGACATATGAACGATTACGAACCAGCTTTTTGATTCAAACAATGACTTTTTGACACATTACATTTATGTCATCCGCTGACGAAAGCCATGATTCAGTAGGAGACCTAATTGGGGGTAGGATATCACCCTGGATGCAACTACACTAAACATCTTCAGAGAAAATGGATGTATTGCATCTGTACGGAACCTTCTTGAATCATCCTCTAATGTATCTTTAAAGACAACAAAGCGATCATTTTGACAATTAATGCAGTGATTGGCCGTGAAGTGTTGCGGCCTCCGTTCGACTTCAAAAGCTTCTTGGACCTTTGCAGTCTCCTTTCACACTGTTCTCGAGTCAATAATGACTTCTTAATAAGCTGAAGGGGTTTCCAGTCCATCTTTTTTAATTCTTTGGTCACGCTGGTCTCTTAGAGACTCAAATCTTTAGCCAGAGCGGACATTGATTAGGTGGGGTTGCTTTTGAGTTGGTTTTTGATGACCACTCCAAGGTTTCCGTTTGAAGTCCACTTCTTCATTTTTCAGTTTTTCGACCTTATATACGAAGCTCAAATCGCATTTGAGATAGTTAGCAATGGCCTTTTTGGTCCAACCCGCTTCGAGAAGTGTGAACGCAGACACACGTTTGGCTTCCATGCCGTTGTTATAAGAGTTTTACAAATAAGTTGGTTAACAAAAAGTAGGGAAAATGGTTACAAAAAATATGTAATAGTTTTCGCATCAAAACTTTAGAAATATATTGTTTAAAATATAGTGTCATCGAGTTTAATTCACATCTAGTAAATTATTTTTTGTGATCATATACCCAAGGTATATTGAAGTACAAGGTATTTGGCTTGCCAGTGTGACGTCACTAAAAACCACCGGTTAACGGGAAAAATGACATTACAATATATTTTTGAGGAAGTTAAGAAGATTACTGACGTTTAATTATCTAAGGAAATATTAAATAAATATACTTATATCTAACCATAATAAACATCACATTCAACGCTCTCATCCTCTTTTGTAGTAAATAAGCATTCTATATTTCAATTTTCTATGATTGTATTATATTAAGAATGTTCAGCAAATAATATTGAGTACTACGAATATATTTTTGTTATAAAAAGTAGTTCTACTTATTCCTTTTCTTCCCATAAAGTACAAATACCTACTCACCCTTGACGGCACTGTGGCCGCCTATCGTCTTCCATATCTACTCTCAGGGAACTCTGCCGTCTTCAAGCAAGACTCCGACTACTACGAACACTTTTATCACCGACTCCGTCCTTATACCCATTATATCCCCCTACATAAGGACCTATCCAACTTAAAAGATACTTTCAATTGGGCCAAGGATCATGATGAGACTCTCAAAAACATATCTGAAAATGCCAGGATCCTTGTGAACAAGTCCTTACTCCCAGATAAAGTCTTCTGCTATCACGCCCAAGTACTCAAAGAATGGAAGAAAAGGCTTTCGGGGGACGGGGTGGAGCTACATCCGGGTTTGAGGCATGTACCTCAGCCCCAGGCAGGCCAAATCTACTGCGTCGAAGCCTGCCAATGCAAGTCAAAGAAAGATGAAGGAAAGGAAGACCTGTAGTAATGATAAATTATATTTATTTACACGAAAGTGCAACTAATACATATATATTAAAAATATTATTGTACTAATATTTATGATAATAAAGGTTCCCCTTTACATTGGACTGAATATGTTTAACATAACGTCAGAATATGGCGAACAGTATTGTTGACGTTATCCACTAGTGAGTGAATGAAGGCTCAGAGCCTTCATATAATAATGAATTAAATATGCTACTGGCTTTTTGTACCAACTAACATTCACAAAAAGACAGTATTGCCAAAACTATTCGTCACATTATGACGTCATTCTAAAAAGATTCATACAATTCCAGAGGGATCCGATAATTGATTGTGGGCAGTATAAATGAGTAATTTCGAGGTCATTGTAATTATAGCTAAAAGGTTGTCATTACACTTGACAAATATTTCAGTACTAAGTTAGGTTAGTATTCATAAGTTAGTGCTTCATTATTTGTATGGATGAAACTAGCAAGACAACTTTAAGTACTTAATTTAGCAATTATTTGACTGAAACCTCTAACGATGATAATCCGAAAAAATACTCATTGGCTGCTAACTACTAGCTGGATTAATACAATGGGAAAGGCGGTAATGGTTTAGTAATAAAAAATGCTGTTGATAGTGCATGGCAAAAAGGGGAGTAGAAATTCTATATAAAAAACTTTGATATGCTGTAAAAAATGGCATTCATAAAGATGTATCGTTAATTCTTCGCTATCATGGAAGGCATGAGTGAATAAAAAGCTATGCGCAAAAATATACCCTTACAAAAAAGTAGTGTACATTATTTGCTTTTATTTACATAACAACCGGGACTCGGCAAGGATGCTCTGGAGTAATTTTAATCCTCCGTTGAGTTATAAAAATACATTGTTGTTTCTTATTAAAAAAGTGAGGCTAAAATGACTTCTTCCTAAACGGCAGTTATAAAAGTACTTTATTTTTCATTCTAACATCAAATGACTGGGTCAAACACTTTTAAACTAACAATAGTCCCGTGTTTCTTAGGGTCTCACATTATTGAAGCTTCAAATCTATAGGATTTGACTGCATTGTGGAAAAAATTGATAAGCTTCAGCGCAATATATATATATATATATATATATATATATAAAAGCTGAATTATCAAAAGCGCTCAGTACTTTATAATGACAATGTTTGTTTAGCTCCCAGATGGGACCCACCTCAACGGAACTTAATACGGTATCAGCCATTAATATGTTAATTCATCTTTTGTTTTCAAATGTTGTAAGATTATACTATTTTTTGTGTATGTAACTTTCCTATAATCCATATATTTGTAGAGAAGTAAGCATAACAGTAGCTTAGTAAATGTTTCCACAATTGTGATCTCGAATGTATTTTCCTATCAGAGTCCCAGCTGGTATTTAAAACCTTCCTTGTTTATGGGTTAACAATACTTCAAGCCCAATAACTTAGCCTCCCATTAAATGACTTAAGATTCGGCTCAATAAGGCAGAAGTAAAATCACTACTTATGTCTTCAAGCAAGCTGTTAAAAACATGGTGAGTTAAAATGGTTGAATATTGAGCTGCCTTTATTTAATGGCTATCTGAGTCATTTTTGAACCTGGAGAACACAAAGATTTGTGTGTATAAAGATAACGTTAATGGGTTCCAACAAATGTATTCAAAGTGAACCATTTAATTTCTGTATGCTGCCGATATAACCAATGTAGCGATCACTGAGATCTTCTGGCGTATACACTATTAGTTTAAAAAGAACTCGGCCTTTGTGTGCATATGATAAAAGAATAATAACACTATGTTAGGTAGGAGGAATGGCTGTGTGGGTTTTTCCATTCCCTTATTTCTCAGACGTATGCCGAGTCGGGATTGTATCCCAGAAGTCGTCTGTAGAAGTTCTTCCACGTGAGAACCGTCTTGGGGGACCAAACCCAGAAGCCAGAGAATATCCCCGTCATGAGAAACATGAGGTACTTCATCATGAAGATGTAGAAATTGGGCTGTGGGGTCCCTGGGATGCTGGCCGTTGGGTAGCGGCAGGGGATTTGCCAATTGACGGCGGAGTCCTTGTCACGGCAGAGTCGCTCCTGCCAGAGGATCATCCAGTCAGAGAAATGGTGCTGCTCGTAGAAGAGGCATGAGATCACGATGACTGCGGGGATGGTATACAAAAGGAAAAAGGCACCTAGGTGAATGAGAAAAAGTAATGAAAGTTTTTTTTAATAAAGGAAGGTGACTACAAAGTCACCTTATATAAATTAAGAAATAAACAAAATTTATTGATCTCTGCACACATTTACATTTGACTCATGAAATAATACTGAACTAATTAAAATAGGTTAAGTCTTTTATTCTACAAAATAGTAACGAATATTTTGCATACTCACAATATATTAAAAATGCATTTCATGTAGTATAGGTAAAATTACAATAGTAATTATATATAAAGAGCGGTCGCTATAAAAAAAATTTGAGTTTGCTCAATATTCTTTTTAATATCCCTTCCAACTTCCTCTGACCTTCAAATCAACATGAGCTCTTAATAATGTAGGGGGTGGTATATTGGTATATTGTATCGCTACGCATTCTAATTAAAATGTATTTAACGCTATAAATAGTTAAAGTATTGCCAATCATTTTCAGTGCAAGCACAGCTTTTTACTACTTGCTAGAGTCATTAGTTCATCCAAGGAATACTATAACCTGGAAAGGGCCTTTTTATGCCAAAGTTTAACTACCTTCGTAACTACTTTTTTACAAGGTAGTTAAACTTTGCAATAAAAAGGAGGGAGTTCCCTTTCCAGGTTATAGCCTTCCCTGCTTTATCAAGGGATGCCCCTCATGATCCCTCCTCTCCTCTTCGGTAAGGTTTAGCTTTAATGTATGTATAAAAAACAAATATGAAATAGGAAAATGGTGTTAAAAATCTATAAACATAAATAAGCATTTTAGTTTAAAACTATGATTTGAGAACTCCTCCCTCCTTACCTATTCTCGCAATGAGCCTCTCCAATTTGTCCGTTTTCCCTCCGTCCAGCTTCATGATGGACCGAATTTAATGAGTGAGCCCATGGCAATGATGAGGAAGAACGTACCAAGGACGAGGCAGGAGAATATGGGAGTAAGGACGAAATAACGGAGGCTCCCCACGTCCCAGAGACCAACGAAGCAGACCCCTGAGAGCACGTCGCCTAAAAGTGTGGAAATGATTTAATGTGGAGAAAGAGAGAGAAAAAAATGTCAAGAAATCATATGCTGCGCTATGTTTATTATAACTTGTCTATTAGTTCAAATTTATGTATTTCAATAAAAAGGTTCAAACTAATTGTCCTTAAAAGGTTCTTAAAAGGCTGGATAAAAGTGTCCCCTGCCACATGGGCCCTTTTGGCCGGAACCAAGGAAAAAACAAGCGTGTAAAATAATTTAATGCTCCAAATAAAATTTAAAAAAAATATTAAATATATCACCGAGTAGAAGAAATGAAGTTTGTTTTAGTAAAAAACCTAGCGTATGCTACCCGTCCCGGAAATGTTCAAACAATATTTCCTTGGCACCTCAAATTTATCCATAGAAAAGTGTTTCACTATATAGGTAACTAAGTGTTCTAGAGATAAAGAGGCCCGAACAAACAAATGATCGCATTGATTTAGTATAAATATATTTTTTTAAGGAATCCACTCAAAAATATTTCATAGCACCCCAAAATCCACCATATAAATTTTGTCCAAATATAACGCGCCATAATCAAGACACCATTTTTCCCGAATAAAATAAGCATATTGAAATTTTTTTTTCAAGGGAAACACCAAATAGTTATTAAAAAAACACCTGATCACCTTAAGTCATCCAAAAAATATGCTACAAATCCAACTTGATCGTTTTAAGAAATTACAAAAAAAAATTGGCGAATAAAATAAACATTGCGACAATAAATTTACCGGGATATTCCAACACCACTCATTGAACCCATAAAATTATTCACGGAAAATTTCGTCAAGATCTATTGATTCGTTTGGGGGAGTCCAACAAACGGAATTCTTATTTAGTTATATTTTTCTATTAGTTTAAAAAAATAAGGTATACACATAATGCTGAAGAATAGGTAAACCAGCGTACTTTCGCAGCTCTACTGACAGCATATTACCAATAAAGACATTTACAAAATAAACTTTTAAATATCAAACTGCTTTTTTTATCAAATAAACGTTATCCGTTATACCCCGTTTTATAAATAGTATTTTTCAACTTGTGATGAACGATTAATTTATTTTCAGCTTGTGAACGATAAAAATTGCTAAGTCAACTTGCAATAAACAAATAAAAATATAGACTTGCAATAACAAACGACAAATAAAATCCACAGATGGGTGCTATCTATTTTAAAATAGTATCGTTCATCATTTTAAGGCATTAGCAATAAGTGATTTTTTTAAATTAGCGGCAAGTGATGAGGATAAAAAGTTGACCTCAAAGATAATAATTGTTTATCGCAGACGGAAACCACAAATAAATACAAAATTTAATCTTGACTTTATGAATAGAATTAAAGGCGTAACGTTTGTCAGTTGACTAAAAAACGGACAATATACTTTCTCTTACTATGTTGTTGAGGTGTATTTTCTTTGTTTCTAGGCCCTAAAAAACTCACCATCGATTCTTTTGGTAACAAGTATGGCCACAGTGAGAAGTGAGGGAGGTATCCAAGCTAGGGAGTGTAGTAGATGGCTCTTCATGTCAATGGCCTCCACGCCCACTTGAGCCCCGCACTGAGGAACCATGAGATCGTAAGAATGACCCACCAGAGCCCCGAGGCGATGGTGAAGAAGTAGAGTATCATGGCGAGGAGAGTGCATCTCCAGTCGTCGTCTAGACTGCCCTGCTTAATGGTCCGCTCGGATTTGACGTAATGGCAGGGTCCCCTTCGGGGGGTGGACGGTTGCAGGCGATGGAGTCGTCGCTGGCGTAGCCCAGGATGTAGGTGAGAGATATCATGAAGTAGCAGAGGCTGAGGTAGATGATGGGCCTCTCCGGGTAAGGGAAGCGACCCGCGTCCACAGCGAAAGTTAGGAGCGTAAAGGACGTTGAAAGTAGGCAGAGGATGCTCCAAAGGCCGATCCAATGGCTCGCAAATGTCATTTCCTCTTGGTTGAAAAACATTTTCGAACAAGGGGCGCCGCAGTTCATCACCCGTTGAACATCGCCTGCAAGAAACAAAATTGGTTAAAGTAATTATAATATTTAGGAAGGCTCGTGGCCCCATGATGAGAAAACCATCGAAAATGAATAATTTCCAATGCCTTCTTTTTAATATAATGATCCTACTATTGAGGTTGAGTGACTTAATTTATCAAATCCATATACATTAGCCTACCTTACTTTTAAAAAATATGATATTTGTTAATAATATTAATTAAACCAAAAAGACCCTTTTATAAATAAAAGGTTAATTTATGCTCTTTAACACATAGTTTTCCTGTTGAATATTTGTACATAAATTGTTATATAAATCTATATAATAGATAAAGGCTTTACATATGAGATTAAAAAAACAGCACAATATACAAAATAATATATTGATCAGCCGCATAAACGGTATCATATTCACTTCATAATTATAGTAGTTTGCATTCAATCATCTTACTACCAACACATACATATTTGATAAAGAGTAAATAAGGTATAGTTGTCATATTTTTAAGATACAAATATTTACATTACAAGATATCAACGATACTCTAAGGTTCTTACAAAGCACAAATACAGTAATGATTAAAACTTCCGGCCTTCTGCATGTTTCATATCCCTATAAATCTTCATTCCGTTGATTACAGACTTGGTACAAGAGATATAAAAAGCATGTACATTTCCAATACAAATGAGCAGGTTACTAGATACGAACGTTCAATATAAACTATATATTAAAGCAAAGTAATAGCATTTAAGTGACTAAGAGGAATCAAAGTGTTCACTTAAAATGTTCAAGATCTTAAAGTATTAAGGCAATAATCCAACAATTGAGACAAAAATAAGTATTACAAAAAATACACCCATATGTCGAAAGCAATTAAAATATTATTGGATGCCTCATATAGTTTAAGAAAAGTAAGTTTAGGTCTAATATATTTTATACTACCAAGGAGCTTTTTTATGAAAACCATAATTGGATCAAACTGTATACTTTTACGAAGTAAGACTGTCTTATTTTTCAATATCATTATTTGTGTTGGAACTGATCGGATTAAGTTGCTTCCACCAGGATATAAACGACCATAACAACTTAAAAATCCCCCATAGTGCGGTCTTATGAGTTGCTTGTACATTAAAGTGTGCAATGCTATCGTGACCCATCATTATAAATTATAACCAGCATACCTAAACGCAAAACATATTCTCTCTCAGGCGGTATCCTGAGTTGCGCAGGACAAATGAATTCTCCGCTCCCGTTGTTGATGGCGATTCCTTTTGCTCCTTTTCCTGGAAGTGTGCCAGATCACTCATGGAGAAATCCGTCTTTTCCCTACCCATACAGAGTCCTCCCTCCAGAGGGAGATTGTCGCAGGAAAAGTCTCGGTGCCAGGGGAGATTGAACTCTTTCATGAGATCTTCACAGCCAAGCTTGGCACTGAGACAGAGCCCTGAAATGCAATAAAGAATGAGATGAAGATGGATTGGGCCATAGATTCTACTCAATCTATCTTATACGACAGATGAATTGAGACAAAAACTAATTATGATATTTCAAGAACAGAGAATATATTAAAAAGAAGTTAAAAATGAAAATACTTTTTGTATCCCTACAACACTAATTTTAATGCTCAAAAGGAACCGTTTGATTTACTTTGATTTATGTGATGACTAAACTATTTATAGAATAGCTTATAAATACCAAGGTAATACACTCATAACTGGTTGTGCATAATACTTCATTCAGAATACATTTTGTATTTTTATTATTATTGCTATTTGAGCTAAGGCTAGTTAATGGCCATACCAAAGGTTTTCATTGATAGAAAGCGTTCCATTTATATTTAGTTTTCTTTTTTTTTGATACCCTGATTAAACTTTTGAAAAGATATTTCATCCGAAAGGTCACTTAGATTATGTTTCCTGCACAGATTCAGACAGTAGGAAATCTCAAAAATGTATAACAAAAAAAACTTCTGTAGAATTTCAAAAAAAGATCATTGATATAATTACAAATTAAGCAAAATATTAGGAATATAATGAATTGAGCTCATCTACTTAGCAATATATTGCTTATGAAAGAAGGTCCCAAATGTAAATCAAATAGAAATGTAATCCACCAATGAGGTATAATGATAGTTTTAAAAAAATAAGGAGTTATATTTTTCTATGTTTTAAGATATAAGAAATTTTAGTATATTAAAAACGAGGGGGTTTTCTCCTTCAGAAAGGGACACACTATCTATGCCTCCAAAATGAGAATATTGAAGATAAAGGAGTTTTTAATACTTAAATAAAATACAAAATTGCGATATAATAATAAAAAATCGCTATTCATTTTTTTTATCTCAGGTGCTAAAGAGGAAGATAGTATTTTTTTATATCAAAATTGGATCGCTCGTCCGGCAAAGCTTCTATTATTAGGATAAAGGCCAGTAGCATATAATTAGAGTACTAATTGAAAGGACTGCATGTATTCTTAATTTCATTCACGGATGGTGATGAGGTTGAAACAAACGACACGATATATAGATACAATCTCGAATATTCGAAAAAAATGCATAAGGAATCACAAAAGGTCAAAGAAGAGGATGTCATTGGAAGCACTGAGGTTTGAAGTATATAAATGGATTGCGTGGATCGTTACTATTACTTAACAATCCTTAATTGATATTTTACAATCTCCAGGACTCAAGCTAATCATTTAATGATAACAATTTTATCGGTTTGAAAGCATCCATTAGGAGTGCAAGTATTCCAATGGATGGATTCAATGAAATTCATTAAAATGAATTAAATCATGGGTACTTCAATTATATCAAAGTATTGCTTAGGAATATGAATAAATATACTACTTTCAATTCAATGAATGAATATGAAATAAAGTCGGACGTGAGGAATGGTATTATAATTTTAAGTAATTTCTGCTTCGTCACATTATTCTGATTTGAATTCAATTTCTATTTGATCCTAGCGCCTCAGCACCATGAGAGACAACCCGACAGCCTCTTTTTCTGTTGTTAGTCTTCCTTTTCTAGGATTCTTCTCATCTCTCTTTGATTCTCTCTCTCTCACCTCTGCATGGCGGAATGGGATAGTTGAGAATGGTACAGAGCGGCGTGTACAAACTGCACAAAAACAACTGAAAGTCCGGAGAGCACTTGAGCTTCACGATGGGCCCATACTGACGAATGGACTCCCCGGCCTCATCCTGAGTACCATGGCTCAGGAGACTCGGGAAGATCGTGGAGTTGTAGTAGGGGAGGTCACGGCAAAGAGGGATCACGATGGGCTCACAGCGACCATGACGGATCTCACGGCTTCCTACACAGAGGCCAAAGAAAAAGGAGAGAAGAGTACCGAGTATCGTTTGAAGCTGCTTCATAGTGTGTCGTCCAGGGATAAGGGGTCCATGATCACAAGGAGAGATCCATCAAGGAACACGAACAGAGAGAGACCTCTTCACTCAACTCAAGTAGGGATTGTTGTTGTTCTTGGATTGCTTCTTTCTTCTTCTCTTCGTTTTCTTCTTCTTCTCTCTCTCTCTCTCTTTTTTTCCTTCCCTCTGTTTGCACACTGTCTTAGAGGTAGTTGTGTTGTCGTGAAGACGAAGAGTTCAAATAATCATGTTATGTATGTACGTAGGGTGGTCCATAACTTATGGTAGGAAAGATATGAAGTTACTAAGAAAGAAGAAAATAAATAGATTTCCTGGGGTGTGTACGGTTTTTGTGTTCTTCTCTTCCTTCTATACCATTATTTTTTTCTTTACAAAAATGCACCAACTTTTAAAAAAGAAACGAGCGCTGGTGATTCAGCCTGTACGCTGTTTTTTTTCTTGCTCTCTACCATTCATTCATAAGTGGTTTGGGACAGGTACGTCACGGCGCACATACCTTTTTTCTTGATCCTTATCTGCCTCAAAAGTCTCCTTCCTTCCCTCTCTCTCTATTCAAATTTCGTTGTCTTGAGTTGGGGTTGGAAGGTGGGCTCATAAATAGGGGATGAATTATGCAATGGTTGATGGAGCTCATAGATAGCGTATACATATTTGCGATGTTAAGAGCGACCCATCTCAAAGGGAGCCTAATCTAAAGATGGTTCAGATAGAGGGAATTGCCTTAGAAGAAAAATGTTTCGGAAGCTCGATCAATGACAGTTAGACATAATTTTATCGCATATACCTTGTTATAGGGTTTAATTCACCTTAAAATGATGGTACCCTATCATGTGCCATAATTTCGTTAATCATAGCTGGGACCACCGAATCGGCATTTCAACCTATAGGATTTACTTAAATATGTTGAAACAATGATTTTAATATTAACGAATAATATGAATGAAAAAAAAAAAACTCTTCAAGCTACTCAGGGAAATAATGAATGCTAATTTTGTTTATACATCTTCAACGATAAATAGATTTTTGACGTCTACATTTACAAAACAAAAAAATAAATATTTTTTAATGAGTGTGCGAGAACCACCAAAAGAACATCCTTACATATAATCAGGATTGTGGGCGTTCGCAACCTTAGCGTTTGTCTGTACGCCCGTTCGATTTGAAAAAGAAAATCCATTCAGGCATTCGTCCATTCAATTTTTCGTTTAAAATATCAATTATTTCCTATTATAAATTTGAAAAAACCGTCCTCACTTTTATCCCAGAATCACTCGTAAGTAATTTCAATTGTATTTCTTTTTATTAAAAAACGTCCTCACTTTTTTTCTGAAGTGCATAAGAAAATTGATTTATAAAAACGCCACACTTTGAAAGCAATATAAATTGAACTGACGAACGCCAACGGAAAAAAATCCGTACGTCCGTCCATTTATATTCTGTTCAGGGGTTCGATTTTGAACGTGCGTTCGCGAACGGCGTTTGTTTTTTCGTTCAATCCACAGCCCTGCATATAATAGATCAAATTGTACAATGATTCATTATACAATATGATCTATTCATTAGTAATGCCATTAAAATTAGACCGTGTAAGCCAATAAGCTTTTGTTAAAGGTTGATTTCAATAAACTAATTGTCTACTAGTAGGAGACAAATATTTGCCCGCGCCAGTTAAAGTTTATCAAGCTTACAAAGAAAAAGAGATGATAGCCTCTTATCTCTATGTTGTTTATAGAGAATCGCAAGCCCTTAGATTAATGGCCAAATTTAGTTCTTTGTACTCAATTCAGTTGAGTGTGGCCCAAATTATTGTTATTGTTTGGACAAAGGCATTGGCAAAAGTGCATTTGTCTTTGCCCTCGCAGCTCTTTGAGTTAAACAATCAGGAATCATACAAGGATGTTCGAATATGTGAGGGAACCAAATTCCAACAGCTGTATAGGTGTTTATGAATTGAAGTCCTTTGTATGGTATTGATGCCATAATCCTCTGTAATAATTACGAGCTCAAAAGTAACATCACATAAATATTAGTGGTTTCACGTGCAATATAATGTGCGATAAGCGCAAATGATACTTAAGGTCAAGCTATTATCGGTTATCACTAATCGCTGGCTCCTAAAACTGAGGAACGACAAGCGATAAATCGAAAAAGGTTTACAAATATGATAATTAAGCGGATGACCAACTTACTCCTGCAGACATATAATATTCGAAGTTCAAGAACCTTGATTTCTTGAAATTATTTGTAAGTCATGTCGTTTTACACATAATTGTTGATATTGTAGTAGGCTGCACATTTAATAACGCTATCGTTTTATCATAAATCGTTTCGCTTGATAAGTTTTTCGTTCTTTAACATCTGTATAATTTTTAATCCTTATTATTGGTTTAACATTATCACAATTTGAAAAAAGATATCACAGGGACCACTGCGTCATATCATTTGACGTCTTAAATATGCCTTAAGTGATTGAATACATAAATAGTTTTCAACAAAAAGTCTTGTTATTCGTTTATTATGATAGATGCAAGAGTAATTATAAATAGTTTCAACCCATATAGGTATATATTATTCTCACAAAGATACTATGTCAGCTTACATAGTTTGCGGTAAGACATTCTTACCATGTATGGCTTTGATACTTTGCAAGTATTTCGTATCTGTTAGCATCTGTTATCTTCAAAGTTATGACTTTTTCTCTAAATAAATCAATTCACATAAATAGAGTTATTCAGACTTTGTTGTTGTATTTGTGTTCTTGGCAGACATAAATATCTTTTGGCTTGGTTGCAAGATGTTTAATGAAAATATTTATTTGGTGTAGAAGTGAAATTTAAGCTTGTATTTAAAAAAAGCATTGTCCAGACGGTGAAAAATGTCTAGAAAAACCCATCAACTTTCCGCTGAGCTGCAATTGCTGGTATACCAGTCTGCCTTTTAACAAGTATATCTGCCATGTTTGATCATTAGTTTTTTCATACATCTTCTTAAGTACTGGGAATATGACATCAAAGAGATAATAACAGATCATAACTTTCATAGATGTCACCAGTCATTGTCGAGTAAATATGTATATCATTCGTGAGTGTCGTTTTTGCCGACAGAGTGATGAGTTGTCTTAACATTTGTTGGCTGAGAGTGATTTATTTTGTATTCAAAGAATAATGGCTCAAAGTGTACAACTATATTCAATCAACCTTTCAAATATTTACAAAGATACTTTTTATAACTTATAGATTAAGTTATGGAGGACTCATTATCGGGATTCGATATATTTAAAGCTAAAATAAATATAATTTTATGATGTCGAAAAATTTCGACCCACGTAAAAATACAACAAAAATGAGCCATGTACTAAGTATTTTATCTGTGTATGTTTGAATTATGATAATTATAAGATTTTTCGTCTTCAGCGTTCATCGTTTAAAAATCCTTTCTGTTCATATTTATTGATTGAAAATCGGTCTGCACAATTAATCCTCGTACAGAAATCTAGTACAGAAGTCTCATTTTTCACCAAAAACAGGTTTGCTCAGTATTTTGTTCAAAATCGTAAAACTAAGTAGTATAATTTTGAAATAGTTTATACAAAAAAGGGGTTTTATAAGATTTCATCAGTAACAACAACAAAAAAACAAGTTGAGCCAGGCATTCAATTCACAAGCCAACATAATATACTTTATTCGTCGCCATGGTAATATGTTTTTAAAGTTTTCTAAGGATAATTAAGCAAAATCAGGACATATACCAATGAAATAATAACAAAATACTGAAGAAACCCTCCGTATGCCTGAAGGAAAGCTAGGTAATCGTCTCTTAGTTTATATTTGTTGTATGATTCATTCTAAATGACTAATTGGCAGTTGACTAAAGGGTACTAATACAAACCTTGTGCTTGTATTTAGCCTTGCCCCATATGAGTTTGTAGTATTTTATACTTCCACATAATTATGAAGAAAACCTTACATATAGACGGTAAATATCTAAATAAAAAGGGAATTACTCCAATGTGTCCAAACATCCCTGAGTACAATTCATGACACATATATACAAAGGAAAAAAAGGCGGGAATTTCAAGCTAAGCCGAGAGTATTTAGAGAAGAGTCCCCTTTTCTTGTTTCAACTTTAATGTTTTAATAATTCACCCACCAACCAATAAGATATCCAGGCTTGTTGATCGGAGTTTTTCTGATCGGCGATCAATAGCGATATTTGATCGCTGATCGCAGTATCGCAAAAGGTCCTGATCTTTATATTTTTGATCGTAAGAAAATCACTAAAAAATAGCGATCCGATCAATTTGTATAAAATAACTAAAAAAGAAAAAAAGTTTGTAATAAGGATTTTTGAGACATACCCTACATTTCTTAAAACTTAATTAGCTGTCACATTAAACAAAATCCATTGTTTATAACTAATATTTGCTTAGAAAACACAAAATACAGACTAATACTAATGGAAAAAAGCCAGTGTGTGCTATCTTGATATATTTTTTGTCCTAAAATATACAGACACGCGACTATGTAGAAGTCATTGTTTTGGAGCTCATAGGCTATCGGAAACATTTATTCTGGCATCTCCTGTCTTCAAATATGCAGACATATGTCAATTGTGGAGCCAGAGTGTTGGAGCTCATAGGCCAGTGGTTCCCAAAGTGGGGGGCGCGCCCCTAGGGGGGGTGCAGAGCAATTGCAGGGGGGGGGGGGGGTGCGGGGAAAACGAATGAATAAAAATATAAATACTGTAGACTAAATGTCACTGCTATAAATTGGACAAAAAACAAAAAAAGGTTGAGTTTGTATTAATTACAATGTATGAAATAAACTGCAATGGACTCTGAGAAGCAAATGTGTGTATGTTTTTTTTTTGGGGGGGGGGGGGGCGCAAAAATTTCTTATGTACCCAGGAGAAAAAGTTTGGGAACCATTGTCATAGGCTATGAGAAACAATCATTTTGATATTTTTTTCATAAAATATACAGACAGGCGCCTATGGAGAAGTCGCTATTTTGGAGCTCATAGGCTATGGGAAACAATCATTTCATTGCCATATAAAGTTGAATACTTTTAAAGGCTTGACTGTGTATACATTAAATTTTTACTTAGAATTAGCATAACATAGGTAATTTTTTGCTGATCGCAATTAAATTGATCGGATCGCTGATCGGAAAAATCCCTGATCGTTATATCGCTATATCGCAAAGAATTTCTGATCGCTATTTTTGATCGGATCGCTATTTTTTTCCTGATCGCTCACAAGCCTGAAGATATCTGAATACTCTGCAGAGAATAATAATTCAATCCACTAAAAGAGCTATTTGAACCATAGAGATATAAAGATAAAGCTTATTTCCTCCAATAGCAGAGAAACATCGTGCAGCTGTATTCGGGACACAATGACGTATTTCTCTGAAGAACCCAATTAGCTCTCTATGTTTTATATCTCTATGCCTCCAATAGCAGAGAAACATTGTTCAGCTGTATTCTGGACACAATGACGTATTTCTCTGAATAATCCAATAAGCTCTCTATATTTAAATCTCTATGATTTGAACACATACAAGGAGTTAAAATGGCTGCCCTACTTGGTGAAAGGATTTAATTGTCTAGGGAATATAAAAAGAAAATTCATCAAAATATGTACAGTGACGTCATCCTATTTATATTACAATAATAAGTTGACCCTTTACATGACGTCATTGGTATTACTCTTGTCTTTTCTCCCTTTTCTATTTCTTTATATTTGGCATTTAGTCCTGGACCCTCAAAGGATAATTATAATTCCTTCCTTCTCTTCTTTGTTTGATCAGTTGCTGACTCGGACATTGATCTTTCCTTTTTATTCTGCCTATTATTAATCTAGTTATTTTATGGGCCGGTGAATTAGCCACACATTTGTACCATAGAAATAAAAATATATACATAGAGAGCTTATTCCATAGAGATATATAAAGATATATAGAGAGCTTATTGGACTCGTCAGAGAAATACGTCATTGTGTCAAGAATATAGCTGAACGATGTTTCTCAGCTATTGGAGGGAAGAGAAATACGTCATTGTGTTATGTTTATATCTCTATGATCAGCTTACGATGACGTAGTTCAAATGACTTTGTTTATAGTGGACACACAGAAACAATAGAATTCTGCTATTGAAGGGAATCAGCTCTCTATATCTTTATATCTGTATGGCTTTCCCTTCATCTGTATTTTTGTGTCCAATATAAACAAAATAATTTGTACTACGTCATCGTAAGCTGACCATAGAGATATAATCTATCTCTATGATCAGCTTACGATGACCTAGTACTTTGTTTATATTGGACACAAAAATACAGCTGAACGATGTTTATTCTGCTATTGCAGGGAATAAGCTCTATATCTTTATGATTTGTAGAGACAAAAGCCATATTTTTTTGTTTATTTTTAAGTTTACAATAAAGGCAAACAAGTGCTCTGACATTATTATAAACTGTTATGAAAGCTATGCATCAAACATGGATCTGAAGCTTATTATAGAGATACATTGTCTAAATTTAACATATAGTTTTTATGAAGAGTTTTTTAAATGTGTTAATGCAATAATTTCTGACTTTAGAACCATTATCGAGGGTCAATTTATTTTACTTTATTAATTTAATGTTGTTGTCTATAAACATATAAATAAATAAAATTAATAAATTATAATAATTACTCAAAGCATAAGAAATATTATGTCCTTTCATCTAATTTAATAAAATATATAAATACCGTATAAACTCACCAGCCATAAAATATCATATAAATGCAACTGGATCTTTAAATAAAAAGTTGAAGTACAAATAAAATCAGAAAAAGTATGAGCTATACCTTCGTTAAAGCCAGCGTTGAAAGCCCTTGTAGCCGTTCGATAAAAATATTTTATTATTCGCATAATCCCACGATGAGCAATCCACGTACGTAAATTTGATGTCAAATTCTAAGGCGGTAAAAATCGAACGAAAAATGGTTGTTTATTATGATATCATTGTCAGGTCTTTTCATTGGAGATCCCTAATAAACAGTAGCCCTACAATAATCATAAACCTATATTCTTTATTACACCCCTTTACATGGTTTGGATAATCAACCCACTCATATTTACTCCAAATGAATATATACTAATATATATTTATCAGTCCTCCTAAATGAATGGGACAAAAATCTACAAAAAGGAGTTTTATGTCATATAAACCAGCGTCTTGTTTCCTTATCATATGAATCATCTGTTTGTCTATGACTGTCTTAGGTATATGACGAACCCGGCAGGGGTTTGATCCTCTACTAAACCCTTGGATAGTTTTATTAATCCTCCAAGGACGCCGAAATAAATTCCTTTGCTTCTCTTATATGATCCTTATGAGTCTCTCCAGGTGATAGGGTGCGTTTTTTTTTTGTAAATACTCATGAATGGCATCTTAAATGTCCCGGAACGCCGTACCAGCAAGATTCAAAACCTTTACTGAACTTTTTTTGTTCTAAAAATGCCCTCATTAATTCAATCTATTAAAAATGCAGATTTCTGCTAATAACTTTAAGCACTTTCAACTTGATAAACCTGTCCTTAAAGCTGTCTAAACTCAGATTATTCTATTTGAACATCGATAGACAATCAATTATATACAGTACATTTTGTTTGGCTGAAGTCAATGAAGAAATACGAAAAATAATAAACGAATAATTGTTCAACGTGAACTTATCAGATCAAACCAACGGCTGTTGACCGCTCAAAATTTCGGATTGATGGGTCATTCGCCTTACAGTTCTGACTCAACGCCAATTGATGTGTTTTGATTGAAAAATGATCAACGATATTAGTTATCAGAAGGTTTTAAAGCTTTTAAAATTCATATATGATAATGACTCAATTGAGATAGAAAAAAGCTTCGGGAATAGGTTTGAACATATTCGAAAGTGTATATCACGCTGAAGAATACTTCAAATAACAATAAACAATTTAAGATAATACATATTAGCGTTTTTCCCAATCATGCCAAAAATAAATATTTCACACTTTTTTGTTTTATTTGTTTGAGGGCAGGATCAAAGAATACGAATTGAAGTCGAATCTTGAATCCGAGGCGAAATAGAATTAACGATCTTAGCCCATTCCCTAGAACACACAACCACTTTAACCATGTTGTTTACTCATTCTACCTCGGGAAGCCAAACAGGTTACCAATACGATCCCACTTAAAAGAATACATTTATCATGTTTGTATCTAAGATTTAATAATTTATTTTTCGTAAAATTTTGCTCAATTTAGACACTTAGAAAAAAACGGTATCAAAATTGGCCTCAATCGTCCCTACACTCATATATATTAATTATGTATATATTTTATTAATGAATAAAAATTGCCAGATCAATTGTTTCAAAAGACCTGACAAATTCAATTAGCTTATAATAACAGTAACAAATACATTTCAAGTCCTTACAAAACTAAATCATCTAACTAATAATAATATAGGAGATTTAAGGATATTTTTTTAAATTCAACAGTAAATGTCATTTATTGAGGCCCATCGGGTTTCATAATGATCGTTCAATGAATGGAATTATCTTTAGTTGATATTCCCATTTCAACAGCCACGAGTGCAGTGATATCACATTTCATAATTCCAAGTGGTTTAAAAAAAAAATTCACTCTATCTCCATTGATCCCAATCACGTTTGATTCCAGACTTGTACTCTTAGCATCGTATTATCATTCCTTGTAGATCACATAATAAAATACCTTCTTGTTTTAGAAGTTGTCCTTGAGATGCTTATGGTCAAGTAAAGGCGTTTTGACGTCACAAAGTACATAAACATATTGGTATGATATAATTTTAACAAGTTAATGATATATCTAAAGAAGCATAAATGTACTTTATTTTTTAATATAAAAGAAGCGTGTTCATTTTTGACACAAAAAACCATGACAAATTCCATAATCGTACTATAATATTAAAAGTAATAAGTTTTTACAAAAATACATCATCTGTAATCATATTCTTTTTGACATTTGAATGATCAACAATCGTAGTGTTTCCGTGCCAGCTTTTCCAGTGCTTTATTTCGGGGAGAGCCCTCTCAGAACTTGAATCCCACATTCGGGACAATGTGACATTCGCTTGTCGTCCCTACAGTCTTGACAGAGTATGTCCCCTTCCTCGCATTGAAATATCTTAGCAGGGGGAACGCAGATTCGAGAACAGCCTACGCAAGTGATGTCCTTCTCAATGTTGGGTGGACTGAAGCAGGGGCCCCTGTTGGAACAAAACAGATTATTGAACTAGATAATCAAAATTGAGGAGATAAAAATGAGTTAAATCCATGATCTGCAGTCTTTTATACTGATTACGATTCCTTGATCTTTCTTGGTTCAAATCTAACCAAATTGGAAATTAAAAACTAATTAGTATTATATTTTTTTTACAGACACCTCATTTTAATATAAATAAATATATATGTATATATAATTTGTATTGGAACTTATAACACTAATTAATATTGTATTTGTTACAAACAGCTGATTTTGATATATATATATATGTGTGTATTAGAGCTGTTATTATTTTACAAATGTTTGTCGAAAACATTATTTTGTTCTTTTGTGATGAAAAAGGAAGACATGCAAATTTTGATCTACATTCGACAAGCCATTTCACTTGTTCAACTTGCTAAAGGCTTAGAAAATTTAGAAAAAATATTGATTTCTTCAAATTTCTTAAAAACGGCTGACAATACAGGCTTCGCATTTCTGTATAAATTTAAATAAAATATAATTTACTACAAGACACATTATTATACTGTAGAATGGTGCTGTGAGGAAATGTTTCACACCTTATAAATATTTGGCTGCCCTACCTTTAAATTGTAATTATATATAATAAAACCTCATTAGTCTCCTATATATCCTCACAATATTGCAATTCCCCCGTCATGTATTGAATATGCTCTTCATCATTTTTATTTACCTGGAGAAGGCTGGTGGAAGAGTCAGATTTTCTAATTTCTCCGAGAGAAGAGATATTTCAAACTCCACTCTTTCCTCGGCTTCCTTGTGCCGTCGCTTCATTCGTTCCAGTTCTTCTAGTTTCTTTGAGAGATCAATCTCCAACTGTCGCCTTTCCTCTTCGATGAGGTAGTCCAGCTTTTTAAGAGATCCTCTTTAACTCGTGAAATCCGTGCAAGATCTCCATATCTAAATATTGATAAAATTTTGTGTAATTGTAAGAAGTATTATTTGGCTATCCAAATCATCAATGACATTAATTTATAATTCATTTTCTATTCTTTCAAAAAAAAAAAATACAAGTAATATAGCTCTTATTTGAGAAGAAGTCTTGCCTCTCACTAAAACTAAAAAAACAGTGTATGTTTACTAAGGAGCTTACAAAATACCTACATAACATTTAACTCTGATGATTCTTTAAAAATATATAACACTACTTATAAAGTAACATTTTTTAAACGAATACATATGATCCTTTATTTTATTTTGTTTCTTAGTTTAGTTGCTTCAGTTAATATTTAAGCATAATCTCAACTATTGAGGTTGTATTTCATAACTTTGAGTTTTCTGTTCAACTAATTAAATATAAACATACATCAATTTAATTTTATAAGTAATTTGGCTTATCTTTAAAAGGTTAAGATTCTGACGACAAAGTTGCATATTATTTTGTACTGCTTGTAAGAATAACTAAGTTTAAGAAAATATATATTTTTTAAAATAAAAATGTTTTATAAAAATTGTGCAATTATTTGGTTTCCAAAACTAAAAATGAAATCTTAAAACAATTTGATAATCTGAGTCATTTTATAATTAAAAATATTTTATATTCCATACCTTAATTGAACCAGAACTTTGGATGCTACTCTTTATGAATTGAAAAAAAATGAAAAAAAACATTATCTGTTTATCTAATAAAATACTCCACTTATATTTAATTACATTATTATACAAACACTCTCTTTAATTTTATAGTTTATCCCAAATTACGTTGCAGATACTTGATGTGGTATCCCTGATTTTTTTTAACCATTATTTTTAAATGATCAATTGTTACAATTGTCGTTAAGGTCGACTTTTAGCAGACCAGGTTTAATTTAATATAAGTTAATACATTTAAAAGGGCCTATTTTCTAAGGCTAAATCAGAACTCATTTTCCTTATCCAAAATACAAATTACAGTTTTATATATTGGGTATCCAATCCCATTGTATGAATTATCTAACGTGACGTCAGATGTGTATATATTAATAATAGCTTATATAGGTCGGTAGGCATAGGCTGATCCTTGATCCTCCTCATCAGGAGAGATTGCGTGACTATTCATCATCCGGCGAGGGATGGAGGGTGTATTTAGTCATATAGAAATAAACATTTCCCTTTAGAATAACGGCAATTACTCATATCTGACGTCACATTAAATAGATTCATAAAATGGGGTGGATACCATAAGTCTATATTTAAAAGGGTTTAGATAATTGAAAAGAGAGAGAGAAGAGTGTGTATTTAATGCAAGTCTGTAAAAAAATATATCAAGGATATATAGTTTTGCAACGAAGTAAGAGAAATAATATTTTTTTGGCGTCATAAAAATAAATAATATTCCTATTTATACTCTATGACGTCCGCAACCGATGGGCTTCGCCGGCAAGCATCTGCTAATGGAGTGCCCCGCCTGATAGTAACATGGATTCCCTTAACGTTCAACAAACCTTGACTATTGCATTTTATTTATTAAATATTTATTAAATACGACCTTACTTATTTGTCATGGAAATGATGTCCGCCGGATCCCCTTAGATCCTAGAAAAAGCCTTGTCCTTGGATATACATCGCAGTTGCTTGTCTATATTTGATGCACTATCACTGGAGTTCTCCGCCTTAGATTAGGGCTAGAGGGTCGATTTTGACTGGGTGTCTGTCCCACTGCACCGCTGTTCTCATATATAGGGTCCAAGGAGACAAGGTTCGGATCGTCAGGCTCTTACTTACACCTCTGGGTCTAAGGGCCCTGTTCAGATGTTGGAGGAGGCTTTGTTTTGTCAGGGGACAACGAGTCCTAATTTGATCTACAATGCTCAATCCCTTTTGACTCGATGAAGGCTCAGACTCTCCAAACGACTATCTCCTCTGAGGACTCTTGGACTATTTTAGGGATCTCCTGTCCTTCACTGATACTAGGGACGTCTTGTTTCTTGACTTCCGGCTGTTCTGCCATGCTGTGGCTACTCAATAGGTGAATGTTTGGCTTGGATAGGTCTTTGGAATGACTGTTGGAAGGGGTAAAACCCAATGATCATTTCTTCATCATCATCATCGTCACATTCATCTTCCTCATCGCTCGATGAGATCTCCGAGGACCTCCTTTTGACAGCCTCCGAAATGACCATGGCACACTTGTAGTTCTCCCATTCTAGAGCCCAAGTCTCTGGAGTACTCCCTTGATTGTCCTTTATGGAGGGATGTGCATCTGCCTCGTTCAAAAATAGCTTTACAAGCTCCAAGTGCCCTAAACACAAATATAAACCTCACTCTGTGCTTTTATTATTATACTATCATCATGGGTCCTTACCCTCATATGCGGCAAAGTGCAATGGCGTCCAGCCCGGAGAGTCGTTCCGTGCGTTCACATCCGCTCCTCTCTCCACCAATAGTCTCCCAATCTCTAAGAGACCCTTCTCAGCTGCTAAATGTAGGGCCGTGTTCCCGCCAGAGTCCTTTGTGTTTGCGTTCTCCCGGGTCAAGCACTTCTCAACAGCCTCAATGTTGTTTAAACAAACTTGCTTTAACAACCCCATGTTTCTTTTCCCCCTGTTTTGTATGCACACCTAACACAACTCTGTCTCCAAAGAAAACTAAGACACCATAGTGCCTGCTTTCTCATTCTGACGTGTCGAAGAAGAAGCTGTCTACCTTCATATACATAATACATATATTTGCATGTTCTATGGGTACTCCTCGATGTATAAAAAACGTATTTCTTCATAAAAGCTGTATCTATCTCCTGGTAATTATTACGTCATGATCTTAATTTAATTTTTTTGAGGGAATTGATGTTTGCATTGGACCCAATAGTCAAACGTCTCTCTCATGATCTACAAGATACATGTAGGCACATATGGGTTGTTTTGAAATGCTTTTACTCTCCTGTACTTCATATATGTTTGCTTTTCTTCTTTCGTAGGAATTTGTTTGAAGGGTCAAATAGGGACAATTCTTCTTCTTTTAGAAAGCTAGCTTATAGATAGAATAAAATAACATATCTTTATCATAAAATCATTGCTCGAATCAATACGCCTTTCATTCTACGATGCTTTTGTTTCTCCTTTATTTTATACGGAATGCTTTTAGCACTTTTGATACTTTGTAGGACAAAGAAGTTTTTCAAATAGATACGATTTAAAGAGGCAGACATGTGATGTGTACACTGATACAAAAAAAGAACTCTTTTAAAGCAGCCTTCACCTCATTGTCCTACTTTTATGTTGTTGCTAATTAAGGCTAATGATCATGATTAGGTAGAATGATGCTGAACTTTTATTTTTTTTCATTCGTCTAAACTGGATTTTTGGATGCCCTTACGTGGAGAACGTATCCTTAATCAATTGCCTAATAAAAACTGAGAACCCTTCCTATAATTGTTAGTAGGGTTCAATCCTGAATGGTCAAAAATAAATAGGAACAGCAGCAAAAATAGAAAGTCATTATTTAATTTCCATGCAATAGCTTCTATAGTACTATGAGTACATACTCTTTTACAAATTATCAATTACATATGAAGCAAACAAAGAAAAAGTAATCAAATAACTCTTTGGGACCAAAGGAAAACAGGAGATTAAAGCTATAGCATTTTAAAAAACTAACTCTATGCTCATACATAGTTTATAGTAAAAACATATAAGTTATGTGGTCCAATGATGTTTGGGTTGGAAACCCCTAATATACCAATAATAATAAGTCATGTGTAAATAAAAAACCAATGAAAGAGGCTTATTTGAAACATTATATCACATAATTTGCTACCACTGAAAGGATTTTAATTTTAAACGTGTTAAGTATATATATATATAGTCATTTTATGCATGATATATTATAGCATGGCCCTGCAGCATGCCAAAAGTAAGTCCAATAGATCATTTTTAATAATATAGTGAAAATATCAGGATATAAGGTGCTGAATACGTGTTTGATCTTGTTTTTTTTTTGTGCCTATATGGTTCGATGGAATTGCATCCGACTGGATATATATATATATATATATATATATATATATATATATCTATTATATCTCTATATCTATATATATTATATATTATATTACTATATATATATTATATATATATATATATATATTAGGGCGTTCTTATTTTTCAAATGTTTGAAATGTTAGCAACATTGTGGATTTTCTGTTTCTTGGTGATAAAAGAAGACGACATACAAAGTTTGAACAAATCGGTCAACATTACGAGGTCGCGCAACGAGGTCAAAGTTTAAAAAATTTAGTAAAAATATAGTTTTCCGCAAATTTCTTCAAAATGGTGGACGTTACAGACTTCAATAATAATCATTAATTTAAGGAAATCTAATTTACTTCCAGACGTATATTTGATGTTTTTTAATAAAACAAAGTTTTCAGTAAAAACAAAGAAAAAATGGAGTGTGTATTGATAGCATATTTCATAGCTTTTTTGTATCAATTAACTTCACTCGCCTGTAGAAGATGACTTGTTCGCTTCAGAGTAAAATAGTATTTTTAAATTAGTAAAACTTGAATGATAAATCCAAAAACGATCTTGGTTGCATTCTATCAATTCAGAATTCAGTATAATCTGAGTTTACATCATATGATTCAGAGCCTGTATTGACCTATAAGAAATCGATTATGAAAAAAAATAATAATAATGTGTTTCTTAGATTTGCGTCAAGTTATCCTCTCAAATTTTACTTTGTCTCTGACGCATTTATAATCCATTATATGCGTCATTTTGTACGCGAGATATGTTTTTTCAAATATATATATAACTCTCTACTTATTAAATTGAGATGATTTAGTATACCAAAATATTAAAGCTGGTGTACCAAGCTTTCATTTGATATGTTTGGTGCTTAAAAATCGCTATACTTAAGAGAAATAAGCAATACATTTTTGCACGTACTCTCCCAAAAAAATTGATCCTTTGATATGAGAATATACAATTACCACTTGGTAACTGCTGTTAGTGTTACCTGGATAGAAAGAGAAGAAAAAAAAAGAAGGGAGAGAGTGAGGCAAAATACTCTTCTTTTATCACCAAGAAACAGAAAATCCACAATGTTGCTAACATTTCAAACATTTGAAAAATAAGAACAACCCTAATATATATATATGTTGTATATATATATCTATATATATATATATATTATAGCATGTAAATAGTCAATCGAACCTAGGATCTTATCAATGAGGTAGACCAAAAATGAACATCCCCTCTCTGAAGTCGAACTTGCACCCCAACATTGAGAGTTGAACACGCCTTAACGCACACGGCTATCGCACTCCCCTTTTTTCGATCGTGTTTTTTGCTTATATGCTTCGATGGAGTTGCATCTGGAGGATATTACTCAATCGAACCTAGGACCATTTCAAGAAGGATGCACCTTCAACATTGAGAGTTGGAACAGGATTACACACTGGGCTTCAATCACTATTATTTATTGATTTCACTCTATTGTGCTAGACTCTATGTAAGATAGAATGTTATTATAACTAGGACCAATGAATACTAAAACAATCAGGAATGGTAAAGTCGCGCAACCTTTCAAAACCAAATACAAAGTGGGATCGACTAATTTATTTATTTGCCGCGTGAATGAGTAGTGGAAGTGTGTAGAGGAATCGTTTTAGAGCTACCTATTTATCTTCAAACTAGACGACAATGGGGAAGGTTTGTGTTGCTCCGGGTTGCAAGAGTGGCTACAAACCAAAGGGCAATGAGGGGAAAAAGAGACGGTTTCATATGTTCCCCAAGGATGAGTCCCTACGCCAACTCTGGACAAAAACTGTTCCGCGAAAAAATTAGATACCTTCAAGACATTCTGCGTTGTGTGACGTACATTTCATGCCCTCCGATTATAAGCCAGAGTCTACTGACTCTAATCCATCACGTTCAGACAGATCTGGAAAAACTCTTTGTCTTAAGATATTAAAAAAAGATGCCGGCCCTTCCAATTTTCCAAATCTTCCTCACTACTATTCAAAAAAGCCTCCTCCAAAGCGTTCCTCCACCTCAACCCCCTCCTCACGACTCCTTAATGAAAACGAGAGAATTTTAAAAAAGATTAAGGCTTTTGAAGAGGCCAACTCATTTTTAACACTCGAAGAGCTTCAAATTAAAATGGATAGGACTTGCCTTCCGAGCGGCGTTCAAGAACATTATGATGAAAAAGATAAAGAGCTGGTGTTCTTCAAGATGAACTTTATCATGGAGGACCGTCAATTGACTTCAGTCTAAAGATTAATGAAGAAATGAGAATCCATATACGGTAAGCCAAACTTCATTCCTTAACCTTCTTTATTATATATTGTTTTTCACATATCAAAACTTGACTATTCCTCAGTATTTTCTTATTAATTCTGATTCATACAACTACGATGACTTTATTCCCTGCTATGTTGTATTTTTCAGGGTGAAAGATAGAGATCTATCTTTAATCATCTCGAACATATCACCATGAACAATCATATTACAAAATGTGACACCCTTCTTAATATTTTGGCCTTCTTAAATTCATTGACATCAAACTCTTCCACCAATCAATTATTTAGCTTGGAAAATGAATTAAACACAGCTTTAAAATCATTTGACAAATATTTTGCCCCATTTGGACGAAGCAAAAGAGAAGAAATTAAACTTTTTGATTGAACAATTATCCTTGTTGTTTAAACATGAATTAGCGTGCGCCAATATTGGATTCAGAAAAATGCCTTCGAATGAAGAATATCATAAGTTTAGGCAAGATTTCACTGAAAGATCTGGAATATCATTTTCTGAGGATATAAATTCCAAAATGAAAGTCTTCTTCTTTAAATATATTTTCCAATTTAAAACATTTTACTTTTAAAGATTCATTTAAATATATTAATGACGTATCTATAGTTTACTTTGTTCTGGTTATATCGCGCATTCATATGTAAATCTATAGCCTGCCATTCTTGCCACAATTATTGACAGCTTTAAATAAAAATAGATGTAAACTAATTCTCCTTAGAAAATGTTGATGATGAACGTAAACTTTTAGATCAAATTAATCGAGGTAGGCTAACTCGTCCTTCTGATGTTCTTTCTTTAACGTGTTCCTTTGTTTATGCATTTTTTTCAGAAATTCAAAATTCAAAAAGTATCTTCAAAGAGTTGATTTCTTCCCCTTCTTCAAAAAATATTTTTGTTCTTTCGTTTATTAAACTTTTGTAAACTTTTTTTAGCAGAATGCGAAAAAGACCATTCCTTTGAAAAATTTATTCCCCACATCGCTGCTAAAATCTTAATTGTATGTCCAAAAATTATGTTTCGGAAATCAATGATCAAATTCACAAAAACAAAAGATAAAAAAGCAGTCAAAATATGACAAATAATTCTAAGAGATTGAAAAACTTAAAGGAGAATAAACAAAATGTATGTATGTTATTATAATTTTGCAAAATGTCTTAAATGTATCTATGTTTATTTAATATATGCCCATAAAATTTGTAAATAGTAAAAAATATATATTTCGTTCTCAAAATCATAATTTGTTATGAAATAAATAAGGAAAGGGGAGAATGTACGCGTATTATCCTTTTTCCTTTTTAGATCCCTCATCGTATTTTCCTCGCGAGCCTTCTTTTCCTTGTGGTTTTAGTATTCATTGCCAGGACCTAAAGGAATAATTAAAAGGTTTAAAAGTATGTACAATCTAAAGCAAATATGAATAAGACTTGTACATTAATGTAATTTAAAAAACCCACAAAACCATAAATAGTAATATGCAAGAAGCCGTGTAAAATAAATTATCAAACCCTTCTTCTATTGCTGTAAAAATAGAAGACGAACATCGAGTGAATTGTCAAGATGTCTCTAAGTAAAGCACAGAATCTTATCATTACTTTTCGAGACTGATTTCTTTTTTAGTAACATAAAATATTAAGTTCCAACAAGAATCTTCATATTTAAATGATTTTTCTTTGCCTCTGGAGCAATTGTAAATAACTTGACATAATATAAAATGTCGTCTTTTAGAAGGGAATAAAAGTGTATAATAATTTCAATCAAGGCCCAATCGAAGATAAGGAACATTGAAATTGTTGATATGTTTTTATTATTATGGCAAATTATTTTATTAAAAATTGTATTTTTTTTTCATATGAGATGTTAACCAATTTTGACTATTAATTTTTATGAACTGTGTCAAATCAAAAATTGTTCAACATATTAGTATTTTAAAGATTTCAATAACATGTTCCAGAGCTCAAAAATGCACTAATTTACCAATTTACCAAAGGAAGGTCTGAGTTGGAGCAAGAGATATGTTTTCTCAATTTTAAAATGAAAACTGACCATACCATTAGGCTTTTTAAGTGAGTTGATTACTACCCGCAATGCACTTTTAAAATGCATCATACAATTAGGGTTAGAGCCCTTCAGACATTTGAGCTCTAACCCACCCATACTTGATAGTTAGAGAATGAAAAATATTTTTTAGGGGTCTATTGATTACAGCTAACACATATAGGCTCTTCAAACCAGCCGCCCATAGGCCCTCAGGGTTCATCCGATCTATCCAATCGTATACAGCTTAGGTTCTACATATTACAACTATAACTTAATATAATTTCAAACCCACAGTTGGCTCATTGGGCCAAACTTTAAGGATCAAATCCTCATTTGTGAGGTAACGTTTTTTATTACATTCTTAAATGACCAATGATATGCTTCAATAGACATTTAATTCTAATTGTTTTCAGCTGCAGGACTTTTGTTAGATAGCAAACTCTTAGACAGACACTTCTTAGACGGATATTTCTTTGACACGTCACTTCTTTGACACGGTTCTTTTAAGTGGACACTTCTCAAACAGGGACATTTTTTAGACACTCATTAAAAGTATATCCACTAACATAAGTGTTCACAATTATACAGAGCTGCGACTTCCAAATGTAAATCGGTATTTAGAACTGGAAGCGTTGTTACCTGGTGTGAAGAAGTTAAACTTTAAAAATAAAAAAACAACTCCGGAGCTAAAAGCGCATTTAATATCGGACAACGTATTTCAAAAGACCGTTAAGAAAATAATTTGTTTGGTATTGCCTTCAATTTCCTTCAAAATCCGAGTGCATATATGATTTATATAAAATAACATGTATTAAGTTTGAAATAATCTCTAAAAAAATTATAACAAATTATGTACTTAATTGTCTTTTGTTATAAATTGTCCGATACTAAATGCATATGAAGAAGTCATAGAGCAGATACATAAATAAATTTACCTTTTTTTATTATCAACCGCACCGATCGATATTCAGTAGATATATAATAAAATTTACCGAATACCGAATCGGTGGTATCGAATCTCATCTCTGCAATTATAGGTAATGGGGATTATATATCCACTCATCAATGTTACTAATATGGCATATAGGGTTTCCAAATCCACTGCCGGACACAATTAGGGCAACTGAGGATTACAAATTGATCGGCAATTGGCCCTCAGGTTCTGGTGGATAAAATTAAGGCAAAATGGGGTTACAAATCTACCGCCAACGGGTCCCTGGATTCTACTGAACACAATTAAGGCAATTGGGGTTGCAAATCCACCTCAAATGAGCGTTCGGCCTGTAATACAAGGTCGGCTGATAAGTCCCGAGACTAACACATAGATGGCGCCAGTGGATTTGTTTTCATATGACTGTCAGCTAGTACCAACCTTCAAACATACATGCATAAATATAACAGCTGTCTGACAACTAGTTTGTGAGATATTGCGTTTTAAGTGAAGCTACTTTTGTTATTGTGAAAAAATGGAAAAAGACGAATTTCGTGTGTTAATAAAACATTATTTTTTGATGGGAAAAAATACCGTCGAAACTAAAACTAAACTGTTATCTGGACTCTGCTCCATCGAAAGCAACCATATGTCGATGGTTTGCTGAATTCAAACGTGGTCGTGTGAGCACGAATGATGATAAACGCAGTGGACGCCCAAAAAAGGTGGTTACACCTGAAAGCATAAAAATAATCCATAAAATGATTTTAAATGACCGTAAAGTGAAGTTGATCCAGATAGCTGAGACTCTGAAGATATCGAAAGAGCGCGTTGGACATATCGTGTATGAATATTTGGACATGCGAAAGCTCTGTGCAAAGTGGGTGCCGCAAGAGCTCACAATCGACCAAAAACAACAACTAATTGATGATTCTGAGCAGTGTTTGAAGCTGTTCAATCGTAATCAATCCGAATTTTTGCGTCGATATGTGACAATGGATGAAACATGGCTCCATCACTTCACTCCCGAGTCCAATCGACAGTCAGCTGAGTGGACTGCATATGATGAACCGAATCCAAAGCGAGGAAAAACGCAACAGTCAGCTGGGAAGGTTATGGCGTCTGTATTTTGGGATGCACACGGTATAATATTCATTGACTATCTTGAACAGGGGGAAAACTACCAACAGCGATTATTATATAGCCTTGTTGGAGCGTTTGAATGAAAAATTTGTTGAAAAACGGCCCTATTTGAAGAAGAAAAAAGTGTTGTGTCACCAAGACAATGCACCGTGTCACAAGTCAATGAAAACAATGGCTAAATTAAAAAAATTGGGTTACGAATTGTTTCCCCATCCACCGTACTCTCCAGATCTGGCCCTCAGCGACTATTTCCTGTTTGCAGACCTGAAGAGAATGCTCGCTGGCCAGAAATTTAAGGACAATGATGGAGTAATCGCCGAGACAGAAGCTTATTTTTCGGATAAAAAAAAGATTACTATAAAAGTGGAGTCGAAAAATTGAAAGATCGCCATAATCACTGTACGTCCCTCGAAGGCAAGTATGTTGAATAATAAAATCGAATTTTGTCAAGAATTTTTTTCTTCTTAGTTAGTCTCGGGACTTATCAGCCGACCTGTTAAATATGGAATATTAGGAATACAAATCCACTGTCAATAGGCCTTTGGGTTCTTCTGCTCTCTCAGAAGCGTCTGACTAAGAAATGACTGTCTAACAAAAGTCTGGTTACCCCTATTTCCTATCGACAACTGTGCCAGTCTGGTTTCTTGATTCATACTCAACCACATGGACTTAGTTATATAACAAAGATATGACAAATCATATTTGGAAATGTGATTCAATCGTTTATTTGATCAGGTCTCTCTTCACGTATAAAACAGACATTACTAAATATATTTGTAAAGAGGTATAAGTATTTTAGAGTGTTTATATGTGAACAAATCGCGGTGTAAGAGTCATTATTGAGCTGGCCAAAAACGGATTAGGTAACTTGTTATTCTTTTACCTATGGCGAAATTAAACATGTCAAAATCACATTGCTCTTGTCAACCTTTAGAATCAATATAATGTAATGAGCCTAAATTAATTACATAATCAGTGCCTATTCCTACTAAAGACCTACATAATATCGAAGTAAGCTATTTTTCACGTGCTGCAAAATTAAACCAACTCATATTATAAATGAGGTTGTTCTGAACTTTTTTTTAAAGAAATAGCTGGCTTAATTTCATTTATTAAATCTATGATAATAAAGTTACAATGAACAACCATTATATAATTATGATATAATTATCATCTAACTATCAATATTCATTAAAAGAATCATAAAAAACTTTAAGAAATGCAGCCAATAGAAAAATCATTATCACAGCATTCTTAGGTGGCCCACTCAGGGCTATTATCCAAGGCGGGAAACTTTTGTTTCATTGTAAATTTCATGAAATTCGCCTCCTTATACTGATTATCCTCAACTTCGTTCGTGATCTCCAGATTCAAATTATTGATGTCAATATACTCTTGAAGGGAGGCCCGCTCCTTGTCGGATATGGAGTCAAAGTAGGCCAAATCCTTGATGCTGCATAGCTTTGGACAGTTTTCAATTAGAGTCATGATGCCCTTCATGGAAACCATTTTGCATTTCTGAATGTTGACTCGCTGCAAGTGATGAAGGCGGTTGTGGCTAAGGGTATTCATGATGCAGACATCATCAAAGTCCGTGTTAAGCCCCAGATTAATGGACTCCACGTTCAAGCCGGGCTCTAATATCCAGGATATCATGTCGGATCGACATGCACTTATGATTTTGATGCTTTTCAGGTCTAATAAGGGACTATGGAGCTCCTTGCGTAGGTCCGCGCGATTGGTATAGTAGAGGAAACGATCAGCTGAGGCAAAGGCCTCCTCCGGAAGACTCTCTCCTTCTTCAATGAACTCACAGTTGTGAAAGCCAAGGGATCGAACCCTTGGACAGAGGCTTGTTATGTGAGAAATGGCTCGAGAGTCCATCTCTTCTGCATGAACAAGGCTAAGCTTTGTGAGGTTCCCGCCGATTTGGGTTAAGAGATATAGAATCCCGTCGCTGTAGAAACGACCTCCCCAAAGATCGATGTTCTCAAGTCGCTGAAAGAGTCCTAGGAGAGGTATTGGAGCTGAATGAAGGGGTTGAAACATGTAAAGCATCTTTTCGATGTGTGGAAAGAACTTGGCGACGTTGAGCATTTGATCCTCGGGATGGAAATAGTATTCCTCTGAGGCCCAAAAGTCTTTGACGAGCGAGCGGAAGTCGGAGTGCCGCTTGGTAGCCGCGAGTTCGTCTGCGACGTCTCCAAGGAAGTCTCCTCGATGTAAGTGGATTAGCTGTGGTAGGCCCGTGAGCACTTTCATTTGGTCCTCTGTGGAGAGGTCGCACTGAAATATATTCATTTTCTCAAGGGCTCTGAATTCAAGGATGTATGGTAGTGCGTCCCCGCGTACTTGACGGGAGTGCTCGATGTCGAGGAATTTAAGTGTTTTGGAGCATGTTTCCGAGAGGACCTGAAGAACGTTGATAGTGCAGTCGTATTTTAATGAGAAATGGACAAGGTTTTTTAGGTGGGGTATCCCTGAAAGAATAAAGAAAAAAGGAGATAATTAATTGTAATAATGGCTTTTTAATCATTTGCTAACCAATTGGATTTTTATGTCGCCTTTTAAAACAATGCTTATTTTTGTGAGGGGGTTAAATAACTGGAATCAGTAAATTTTATTTATTGTATTTTGTGGTTTATACAAAGGTACAAGTAAAGAGATTATTAACTACGTTTGTTTATTTTTTATTATTAGTGAAACGTCATAATTCTTTTTTTTGATTGTTGACGATTCAAAAATCTATAGTAACAATATATTTTATGGTGACAACAGCTGGAAGAAACACAATACAAAATGATTCCCGCTTGCCGGTGTGACACCATTAAAGATCACCGGCAAGCAAAAAGTCGGGTTTCTCGTTAATATGGTGGTATCTTTTTTTTAAATATGCTTTGCTTTATACCAAGTGGAACTATTGTTGTGCTATCGTTATCGCTATTTAAATACTCATCACAGAAGCCACTGTAGTTACCTGCTAATTAAATATATATTACATGATTACCCATGAGAAACTTATCGGCGTAGGCCTCAGTGACCCATCCGCCGGATCCAGAGCCCAGTATGAGGTTCTGACATCCACTAAATTCTCCCAGCCAGCCATACATTTTGCTCCTTATCATCTTTGGAAAGGAGTCAAAGTCAACGGTGGCAATGTGTGGGATAGCGAGAAGGCTCGACATGGAGACAATGGCGTACATCACCCGCGTGAATCGAGTCATGTTGGTGGCAGGGGTCCAGAGTTGCTTCTGAGCCCGGATGGCATCCTCTATGCCTCCAAGAGTCGCCCCGTATACATCATTGCTGCCTTGGAGCAGATGAAAGGGGATATGCTCCAAGAAGTAGTCCTTGAAGCTTTGAACAGCTTCCTGAAATGAGAGCAAAGCTTAAAAATTAGCAATTTTCAATTACTAGTTTAGGAAAACTTGAAAAATTCCTAAAATAACACTAGGATAGCTAAACATATACTACGAAAAATGGCGAAGGAAAACATGTTAAACAAAAAATGTCCATAAAAACTATTCTCAATGTAAAATTACAAAATATGTCAATGTCGAAAAATGTTTAAATTTAGGAAATAAGTGTGATCACAAAATTTTATCTATTTGTCGAACATTCAATGAGTCAATTTCATATTTTTAAATTGTATTTTAACTATATACCTTCTGTTACTACACGATTTTGTGTAATATATAAAGTTCCTCTCGTTAAATAATTTATGTGAATTCTTTGCAATCATCCACAATGAGTGGAATATTATAAAATATTCGTAAAACTAATCCATTTTAAATATATTAATCTCTTTAAAACCTAAAAGCCAATCTTTTTATTCAGTTTTTTCTTTGCCATTTCTTCAGGATATGTACAAAAATAAGAAACATTTTATTTTATTAGTGTTTAAACCTTATAAATGTATCCTAGAATTAAGCAGTGTCAATAAAAATGATATTCTAGTGTTATTTTTTATTATTAAAAAATATTTTTTAAGTTATGTAAAATAAACTTTTAGGCTTTCAAAAACATTGAACATTACACTAAGCATTTTTTGAAACCTTGAACTGTATTATGACATTAAGAAGTCGCAAACCAACTTCAATTGGCCTTCGGCCCTGTCTATCAATTGCAAAACCTAATGGTACAACTTTATAGATTTGATAGAAAGATAAAGTTATTTTGAAAAATGACAATTATAAAATCTAATGAGTTGATTCATATATATTAAACTCCCTCATGCTATCATTGTTATATTAATACAATGGTTTCAAAAGTCATAGTCAAGCCATGTAAAATAAGTATATATTTTTATTGAAGTTTGATAAAAGATAACTGAGTTTCAAGACTTTAGCACAAATTATTGTCTTGATCATCTAGGAATCTCTTCATGATAACTTTATTCTTCTAATTGCTCGTACGTCACTTATTAAAAAAATCTTCGGAATTCCAAAATTCCTATGTTCGAAGCGATTTGTGGAGATTCGCTTAAAGCATTGTAATATACATCCTTTCCAACGCTGCAAGATACTTCCAAAAAAAAAATCAGAGGAAGCACTCCGTAGATTCTTAGAATTTTTCAAATAGTTTAATACTTCTTTCCTATCATTTGCTCGATCTTTTTAAATAAATTAACGATAAATAACACTATATTATGAATTTCTAAATTGTTTTCTTATGAAAATGTTTGTCCTAAATTAGAAATTGTTTCATGATAATTTTTGATTGATTTTGATTAATTATTTTACTGAAATTCATAAATTTGAATCATATGTTTATACAAATACAATTAAGCAAAAATGTATGCATAAAAGTTATAGCATTATGTATCTAGTTACGAAAGTTTGGCATCACTAAAAATCATATAATATTTACAAAATAATAATATATGAGATATATACTACATCAAGATTGGTACTTTAATTATAAGCATAAAACAACATTTAAAATCGACCATATATATATATATATATATATATAATATATATATAATATATAGGGTTGTTCTTATTTTTCAATGTTTGATGAATATGTTAGTTTCTTAGATTGTCAAGGATTTTACTTTGTTTCTTGGTGATAAAAGAAGACGACTGGTTACCAGCTTTCATTTGATTTCGAACAAAATCGGTCAACATTACGGAGGTTAGTGTTACCTGGATAGAAAGAAAAAAGAAGGGAGAGAAGTGAGGCAAAATACTCTCTCCCTTCTCTTTCTATCCAGGTAACACTAACAGCCGTTACCAAATGGTAATCGTATATTCTCATATCAAAAGATCAATTTTTGGGGGAGAGTACGTATTTGCTTATATCTCTTAAAGTATAGCGATTTTTAGAGCACCAAACATATCAAATGAAAGCTTGGTTAACCAGCTTTAATATTTTGGTATACTAAATCATGTCAATTAATAAGTAGAGAGTTATATGTACATTAAAAAGCCTATCTCGCGTACAAAATGACGCATATAATGGATTATGTATGCGTCAGAGACAAAGTAAAATTTGAGAGGATACCTTGACGCAAATCTAAGAAACAATTTTTTTTTTCATAATCGATTTCTTATAGGTCAATACAGGCTCTGAATCATATGATGTAAACTCAGATTGTACTGAATTCTGAATTGATAGAATGCAACCAAGGTCATTTTTGGATTTATCATCTAAAGGTTTACTAAGCTTAAAAGTACTATTTTACTCTGAAGCGAACAAATCATCTTCAACAGGCGAGTGAAGTTAATTGATACAAAAAAGCTATGAAATAAGCTAACAATACACACTCCATTTTTTTCTTTGTTTTTACTGAAAACTTTGTTTTATTAAAAAACATCAAACATACGTCTGGTATTAAATTAGATTTCCTTTAAATTAATAATTATTATTGAAGTCTGTAACGTCCACCATTTTGAAGAAATTTGCGGAAAACTATATTTTTACTAAATTTTTAAAACTTTGACCTCGTTGCGCGACCTCGTAATGTTGACCGATTTTGTTCAAACTTTGTATGTCGTCTTCTTTTATCACCAAGAAACAGAAAATCCACAATGTTGCTAACATTTCAAACATTTGAAAAATAAGAACAACCCTAATATATATATATATATATATATATATATATATATATATATATATATATATATATATGCTTATATATAGGTTGAAACCTAACTGGGTCCTTATACACAGCTACCATTGAATTATCATTAATTTGTTGAGATGCTTCTAATACACAGACAAAATACGCTATATAGAGTAAAGAACACGACTATTCAATGGTTTTATTTTGCTTCATCAAGTAATTCCATGTTTACTAAATACACTTTACGGTATGACCATCCTGATATCGATAATTTTTGTACGTTTATTATAAGGCAACTCCGTGTGCAAAATTTCAGGTCGCTGCGACTTAAAGGGTCATTTCAGGGGAGCATAAAGTTCTAGACAGCGCCGAACCTCTCAGTGACCATCTAATACTTTAAAAGGCAATAATTCCTTTAAAAGAAGTTGGACTTTTAAATCTTTTTATAACAAAATACTCAACAAAAATAAGGCTTTCTTTTTAATGATATTTTAATCAAAAAAACAAATAATAAAATTTGGACACTACGGCGCGTACTTCAAAAAAGCGACTATGCAAGTTTTTTTTGCAACATAAATTGGCTAAGATTTACTGTATGCAAATTAAGTTTTTAAAATTAAACGTATTTAAAAAACATCAACATGAGTACCCTCTTATTCTTTCTTAAAACTATAAATGAATCCTGGTAAGAGCTGTTATTTACTAAATGATTGGTGTGTCAGCACTTATATTCATTTATTGGCACTAAATATTATTGACGAATATTAGAAAAAATATCCAAGTCATATTTTTTTTTTTTCTAAAAGTAAATTGTTTCTAAATCAGTAATAACTAAAAGTAAATTATTTCTAAATCAGTAATAACTAAAAGTAAATTGTTTCTAAATCAGTAATAACTAAAAGTTTTGCTTCATAACGAAACCTTTGTTCGCAATTTGAGAGGGGTCAAACCCAAGTCCATTTTTCTACAATCATTTAATTTCTTATGACGCAACTTTCGGGAGGGGGGGGGGGGGGTGAAAGTTAGATATCTTAATAATACATGGGCTGAAAAGTCCCGGGCCTAACAAAGAAAACACGTTTTTTGTTCAAAATTAGCTTTACTCGTCAACGTAATCCTATCAAGAGCTACGGAATCGTTCCTGTGCCGCTCTAACGTTTCAATACCACTTTTGTAGAACGATCCATCTTTTCGCCCAAAATAGGCCTTAGTGTCAGCGACAACCCCTTCATTCGTACGAAATTTCTTACCGGCGAGCATTTTTTTTTCAGGTCTGCGAACAGCCAGTAGTCGCTGGGAGCCAAATGTGGCGAATACGGTGGATGTGGGAGCAACTCGAAGTTCAATTCACGTAGTTTTGCCATGTTTTGATTGACTTGTGACAGGGTGCGTTGTCTTGATGAACCAAAAAAATATTTGACATATGCGGCCGTTTCTTTGCAATTTCGGCCTTCAAACGCTCCAATAACGCTAATTAATATTCACTATTGATGGTATTTCCTTTCTCAAGATAGTCGATGAATATTATACCACGCAATCCCAAAATACCGAGGCCATAACCTTTCCAGCCGATTGTTGTGCTTTCGGTCACTTTGGACGAGGTTCACCAGTTGCTGTCCACTCAGATGACGATCGTTTTGATTCTGGAGTGAAGTGATGGATCCATGTTTCATCCATTGTCACATATCGACCCAAAAATTCCGGTTTGTTACGTTTAAAAATGGCCAAACACTGCTCAGAATCATCAACACGTTCCTGTTTTTGGTCAACAGTGAGCAAACGCGGCACCCACTTTGAACAGAGTTTCTCATAGTCAAATGTTCATGCAATATAAAGCAAACACGTTCTTTTGATATATTTACTATGTCAGCTAACTCACACAACTTCACTTTTCGATCATTCAAACGATTTTGTCGATTTTTAATATGTTTTCTGGTGTTACCGCCTCATTTGGACGTCCACTACGTTCTACGTCATTGGTGTCTCTACGACCACGTTTGAAGTCAGCAAACCAACGTTTTATTGTTGTTTCTGATGGAACAGAGTCCCCATAAACTTTTCAAGCCATTGCTTCGCTTGAACAGTATTTTTCTCCCTCAAGAAGCAGTGTCAAATTGAACACAAATTATTTTTGATCCATCGTTTTAAAAATAACAACAGTAGCGTCACTCCTAGCACGATAACTCAAAAATAATAAATATAATATCATAAAATTTCGACAGCTAATAAATATTTCGCTAATTTTAGGATTGACTAAGTGATAAATTACTAAAATCGGACTGATATGATATAATTGGATATTGACATGTATATATAATATCTAAAAACATATATTCAATATCAGCCTATCACACCGTTGAGGACGCAAGTTTACCTCCTTCAGAGAGGAGAAGGTCAATCAACATAATTGAATAGAGTTTCTTAGGTTTTGAAGGTATATAGAGAATACCAGTTATGTTTATTGCACGGATATTGAAACGTCATTTATCTATTATTTGCCATCAAAAATCTATTGTAACAGTAAATTTTTGATGACGGGATCGGGAAGAATAACATTACAAATGTATTTGAATATTCATTGGTTGTATTGAGTAAATTGGATACTATGATAATTATTCAATTCCTCACATATTCAACCGAACCGAATATGCAACAAATATTAATTTAAAAAAACTCACTCACCTTCAAATATCGTTCTCTTCTCCAAGCAGACTTGAGCTCATCCTTTTCGCCAAATAACTCTTCTTCCTCCTCAGCTTCTATTTCATCCACCTCGAAAAACTCCACCACATTTCCTGCCACCCTCAGCGTTACATCCTTGACCAAAGTCCGACATCCTCCAAAGCATAGAGCCAAGAGAGGCCGCACTTGATGCCGAGGAGCCATGAAGCCTCTAACTAATCCGTCATGAGAGCCCCCAAAAAATGAATTTCACTTTTCAAAACACACTCAGGAAAAAGAAGTAGAGGAAGATGTTTTTTTTTTTGGGCACTACTTTAAAGAGTTCATCGAGTTTTCTTCTTCTTCGCCTTACCTTGGGTAGCAAAAAGAAAATAGATGCAATGGAGGTTTGCAAAAAAAAAAAAAGAAGTAGAAGAAAGAAGAAGAAACGCACCATGAACCTTTTTGGATCTTCCACCTGGTGTTTAGCTTATATAACTTCTTCTTCAATGATGAAGAGTCCCTGAAATCACCATGGGTCCTCTTTGTTATTGTTTGTTTTGGGTGAATTGACTTGAATGCAATGAAAACAACTGATGCTATTGATTATGCGGAGGAAGCCGTTCAATTGGGTAAATATTTTAATTGTGAAAGTTTTTTTTTCTTATATTTTTCTTAGTCCCCTCTTCCCCATATAAGATGAATGTGAAGAAATACACACACACACACGGACCTTGCCTAAAAAAACGTGTGCTCTTGCCAAAAATAAAATGTTATTGATAGGTTTTTTGAATGAGGCGACGGCCGCATTACTTGCCTTATTGTCCATGAAGAAACGCACACATTTACATAAGTAAACTCCTTGATGATACGAAGACTTCTGTCATATAATTCTTACTCAATTTGCGAAGGCTAATTAATTGAAATAATATGTCAGCCATTATTTTAGGTGTTTAGTTCATAGTAATACATACGCGTAAAAACAATGTTTAAAGGGATATATATATATATAATAATAATCTTAATGCGTAATTAAAGTTAATACTTTTGTATTGAAACATGAAAAGATTTGCCAATAAAAGTTACACATAAGTCCAAAATTTAAAACATACTTAATTGTTATAAAAATGTTATATATAAGTAAAATAATGATCAATATACATTAACATTATACAATCGTAAAAGGCAAAATAGAATATGGTTCTTGAACAACTCAAGAATCATTTCTATGTTGTTACTGGTGCATTATCTTGCTGAGACGTAAGATTCTTATGAGAATAATAATATATCCAGATCCATGGCAAGGATTTCACACTAGTACCATTATGTAGTCAGCACAATTTAGTTTGATATCATGATGAAGATCTATTCTAAGTAGCGATAGTTTTGACAAGTAAACAATGTCTTCCTGCCCGCCTTTTAGCATTCTGGGATGTTTTTATGACATAATCAGTGATCTTATAGATTTTGAGCCGTTTTATAGTCTCGTGGTGTGCCATAGAAACTGTCCAAAATGCGTTAGCTCTTTCATAAATCGTTATCTCAAAGGCTATTGTGGATAGAAAGCCTATCTTGGTTTTATTTTTTAATTTAGAAGCCTATACATTTGTAAATCTTAAAATCAACTCCAACAATAAGTTTTCGACCAGAAACAAAGTGTAATATCCATACTTTTCATTTTTTATTTTATTACGATGAAGAACTGTGTCACAAAATAAGTAAAGCACCCTACTGGAAAATACTTTCATCACTTTCGAATAAGTGATTTTTAATAATAATTTCTTTTATAACTTTTTGAAAAACGTCTTCAATGATAATTTATGCATTTTTACGCAATTCTACTTATTTTTTATAGTTGTATTTTACAAACATTTTGCTGTGTAAGATATATTTTCAAGCCTACAACATTTTACTTAAAAATACCCCCCAAGGTAGATGAAGGATTTATATCGTACTGAAAGTAGTATCATTTGTTATTTCTTACAAATCACGATCAAAACCAAACATGTTTTTTTTCTAATTAAGATTTTTGAATTATGAAAATTTTGATATGTTCTTATTGTAGCTAGATCTTTTGGTAAGTAGTCTAATTTTAAACTATAATATGTATTTATGTATTATTTTTTATACAATTATACTGCCTTTTTACTTCATCTCCTGTTACAACTGAAATAAAGACCTTAAAAAGTAATTAAAAAACATATATGTTGCTTTCAAGATCTATCTTGATATCATGGTGTTGAAAAAAACATTTGGCATAATACGATAGAGAATCTGAATTGGAAAGATGTCTAGAAGGATAGAGATATTCGGGTATTCAATGGAACATTTATATAATTATATTTTAAAATAATCTACAGATGCAATCATATTTATTTCATCATATTTATATTTCGATCTTTGAATATATGGACTATTGAGGGAATTGATTCGGTTGCATTTTTAGCGTTCCTTCAGTTTTTTGTTCAACTATCTGATTCTTTGAGATATTAAAATGTTAAATCCAAGTGCGATTCTAAATTCTGGCGTGTTATTCTTGTTTCTATATCAACCTTCAGTTCAGAATACTGACAAAGAGTGACAGGGGCTTTTACTTAAATCTTTTTTTTCATTTTTCATTCTTTTATTCAACAGTTCATAATAATATATACAAGCACAAAAAAGAGAATGTATATAAATTGATGTTAATGTGCAAAAACATAATAAAACATTTTAGTTTAAAATTTTAACATCAAGTATGAACAAACACTAAAATACAATTATAATAAAATAACCTGACACAATAAAACAAAACAAATATAAACAATAAACCTTTCTACTTTAAATCCTTGAATTGGCGTAAAAGTTTTTAATCATTTTTCCATAAGGGACGAGGGGAAGTAACGAATTACATCAGCTGCCCAACTCCACTTTCCATCGGTGACAGAGGGGATCTTGAGGTCCAACGCCACTAGAATGATTGCCCTTACCTCTCACGGACTGATAGGAGAGTGAGATGCTAACCTATTAGCTATAAGGGCTTTGACATTTAAAATCTTGTTATGTCCTTGACGTCCACTCTTTCCTTATAGACTCTTAACTTTTCAAGAGTAACTTTGTGTATAATAAATTTTACTTTGAGTAGTTAGCTAGTTATGGCTAATTTTTGATTATCAAATATACATAAACGATTTAAAAAATATCGAAGCTCAAGGGTAGAACTGTTTTTTTGTTATTATTATTTTTATAAAGGTGTTTAAGAACAATCAGAGGAGAAGGATTTTGATTTTTGTGTGATAGAGTGGGAGAAGGGTTTGGGGAGTTCATAAACAATATGAACAAATAAAAACTGAAGGGAACGATATAAAACGTGAATTAATTGATATATTTATTATTTAGTATTCCACAATAATATTTATTGCAAACTCAAAATAAACATTATTTTTTCAGTTGGCATCCACATTTTCATTTTTCTACGTCTTAAAGCTATAGTGAAATCAATTTGCCATCAGATATGATAAAATAAAAGTTAATTATTCCCATGAGTATGACGCTTTATTTAATTAATATTAATAGGTTGACAAATATTTTTTATAGTTATTTTTTAATGTATAAATGGATGCCCATGATAAAAGACACTTTATGTTTTTGAGTATGATGATCCCTTCTCTGAATTGTTTTTTACACAACACGAGTGAAGCTATCCCTCACTTTATAATGCCAACTTGTTTTGTTTTTTCAACCAATCACGTTCAAGAAAATGATCTCAAAACGTTATCTGGTTAAGTATCACAATTTCCGGTCAAGGAATGTCAACATATCCTATGGATAAATAATGTGTTCATGTGTATAATTATAACTTTCTCATTTTCATCCTTTATTTTCATAAATTTGTGCCACAAATATAAACATTCGAACAAAAACAAATCCAAAAGATCACAATTTAAATTGAAATTAGAAAAAACCTCATCTTATTTACATATAGAATTAAATCACTTTGATCATATCAATATATATATATATATATCACTTTCTGTTTTCGGTAAAATGAGCAATATATAATCTTTTTCTCAGAGATCAGCTGTTCGTCGTTAAAGCAATAAGTTTTGAGAAGTTTAAAGTTCATTACTTATTGTCAGTCCAAAAAAAATGACTAACAATCAATATGTAAATTGGATTGCAACCCTTATCGAGATAGAATGTTGTTTTTATTCACCGTTTACGTTATTGCAAGTAAATATTGCTAATCACTTATAGCAAATGACGATTTTTTAGTGCTTATAGCTTGTGTGGTGTCAGTTTCAATTTATTCGGTCCGGTCCAGTAGAGTCTTTCGACCGGTCCTATCGGTCCTTGAAATTGTCTTTTTTCAGTCCTTTTTGTTTAGCATAAAATGTTGAAAGAGTATTTATTTAATACGTTCTAATATTATATGTATATATTCCATTATAACTTGGCGTTAATGCAATAGCAACAAAAGGGTTTAATAATACTTATATTAGACAATTTGGAAATATTTGTCATTACTCATTACGTGTTTCTGTAATAATAGTTCATTCACAACCCTTTCGTTTCAACCGCTATAGATTAATTTTTAGATATTGTCATCAATCATCGATGATTTATGGTTTTAATAATAATCAATATTTAAATCTTATTAATAACAAACATAATAAAAAAAATATATTTGTCAACAGCTTATTGAAAATGTTACTTTCCTCATATAAAGGATTTTACCTTTTCATAGCATTAAGAGATGTTGATAACATGACGTGGACTATAACGTCATACAGAAACATTGTTTCCTTTTTTAAGGACTGACAAAAAGGACTGGACTGCAGTCCTTGGTCTTAGATAAGGACCCACACAACACTACTCATAGCTACATGAAAAAACTAATGTATGATTTTTCGTTTTCACATTTTTTTAAAAGAATATATCGCAGAAACCATTGATATATATGATTTGAAGCATTAAAATTGATTTGATACACAGAAGATTTGTTGCTTGTTAAGAACTGAGATTCCCAATATAATTATGTTCCAGACAGGGGTTTGGTTAAGAGCTTTCCATAAATAAAAGCCAGGAAATTATAGTAATAATGGCTGTGGATGATTTTAATACCGACTTGACATAGAAAGAGAAAAAAACTGGAGACATAGAGATATCTCTCTGACCTCTCTTTTATTATAGTATTAAACCTCACAAACCTCTCCCTTTTTCATAACAAAGCTGTTATTATTATTATTGCGTTACATAAACAGCTTGAGTTATTTAATTCTAGAGGAGGAACCTTGATACGGAGTTCCCCCCTGTGCCCGGAGTCACTTATTCGACAGGATTCCTGGACGAAAGGAACTCCATCGTCTCTTGTCGGGACTGACTTGTTCTTATGGTAAGTAGTTCAATGCCTCCCTCGTCACGGAAGGCTCAATTGACTTCCTCTCAAAGCTTATTAATTCTCTTAGCATTTTTCTGGCCGATTTTACGACGAAAGTGAAGGAGGAAGACAGTAAGACCGCCCCTCATAATTCATCTAGAAGATAAAAGAAACAACGCATCAAAATGTTTTTTTTTTTTTGTAATAAATGTAAAAAATAATAAAATAATTAGTAAAAAATCTGTTATGAAAAAGGGAGAGGTTTGTGAGGTTTAATACTATAATAAAAGAGAGGCCAGAGAGATGTCTTTATGTCTTCAGTTTTTTTCTCTTTCTATGTCAAGTCGGTATTAAAATCATCCACAGCCGTAATGTTAATAATAGTTATTCAGTACTGAATCAACAGTTCCCTCTAATTATTCTGCACCTATTTCATTTGACCCCTTTAATTATTTCCTATCTATTAACATATGGTAATAAAAGGCCTATAGAAACAAAGATGACACTACAGAGAAGCAAAAGGATGTAACTTTATTTCAAAATCCATTGAGATATGACGCAATTACTGCCCTCCTCATCTGACAACATACATTTTTAAGGAAAATAATTAAAGTAGGAGAGATTCAACGTCTTTCATGAAAACCAATAAAGTTATCTTATGAATCATATGACACGGATCGTCAACAATCCAAAAGCTATGTGGAAAGTCGGCTCGGTCAAGGATTAAAAAAAGTATAATCCTTCATTCTTCATTACCTCCGCCGAAGGAGGTATTGTTTTCACTGGCGTTTGTTGGTTTGTTAGTTTGTTGGTTTGTTGGTTTGTCAGCAAGATAACTCAAAAAGTACTGAACGGATTTGGATGAAATTTTGTGGAGTTGTTGAAAGTGCCAAAAAAAAAGTGATTAAATTTTGGCATCTCTGAGTGCAAAATTAAGGCGCCAAATGAGCTAAATACTACTATATTTTTCAATTTAGCCTACTCTGCCAATAGATGTCGCTGTGCTGTGAAATTGGGTGCCGGGAGCGTCTTCCTCTCGGAATTTCCGTCTAGGGGAACCCTCCCCGTCTCTCTACGCCTCCCCAGTCGTGAAAAATCCGCCTCGGAAGGCTCATGACGGCGGAGGTTTGCACTCTCTGAGTGTATATATGCCTCTAGTTAAAATATATTATTCAACACAAAACTAGACATACAAACATACATATTTAAACCGTTGGCCAAAAATAAATGCAAATATGCATATTACCGTTTGGAATTTCGGGATAAAATATTATCTCAACAATAAATAATATTGACTCTTAATGTATTATTCTTTCCTCGAGCTTTAATAGTGAACTAAAACGTTTAATTATGCTATTATATGCAATCATTCCATTTTAAATGTGTGCATGTATGCTTTTTGTAAATACAATATTGTCACTATGTGGAAGGCCAAATGAATGAACCACCATGGATTATTACTGCAGACAATCGTATCATTTCGGTCCCGAGCTAAATAATGATAATAAGATTTCTAATTTCAAGAGAAAAAATAACACAAGGATCGTTGAATATTTTTCACGACATGTTGTGCTGAACGCACATCTCTACCGTAGATATATAAGGACATATAGAGGTTATTGAATTCTTCAGAGACATACGTCATATTGCCCAATATAAACAGAACTTTCTAACTCAATGATCAACTTACGATGACGTAGTATAAATTACTTTGTTTATATTGGGCAATGGCGACAGCTGAACGACGATGTTTATCTGCTATTGAAGGAATAAGCTCCCTATATGCTTATATCTCTATGATCTCTACAAGATGGAAAAGTCTTCCATCCCGGTTTGTCAACTCTATGAAGAAGATGACAAAGTCCCTATCCAACTTATCTACCCATGCCCCCGAATGAGGATGGGGATGAACGAGCACGCCGAGGAGATGAAAAGAAGGAAAAATTCCAAGAAAGAGTATATTTAAGGTCCATTTTGTGTCAGTTTAATTTATTTGTCAATAAAGGTTGAGTCTTACACAGTTTATAACTGGATTGAGTTCTGGTGGGGTGGGGCTGATCCAGGAGCTAAACAATTAAGCAAACAAATAATCAGCAAAAAAAAATAACGATAAAAAGCTTAACCTCATCGTAAATAATCCATTTGATTCGCACGTGGCAAATGAGTTTATTATAGAGTGTTAAAATCGATATTAGTTACCTTCAACAACTGGACTCTCTCTATCGTCACCACAATGACACTTAGGAGTTTCTTTGGTAACCTCAACTTTTGGTCTCTCATAGATCCTCGCCAACAACTAGATACACCATTGACGCCTACATCCCGACGTCATCTGTTGAATCATTTCAAACTCTGTTAATCCTTAGAGTACCGAGCCTATTTTGGACATAAAACAATACATTTAGCTTGCCTTTATGTAACAAACTAAAAAATGCTAACCATTCCCATGAAAACTGTTAATTTTTCGGCTAAATATTATTAGTTAATTATAGTTATTTTTACTTTTTTCCCATGGCAAAGGTCTTTATTCTATTCATATAATACAATAATATAAAATAAAAATAGATATAAAAAAGGGGGAGATTTGTGGTTGGTAAAAACATAAATAAACATTATAGTTTAAAATTAATATACTCCGTAAGACCTTAAAATTCTATTGACATTTATATCTAAAAACGTAGTAAAAGAAGAAAACAATACATAATTTTCTAATAGTAAAAACTAAGATTCTTTTTTAAATTTCTTATAATATTATAATTATTCTGATGGCTTTGGCGTAGTGCTGAGAAGTTGAAGGGAAGTATTTGACGAGTACGGACGCGTTATCCCAAGATCCTCCACCGAGAGTCGGAATCTTTAGAGCAAAATATGTGTACCGAGCTGCCCAGATTAGGATTGCTCGGAGCTTGCTGCTTTCGATTATCTCTACTCCAGTTAGCTTCAGGGATATATAAGCTTTGCAATTACTTATTGCAGCCTTGATTGCTCTTTCTTCGTTGGTCAAGTTCGACCTCAACGGAAAACCGAATAAGATGTACGCTCCCAAAAATTCCACCTCGAAGTCCACAATGTTCGATGCATTTATAAGTACGAATTCTTTTAGGATTTTCAAAGCAGGACAGTCGTAAAACGCGTGCTTAATATCGTTGTATAATCGTCCGCAATCTTTGCAATGGTTTCTGAAACTGATTAAGTTTGCAGATATTTGCAGTTGAGAAGTAAACTTCTTGCCATCATTTATCCCCTCAAGGAATGTAGGATCCTCTTCTCCCACACTTTAGGGAGGTCAATTTTTTTTATTGATTTTTGGGTGGCATTCAAAGCTTCGTTTGAGACTTTGTCCCTTTGAGGAAATTTTACACACCAAGGAGACAGGGGAATATGGCTTTTTGCTCCCCTCGAAGTGGAAAATAAAATCTTCCGGATACAAAAACTGACTGTTTTGTTATATCAGAATATATAAGCGCGTTTTCTTCGAAGGCAATCTCCTCCAACTTTTCAGGCTGATAAGGAAGGTTTTTGAAGAAATATTTTTTCCCCAAATTTCGGCGGATTATATCGATTTTACTTTGATTTATGTATCAAACATTTTGCATGTACAGTTTCGGAATAAGGATTTGATAACGTCGACGTGATCATCGGTTTTTAACGGTTAATTACCTCTACATCCCACTCTGCGTTTACTTTTATGGCATGTGCCGCCTCCATTGTTTGAGGACTTCATCTCCAAAAGGAGAACTGTAATTACCTTCGCCGAAGGAGGTATTGTTTTCACTGGCGTTTGTTTGTTTGTTTGTCAGCAGGATAACTCAAAAAGTACGGAACGGATTCGGATGAAACTTGATGGAGTTGTTGGAAATGTCAAAAGTAACAAGTGATTAAATTTTGGCATCTCTGAGTGCAGAATTAAGATGCAAAACGAGCTAAATACTAATAAATATTTCAAGTTAGCCCACTCTGCCAATAGATGTCGCTGTGCTGTAAAATCGGGTGCGGGAGCGTCTTCCTCTCGGAATTTCCGTCGAGGGGAACCCTCCCGTCCCTCTACGCCGCCCCAGTCGTGAAAATCCTCCTCGGAGGCTCATAAGGACCCCGTGACGGCGGAGGTTTGCACTCTCTGAGTGTATATATGCCTCTAGTTTCTTATTAATATCTAATTCACAATCCCGACCCTTTACATGTTTCATTTCTATACATTTTATTAACTGATATTTAGTATAGGTCTAAATCAGGGTCGGCAACCCATAATGTTGAAAGAGCCATACGGGACCAAAATAATAATAATAATGTGTCTGGAGACGTAAAATGCCTCATATAACAATCATTCGGTACAACTTATGGTACTATATATTTTCCTACTCCATCTTTTTAAAAAGCTTATAACATTTACAGGGAGCCACTAGGGCAGCTCTAAAGAGCCCCATGCGGCTCCGGAGCCCTGGGTGGCCGACCCCTGGTCTAAATGAATAAAATTACGTCATTTGTATACAAACCATTCCACGCCAAAGCCAATAAATTTTATTTTCACGGAATTTCATACAAAATTTAGATACCGTTTTTTGAAATATCCGTTAATCAATGTTTTGATTGAAATTATTTAATGAACATGAAACATATAAACTATTTAGTACATATAGTATTTTCCCCTTAATGTAAACGTATTTTTATTTGCATGATAGTTTTTGATTGTCCACTTCTTATATTTCAAGATGGACCTTTCATCACTAAGAAATAAGTTTGTTTTACGTAAAGAAAATATCTCTGTTGTTGATATAATGTATGACATTTATTAGTAAAATGTACCTTCACTTTGTCTGTGAAATTTGTAAGTCTAGTAATATGTGTTGTTTATATGTCAAAGAAAATGAAGTTAAATTACTTACAATTCTTCGTTTTGCGATAGACGGTTTTTTTACCTTACAATAACGTAAAAGTGGGATTTTTTTACTCAAGCAATAAATGATTTAAAAAAAACAAATCTCAACTTGCAATAAGCAATAAAACGAGAGCAATAGAAAATAATTAAATGGGATGAGATGCACAATAAATTTACCAGTCCACATTTTGTCTCCGCTTATTTTAATGGTAAAAAGAACAGACGCTATTGGAGTATTGGCAGGTACCTAGGGGAAGCCACAGCTTTGTCCTAAAAATGTGGTAAAGCTTAAATTGGTACTGAGCACTTTTTAAATACTTTTTTGTAAGTCATCTTTGATTTTTATTGTTTTTTTATTCACATCTTGGAGGACACGAATTTACAGTTTTTATAGTTAAAAACATAAGTGGGGATGGGGGAGAACAACTGTTAAAAGGACATGAAACAGATTATAAAAAAGCTTAATAAAATATAAATTACATACTTTATAATGATAACAATGTAAAAAATGGAAAGTGTGCAAAAAATAGTATGTCTAGGGAGAAGGTTGGGCGCTAGAATTCACAAAAAATCCTCTTCAACAAAAGTTTCTTAAAAGAAGTAGCTCCTTGTCGATCCAAGTATCGATACCAGTAGGGATAAATAAATGGCAAAATGTTTCCGATTCTTTGTAACAGATATTGTAGTTCTTTCCATCTTGATTCTCCATTGATTTATTGGTGAATCGAGAGGATGTCGACATTCTGTATCAGAATCATTTTTCCTTTCTACTTGTGAGAGTGTTATCAAAGAGTTTTTCGATCCCGCGATAATCTCCCCGCTGTCACTATAACCAAAATGTCTTTTTTCACCAAATCTCCCTATGTTTTAAATGAGACCTTTGTTAATGGAAGAGTAAATGCCTTTATTGGAGACATTTTTCAATGCAATTTAAAAGGAAGTTGGGGGGCAGATGAACAGAGTATTAAAAACACCCTTGACTCTATTGATTCTTTTCAGTTGTAGTAACGTCTTATGACAGGTTTGATCCAGATCCTCACTATTTTGGCCCAACAAAGTTAAATAGTTCATTTTGAAGAGCTCCTCCACCGTGTAGAATCTTGGATTGTAGTTTAAGGGTTCGTTTGCACCCAACAAAGGTAATACAAAGCCAATTGATGACTTCCACGAAGTGGTCATCTCCATCCAGTATAGATTATATTTGTGGAAGTAGTAAACAGTTCTTGGGGTCCCATAAATACTCTTTGTTGAAGTTTATAGCCGGTTTGTTTTTCGAAATTCTCCTTTAGTTTTTGAGCCCTAAAGCCATTATTACTTTTTATGTAATCTATGGAGCCACCCTAAATTTAAAGTTTTCCATAAAGATTCAATGTTCTTTAATCCTAAGCCCCATTCGGAGCGTAAAGTAAACAAACGGTCACTTGATATGTACCCGCGTTTATTGCTCCAAATGTATCTCCGTTGAATGGCCAGAAGCTTTCCGAAGTATTTTTGAGTATGGGATGAACTTAAGCAGATGCACCACTTTGTGTATTACTAAAGAATTCCAAACCATAATTCTGTCCAAGGTATTGAATGAAAGATGATCATATTGTGAGACTATTTTCGCAATAGTATTGATTACCTTTTCACGGTTACTAGAGCAACCTTTTATTGAACTATGATTTGAAATAATAAGTCCAAGAAGCGACGTCATTTGCTCGTATTTGAAATAAGGATTTTTTTGGGGAGGCTCTTCAATAGAAATAAGTATCACACTTTTACTTCTATTAACCTCTAAACCAGAGTCTGTTGAGAAAATTTCAGATTTAATATTGCAGAATTTATAGATAATATTATTCCTTATTCAGTACCGGGATAAAACAAAGTCCGGTCATCAGCATAGAGAAGAATGAGAGAAGATAGACTTGTGGATATTTCTACTCATAGTAGATCGCTCAAACTGTCATTTGTAATAAGGAGAAGAGTCGGCGATATCGGGTCTCCTTGTTTACATCCACGATAGATTGCAAAACGGGTTTCATCATTCGTTGAACCTACTTTCGACGATGATATTCGTAGAATGGTACCAATCATATTTATGAAGTTAATGGGAAAACCTTTTCTCCTTAATTGCAAAAACTATATATATATATATATATTTTAAGAGACTTTATTCGTTTAGGGTAGTTACATATAATATTATATATAATAAACCTTATAGTTTTAAATTAAAACCCTAAACTAAAGCCAAATCTACTAACAAATTTATCTAAAATAATACAAAATATAATACAGACATTTCACAACGATTGTAGGCACCTACTAAAAAAGTTTATCAATATTTAAAATATCTAAGAACAGCAAAAAAAATACAAAAAGCATTCGGCTCCTTCCAACCCAGATCCTTGGAAACTTTCATATCTTCCTCATGGTGTCGGTGATGTCAAAGGTGATTATTGCCACCCAGTTTCAGTTTCTCTCGAACCCAAAGATCGACGAGATCTCCACTAAGTAACTGCAGGATATCCACGGCGGCAAGATTGAAGATTGGGAAAACATGAGAAGGCATTATTATCACTACACAGGGAATCTCAAGAAAAATACAAACAGTGAAGGGGATATGGCCTACTAATTTTTGTAATTTTTAAACCTCTGGTTAACCTTAATTAAATGTTTTAAAAACCGTAAATGGTTCTGAAAACAAGTAGGATAAAACCGCACTAAATCTCCCGCAAAATTCCATGACGACGAGCCCACTTTTGGTATCTTTATAGATAAACTCGAGTATCGAGCTGCTGTTGCAAAAAAATGGCCCTCAAGTCCTCGGAGCAAACATGTTCATAGAGTGTGCAATATAGCTTCTGCAACTTCATAGGGAAATCTCCAAAGCACAGGTTTTTGAGGCACTTCTGGGATTTGAGTTTAGCCCAAATAGAAGTAGAGCAGGCACGATTTTATTTGTGACCCCTTTGACGTTTAGAGTGACAAACTCCCTCAAGATGTCAAGAACTGGGCACTTGGCAAAAGCATGGACAGTACTATTATCCAATAGTCCACAGTTTTTACATGGTGTATTATAAAATATACAACCAGAAGAAACCTGGAACTGCGCTGTAAATTTATTTCCATCCCAGACCTTTGACACAGAGGACATTATGCGTGATTTCCAAGTTATTAGAAGGTCTAATTCTTCCAAGTACTTGTTGCATATTGGGTCAGCTTCTTCTCCTGTGTCATATCCAAAGGACATCCTTAAATGCCAGGGTACCGGCACTTGATACCTTATAGCAGCTCTCTTCAAGGGAAAGGAGAATATACCGTTGTTAAATAGTGGTTCGCGGACTAAATCAGGGAATGTAAATATTCTTTTGGGCAGTGCAATGAGTTCTAGTTTCTTTGGATCAAGAAGATTTTTAAAATAATATTTTTTATTGCAATTCTGCCGCACAATATCTACTGTAAAACTTGACGTAAAAATAGGGGAGCCTTTCCGAATAATTCTTTGTATGGAGGCTAAAAAGGTGGACATTTCTGCTAGTTTTTCATTCATAAAATCAGTTCCTAACATTAGCCAAGTGAAAGCGTCGCTTGACGTAAAAATGAGCGCCACTCAGAGTGGGGATGAGCTGACATATCTATTAAAAGCTTTTGATAATTTTTTTGGTAAAATTCTGGAGAGTTAATTTAATCCTCCCCCTAACTGTTGTCTTGGTCTCTTTAAGGCGCTCAGATAACTTCGATGAAATAGTTGGTTTAGCCATGTTTGTTCTTCGGCAATGGCTCTCTCAGCCAACCAAGGCAGAGATGAAGCTTTATATATAACAGATGGGACAATCGAGAAGTTGTAAACGTCAATCCTCTTTTGGAGATTGAATTTTCTCCCCAGTGGAATCGAATGGCTAATATGCTTTTTCATATTAAACCAATTTGATTCAGAGGCGCCCATCGCATCCCAAGAAATTCCTAAGATCTCCAAGCTTCCCCTTATTGAGCAACCTGAAACTTTAAGGTCATTTCCAGGGTTCCATTTTCCAATAGGAAGAATTGAAGTTTTTTTAATGTTTATCATCAGCCCAGATCTTTTTTCAAATACTCTGAAGTGATTCAGAACAGCAAAAATATATATTTATGATTAATAGATTCAAAGGCTTTCTGAAAATCAATAAGAAGGGTAGCATATTCCACCTTTTTACTTCTAGCTAGGTTCATAGCATCTTGAATAGAGCGCAAAAAGTTATGTGCCCTTCTGTGCTTCATGAAACCCTTTTGGGAGGGTGATATAATTAAGGGAAGAACATTCATCATTCGATCGTTTAGGATTCCAGTCAATATTTTGTAGGATGTGTACAGAACTTGGGTCGGTCTATAATTTGAAATATCAAGCCTGTCTTTAATGTTTTTAGGAAGTAATAAAAATATTCCCAAGTTCATAAAATGGAGTACGTAGCCCAATTTCCAAATTTCATGAAAAGCCTCCTCCAGAATTGGTGCTAATTTTGAATCAAACTTTTGTAGGACACAAAGGAAAGTCCAGAGGTGCCAGGTGTTTTATACTTATTTTTATAGCCTTTATGAATGATATGATTTCTTTTACAGATATGGGGGCTTTTAAGTCTTTATATTTTTCTTCCGGGAGCTATACTGCTGGGTCGTCTAGGATATCCTCGATCTTTATAACTTTCTTGTTCAGTCTCCATTTTTGACAAAATGGACAAGTACCGAGTTTTTTGCAGTCGCTACATTGATAGAGATTCGTGTAATAGTCTTTTGATTTCTTCTTTCACTCTTTTAGGATCATTGACAATTTTACCTTTTATATTTCTTAATTGAATTATCGTTCTAGAGCTTTGGATTCTTGTTTCCATAGCAGGAGAAGAGGGAAGAGATTAAAAGAAATTTTCGAATTTTTTGACTTTATTCTTATCGCCCGTTCTATACTTTGACATTTTATAATACTTTCAATTGCTTCATTTATGTCAGCTCTATTCCCTTCTGTGTCTCTCAGTTTAAGAGATCATTTAACTGTTCTTTTTCTTCGGAAGCTCGTTTTCTTCCTTTCTCTATCAAGATCCTCTTAGCTTGGGCCTCTACTCTTTAATTTTATTGTTTATTATTCGTCCTTTTTGGGGACTAGAGCTATCTTTTTTTAAACTTAGCAACAAAGGATAACGACAAAAAATAATTGACATTTGCGATAAATCTGTTTATGGTTCATATTTTGTCCTCGGAAACCTCTGGATGTACAGGCTCCAAACAATTGAGGCCGACTCTCTTTTTTATTTTGTTCCGTTATATCTTGTGGACTAAGCACGAATTAAAACTTATTTATTTACTAATGGTATCATGAGTCCATTCTACAATACACAATGATCAAATTTCAAATAATGATTTTACATTAACAGACAAAACATCTCTTATTAATTATTCTTGTAAAAAATTCTACCGGAAGTGACAAAATCATAGACCTTGTGAAAAAATCAATTAAAAGAAAACATTCATGGAATAGTTTTTGGCACTACGACTTCATATACCAGAAAGGAAAGCGGAATAAATAGTCGACGTAACAAATTCCTTAAGGGATCATTATTTCAACGCGGATAAAGACAACACGTATATTTGTGCCATATCAAAAAATCATGATCCTACAGTTACTCAATTTGCAAAAAAAAAACCTTTTTTCAATTTTTTATCAAAATGTAGAAACATACAATTATCGCTTATTATTAATACGCAAGGCTAAGATTATTGCCTGTGTTAGTAGTCGGTTGAAAGTTGTGTCCAATCAGTATCGGTAAATTGGTAGATTTGTAATACATCTACCGATTGGATTTGCTATCAATAGATTAAAAAAGCTTTATGAAAATGAAAGTTAATTTCGACAGAAAGAAAGAAACAAAGGATTTTATATATTTTTTCTTAATTAGGTTAATTTAAGAATGGAATTAAATTATGAATTATATTCTTATTGTGTATATGACGTCACACCAAACACCTCAATACTTAACTGACATCATTGCCCTGTCAGTTGTACTGTTACTGCGTCCCCTTATTGCTCTCCGTGTTTCCTGTTCATGTTATTTTTACTGTTCGAAATATAGCCCTTAAACTGTACGCACGTGTACTTCTCGAGTCCTCTTATTCGTTCCTACCTCTCTACTAAGTGACAACAAGTCTAGGATAAATAATAATCGTAATCCTTTATAATCTCAGGTATCCCTACATACACAACAAGTTTTTTTTTTTTTTTCAAAAATTACTAACCTTATTTTTTCCCTCCAAATGTAAACACCAAACTATGAAAGCTTAAATTTAAACCAAACCTGGACATGGTACACTTATGCCCTTTGATTTCACCTGACCGCTGGTCTTCTCTTCCAGAGACTTGGAATGTCTGCTGGTATCAGGGACCGGGCTTCTCATCAGGAACCTCTGTATACTAAACTAGACTACTAACACTACGACCAACTTTTGCACTTATTGGTAGAGATGAAACAAAGCCGAGTTTTTGTAAGTTTAAAGCAAAGGGTTCAGTCCAAAATTGTAACAGAGTTGGGCAAGGGATTACTTTATACCCGACCTATATTAGAAAGAGAAAAACAGCTGTCGATTAGAAAACATAGAGATATATATCTATCATCTCTTATTTTAGTAGCAAATTAATCACAAACCTCTCCCTTTTTTCTATTATGAATAAGCTGTTAGTTATATTAAAGAGCTTAAGTTTTTCTATTCTGAGGAGGAGCTTTGATATGGAGTTCCCTCCTGTGTCTGGAGTTAATTATTTCACAGAACTCGTGGACGAGAGGAACAAACACGCGCCTTAAAAAATATAGTAACATTTTAAAGAAATAAACCAAAAGTTGTTGTTGTTTTTACTATTGCATTATAATAACAGCTTAATTTTTCTATTCTTCAGGGTTCCTCCTCAAGAATAGAAAAACTCAAGCTGTTTATGATAACGCAAAAATAATTATAGCAATCGCCTATTAATAATAGAAAAAGGGAGAGGTTTGTGATTAATTTGATACTATCATAAAAGAGATTCCAGAGAGAAACAAGAAATATGTCTCCATGTTTTCTAATCCACAGCTGCTTTTCCCTTTCTATGTCAGGTATAAAGTAATCCCTTGCCCTAAGTTGTAAATAGGTTCCTTTTATTATAATATGTATCAATAATTTATAAATGCACCCCTTGTAAAGACTACTTGATCCCACCATAGAGATATACAGCCATACATAAGAGCTTATTCACTTCAATAGCAGATAAACTTATGCTTATGCTATGTATTGAATACTAGAGTACATGAAAGTGCATTTAATATCGGACAATAAGAGACAGTAAATGAAAAAATCTATAACCTTCCATTTCCTACAAAATCCAAGTACATATATAATATATATAAGATTAGTATGTATTCAATTTCAAATAATCAATAATAAATTATAACAAATTATGTACTTAATTGTTCTTTGTTATAAATTGTCCGATATTAAATGCATATGAAAAAGTCACAGAGCAGATACATAAATAAATATTTTTTTCTTTCTAATCTACAGTACCGAATATCGATCGATACTGTAGATATATAATAAAATCTACCGAACACCGATATCGATCGGTAGAAGGTGTTGTTTTGGGATACCTTTAGAGAGAATATGTAATAAGCAGGCTTGTGAGCGTTCAGCTTTTTTTGCGTTCAGCGTTAAAAAAAAATAGCGTTCCGTTCAGTGTTCCGTTCAATGTTTTTGCGTTCAGATATTTAAAAAAGTGACGACGGTTTTTTTAGAAAATAATTTACCGAAAAAGTAATGCGTAGTGAGGACTTTTTTTTAGAAAAGAATTTCCCAAAAAAGTAATGCGTAGTGAGGACGTTTTTTCCGAAAAAAGTCCAAGAGATGTTTGAAAAATTGAACGCTGAACGCAAAACTCTTTTTTTTTGCGTTCAACGATCAGCGTTCAAAAAAAGTTGCGTTCCGTTCAGCGTTCCGTTCATTGAACGTGCGTTCAGCTGAACGCCGTTCAATTATGCGTTCCGTTCACAAGCCTGGTAATAAGTATATTAATATCCCAGAGTCGTCGCCAATGAGATTGTACGGCAGGAACCAATAAATAAGAACGACACGTGTGAGAGGGTCATGACTAGAAGACTAGAAGTTGGGTGTCTTCCAACGTGACGTCAGGGACATAACAGAAGGTATATACCGAATACCGAACGGCGGTAGATTTTTCTACCGAATCCCAGCTCTGTGTACTACTAATTAATTATTGGACGCAAATACACTCTATATCTATATCTTTTTATCTCTATGGATCCCACCCCTTTTAATTGACAAGACTGTGGGTACACGTGACCAACAGAGCATTGCTTTTTAATTTAGTTCTTATTCACGGCTTTGTTTATTCGCTCACATCAGCCTTCAACAGTACAACATAGAGTTGGAGTTCAGTCACAGGTTGGAAGATAGAAACACTATATTTTAGCATTGTTCAATATTTATTTCACAGTCTTCTCACCAACAATGTTGAGCTAATAAATTTCCTGATATTCACCGCTATTATAAACATTTTCGGCATTATATTTTTTCTTTGGATTAAGCATTTATAAAAATCGTTTGTGTGCTGAATATTTTTTTTTTTTTCACGGTTAAAATTCTTTATTTGCCTATCAAATATTATAAAACAGTGTAAAAAATAACTACACAAAATACAGACAACTATAAATAAATAAAAATACTCTTGACAGTTGCGTTAAAATAAATAACATGAATGAACATTGTAGAACATATTTACTGTCAAGAGATTATAACCTTATATACATGGACGAAACAGCGTTTATTGTTTCTTTAAAAAAATCCCGATGACGTCTTAAAATCCTCTTCAGAGCTTTCAGGTATACTCCTGAGCGAGATGGCACAAATCGTACAATATCTCCCGCCCATTTCCAAGAAGGAGATTATATTTTTTCTTTGGATTAAGCATTATAAAAATCGTTTGTGTGCTGAATATTTTGATATAAAGATAAAAGATCACAATGAAGAGAATTAAGTGTTCGATGGGAGCTGTTTGTTCAGCCTTTTCCAGAGCTTTGAGCTTCCTTAAATAGTCTCTGTGAATCCCAACTATCTAAAAAAATTACAACGTATCAAAATATCAAAAATCTTCAAAATCGATGGTGTGCTCAGTTGACATACAACTATCCAATTTCTTCCTTCTTATTTCAAAAGTGTGGAGAAACTTTTTTCCTTTCGTATTAATTTAGAAAGTCCTAAAATGACAATAACTTAGCTACAACAATGAAGATAATAATAAAAATGCTCTTATATCCATCAAAATATAAGTTTGAAAAACTAAAAAAATTGAAATATGAAATTATATCAAAACAAATTTATCTTTAAGACTTCAATCTTTGTTATTCAGACATTCATATATAAAAAGGAATATTGATTAAATAAATTTAATAATCCCCTAAGAAATAAAATGATAATATTGAGCCTTGGATATATAAATCGGGATCAATTCAAAAGCAACCAAATGATTGATCCAAAAAATAGTTAGTCAATACCTTTCTTTTTATGATTGATATATTTTTTTCAAAAAATAGTTAGTCTCTTGTAATAAATATAGTCTCTTATGTATATAACTTTTTATTTTCTATCTGATTTACAGTAGAAAATGCATAAAAAATAATAAATAGAAATTTATTTGAATCAAACAGATATATATATATATATATAAGCTGGGATTCGGTAGAAAAATCTATCGCCGATTCGGTATTCGGTATATACCTTCTACCGACCGATATCGGTATTCGGTAGATTTTATTATATATATACAGTATCGATCAATATTCGGTACGGTGATAAGAAAGAGATATAAATTTATTTATGTATCTGCTCTGTGACTTCTTCATATGCATTTAATATCGGAGAATTTATAACAAAGGACAATTAAGTACAAAATTTGTTATAATTTATTATAGATTATTTGAAATTTAATATATACTTATCGTATATAAATTATATGTACCTGGATTTTGTTGGAAATGGACGGCTATATATTATTTTCATTTATTGTCCAATATTAAATACACTTTAAGGTACTCTAGTATTCAATGAAAAGCATTTGCTTATATTGAATGTACATTTATGTATCTGCTCTATAATACTATAAGTTGTAATTGTTTATTTATTTGGCTCTTCATACAAGGGAGCGATTTATTAATACCATGTATATCACATTTAAATAAGCATCAAAATAATATTAGCAATGTGATAAAATGAAAAGTATTGAAATACTTGACAATTCAAATAATTCACATCCTGTTATATTAAAGACCAAACTTTGTGTAAAAGTAAGTTTTAAAATATTAATGATAAACTCACAGAATCTAATATTTTAAATTGTTTTTTTTTTGCAGATGGACTATTTACAAAGTACATTTTTTGGTGTCCAGAAGAAATGGACCAAGAAAATATGACCTAGGAAGAAATGAACTAAGAAAAAAGGGACTAGGAAGAAATGACCCATGATAGAAAATGATGATTCATCAAAAAATGGATAATATTTGAGATAAAAACGATTAAGTTTTATACAAATACTGTTTCTTCTATAAATTGAGTAAATTAAGACAAAAAAATATTTTTATTTTGGCAATTATAAATAAATAATTTCCTTGTTGTTGTTATAATAAATATTTATTAGGGCCATTTTTTCCATGAGTCATCATTTTCCTTATCTACATATATGGAGTCAATTCTTCCTGAGCTATATTTTGGACCGTTTCTTCCTAGGCCGTATTTTCCTCGGCCATTTCTTCTTTATAATAGTAATGAGATATATTAGTTATTTGTGTACAAATTTAGTTAACCTAAGTTAGTATTAAAAATCAATCATTTAATAGAATAAGCCATATAATTAGAATATATTACAGCTCAGTACCGATTAATAAAATCATAAAAAAACTAGCCAATTAAGAAAGCTTTTAGTTCTTCAGATTTTATTTATTTTCTTTTTCAGGATTGCTCTATATAAAAAGATCCATAATTTAATTTAATATAATAATCAACATTATTTATATTCATTGACATTATCAAACACACTATTATCAATAAACATATAACATATTTATATTATCATCCATGTACCAGATATCTACTTTTTGGGACAAATCACCAGCACTTTGTGTAATTTATATGTTTGTATTATTCCATATATATATATATATATATATATCTCCATAAAACATGCAATAAAAATGTTCACTTAAGTAATAAAAAAAATATTTCAGAATAACGAATGAAAATAAATTTAAGTAAAGTATTCTTTGGTATTCTTTGTGCACATCTTGTTATTTCATTCAAGAATGGTAACAATTACAAAAATATTTATATATCGTAGAGGTTCGGTGACAACCTTATGAAAACGTTGCGTCATTTAAAAGGGAATTGTTATGATGGTGCAATTCTCAACCTTTTCATGCCGTTTACTTCAATCAGTAGCTTAACAATCCATAGAGATAGTGTGGTTACTGATTAGTTATTCAACTACGCCAGTCATGAGTGTTCATACAATTCAATGGAAGGACCTCATTTATCCGACGGAGCCAAGTTCCTTTACTCCCTTGAAGGATCAACATTTTTGTTAACAAACTTGAGAGCACTTTATTCATACGAGTTTCCCTCCAACGTATTGGCCAAGAATGAAGAGCTCAATCCCTCATTGGAGTTTTCAGATGAAGGGGATGTGTTTGAAGAGATTCGTCGTATTTTAGAGTCCAAAACCTCAACAAAGTCCCTGAAAGAAGCCATTTTTGAAGTACAAGATGATGACGACGAAGTTCCCTTGGATGGACATTTGAAATGATGGAGAAGGACTCGGATTTCTTCTATGAAAATGTAAGAAATGACAGGCAGTTTTTGGGGTTATTAACCCTTCACTTGTCTTTTAACAAATTATAATTAACACCATAATTATTATGCCTTTATTTGTTGCATTCATAATTTGTATTCTTGGACCAAATGACTTCCCTACAGCAAATCTTTCTAACAAGGAAACTCCATTTGCAGAGCTGGGATTTGGTAGAAAAATCTACCGCCGATTTGGTATTCGGTAGATTTTATTATATATATATATCGATCGGTGCGGTAGATAAGAAAGAAAGATAAATCTATGTATGTATCTGCTCTGTGACTTCTTCATATGCATTTAGTATCGGACAATTTATAACAAAAGACATTTCAGTACAGAATTTGTTATTTTTTTATAGAGATTATTTGAAAAATTTGCATGTTATTTTTACATAAATCATAAATGCGCTCGGATTTTGAAGGAAATGGTAGGCAATAGCAAACAAATAATTTCCCTAACTGTCTTTTGTTATACGTAGTCCGATATTAAAGGCACTTTTAGCTCTAGAATTGTTTATTTATTTTGCAAAGTTCAACTTCATCACAACAGGTAACGCCTTAGTTCTAAATACCGATTTACATTCGGTAGTCGCAGTTCTGTCCATTTGACTACTTTCAACGCTCAACTAAGTCCGGTACAATCCGATATTAGGTGATAGAAAATAATGTATTTAAAAAATCATTTATTAATTGGACTCACAAAAATAAAACGTTCCTTTTTTTGCCTGTATCCTTTGTTTTTTTTTCTTGATCAAGGTGAGTAGTCTACAAAAAAATCTATAGACATCTCCATTTGACTATATTTAGCATTAGTAATTAACAACTTGGCTGAAGAAATGTGGAAAAGTTAAACATGATTTTCTCTTCATTTTTGCATATATCCTTTGTACTGCTAATGATTTGTCTATCATACTGTAAACGGAAGTTCATTCTATTATTTTCAATAGTAGAACTAAGCAGCTTGATTGAAGAAATAATTAACTTATCGTAAGCATTATGTCCTTACATTTTCTACATAAATTTTGTCTTCCTAGATATAATGTCTTGTCGGCAGAGCATCATTTTTGTAAACAAACTAAAGAAGATTTATATCCTTATTGGTTCAATTACTAAGAGATATAAAGATATAGAGAGCCTATCCCCTTTAATAGCAGAGAAGCATCGTTCAGCGATCGCCTTTGCCCTAAATAAATAAAGTTATTTGTACTACGTAATCGTAAGTTGATCATAAGGATAATTTTTGTTGTTGTTTATATTGGGCACAATGACGTAATAGTCTGAAGAATTCAATAAGCTCTCTATATCTTTATATTTCTATGGTTCAATTACAATAAAATCATTTAATTTTGATTTTTTTTAAAATATGTTTCTGTTGCTTATTAATAGGACTTGAGTCAGGCTTGGATTATTTTAGTACTCAATTAAAACCTAATGCTACGTTATGTAAAAATATGTACTTATACATATGTTAAATCTAATAAACCGTTATCTAAAGATCTTTTCTTATATGAAATGAATGGTTTTGTAAAATATTCATCTTCGCTTTTAAATCCCTTATTTCATAAGTTTTGTCTTTGTTTTCGTGTAAAAAATGATATCTACAATTTAAAAGAATTATATTATATTTTTGATACATCTTTAGATTACAAAAAGCCTATTTAGAGGCCTACATCGCCTATGGGAGGATAGGGAGTCCTTGCTAAAGGTAATACAGGACAAAGACGTGGAATTGGATGCCCTTTATAATGAAGACGGTGCAAGTCTGACGCGTTCATCCCTCAAAACCAAGAAGTTCAATCTTAAAGCCCTCCCATTAGCTTCCTCGGCTGAGCTATGTCCCTTCACACTATTAACCTCAAAGTCTTACATGGACTATCTCCAGACATCCTCACCGATTAAAGCCCTTCCGTCCTATCGCAACGTGGAAAAGCGTCTCAAAATGACGACAGATAATATATTTGATGACGAAGAAGAGGAAGATAATGAGAGTGTGACGTCTTCAGTCGTAACCTCGGCGTCCTCCACTCCGGCATCCACTCCTCGGAAAAATAATGACAAGATTTTAAAAAAGAAGTTGTGAAAAGGAAACTTAAAAAGTTTTGAGAACATTAGTCTACACCCTTCGCATTTCCATACAAGGTCTATACATATTAGGTCTGAGCAAAAACTTTATTATACTTACATGACAATTATATATTTACGAAAGTTATATATTATGAAAATATTTTTTTTTCGTTTAAAAACATTTTATTCGGTTCATTGCAAAATTTTATACAGTGTTAAATAAAATACACTAAAATTATATACAGAAACAGAGTAAAACTATTCAGGGAAGTTGCAAAAATACATAACATTGTAGTTCATATGTACTGCCCTGAAGAATAACCTTATATAAAAGGACAAATCATTTATTGGATTGGTTTAAAAATGCACGATGTCTTTTTTAAATCCTTTTGATAGTGCTTATGTAGAGCTTCGATCTTTCAGGCACATATTTAATTATATTGCCAGCCAATTTCCACGTTGGCGCTCCTAAATAAGGGATTTTTTTGCCTATTTGGTTCGATAGAATTGCATCCGACAGGATATAAATAGGCATTATAGCATAAAAATTAGTCTATCGAACCTAGGATCTTATCATTGAGGTAGACCAAAATGACTATCCCCTCTCGGGATTCGAACCTTTGCCCCCAACATTGTGAATTATGAAAATATTTTTAAATTAAATTACTGCCTTCTACCACTGCCAGCCTTTTATGACGTCACAAATTCACATGCAAATGTATTTTAGCCTCATAACGGCGTTCGACTGTGTGATAAAATACTCATATGCTTTATTCAGTTGTTTCAAATATAGTGACTATATAAGAGATCACCAATTCTGTAGAAAATATACCAATAAGGGTATTTTTAATGACTAGTGATATCGTTGAACAAATTTATCGATAGAAAGAAGGTTGTATGAGTATATAAAGGCCTTATATAAAAGTAACAAACAAATGTTGTTTTTAACGGCTCATAAACCACTTATTATTAACTTATTTATCTCTTTAGTTGCACATAAAATAGAAAATTATTTTCATTCTTTATTTCAAATTCCAAACTCCTGAATTTATTAATAAAAAATCATTCCCAAAAAGTAAATATGATAAACTACGAAATCATTCAATAAAAACAAACTAAAACAGCATTCTAAATTCTTGTGGATCACAAGTGATCTTTTATGATCTTCGATCCTGTTTCTTAAAAAAAAAACCAAAAGTTTGCTATCCTTGCCTCTGACCTATTGTTGGTCCTCATGGAACCAATTGTGATTATCTAATTGTTCATTCATGAACTTAGCAATACTGCATTATTTATTAACTTTAAATTGTTTTATTAGATTGTACAATAAACCAATGACAACATATTTATTTCTAAACATGCGATCACTTTCCGCTAACGATCAACTGAAAATCAGACAATTAGTAGTGGTAGTCTTATCAAAATAAGATATGTTTTGGAAAATAATAAGGAAATAGGATCATCATAAATACTATAGTTTCCATAAGTTTATAGACAGTTTAAAGGACGTGAAATGCTTAAGCTCCAATAGTTGATAAGTTTATTATTAAGAATGCAAGGACTAAACAATAAAGAACATTTCTTAAACTTAAAACGTACGTTCAGGTACTAGTGTTGTCCATCGGGCGGGCATGTCCGCCCGACGGGCCGGGCCGGGCTCGGACGCAAAAAATATGAAAGTCGGGCGGGCTATGCGGGCGGCCTTTTTTAATTTTTTTCTAAAAAAAAATAAAAATGACCCCTTCCTAATAGAAAACGTCTTCACTTTTTTCCTCAGACCTCTTTCTAAAAAAAAACGTCATCACTTTTTCTTGGATCTGTTGAATTGAATTTCTTTCTTCTATTAATATATTTTCCCAATGGTCGGGCTCGAAAATCGCGCCGATGGACAACACTACCAGGTGTCATATAGGCTTAATTTTTCATTTTTTGCGGGTCACTCAAATCTAACTATTTGAATATTTTAAGGTAAGGTAAAAATGCACAATATCTACGATCCTTTCATCATGAAAACCTGCAGCTCTTAATTGTCTTTTTATATTTATATTTAATATTTTCTCAGATGATGACTGCGTATCTGCTTAATTGTGGATTGATGACGTCATAGGTCTTTTATTTCTTATTTGCTTAGGCCTTCATGTATAGACTTTGCTATTACATAAGTTATGACAATGATCTTCTTTCCCTCTTTTTTTTACTTACTCAAAACCTTCTTTTATCCTATTGTAAAGAAGGAAAAGACATGTTTTACCAGTCACATACATTCACACACAAAAAGACACACAGGTGTAGTATTACACTAAAGCTAATAATGCACTTTTTAACGTAAATAATACCCTACTTTACTTGAGGATCAAATTAAAAATGACTGTTTTCTCATGCCTTGAATCTTACTTATTTTCATTAGCCTCATTGAATGCTATTATCCTCATCTAGGAATGCATCAACATGAAGTATATTTTCTGCAATGAAACCTGATAACATCACTTGTCTATCAAATGTATTCCTTTACTAACAGTATTTTTAAATTACTTTATGGAAGTATGTATAATTTATATTTGTATAACGATGCATTTCATAAGTGTTGAATTATTTTATACATAATACAAATAGCCATCACTTTTCACCATAAATTATGAATATTTTTCATAAGGGGGGGGGGGGAGTAATTGAAAAAATCTACCGCCGGTATCGGTAGAAAGATTTGTTCAATTGGTATTGGATCTTATAATGAATCTACCGATTGGAGTGATATCGGTAGCTCTATAAACAATGAAAGTTGTTCTAAGAGCCCATTGCACAGCGTCTAAGTTAATTTTCTTATAATAGAAGTAAATTCTGTAGAAAATTATCTACAAATAATAGAATAAATGTACGTTTTACCATTTACCATATGAATTGTTGAAAATAAACTGGTGCTTTTTATGGGAATTTGATCTCAGATTGGAACAATAAACATATATACCTATATATATAAGTCATTTAACCTTGAGCAAAAATATTTTGCTACATTTTAAGGGCAAAATTATATATATATTTAAATTCAAATTGTTTCAACAATATGGAGCGTATCAATGTGCTCGTGTTGTGTCATTTAAAATATATATAGTTTGATCCAGTTTAAAGAATATTCTGCGGCTAGGAGTTTTCGTGGTGATAATTATACAATAATAGAAAAATCGTGTTGACAAAAAATAAATCAACAGTACCAAGTTATGTTTAAAAATCAGTTGTCCATTATACGGCGCCACTGTGTCTTCATAGTCATTTCTCCTCATTTCTTTTCCTCATGACTTGCATTTAAGCATTATAATAGCATCATCTGTCGTACCAAAAAAGTTATTTTCATCACTTCTTTTTTAGACAAAAAGAAAAAACTTATGCTCTCGATGCATCTTTAGCTACAAGACACCATGAGGGCTTGAAACGTCGTGACCTTATAGGTTAAGGCCATGTTTTTTGTCTCACTACGGTATTTTTGATGGCATTTGAGTTCACGGAATGGGGTTTAGCAGAACACAGACGTGTTTCCATGCTGGGTGTGTAACATTTTCACCACGACACTTCATACCTCGACACTTCATACCACGACTTTCATACCGCGACATTTCATCGCGTGTAAATATGATTTTATAACCAAAACAATAATATTAGCAGAAACAGTTGACAATCCTAATCATGACGTCATAAGAGGAAAACATTAGAAACAGACGTATATATTTGTTATAATTAGAGATGGAAAGTTGAGGGATATTTTGGGCGTGTGAAAGGGAAATGTCTGAAGGGTGCAATTGAGTTCAAGCTCCTTGTTATCACTATTCTCTCTCTCTCTCTCTTTGAGGAATATTTATTTCATTTATGAAGCAGGCCAAGTCGGCCAGAACGGAAGGTATTTATTTTACATATTGAATCTGTTTTTTGCTTCTGTTCTATGTATGTAACAGGGATACAGAACTTTCTCTCCGTTCACACGCCCAAAATATCCCTCAACTTTCCATGTAAAGCTTTAAAGTAAAGTAGCGCATCACGGCCAGATAGCCTGGAAGGATTTTCATTGAGTCTCTTTATCTTTTTGTCCAGCAGATGTCGCTTTATGACAAGATATATGACGTCATACCGTGATTTCATTCTAACTATTCATTCATCTCATCCATTTAAATAATTTCATTCACACTACTTTCATTCAAATTACCCTCACTTTTTGTTACAACATACTTATTTTACAACACTCATTGTGTTTAAGTATTAAAAAAAGGACTTTGGTTAA
>CP045894.1:16242045-16260291 GCA_013387185.1 Caligus rogercresseyi
CTTCAAAATCGATGGTGTGCTCAGTTGACATCAACTATCCAATTTCTTCCTTCTTATTTCAAAAGTGTGGAACTTTTTTCCTTTCGTATCAATTTAGAAAGTCCTAAAATGACAATAACTTAGCTACAACAATGAAGATAATAATAAAAATGCTCTTATATCCATCAAAATATAAGTTTGAAAAACTAAAAAATTGAAATATGAAATTATATCAAAAACAAATTTATCTTTAAGACTTCAATCTTGTTATTCAGACATTCATATATAAAAAGGAATATTGATTAAATAAATTTAATAATCCCTAAGAAATAAAATGATAATATTGAGCCTTGGATATATAAATCGGGATCAATTCAAAAGCCAAATTTATCAACCAAACCTTTCATGATTGATAATTTTTTTCAAAAAATAGTTAGTCTCTTGTAATAAATTAGTCTCTTATGTATATAACTTTTTATTTTCTATCTGATTTACAGTAGAAAATGCATAAAAAATAATAAATAGAAATTTATTTGAATCAAACAGATATATATATATATATATAAAGCTGGGATTCGGTAGAAAAATCTATCGCCGATTCGGTATTCGGTATATACCTTCTACCGACCGATATCGGTATTCGGTAGATTTTATTATATATATACAGTATCGATCAATATTCGGTACGGTAGATAAGAAAGAGATATAAATTTATTTATGTATCTGCTCTGTGACTTCTTCATATGCATTTAATATCGGAGAATTTATAACAAAGGACAATTAAGTACAAAATTTGTTATAATTTATTATAGATTATTTGAAATTTAATATATACTTATCGTATATAAATTATATATACCTGGATTTTGTTGGAAATGGACGGCTATATATTATTTTCATTTATTGTCCATATTAAATACACTTTAAGGTACTCTAGTATTCAATGAAAAGCATTTGCTTATATTGTACATTTATGTATCTGCTCTATAATACTATAAGTTGTAATTGTTTATTTATTTGGCTCTTCATACAAGGGAGCGATTTATTAATACCATGTATATCACATTTAAATAAGCATCAAAATAATATTAGCAATGTGATAAAATGAAAAGTATTGAAATACTTGACAATTCAAATAATTCACATCCTGTTATATTAAAGACCAACTTTGTGTAAAAGTAAGTTTTAAAATATTAATGATAAACTCACAGAATCTAATATTTTAAATTGTTTTTTTTTTGCAGATGGACTATTTACAAAGTACATTTTTGGTGTCCAAGAAATGGACCAAGAAAATATGACCTAGGAAGAAATGAACTAAGAAAAAAGGGACTAGGAGAAATGACCCATGATAGAAAATGATGATTCATCAAAAAATGGATAATATTTGAGATAAAAACGATTAAGTTTTATACAAATACTGTTTCTTCTATAAATTGAGTAAATTAAGACAAAAAATATTTTTATTTTGGCAATTATAAATAAATAATTTCCTTGTTGTTGTTATAATAAATATTTATTAGGGCCATTTTTTCCATGAGTCATCATTTTCCTTATCTACATATATGAGTCAATTCTTCCTGAGCTATATTTTGGACCGTTTCTTCCTAGGCCGTATTTTCCTCGGCCATTTCTTCTTTATAATAGTAATGAGATATATAGTTATTGTGTACAAATTAGTTAACCTAAGTTAGTATTAAAAATCAATCATTTAATAGAATAAGCCATATAATTAGAATATATTACAGCTCAGTACCGATTAATAAAATCATAAAAAAACTAGCCAATTAAGAAAGCTTTTAGTTCTTCAGATTTTATTTATTTTCTTTTTCAGGATTGCTCTATATAAAAAGATCCATAATTTAATTTAATATAATAATCAACATTATTTATTGACATTATCAAAACACTATTATCAATAAACATATAACATATTATATTATCATCCATGTACCAGATATCTACTTTTTGGGACAAATCACCAGCACCTTGTGTAATTTATATGTTTGTATTATTCCATATATATATATATAATCTCCATAAAACATGCAATAAAAATGTTCACTTAAGTAATAAAAAAAAATATTTCAGAATAACGAATGAAAATAAATTTAAGTAAAGTATTCTTTGGTATTCTTTGTGCACATCTTGTTATTTTCATTCAAGAATGGTAACAATTACAAAAATATTTATATATCGTAGAGGTTCGGTGACAACCTTATGAAAACGTTGCGTCATTTAAAAGGGAATTGTTATGATGGTGCAATTCTCAACCTTTTCATGCCGTTTACTTCAATCAGTAGCTTACAATCCATAGAGATAGTGTGATTAGTTATTCAACTACGCCAGTCATGAGTGTTCATACAATTCAATGGAAGGACCTCATTTATCCGACGGAGCCAAGTTCCTTTACTCCCTTGAAGGATCAACATTTTTGTTAACAAACTTGAGAGCACTTTATTCATACGAGTTTCCCTCCAACGTATTGGCCAAGAATGAAGAGCTCAATCCCTCATTGGAGTTTTCAGATGAAGGGGATGTGTTTGAAGAGATTCGTCGTATTTTAGAGTCCAAAACCTCAACAAAGTCCCTGAAAGAAGCCATTTTTGAAGTACAAGATGATGACGACGAAGTTCCCTTTGATGGACATTTGAAATGATGGAGAAGGACTCGGATTTCTTCTATGAAAATGTAAGAAATGACAGGCAGTTTTGGGGTTATTAACCCTTCTTTTTGTCTATTATATTAATACATTATTTTGTCTTTAACAAATTATAATTAACACCATAATTATTATGCCTTAATTTGTTGCATTCATAATTTGTATTCTTGGACCAAATGACTTCCCTACAGCAAATCTTTCTAACAAGGAAACTCCATTTGCAGAGCTGGGATTTGGTAGAAAAATCTACCGCCGATTTGGTATTCGGTAGATTTTATTATATATATATATATCGATCGGTGCGGTAGATAAGAAAGAAAGATAAATCTATGTATGTATCTGCTCTGTGACTTCTTCATATGCATTTAGTATCGGACAATTTATAACAAAAGACATTTCAGTACAGAATTTGTTATTTTTTTATAGAGATTATTTGAAAAATTTGCATGTTATTTTTACATAAATCATAAATGCGCTCGGATTTTGAAGGAAATGGTAGGCAATAGCAAACAAATAATTTCCCTAACTGTCTTTTGTTATACGTAGTCCGATATTAAAGGCACTTTTAGCTCTAGAATTGTTTATTTATTTTGCAAAGTTCAACTTCATCACACAGGTAACGCCTTTAGTTCTAAATACCGATTTACATTCGGTAGTCGCAGTTCTGTCCATTTGACTACTTTCAACGCTCAACTAAGTCCGGTACAATCCGATATTAGGTGATAGAAAATAATGTATTTAAAAAATCATTTATTAATTGGACTCACAAAAATAAAACGTTCCTTTTTTGCCTGTATCCTTTGTTTTTTTTTCTTGATCAAGGTGAGTAGTCTACAAAAAAATCTATAGACATCTCCTTTGACTATATTTAGCATTAGTAATTAACAACTTGGCTGAAGAAATGTGGAAAAGTTAAACATGATTTTCTCTTCATTTTTGCATATATCCTTTGTACTGCTAATGATTTGTCTATCATACTGTAAACGGAAGTTCATTCTATTATTTTCAATAGTAGAACTAAGCAGCTTGATTGAAGAAATAATTAACTTATCGTAAGCATTATGTCCTTACATTTTCTACATAAATTTTGTCTTCCTAGATATAATGTCTTGTCGGCAGAGCATCATTTTTGTAAACAAACTAAAGAAGATTTATATCCTTATTGGTTCAATTACTAAGAGATATAAAGATATAGAGAGCCTATCCCCTTTAATAGCAGAGAAGCATCGTTCAGCGATCGCCTTTGCCCTAAATAAATAAAGTTATTTGTACTACGTAATCGTAAGTTGATCATAAGGATAATTTTGTTGTTGTTTATATTGGGCACAATGACGTAATAGTCTGAAGAATTCAATAAGCTCTCTATATCTTTATATTTCTATGGTTCAATTACAATAAAATCATTTAATTTTGATTTTTTAAAATATGTTTCTGTTGCTTATTAATAGGACTTGAGTCAGGCTTGGATTATTTTAGTACTCAATTAAAACCTAATGCTACGTTATGTAAAAAATATGTACTTATACATATGTTAAATCTAATAAAACCGTTATCTAAAGATCTTTTCTTATATGAAATGAATGGTTTTGTAAAATATTCATCTTCGCTTTTAAATCCCTTATTTCATAAGTTTTGTCTTTTGTTTTCGTGTAAAAAATGATATCTACAATTTAAAAGAATTATATTATATTTTTTGATACATCTTTAGATTACAAAAAGCCTATTTAGAGGCCTACATCGCCTATGGGAGGATAGGGAGTCCTTGCTAAAGGTAATACAGGACAAAGACGTGGAATTGGATGCCCTTTATAATGAAGACGGTGCAAGTCTGACGCGTTCATCCCTCAAAACCAAGAAGTTCAATCTTAAAGCCCTCCCATTAGCTTCCTCGGGCTGAGCTATGTCCCTTCACACTATTAACCTCAAAGTCTTACATGGACTATCTCCAGACATCCTCACCGATTAAAGCCCTTCCGTCCTATCGCAACGTGGAAAAGCGTCTCAAAATGACGACAGATAATATATTTGATGACGAAGAAGAGGAAGATAATGAGAGTGTGACGTCTTCAGTCGTAACCTCGGCGTCCTCCACTCCGGCATCCACTCCTCGGAAAAATAATGACAAGATTCTTAAAAAAGAAGTTGTGAAAAGGAAACTTAAAAAGTTTTGAGAACATTAGTCTACACCCTTCGCATTTCCATACAAGGTCTATACATATTAGGTCTGAGCAAAAACTTTATTATACTTACATGACAATTATATATTTACGAAAGTTATATATTATGAAAATATTTTTTTTTTTCGTTTAAAAACATTTTATTCGGTTCATTGCAAAATTTTATACAGTGTTAAATAAAATACACTAAAATTATATACAGAAACAGAGTAAAACTATTCAGGAAGTTGCAAAAATACATAACATTGTAGTTCATATGTACTGCCCTGAAGAATAACCTTATATAAAAGGACAAATCATTTATTGGATTGGTTTAAAAATGCACGATGTCTTTTTTAAAATCCTTTTGATAGTGCTTATGTAGAGCTTCGATCTTTCAGGCACATATTTAATTATATTGCCAGCCAATTTCCACGTTGGCGCTCCTAATAAGGGATTTTTTTGCCTATTTGGTTCGATAGAATTGCATCCGACAGGATATAAATAGGCATTATAGCATAAAAATTAGTCTATCGAACCTAGGATCTTATCATTGAGGTAGACCAAAAATGACTATCCCCTCTCGGGATTCGAACCTTTGCCCCCAACATTGTGAATTATGAAATATTTTTAAATTAAATTACTGCCTTCTAACCACTGCCAGCCTTTTATGACGTCACAATTCACATGCAATATGTATTTTAGCCTCATAACGGCGTTCGACTGTGTGATAAATACTCATATGCTTTATTCAGTTGTTTCAAATATCTTGACTATATAGAGATCACCATTCTGTAGAAAATATACCAATAAGGGTATTTTTAATGACTAGTGATATCGTTGAACAAATTTATCGATAGAAAGAAGGTTGTATGAGTATATAAAGGCCTTATATAAAAGTAACAAACAAATGTTGTTTTTAACGGCTCATAAACCACTTATTATTAACTTATTTATCTCTTTTAGTTGCACATAAAATAGAAAATTATTTTCATTCTTTATTTCAAATTCCAAACTCCTGAATTTATTAATAAACTAATCATTCCCAAAAAGTAAATATGATAAACTACGAAATCATTCAATAAAAACAAACTAAAACAGCATTCTAAATTCTTGTGGATCACAAGTGATCTTTTATGATCTTCGATCCTGTTTCTTAAAAAAAAAACCAAAAGTTTGCTATCCTTGCCTCTGACCTATTGTTGGTCCTCATGGAACCAATTGTGATTATCTAATTGTTCATTCATGAACTTAGCAATACTGCATTATTTATTAACTTTAAATTGTTTTATTAGATTGTACAATAAACCAATGACAACATATTTATTTCTAAACATGCGATCACTTTCCGCTAACGATCAACTGAAAATCAGACAATTAGTAGTGGTAGTCTTATCAAAATAAGATATGTTTTGGAAAATAATAAGGAAATAGGATCATCATAAATACTATAGTTTCCATAAGTTTATAGACAGTTTAAAGGACGTGAAATGCTTAAGCTCCAATAGTTGATAAGTTTATTATTAAGAAAATGCAAGGACTAAAACAATAAAGAACATTTCTTAACTTAAACGTACGTTCAGGTACTAGTGTTGTCCATCGGGCGGGCATGTCCGCCCGACGGGCGGGCCGGGCTCGGACGCAAAAAATATGAAAGTCGGGCGGGCTATGCGGGCGGCCTTTTTTAATTTTTTTCTAAAAAAATTAAAAATGACCCCTTCCTAATAGAAAACGTCTTCACTTTTTTTCCTCAGACCTCTTTCTAAAAAAAACGTCATCACTTTTTCTTGGATCTGTTGAATTGAATTTCTTTCTTCTATTAATATATTTTCCCAATGGTCGGGCTCGAAAATCGCGCCCGATGGACAACACTACCAGGTGTCATATAGGCTTAATTTTTCATTTTTTGCGGGTCACTCAAATCTAACTATTTGAATATTTTAAGGTAAGGTAAAAATGCACAATATCTACGATCCTTTCATCATGAAAACCTGCAGCTCTTAATTGTCTTTTTATATTTATATTTAATATTTTCTCAGATGATGACTGCGTATCTGCTTAATTGTGGATTGATGACGTCATAGGTCTTTTATTTCTTATTTGCTTAGGCCTTCATGTATAGACTTTGCTATTACATAAGTTATGACAATGATCTTCTTTCCCTCTTTTTTTTACTTACTCAAAACCTTCTTTTATCCTATTGTAAAGAAGGAAAAGACATGTTTTACCAGTCACATACATTCACACACAAAAAGACACACAGGTGTAGTATTACACTAAAGCTAATAATGCACTTTTTAACGTAAATAATACCTACTTTACTTGAGGATCAAAATTAAAAATGAATGTTTTCTCATGCCTTGAATCTTACTTATTTTCATTAGCCTCATTGAATGCTATTATCCTCATCTACGAATGCATCAACATGAAGTATATTTTCTGCAATGAAACCTGATAACATCACTTGTCTATCAAATGTATTCCTTTACTAACAGTATTTTTAAATTACTTTATGGAAGTATGTATATTTATATTTGTATAACGATGCATTTCATAAGTGTTGAATTATTTTATACATAATACAAATAGCCATCAACTTTTCACCATAAATTATGAATATTTTTCATAAGGGGGGGGGGGGGAGTAATTGAAAAAATCTACCGCCGTATCGGTAGAAAGATTTGTTCAATTGGTATTGGATGACTTATAATGAATCTACCGATTGGAGTGATATCGGTAGCTCTATAAGCAATGAAAGTTGTTCTAAGAGCCCATTGCACAGCGTCTAAGTTAATTTTCTTATAATAGAAGTAAATTCTGTAGAAAATTATCTACAAATAATAGAATAAATGTACGTTTTACCATTTACCATATGAATTGTTGAAAATAAACTGGTGCTTTTTATGGGAATTTGATCTCAGATTGGAACATAAACATATATACCTATATATATATAGTCATTTAACCTTGAGCAAAAATATTTTGCTACATTTTAAGGGCAAAATTATATATATATTTAAATTCAAATTGTTTCAACAATATGGAGCGTATCAATGTGCTCGTGTTGTGTCATTTAAAATATATATAGTTTGATCCAGTTTAAGAGAATATTCTGCGGCTAGGAGTTTTCGTGGTGATAATTATACCAATAATAGAAAATCGTGTTGACAAAAAAATCAACAGTACCAAGTTATGTTTAAAAATCAGTTGTCCATTATACGGCGCCACTGTGTCTTCATAGTCATTTCTCCTCATTTCTTTTCCTCATGACTTGCATTTAAGCATTATAGCATCATCTGTCGTACCACCAAAAAAAAGTTATTTTCATCACTTCTTTTTTAGACAAAGAGAAAAAACTTATGCTCTCGATGCATCTTTAGCTACAAGACACCATGAGGGCTTGAAACGTCGTGACCTTATAGGTTAAGGCCATGTTTCTTGTCTCACTAACGGTATTTTTGATGGCATTTGAGTTCACGGAATGGGGTTTAGCAGAACACAGACGTGTTTCCATGCTCTCTTTATTGTTAGGGCAAGTCCCGTTCATTATTGAAAACTGTCTTAGATACCCCAGTTTTCTTGAGAATGTATCTAGTAGACTGTACTACAATAAACAAACAATACATAGTGAACTAAGCTCGAAATGTAAGCATGAGAGCTCAAAAAGTCATCTTCATCGCTCTGATTATACTTTGTAATTAACAAGTGTCTCTATAAGTTTGATGGGAATCCTGAGCTTTTCTGGGTGAATTCTTTATGATTCACCTTAATATAGATCTATAAATAGAAGGAATTCCTCTTTTCATTTTCTTAATATTTTTATCCTCTAAAAGAACTATAATGAAGAATGGAAAATTAATACTAATAAAAATAAAACAGCCAGAGATACAATGAACCCAGAAGTTCCGCTACCCGTAAACCTCCCCTTTCTTTTCTAAATAATCCTCTTCATAAAAAAGTTATTACATACCCAGGGACATGGATCCTATTTTTACTTAATAGTTTTTATTATGTAGTCTAAATGTATTGAATGGATATAAAAAATGATGAAAGTCGGTTAGTTAATGCCATCGCATTCAAGAAACTAATAATGATGTTCCCCTTATGCTATTGAGCTATTGACCCTTTTATGGTCAACTCCCTTTATTTTCTAATGGATATTATTCGGAATTTTTGAGTGACATAGGCAAAGACAGCTTTGGATATATCCATAGCTACTGCATATCTGACTAAGGACCACTCAAGAAGAACTGATGAGTACGATACCTTAATATTAAAAAAAGAATAATGTATTTGAGAGTGTAAAAAACCATTAACATTTACAACAATACTCCATAACTTCGATCAAAGTCTATATTCATAATGTCAAAGCTATGCATTAAATACGTTACTGTTAGATTTGGAAGGGTTATTTTTCGATGCAATAGTATAGGAGACATTCTTTTAATCCTTTGCTCCCCCTGTTTTACCCTAAAAGTATGAGCGTTTCAAATCAAACATTCCCTTGGTTTCGTCATGTCACAATTATGGCACATAGATAAATATGCCTCCTATGGAACATTCCGGGTATAGCCGTATTTTAATTAGCCACTTCCACTGGCTCACATGGCACATTTGGCATATTTGGATATAAAACGCCAGTGAGCCCTATGACGGGTTATCTGTAGTTATGCGTTTTTACTGAAGCGAATATGAGGATACATTGATGCATTCCTCTATATCACCGGATATGAAATCAAGAGCCTACTACCTATGTGTGGTGCTACGACATTCTATGAGGCCTCAATGATAACGATTCATTTGGTTCTAATGACTTGAATTATCTGGCAATGCCATATTCACTCTTCAATTATAAATCGCTTGAACCACTATAATTACCTCTATACATAATTGATATATTTTTTAACCAAAATACAACCAAATGTAATTTATTTTGCAACAAGTATACATCATACAATCAACTAAAAAAAGAGTGATTAAAAGCACGCTAGTGGCCGCTATCCTTTCATATTATCATCTCATTCAGCATCGTTAAAAAATCCGTAGCAGGACTACCACCCTCGAAACAATCATCCCCCGTGCCATTTACCCTTCGTTAGATATATTTATTATCCCTTAAAGTCCACTTATGAAGTTAACTATGTTTTCTTTTGCATTAGTGTTGAAAAACTATGTTCCTAAAGTCGGTCATATAAAACATATGACCGATATTAGGAACATAGGTTTTAAACACACTAATGCAATTTTGTCATAAAGAAAAAACATAGTTAACTTCATAAATAGACTTTAAAAGATAAGAAATATTAGTAACAGGGGGTGAATGGCACGGGGGAGGGGGGTGGTAGTCCTAAATTCAAAAAAACATTTTCTGAATTCATTGTTATTCTATGTATTATATTTATGTTAATAATCCCAAATGCTTACAAACATGCGATTAATCTCTTTAGCAAAAACTATATCTCAGAGAGCTATAAAGGAGCGCGTTAGCTCAGAGTGTAAGCTTGTACAACTCTCAATGTTAAGGCGCAGGTTCGACTCCGCCTTATTGTAAAAACCCTAGGTTTGATTGAGTAGCTTTAATTCTAAAATGCTTGTTCATATTCTCATGGGAACCAATAGGAAATAAACTATATCTCATCCAATTCTTTCTTCAATGATAAAAATGCTATTTTCTAAGTATGGCGTGAGAGCTGCTTTTCGTACTTTTGAATTTGTACAAAATCATACAACTTTTGATCCAGGATTCATAACAATTGCAATGTATAACTCGCTTCCATCACCTCAAAAATATACCATAGCCAAAACATTAGTCTGATCATCAACCTCCTATGCAAACAATCAAAATAAAACCCAAGGAATTTCTGCAAATATAAAATCATCTATACAAGTGGTAGAAACAGTCTTGCCTCGAAATATGATTTGTCTTATGAACTTAAAAAAACATTCAGCGGTTCATTTCGACTAATTTAGAATGAAGTTACTTTAAAGTCAATCAAATTCGTTTGAAATACATCAATAAACAATATTCTAAAATTTAGCATCGAAGTTGATCAAATAATTTTAAATCTAGTATTTTATTAACATACAATTAGCACAAAAATGATTATGTAGCTTGCTTAAACTTTTTAGATATTATTTAAGAAATTGCTTTCGTAATAATAATATTTTAAATCGAATAGAACTCAGCCTCAAGTGTCCTTGAGAAATCGATCATTGATGGAATATTTTAATACTTTATGGTCTCCTATGGTTATGTGAACTTTTCTGTTATTTTTCTCTCTCTTAAAATACATGGAATGCTGCTAAATATTGTCCTAACAATATTCATCATCTAAATTTATATATGTAAAAAACTTTTTTTCGTATATACTTTTTGGGGACAATATTTAGGAGTACTCCACCTAAAATCCTTCCTATTTTTCCATATCTCATTATTCCCTCTTCTTCACCATTCGTTCCTTGAGACTTTTATTTATGACATTTTTTTTTCGTTCCCGTATTTTCTCAATCTCCTTATTTCATGTAGGAGTTTGACATCATCGTTCGTATAAATAAGGGGAAACTGTGCAGTCAGGTTTAACAAGAATAATTTCTTTTTTTTAAAGTATGCATGTGTTGCCCTAAAGGTTTTTCCTCTCGTCCAAGACAAATACCGACAAAGACTGAAAGAAGTATAAAAAATACAGTTGCTTATCAACACAGCGTTGCTAAGGTCAAGCTAATGCGCGTAGATTTTCCAACAGGGACTCACATGTCTTTGATATTAGTGCAGATGCAGTGACTTCATGTTCCACAAAAAGGACACATCCCTACAAACTCAGGATCACGATTATAGAGGTAAGCAAGATTTGTTAGGTTTTATGCGTTGGACGCTGTGTTAATAACGATGAAAATACCATGAAACATAATGATGGTATCTATATACAAGCCTGCTTCTTTCTTTCTTTGTATTCTTTTGATGATGTGAGGTAGATATCGGTATACAAACAGGCCCGCCTAAAGCGTTAATGTAAAGTAGCGCAAGCAAGGAAAAAGTAAACAAAAAAGTGGCCAAAATTTTGGTTATTTTCTTTAACGTTAGATGTCACTAGTCCATGAAATTACGTCACAATCCTATTTAAAACCGGTTTAAAGGGATTAAGTTTGTGGATTTGAAATATATCAAATCACTACAGCATTGTGCGAGAAATAATAAAAGGACTTTGTTTTTAGTTTCAAAGAGCTCTAGCATCAAAGCGCTCCTTACGGACTAAAGAAGAACTAAAATTTTGAGAGTTGAACACGCCTCATCTAAACGTTTGAGGTAATATGGACTTAAATTCGAACGTGATTAGAGCTACAATTCTTTTGGCGCATTCAGAAGAAGAAACAAGATCTCTCCTCATCAAAAGGCTGTTGAATTTGCACTGCTCAACATGAAATCAATAATTGCGAAGAGACTGACAAATAACTCTTATATTCGAATCGAATACCTTAGAACAATTATGATTGGGGCAGGTGCTCGTTATTCAGCCCTCTCAATAAAATTCCCAATTCATCTGCGACGTCATGGACATGGGCCGGAGATTTGATTAAGTTTATTCCTTCAAATTCTCTCGAATACATCAAACTCATCAAATCGACCATAAGACGGCATCAACGTTTTATATTGAATAAGAAATAATTTTAATATGTCATTTTATATTAGGGTTTTATCTTTAGACAGTAATTTTGAATTATAATGTTCTTTATGTTTTCTTTTTTTACGTAACTGTCTTAAGATTGTGTTTTTTTATCTCCTATTTTCTAGTGTATCCTTATATTTTTACACTGTATAGCTTTTAGCTAATAAATAAACATCTTAACCATAAAAAAAAATTTGGCCATTTCTTTTTGGGAAAAAAGGAAGAATTTTATGTTATGCATGCACTACTTTATTTTAACGTCTTAGGCCCACCCACCCACTGAGTGACGTGGGCCCGATTTTTTTATGAATGTGCCAACTCTGGCCCCCCCCCCCCCCATAACAACTGTAGGGACCCAACAGCCTGGGCCTGCTGCCGGGCCTGTATATAAATAGATAAAGCTCTTATTCACTACCGTTAAAGGAAGGGTGACTACCAACTGATATGCCTCATTGAGGACACAATATAAGATAACTATTAATATAATTACTTATCCTGGGGAAAATTAATATATTCAAATATGAATATATTCTTTGAAATATAAAGAATGCTTATTTTTTATCGTCTCGTCATCAAACTATCAGCTGAAAGTATCATTTCCTCTTAGTTAAGGGTTCTCGACATAGAGACCTAAAGATATAGAGAGCTTATTCCCTTCAATAGCAGAGAAACATTGTTGAGCTGTCGCCTGTGCCCAATATAAACAAAGTAATTTGTACTACGTATTCGTAAGTTGATCAATGAGATAGAAATATTTGTTTATATTGGGCACAATGAAGAATACAATAAGCTCTCTGAGTTTAGGACTACCACCCCCAGACAATCACCCCCCGTGCCATTTACCCCTCGTTAGATATATTTCTTATCTCTTAAAGTCCGATATTAGGAACATAGTTTTCAAACTTTAATGCAAAAGAAAACATAGTTAACTTCATATGTGGAATTTAAGGGATAAGAAATATTAGTAACGGTGCTAGTCCGGAGGGTGATTGTCTGGGGGATGGTAGTCCTGTTACGAAGTTCTCTATGTCTTTATATCTCTATGGTTCTCGAACGTTTAAAGAAAAGGACAAAGAATAATAATATAAAACAGTTGCCACTACGTAATATCTTGTAATTCTACACATGGATCTCATAGTTCCTCGTGAACCTTGATCAACGGAGAAGGCCATGATAATATGAATCGCTCAATGAACATGAACTTTAGCATATCTTTTGCCTTTGGGGAAAAAATACTTTATATGACTCTCAACATAGGCTGACATAACTGAAACTAATTGTAGAATATATTTTCTTCGCTTCCTTGGACTAAATCGTTTCACTCGAAGCATACAATGAGAACAACTACATACATTTGCAACATAGCCTTGGGGACGACTTTTCAGATATATCTTTAAATATTATTCATATTTATTATTGACCGATTCAGCATCCTGAGATAGAAAGAGAAAAACCAGCTGTCGATTGAGATATGAGAAATCTCAGGAGCCACAAAATGCTAAAGAAATCGAATTTCTATGAGAGAAGCCTTGATAACTAGTTGTGTGACGAGGGAGTTCCTCTGGTCCACGAGTCCTGTGGAATAGGACACTCTGAAAACAATAGGGTGCATTCGCATCACAGTTCTTCTACCAAGAATAATAGAGCTCAATCAATTAGTTATTATGACCTAATGACAATAGCTATTGGCTTTTGTTTTTTTCTTTTAGTTATTACGAACACTTTGATGACAAATATGTTTATTTTTTTCTTGCAGATATAGAGTTATATTTTTTTTGATAGTCCGAAGACTATGGGCATTTATTTTTCATTTCAAGACAAACACAAAAAAACAAGTAATAAAAAGTAGCATAAAATTGAAAACATATATAACAAAAACTGAAATATACAACAAATTAAAAATGTATTTTAAAAAACAATTATGCTTTAAGATTTTTTAACAGTTTAGAACAATTTTTTGTAATATTTATCACAGAATCATATAAAATTTCTTTTTTTTGCTTTTATTGCATTAAAAAAACTGTGTTTTTGTAATAATTGCATTGATATGGTCAGCCTCTTCTCCCACGTAGAATGATATGAAGTCGTTCTTGGAGGTTGTAATCTTCCACTGGCTTTTAATTATTTATGTCGTTTCTTCATAAACCTTGATGAGTTTTCTACAAGACCACAAAAGGTGTCTCGAAGTTTCGGGTGCCTCTTTACAGAAATAGCATTGTTTTTTTCTCCACTACCGAAGTGCTTCCCGACTTAAAGTGTTCAGCTGAGGACCCTGTACTTAAACCATTTTTCTGGAGAAGTCAAAGAGATAAAAGGTTATTATTTTAATCGTGAAGGGTAATCTTTGGTGATTATGAGTGGCAAATTTCTTGTACTGTTGAGATTTCTCAATATCTATTACTCTATATCAATTAAGACCTCACAGGGCACAAATAAATATTTTTTAAAGTTTCTTGGGATATATCAACTGATTTGAATACCTAACGGGTCCTTGATAACTAAATTAAAAACCATTTTGCTCAATCAGGTCATAACTTTTTGAAATTTTGAGTTTTTTGTTTTCGACTTTTAGACAAAATCACAACTTTTTTGTTTATTGAGCTACAAAATAGTATGGGTGTTTTTGGAAATGGCAAGGTCATATTAGTGGGGGCCGAGACTAGTTTTGAGTTGGAAAAATATAGAGATGCCAAAAAAATACATTTTTTTTGTAAAATGACCAAATTTTGCATATTTTTCAGTATACATATCTACATAATAGAGATGCCAAATTTGTTTTTTTTGTTGTAAAATGACCAAATTTTGCATATTTTTCAGTATAAATATCTATATAATAATTCACCAATCTCTGTCCGTCCGTCTGTATGTCCGCACGCTATCTTCTCCCGCATTTATGGTCAAATTTGAACTTTGAAGGTACCTATGGAATCCTTGGGTCAAGGCGGACATAATAAAACTATTTGCAAAGTGATGGGACCAGAAATGAACCAGAAAAATTACCTTTTCTGATTTTACTACCTACTTTTCAAGGTAAAGAGAGGAAGAAAGAAAAAGAAAAAAACATCTAATGTGACTTAAAACATATTCTCTGTACAAAGTCAAACTTTTTATGAGGAATGTTTGTACAAACAGAAAATTATTGTAACTCATTTGACATTTAGAAAACCTATTTTATCTCCACGATTATTTTTTCTCTTTCTATTTCAAGTCAGTGAAAGGGGTCACATTCACCTATTTCAATAAATGAAAACAACAATGTAATATTAATGTCTTGTTTCTTAGTCTGTTAATAAAATATTCGACACTTTATTCACGTTTTTCCTCTATATATAATTATACTGTCCATAAACACGTCAGAACATTCTATGCACACAACATAAATATGGCCCTAAGGCATTAAAAGCTTTCATTCAAATGATTTAATGAGGTTTTTTGCATGCCTTGCACCCCCATTGTATGCATACATTCAAAAAGGCAGTTTGTATTATTCACTTGCATTCTCCTCCTTTGATTGAGAATTTTCTTTTAAGACCTTTTTAAAAAGACGAGTTAAGCGCAAAACAACAACAATAATGTCTACTACTTTATATTCCTAACAGCCTAAAAAAGTCACCGGTTCATCCCTCAAAATTAATTTACATAAAACATATTTCATACATGCATAGGAACATTAACCACAAAATAAAACGACAGTTTTTTCGTGGAAACCATTTTTAATTAATTTATGCTAATTTAGTGAGGGAGTTTTTTCGGGGGGGGGGGGGGGGAGGAGAAAAGCGGAGTATTTAATAAAAGTAACAGGTACTATTTTTCCTGTCTTTTGAAATATAAGGAAGGCCTTGAAGTAGTATTCATTTTCTTCAATATATGTAACAACCACAGGCGCCTATACTTTTATTATTTGAATTGCAATATAATATTTCTAATGAGGGTATGCTTGTGCATGAATCACTTTTCTAAGAACGTGTTGGAAACAATTACTCCTTGGCTAATGAAAAAAGATTCCTCCTAGAACCTCTTCAATATAATCTCCAATAGATGATGCACTCCCTTTTACCTTCATACCCCTTTAAACAGGGTTAAAATCAACGGAAAATGTGATGAATGAGAATGATCAATCAAACACTCAAGAGAACCCCTAATAATGCCCGCTACAGACAGGTGGTCACTATATAGAAGATTTAAAATGCTTATTTTTCTATGGGAGAAATTGTAGTGGTTGCTAGCGGTAAGTGATCGCTATTAAGTGGCATTGATTTGACTATATATGTAATTCGGACGAAATACTAAACTTACAACGAATATCTCAGGTGGTGGGGCACTTAAGGCATGTTCTCCAAAACAGTTTCAAAATTAATGGAGGAATGAACCAATAAGGGACTAAGAAAACAAACGAGTCCAATATGAAAATAAATCATCTGTATGAAAATGTTTGATTATATCACTAAACGGACGAAAACGAAGATTAGCAAAACATAGTCAAAACTTTTGGCTCACTGATTGGACAGAGACAAAAAATGACTCTGAGAGCGAGTAATGATACGCTATTTACTTTCTCAATCACAGACCCCAATATTAATAAGACTAAGTTTGCCACTTATTCGAAGATACAATGGAATTACTGTTTCATAATTAAAAATGGAATATTATTTGTTCAATTTATAATTGTATAGGAAAAAAAAAATATTTTTTTGATATATGTAACCATATGTAGATAATTGAAAGAGTTGAATAAATTGCTTGTACGATGAACAAAAAAATCTTTATGAGTGAGTGACAAATTAAAACAGAAGTGCAGCTGAGAAGTTAACTTCTTGCCATCATTATCCCCTCAAGGAATGTAAGATCCTCTTCTCCCACTCTTTAGAAAGATCAAAAGATTTCATTGATTTTGGATGGCATTTAAAGCATCGTTTGATACTTTGTCCTTTTGAGGAAATTTAGGCACCAAGGAGCCAGGGGAATATGACATTTTGCTCCCCTTTGAAGTGGAAAATAAAACCTTCCGCATTTAAAAACTGACTGTTTTGTTATATCATAGTATATAAGTGGGTTTTCTTCGAAGGCAATCTCCTCCAACTTTTCAGGCTGATGAGGAAGGTTTTTGAAGAACTATTTCCCCCCCAAATTTTGGGGTATTATATCGATATTTGAAGTATAATCAAAATGGTTTTTTTCCATATTATCCTTTGGACAGTTGCCCAATCCATTGAATGTTTTGCAATATACTTGTTGGATAGTTCGCTACCAACATGAGTTGAGCGAATATAATAGAATCTGTTCGATAACCCCGCCATTCTTTTGGTGGCTTTGAATGTGCATCTCTTAGACCTTTTGTATAAATCTTTGGTAACACGTTCCGAAGCAACACTAGCCCCCCTCCTAGCTCAGGTCTTTTCCTGCGTAAATTGGGCAAATATCTATAATCAAATGAAACTTTTTGCCATTGCTTTCCTCTTCCAGGAGGCGCTCACCAACAGTCGGCAGGGCACTTGCAGCATATATCATTTGTGATATTAGTATAAAATTATATATATCAACTCTTTTTGTAAGTTGAAGCCTCTCCATGCTTGAGCCCACTTGAAGCTTGCCCATTGAGCTTCAGAAAACTTGACATAGAAGCTTGTCCACATTCCCACTCTATGGCCAAAATATTGACAGATTTTGAAACTTTGAATCCTCCCCCAAAGGCAAAATAGGTGTCCATAAACCAATGGGGAGAATAGTTGTCTTTTCCAGATTGATTACGAGCCCCGAAATTTTATTGATTTCTTAAAAAAGACAA
>CP045894.1:16260391-16295627 GCA_013387185.1 Caligus rogercresseyi
GCGGGTTCTCAGGACAGCCTTGAACAAGGATGACGTCATCCGATCTGCACAGATATCAATAGATAGAAAGAAAAAGTTAAAAATCACGTTGGTTAACACCTTCAAAAGATAACGATTCTCGTCTGGTGAATTGGCTGGGCCAATTTGGTATATAATAAACCACTACCCGTGAAAACCCTCTGAGATTAAAAAGCAGAAGAAAAATATGGCAATTACCGTGATATATGGAGAGACGTGATTACATTGTCGAAATTGTTGTAGATCCGACATGTATTCCTCAAATAGTCCCCTTTCAGGGTTTTTTGATAAAACTCAAATTCTCCGGGGTATGCTGCAATGCCAGAAGTGTTTTAACTTTGGGCATATGAAGCACCATTGTACCCAAAAACGGGTTAATATTTTCGAATATGACAGAGCTTTAAAAAAGATTGATGAAGAGAAAAAAAATGAAATTGAAGCATCAAATGCGTCTGCACCTGCGGTGAACGTGAGAACACAAGAAATTGTGGAATTACTTCTCCTATCCAACTTATTTCAAGTTCGGAATCTCCGATAAAGACTTGATGGAAAGGCCTGCTTCAGAAAGATATGAAGATGTTGAAGTCAATGAAAACGGGTTCAAATAATGTTTACGATGACAATGTTATCCAAATCGAAGCTGAAAAGGATAGGATGTTGCCACATCTCAAAGTTATGAAATCGTCCAAGATAATAACATTCCTTTATCAGTGGTGCCTCTTATGGAACATCTGAATTCAAATGACGTGGCTCTTGACTCCAGGGGTCGGGAGAAACCCAAAAAACATCAATCCTCTCATTTAAATCCTGAGATATTATAAAAGAGAGGACTCGATCTCAATCATCAAAAAGATGTAGAGAAGTCAGGCAAATCCCCACAAACGAAATAAATCCCCAAAAAATTAAAAAAAGTGACATATTTTACATTAAACTATCATTCTCATGAACTCTCGTGGATCATCTCAGGCAAAAATTACGGAATATTTTGAACATGACATCTCAAGTGAAATGAAAACAAATATGGGGTTGAAGAGAATCCTTTCAATTAACACAAGGGAGGTTTGGAAAGACTACGACGGCATGCCTTAATGAAATCCTTATTTTTATCTAATCCCGATATTGTATGTCTCCAGGACATAAGATCGGTAGTTTCTTCGTCTTGTAGTTTGGATTGTAAAATGTGCCAACCGGGACTTTTCCACACCTTTTTCACAGGATCTCGGTCTAGAAGAGGCGTTCTTACATTCGTTTCTAAAAAGATAAACGTGGCCGAATGTGTAGATGAATATTCACACGAAAGCGATTGGCATAAAATTTATTTATCCTCAAATGGAATTAGCTTTTGTCTGATAAACGCTTATGGCCCTAATGCACGGTCTTCCGAATACTTCAAAGCTATGTATGGCTCCAATACGTTTAGTTATCTTCCTTCCATTCTAATAGGCGATCTTAATGTCGATTTAGATCATTTGCCGAAGTATCCTAACTGGACCTTTTTGAATGCAATAATATCTGGATGGAGTTTGGTTGATTGTATCAAAAAGTTCAGTCCAAATCAACTAGTGTCATGGAAAAATGGGAACCAGTCTTCTAGAATCGACCTAGCACTTATCTCTCCATCTTTGATGAGTCATGTGAAAAAGGCTTTTTACAGGCCAGAAACGTTCTCTGACCATTATATTATAAATATAGAGATGCATTTCTCTCCTAAATAAAAAAATTCCACAATGGGTGCTAAAGAATGATAAATACATCTCAAAATTAAAAAGAAATTTACTAGAAAGTTTCCACGGTTCAGCATTTGCACAACAGGCGGCTCGGACCTTTACAAGAGTGGTTCGCATTACAACTGACAGTTTATTCATAATCAAATGAAAAGTGCGAAAGACGATCAGCTCAAGATGAAAAAACTAATGACTGAACATTCTCTATTTGCAGGAGCATTCTCTTCAGAATTAGAAAAAACTTATAGGCTTGCCGAAGTGGCAGAGTTGAAATGTCACAAAAAGTTCTAAAGGAAAATCAGACCAATGTAAGACTAAAACTTTACTTATCAAAGATAAATACTCTGCAAAGACTATTCAGTGTATTTTGCTTAATGGTAAAAAAATAACCAATCTTAATGAAATACTGGACTATTTCCATACCCGCTTCCAGGAATTAGTACAATCAGAACGACTGAACTTTCCCAGGAAAAAAGGCTGTTCTAGATGTAAGATCTTTACTCTAGAACGGATCACAACCTACATTAAGAAAAAGTTTAAATATAAAAAAGCCTCTGGGATCGATGGAATTGATGGGATTTAAGATTTAAAGTATTTAAAACGCCTTCCAGAAGAAATAGCTCCCTTCCTTCTTCAGATAGGAGAGTCCATGGAATTGAAAGGCAGGCTTCCCAAATCCCTCACAAGAGGGAGAATTGTCCTGATTTCAAAAAAAGGAAATGGCACGGACTTCAATCATTGGAGACCGATTACTGTGCTTAACAACTCTTACAGGATTCTTTCTGGTATTTGGCCAAGAGATGGAGCCGGAGCTGAATAAAAGGATTAATGTCTCTCAAAAGGGTTTTTAAAATTCCGAAAAATTTCGGATGTTTCGCGAAACGTACAGGCAGTTATCGAGTCTGTCGACCGGCGGAATAAATTCGGAGCAATCATAGGTATCGACTTCAAAAAAGCCTTTGACTCGATTTCCCATCTCCACATTCTTCGAGGTGTAAAACGTTTTTTACCCAAACAATTCTTCAATCCAGTCCGAGCACTCCTACTTAATGGGTCATCTGTGATATCTATTGGAGGTCTACAGGGAAAATCAATTGAACTGAAGAAAAGCTGCAGGCAGGGATGTCCATCTGCCCCTCTTCTATTTGTTTTAGCAATGGAAGAGTTAGTTCTTCTTCTAAAAAATAAATATACTGGTTTTGGAGTTAAGTTGGCAGACTACACACATCTCATCGATTTATATGCTGACGACATAACTCTCTCGGTTGAAGCCAATACGGAGACTCAACTAATCAAAAGAGTTGAAATACTCTTGAGCTTTTTGAGAAATTCCAAAAGAAGTCAGGATTGGAGTTAAATCGATCAAAGACTTTTGTTCTTCCTATTGGCGCATGGGACGCAAAAGAAGGACAAATATATGGGGTTGCCCGGTAAGAAGAAAAGTCTCTATTTTAGGAGTTGACTGGGGACCGGAAGGGATCCATGCTGGAGAGTAATGTTTTTTTCAATTCCAAATCGAATTGCTGCATGGAAGAATTTTAATTTACAAAAGAGGATTGATTTATACAATACTCAGGTTGTCCCTGGTGTGTTGTATAAAGCAACAGCTTCTCCCTTGATAGCAGAAAAGGTCATTGAAGAGGAACAATTATGGCTCTCAACTCTTTTTCATAAGAGATATCTCCCTGCATTAAAGAGACCAAAGTCTATGATAGGTGGAGGATTAACTCTTTTATCCATTATTATTCCAAAAATTTATTAAAAGTTTTTATCGATTTAACCAAAAATCCAGAAACGGAATGGAGAAGACCTATCACCAAAAGTAATCTTTATTTAAGGCTTTTATTTGGAACCATTTTAACGAATAAGACAACAGAAGTTTTATCAAAAATATGGGCAGCGGCCCAACGTATAATATGGAAGTTTAGTCCAGTGTATAGTGGGGAAAGTATAGTGGATATAATTCATCAAAACGCAAGCAAGCCATTCTTCTTCAGAAATTTGGGCACCCCACCTTTACTCGAGGAGTTAGCATTGGATCATGGCTCTTTTGATTTGAATTCCACAACAAACTTCGAATTTAGTAAAGATGGAAGATTCAAAAACCCTCTTCAAAGAGCTGCTAAAATGCATAGGATGCCATGTCCCTGGCATCTCAAGATGATGCCTCCTAATCTCAAAGAAGATGTCAACAACATAGTAAACTTCTACATGGAATTGCTGGAACTTCCCGATGATTGGAGGAAAATAATTCGGTGTTCCACGTCAGGGATTCACGATGGGAAAAAATTTACGGCCCAATTACAGATTTCCTCCAATTGCATCATTTTTAAAAATCATTGCAAGGACTGTGGCAAATTATATGTCAACACGTTACATGCCTTTGCTGATTGTCCTGCGATATCAATTTTGAAGACCTTTCTAGCTCTTAATGTTTAGGGATTGAACAACTCTCCCAATAACATTTTGAAAGGTGTTTTATTGTTTGGTTTTCCAAAAAAGCAACAAAAAAACGATCAGATGCTTCAAAAGCGATTACTTATACGATCATAAATGCTAAGGCTCTTATTGCAAAGAGGTTGACCACCAACGAATACATCCGATCCGAGGAACTCAGAGCCATAATGCTCTCAGCGGCGGCGAGATATGGAGCACTTTCGCTACGGATACCGTCAGTTGTGGAAGACTCTTGGAGTGTCGCTGCGAAAGAAATAAAATATTTCCATCAAAGTCGAAGAGTCTTTTAAAAATAATAAAAAACTATTGAAATTTTATTGATGTTTTTTTAAATTTTTTTTGTTGTTGTGCATTCTATGTTAAGTTATTTCTTTTATTGTTGTGCATTCTATGTTAAGTTATTTATTTGATTTTTGTTTGTTAATCTTTTTTTGAAGTTTTAATGTTGACTACAATGTCTATTTATGTATTTTAATACACAATCACTTCATTGAAATAAAGATTTGTAATTGGAAAAAAAATATATATACATGTATTTGATTTGAACACTTTTGTGCTCTTTTAAGCAGTTGGATCAGTGTTATGTTCATGTGCTCTGTTATTTTATTATTCCTTACTACTTTGACCAATCATACATATACGATATTGCGTGAGTATTTATTTGCAAGTGTTGCGAATTATTTGATTGATTATTTTTAAATTTATTTGTTGTGTCAATAATATTTTTTCAAAAATTAAAATATTCTTTCAGGGTATTTAATATGCCATAATGTTGTCCATATATTTTACTTCAAATGTTGCATTTGTTATTTATTAGTTAACACCAAAATATTGACTGTTCGATTACATTGTTTCTTTCTTTATTTAAGTTTCAAAAAAATATTAAGTAATGTTGTAAATTACAAAAATGGACTATTATAATTATATTGAAATTATATAAATGTGTTTTTTCTGTTTAAATGTCTCATTAGTGATTTTATAGACTGAAATTCTAATCACATTGGTACGTCATTGCATAAATGATAAATTTCAAAGTTCCTGTATGAATAAGATATATGTATATTCTATTATTTTAAATATTTTCATTACTATGCTTGTCTATGAGAAATAATAATTATTGTTGATATATTTTTACGTTCTTTGACAGCAAGGGCTTAAGACAAATAAATTCTCGAGTTTAACATTTTAATATGTACAAAAATACAATTATAGAGATAAATATGGGGTTCCACATGAACGTTGTTAAAAATACGGTTGTGTTAAAATCGTTTTAAGTTATGTAACCTTAGTACAAGATAGATATCTTCCACTTCACAATTTAATATAATAAAATTCTTAAATAGTATCTTCTTCTCAAATTTGGCTGTGAGTGTATTTTATTTGTTAATCCAACCAATTTCTTGATAATTTGCATTCCTAAATTATAATACGAAGTCATAATGTAAATATAAGATTCTTCTTTATTATTCAAAGCACTTGCTTTTCTTCCATTTTCTTATTATAAGCATTGAATGACTTGACATTTTATGTTTCATTTGTTAAAATAACATTTCCCTTAATGTAAAAAGTAGTTTTTAAAATATTTGGAGGCGTTTTTGTGAATTTCTACATACATTTATTTTTTTAATATGTACTTCATTAAGTGTTTTAGCTCTCATACAAAGACACGTAATTATTTAAGCCTTGGTGTTCTTCATAGCGTAGGAGACAGGGGGACAATTCGGGTGAGTTCTCAAATTCGGGCAAATTGGTTGAAGTATTCGGGATTTAAGTCGAAGAAAAAAAATCTGAAATTATGAAAGCAACCGGATTTTGAAGTATAACCAGAGAAGGTTCTGAGCTTCCACCTTTATGTGACTTCAATTCACATTTAAAATTACACGTCTTTCCCCTTTTGAAGGAAAATAACGCTCAATAGGGGCAAAGAAAATGCTACTTTCAACTTCAGGTTTATTCACAGCTTTTTAATTCGCCAAATCGTGAAAATACTCTGCGTTCTGTGCAAATTCCAGCTGATCTGAAAGTTATACCATACATCAAACTGAAATATCTCAGTGAAAATCGCTAGTCTTAAAGATGGAAGGCTATTAAAGCCTTTGAATAGCAACATGAAAGAATTATAATTGCCCAGTTGAAGGATGTCGAATGATGCCAAAACCTCAGTGGATGTCCAAGAACTGGTGAAGGCAATGCTGGAGGTCCAGTTCCTTCTGGAACTCCACACTCAAGGTGAATTTCTCAAATACCGATTCTTTGGCTCGGTACTTGCAGGGTCAGTAAGTAGACGTGATGGCGTAAAAGCTATATGCTATTCACGATGACGGCTCTATCTGGGTGTTGAAATGAATAATTTTTTTCTCTGGTTTGGAAAAAAGCTAAAAAATTGGCAAAAATCATCATGGAAGGGGCTGCAGAAAGTGATGACGATAAGGCACCAAGAGAAGAAAAATCCATCAAAAAGAATATAAGCTCTGGTAGGAAAGATTTCTGAAAATAAACCATCTCTTTCTCTTATACCGATGTCCAGAGAGGCAGAATTAAAGTATTCTATGATGCAATAGACAGATTTCTTCTTAATTGAAAGAGAGATTTGCAAGTGAAGACACAAAAAACATCTTGATATCACTTGCTGAAATGTGCTGTGAGAAGGAGACGAGGGGAGTTTCAAGCTGGTGTCAAACTTTTATTAGTATATGAAAACCTCCAGTGACTGAAGCTGCAATATTCCATAATTTGGAAGGTGCCAATTTCAAAGCAACAAATGTAATTGTGAGGTACCTGTGCTCAAACTCCCTTTTTGAAACTTTGCCACACTTCACTGAGATTTCAAAGATCTTAGCTACAATGCCGTAACATCATGTTCAAGATAGAAATTTTATTGTTTGAGAAGACTCAAGACCTACCTCAGGTCCACCATGAGCAGGACTCTAGGACTTGTTTTGCATCGAAAGGTGTTTTGTAAATAATGTGGATATCGATACTACAATTGATCAATTTGGGAGACAAAAAGGAAGGAACAAAATGTTTTTCTAGAGTCTTCTGAAATAAATATAATATAAGGAATAGTGTGTAATTACAATAAAGAAAATATTATTCTATATAGATTTCCGAATTCAATTATTTTTCACAAATTTGACATTCTTGTAAAATTCGGGCAAATTGAAAGCTGCCCCCAAACCAAACACCTCCTCTACGCCTATGGTGTTTTTTTATTCTTCAATCGAGGAAAAAAGGACTCTCCTAATAATTTATGTATTAACAGAATGTAATTTTTAGAAATTAAATTCGAATAACTATTAAAACCTTAATGATTTTGTTCAATCACACCAAAATATCTAAAGCTTCCTGAAACATGGAGGCAGAGAATAAATCAGTCCTTAGTTGGAATCCACGACGGGAGGACATTCACAAGCCAACTACAAATTTCTTCTAACTGCATAATCTTTTCGGAGCATTGCAAGGATTGTGGGAGACTTTATAGTGACACCTTACATGCCTTCGTGGATTGTCAGGCTGTCTTTATATTGAAAAAATTCGTTTCCTTAAGCGTCAGAGGTCTGGATAGTTGTGGGGAGGGAATTATAAAGGCAGTTGTGCTGTTTGGGCTTCAAAAAAGAAAAGGACGTCGTTCCGACAACTCTAATGCCGTGGACTTTGCTTTGTTAAACGCCAAAGCACGGATTGCCAGCTCTTTAACGAAGCGAGAGTATGTGAAACCAACAGACCTACGAGCAATTTTGCTATCAGCTGCAGCCAGATACACTGCTTTTTCCCTGAAAATTCCGTCTCTTCGAAACGACTCGTGGACCTTTGCTTCAGAGGAGGTACGATACTTCCCATCAAGTTCCCTATCTCATTTAAAGATTTTACATCGGATTTTGAAATATTCAAAGTGATTTATTATTTAAAATATTGGAGAAGCGTTTTTTAAAGTATGTATTGTGCCATTTTATGTTTGATTAATTTTTATTCTATGTTTTAATTGTTGTCATTCTTCTCCAAAGTATTAATTTTATATTACAATGTCTATTTATGTTTTTTAACGCAATTACTTTGGAATTTTAAGAACTGAAATACACTGGAAAAAATATTTTATTGAATTATATCCGCCTTGGTGTAACAGAAGGAGTATACTTGTAGAAGTTTCAAGTTCAAAGGTGCTGGTGACATAAAGTATTTGAATATTTCCATAGATAATATAGAGTACCGAAGTAACGTATGTTACATAGAGCTAAATATCGGGGTACTTTTTAGGTCTTCATTTTTGGGACAACGACAGAAATAACTGTAGAAAGAAGGTAGTGCAATAGCTAGTGTGAAAAATTTCGTAGCTTACTCTCAAATTGATTGGTTAAAAAAGATAAATAAGGAAATAAATATATTGGAACACTTTTAGATACGAGACGACTCTTACTCAGTATCATAATAAACGTCGGCGTAACAACTCACTTTTCATATCTTTCACCTTCATCATGCCGGAAAAAAAGACGTTTTGCCTTCTTATGAAGATCATCGTCGCAGGTCATCTGTAGGGTCGTGGGATGCAGTCTAAGTAGTTGAACATGTGCAAAGCTGAATACATAGCTTTAAATTCCTGGGTCATTTGGTTGATTATTATATCCAAATTAGGATAAAAAGTCTTCCCTCGGAAATAGCTTTCTAGATTTGATAGGTGCTCATCTTCAGTGAGCTTGTCAAAATGTCGTTTAGCTCTCTTTATTCTGACATTTTCAAAAGAGAGCTGGATTGGATTATAATCAGTCTCTTTCATTTATTTGCAAAAGTTTGTGTCGTTATTTGTGCCTTCTCGAAAGCATTTCAGTACTCGGACATAGTCTTTATGGCATTCTCCAGTAAACTCACTGCCCTCAAAATGTCCATTTTACTGTCTTGGAGCAGCTTGTAGACGACATTTACACTCTCCAATATCCTCGAATAAGGAACTGTCCTCATGAAAAGGAAGCGTTCTGCTAGAAAGCTAAGTGCCTCAGGAAGTTAAAAGACCTCATCCCAAATTTAGAGGAAAATACGAGTGACATTTCAGGAAATTGAAGAAACTCCTTGTTTCCTTGAAAAGTCCTTGGATTGAGATTTTTCTAAGGGAGGTCTTACTGCCCCTTCACCCCATTTTTTTCGAAGTTCTGCTACCTCTTAGAAAATGATTTCCAATTTTTTCATAATAGCCATCAAGACGGAATCGATAAAGACCACCATTTTTTAAGCCACTTATCAATTTATATTCCAATTGGTCAAAAGAAAATATTATTCCTTCTGTAAAAACAGAACACGGATTCGCGTCAATTTTCTTAATAGCTACATAAACTGAAAATGCTAGTGCTAATTAAGAAAACTTTAACAGACAAGCCAGTTTACTAATTAGTGTAATTTTATTCATGTTAAATTTTCTCCCTTTTTGTAAGTACATGTATATTATTCTAATAATGTGATTTGTAAAATTCCTTCAAATAGATTAAAATCTTGATTGATAGAATCATTTTATTGTTTAAAGTTATTATTTGCTATTACTTAAATGAATGAATACCAATGATAAATCATTTATCCACATTTTTTTCCATGCAATATGGGTACAATACACTGACACAGAACAATATGGTATTGGAGTATTGTCAAATGAGAGATAAAATTCATAAATATTTTCTAAATTACAGCACTAACAAATAATGTTCCGAGGTTTTTTGTAGCATTCGTGACGTCACAAAAATCACCCTTTTGAACAAGAGCATAAGTCAAAGATCTCCTCTTTGACTCACTTTATTCATCCCTCGGGGCCCAATGCATATGCATCACAAGCATTAGTGGATGCTACGCACCTGATATTTGTCCGAATTTAAACATCCTTTGGAGTATGTTTTTATTAAGTTTGTTTATGTTATATACGAAAGAAAAGAGGGAACCAGATACTTTTAGCTGCATTAGCGGTTGCGCTTCTTTTCACAAGGTTTTTAAGCCATCCTATAGATAGCTCAATGCGTTAAGGCATGTTTACCTCTCAGTGCCGGGGCACAGGTTCGAATCTCGAGAGAGGAAGGACAATTTTGTTCAGCCTCATTGATAAAATCCTTGTTTAAATAGATTAGTTGTAATGCTATAATGCTTATTTATATCCAATTGGATACAATTCTATCGAACCACATAGGCAAAAAGAAGAAAAAAGAGTGATACTTCATCTAAATAAAATATTTTCTCCGTGAAATATGGATGATGTTACAACACTTTCCATTTCATGATTTAAGAAATATGAAGTGCCACTCTTTCTTAAGTTCCTTTCTGTCATTGTGACATCTTTTATGCAAGTTCTGACTGTTGATAAAACAACTCCCAAAGACAGTGACTTAGGGTAGGAGATATTCTGGACAAGAAACAGTTGCAATCCTATAACAAAGGGATTTGATGAAAACCTAAACAAAGTAGATTTTAAGTATTCAAATATTACCAATATTTTTTTAAAACAACTTTTCGTGCTTAAATATTGAATTAATGCTTATTTAATCATAAATTCTGAAGATAATGGTAGATATCTATACTGATAAATGCTTATTGAGTTGCCACTGAAAAATAATGTCTAATGGTTAGTTCTTGAGAACTACATATTGTCATGTTTTAGCATCGCTCATCAACTATCTACACCGAGATATTTAGTTTGAGTGTACTCATTTCGCGATTCATTTAGAAAAGTTTTGGAATGGAATAACTCATTGGCAGCCCTCATAATAAATAATATGAATGCATTTGATAGCCATAATTGAAAGGCAACCTTCATCAATATTTTCATCATTATTATATCACAAAATAGTGCCCAACCACACGTTTGCAACAGTTTATCCTCCAATTGTGTTAACGAGGAATTAAAGACATGAGAACTCATCAATAACTATTTTCTCTTGTGCAAACAAATAAAAGTTTTAATTTTACTCTTATGTGTGTTTCTTTTCTCGATCATCATCTATGAATAGTTGGTATGATGTTGAAGTTCATTGAACCTATTTTAAACTTTTTTTTACTTTTGTGGATATTTTAAAAACATACAATATGAAACAATGATATTTTCATCGTAAAGAACTACTTCATACACTCTAATACATCAGAATGAAAGAAAATACACTTATATATAATAAATTGCCATTATTTCCAAATATATGGATTACCCCATCCACTTCCGTCGTTATAATTTTTCTTCATGATAGATTGCGAGATTGTTATGATAATCATTATCGTCGACGACAAACTACGGCCCCATGCAATCACACCAAACAGTATTTTTTCGAGATGTAATGGCACCTTATGAATCACGTGAAGGAATTTTGCTGCCCAACAGCACATATTTTGTTGGTTAGCAAAGCCATTGAGCCAAAATATGCCTCATCGCAGAAAATGATTTAACAGTAAAAATCAGGATCATTTTTGTATTTTGCTTCAGCCCATTTTACGAATTCCCGAAGTTTGAAGTGACCAAGTGTCTTCAGTTCTTGTGCCAATTTGATATTATACGGACATAGGTCAAGATCCTTTCGCAAAATTTGCCTCAACGATGTTAAAGAGATGTTCATCGATTGAGAACGACGGGAAAGAGATAAATTTTGGTCATCAGGAATTGATGCGGTTGCGGCTACAATATTTTTTTATTTGTGCATTTCTTTGTCCCACTGCTCCATGATGTAACTATAAGCACATCGGAGCATAATTGTCAATCAAACCATAACAAATATAGCGTTTTTCTATATATCTAACAAAGTAAAATATGAGTGTCCCTATTGAAAAACCCTTTATATGTGTTGTTTTTTCCCCATGATTAAACTCGGGCCATAATAATTACTAACTCATTGGCCCACACAATAGAATTGTCCATGGTCGAATAAATATGCCCCCTTTGTTTACAAAGACATTATTGATTTAAAGATGCTACATATAAAAAGTATATAGATAAACAATGCAGTTCCAAACTAAATTGCGAATCGTAAGTCACCGCAACATTTATCTACATTAATTAGTAAAAGTGCAGCAAAGAATTACGGTCATGGATACAAATACCATAAACAATTGTATACAAAAACAAATTTTAATTATAACATATGTAGAATGATTAAAATGATATAATAATTATTTTGATTCTTTTGGCGTCTTTTCTATTCTTAATAAGATTCTGGTGTAGAAATTGGAGATGTACAGTGGAACAAGACGGATAAAATTGCACCCGATATCCCTTGTATATATGAACTTCATATTATTTGAAAAATGGTAATTTTTGTGAACAATAACATACATGTATAATAGGTTTTTTTTCTTTGCCTTAGAGGTTAATATTTAAAACAATCACGACTACATAACTGTCAACATTAAATCACAAAAGGGGTAACATTAGAATTGTATAACTTTAAATAAAAAATAATTATTTAAAAGATAACACATGAAAGCAATGGGTATAAAATCAATTATTTGATTTTCTTATGTATACAGTTTCATAACTGTTGGAGAACTTTGGAATAAAGGGAAGCGATGGACATCATTCCAGAGAGGTTGACATCTTTGATAGTTCTTTTTTATAACCACGTAGTGAATCTTTGTTAAAACTGCATCACATCTAGGATTACACGATAAGGTGAGAAAGTCTTCCTCTGATGGGGTTTCATTGAAGTGATCCATGGTGATATCCTGAAAAGCCCCACATATGTTTCAATTAAAGACGGGAATTTCCACAGTAATAATCATTAGTCTTTATTTAATTCCTGCAAAAGAAATAGTTTCTACGATCATATTTGAAAAAATTGCTGACAACTTACAGTAAACCAGTCAGCTTTCTATATTTGAACCATTTTTCGGCCGATGTTAAAAATGGATTTTGAATGGTTTAATGCACTTGCCGAAATTTGTATTGATTCCTCTTCGTTTAAAATAAGATTCGAATAAAATTATAGTTTTCGATTGATATTTTCACTCTTCGATTGATATTATTCACAAAAACAGGGGTGTCCGACCTTTTATTAATAGATTTGGTGATCCCTCATCCTTAGAAAAAACAGCTCTTTTGAATGGAATTATTACAATCCACGACGTGGGGGCAGCTTCCATTTTCGCGGAACATAGATTTAGGTTTCCTCTTCAGAGGTCTGTCAAAACCATGTGCCCTACAATGCCGTGGTTTTTAAAATTGAATCTTGACAGGCAGAAGTTTTGTGAAGAAAAAGAAATAATAAGTAAGTTTTTAAGCATTTTTAGTCTTCCTTCCTCATGGAAAAAAGAATTTCGTGTTCGACCTGGAGTATTGCAGATGGGTCCAAATTTACAGCTCAATTTCAAATCTCGACTGGGCTCATTAATTTTTTATCCTTGCAATAATTGTGGCATTCTATACAATAATATAATACACGCTTTTGTAGATTGTCAATTATTAAGGGCTGTGAGGTATTTTATTCAATTAAATGTCTTTCCGCAAGAAGATATCGACTCCAATATCATTAAGGCATCGATCTTGTTTGGACCCTTCAGGCGAAAACAGAAGCTGGCATCTCATCATAAGGCAATTGAATATTCGCTGTTAAGCATAAAATCTTTATAGCAATGAAATTGACAAATCATTCGTATATAAAAATTGAAGACCTCAGAGCTATAATGATTGGGACAGCTGCTCGGTATTGCGCTATGGCAATTAAAATTCCAAGCGTCTCTGCATCTTCGTGGACATGTGCTGGTGACCTAATAAGGTTCATTCCCTCCAATTCCCTCCAATACCTCAATATCATCAAATCTACCATACGTAGACACCGCCGTTACAGATTGAATAGAGATTAAGTTTGTTTGTTTTTTTAGGCGCATATTATATATTTAGGTTTTTTTTTCTTTAGACAGTAATTTTGAATTACAATGCTCATTTATGTTTTTGTTTTAACGTAACTGTCTTTAGATTTTTATATTTTATATATTTGTTTTCTATGTTATTGTGTATTTCACTATATTTTTTTAGAATAATAATATATATTTTAACCCAAAAAAAATAATTATAGTTATGAAGACGATGGATTTCTTAAAACTTTCATGGCTATTGTATATATTTTGATTTTACAGGGTAAAAACGGTCGTAGAGTATTTAGAGGAAAATGGGGTTCTTTTCCTTCTTGGATATTAAAACAATTTTTCTTTCAGAGGCGTATTCTGGGGAGTATTCAACTGATAAAACTATTTCATAAAACTTGAGTAAAAGACGAGATAAAAAATTTCTTATAAAACTTAAAAGTTAACCCCTTGGGAACAGGTTGCTTACTTAACTTAGCCTTTTTTGAAATAGCAAGCTCTATTTCCTCCTTACTATGGTGGATTTCTAATATTTCGTTGTCTACTGTCGAAACGTAAAACTTGTCTTCTCAGGTTTTTACGAAATCGGCTGTTAAAATTTTACATCGAGCGTATGTGTTTGAGCCTCTTCAGTCGAAACACCCATATAGATCTGTGAAGTAAGTTTGTATCTCACTACAAATAAATTCTAGGTCGCTGGATATTTCTACAATTGAGGTTACAAAAGACAAGTCTTTGTCTGCATTTCGTTTCCTTTCGAGTCCGACGCATTGTAATCTCGATTAGTTAGATCCGATATTGCTACATTTTATTTTTAAATCTGTACATGAGATCAGCTTGTCTATAAAGTTGGTCTAGTCTAAAATTTATTACTTGTCGAAAAACATTTTCTCTGGCCAGTATTTCTACCTCATTTAGAAGTCTACGTATTTGTGTGGATTTTTTTTGCACCACATTTCTACATAATTTTTTCTACTTGACGGAATAAATTTTGCATTTCAATAAAAATGTCGTTTCCATTTTTAACATTTGACTTGACTGTTTCAATTCTCGAATTAATGGATTCATATACTCCATGGTCATTCCACAATTCATGGTATAATTTCCATCGGCCCTTGTGTTTTAAATTCATTCCTCCCAAGTCAAAAGTAGTAATAAAGCCATAGTGGTCTAATAAGTCCAAAACTTTGTTAAACTTCAACGAGCTCTTTAGGAACTCATTGAAAAGTAAAAGATCAAGTCTTGAAGAAACCGGTCTAGTGACCAATCTATCATTTATGCTTAGGGACTGGCTGTTATCTTCACAGCTTTGGTCCAAATCATTTGTTGTGATTTCTTGCGAAGTGCTTACGGTTACTTCAGTTCCAATGGAACTAGTTGCATGATTTTGGTCTACCTTCGATAAACTCTGATCTGAAGGGGTCTCTAAATCATTATTTTCGGCTCTGCCATTAGCCGCATTCAATATTCTTTTCAGTGGAAATAATATTTACTGGAGTTGTCACTTGAGACTGAACTTCAATAACTCGCTTTTTTCCTGTTTCACTTGTGGTATATTCTTCAACATTCGCCTGACACTTTTCGAGCGTGATGGGCTCTTTGCTGGCAGTGCCTTTATTCGCATAGTGTTTTTTCAACTTCTCTTCAAGAACAGCTTTGTATTCAATGATTTGTAGTCTTTTCCCTATACAGTTTTAAATGAGAGTATCCAAATCTGAAACACCTATGAGTTGTCGCACTCCAAGGAATCGAAGGTTTCACCGACCGGAATTATTTGGGGATTTAGATTAGTCTCCTTTTACATCAAAAACATAGGAAGAGGTCCTCCATAAGGTTTTGTAGCTAACAAAGCACTTTTCCGCTTCTAAGTCCTTCCGGTTTAGGTCCAGGAAAAGAGTCGACTATATCAACAAATTTTCCTATCCATTCCTCCATTTACTTTTGTCAACCCTTTTGAAGGTGTTGATCGGAGTCACTTTAGATTTATTATTTTTTCCAATTATAAATTTTTATTTTTTAAATTTTCATATCAGTATCTTCTTTAGGTCCAATAACTTCAGTCTTGTAGCTTTTTTTCAAAAGATCTAGCCTAGGCCAGATGTCCATAGGAACTTTAGTATAAAAAGAAGAGTAGCCATATTCATAGCGAGCTTGCGCTCCAGCTATTTCGTCTTCATGAAACCGAAATGCAGGCTGCTTTGTAAATAGACAATTGCTTCATATTAACGTTATTAAATGTTTTTTTTTTACTGTCAGCTTCCGTTAGAGCTATGACAAAGGTATCCCATTTGAATCTTGATGTAAGATCAATATTTTTCAAGGCTTCTTTTATATTTTTTCTCCCTTCAGAGAGAATCTTTGTCTACGTCATTTTATTTTATTTTCAGCTCATCTAAGCTCAGAGGTCAATCATTCGAAGATTCTTTATCCGTTTCAAAGAATAATAATAATAGATGAATAGATGATCGTAAATCCCACGGGTGACTCCCTCACTTCCTTTTAAAAGGGAAAGAAGGAGCTCGTATAATGACGATGAGATGATGAAAGAATAGAAGAGAGTCCACGAAGATGTCCTTTTAATCGACTAAAATCAATAATTGAACGCCAATAAAAGTAATAAATACTTTTGAAGTTAAAGCAATAAAACACTGGATGTTTCCACCGCGCGACTTGAACCCTCTCTACCCTCACAAATTATTTTTATCCATGTAGCGAGCAAAAAGGACACCTTCACTCAAGCAATACATAATAAAAAGTAATGTTGTATAGTTTAAAAACTCTATGTGACTTAACATCCATATTCCTACCTATATTGTATAACAATTCGGCCACAACTTAAAAAGTTATCATATTAGCCATGTACACATTAGCATGATTCCTTTCATCGGGTAAACCAGTTTTTTTGTATAAGCCTCAAACATTATTCACCCATAGCACCATTACTCAAATAGGAAGAAGCCTTATTATGTGAGGAAAAAGTAAGGCTTCCATTCCATCAAAGTAACCCATCATCCGTAAGGAAGGCCATCTTAATTATTCGCTGTCACGCGAGAGCCAATAGCTAATTCGTATTTTTTTTGCTCACTTTTTTACAAGCTCATTTATCACGTCTGCTTTTTTGTACAACCTTTCTTTTTCCGCCATTTTGGCTCTCTGAGTTAATATTTATTCATCTTTGTGTTTGTTTGTGGGTATTCAAGAAAAGGAATCATAAATCAACTTCCTCTTATTTGACATGTGATATTGAGCTTCTCCTTTTATTGGCATTTTCTTTTTACCATCATCAACACAACCACCAAAGCCACCATCATTAGGAGCCACCACTTGATCATAACATGGTTCTTAAGATACACACACACACACACATACCAATGATACTGAGTGAGGGTGTTGTGAAAAGGTGATTGGTGTCCTATAGAAAAATATATATTCGATTGTGTACATCTCTTTCCCTCTTAATTTATTTTTAAAAAGAATGTCATACAAGGCGGCGGAATATTTATCATATAAAAGTACAGATGTGCAAAGAATGCAGCGTGAAAATATTTGTGCATATATGTAAAATAAAATATGAGTATTACATTGCATAAGCCGTACAAATAAATGATGGAGCGGCCTTAAGGGTCTTAGAAGGCAGATACGTATGATAGATATATGTTGTATATTATTTATAGGCTTGGTTGGAGGCGAAGGAAAGTAAATTAAAGGTTAAGACTTACAGCTGGTATATCTAAACATTATCTCCTATGATTAAGGATATGGATTTGATTGCATTTAGTATTTATTCTCCAGCGAAAACAATGCGGAAAAAAGGGAACAAACCTGTGTTACCCCCCCCCCCCCCCTCCATGCAACTCCTAGTCATTATTTTATTGAACGTTTATATAGAAACACGAACATTTAAGGCATAGGGGACGTCCCCATTAACAAACGGCATTTTAATATATCAATTTGTTATATCCGAAAAAAACATTGAGATGATTGAACGGACATCTAATTTACTGGTTCTATCAAAATTATTGAATGATCAAATCCATTCGTACTTTTTAAATATACAAAGAACAATATAACTTAACAGCTTGTCCTCTTACACGACAGAAGATGAGACAACTCGAGGGTAATATCGAGGAACGAAGGACTGTCTCTGGAGGATTATATTTTTAGGACATTAAATGTGTATGCACTTTCAATGATATTTTTTAAATAAAGATAATAGCTACTAGATAGGTCACTACCAGTTGATACAAGATTAGGTTCCGGTGAGGTGGGTCTATTCTAGGAGCTAAACAAAACAAACTAAACAGCTGCTCTTTTTATTAACGTGAATAATAATAATAATAATAGAGACTCACTCACATAATATCTGAAAATAACTAAAAGCAGAAATTAATAGCGACATAAAAATACTTTTTTTGTCTATATGGTTCGATAGAATTGTTGTATCCAACAGGATATAAATAGGCATTATAGCATTAAAATTAGTCCCTCGAACCAAGGATCGTATCAAAAATGACCATCCCCTCTCGGGATTCGAACCTGTGCTCCCAACATTGAGAGTTGAACACGCCTTAACGCACACAGCTGTCACACTCCCTATTTTTTGCCTTTATGGTTCGATGGAATTGCAGTATCCGACAGGATATAAATAAGCATTATAGCAATACGTTTAATGCAAACTAATGGTCTAACCTTCACGCTTGCCCGGTCCTTCATTAATTTCGTATTCAACGCATCCTATAGAAAGAGTTGAAATATGCAAGGGCATTGAACGCCCCCATTTCATCAATACATCACAGCAATATCAAATGGTTTAAGGAAGTGGACTCTCGGATTTCAAGGATGATGTGAAAAAGTCATAAAAATTAAGGCATACTCCTTGACAACTCCGTGCACTCAATCAAAGGCAGAAATGCATTTGATTAATCCTTGAAATATGAATAGCTAATAAAAAGCTTTGATGTTGAATCATTATTGACCCTCAGTTGTAAACGAGGATAACAATACAAAAAACATGTTTTGTAACTTATTATTTATATTTTTTTAAACGTGTTAATATCAATGTTTTACTTTATATAATTTTGGATTTCTTTAAGTTAGTATTTTAACACCTATTAACAAAATAATTAAATTAGTTTTTAATGCTATAATGCTTATTTATACCTGTCGGATGCAATTCTATCGAAACAAATAGGCAAACATATTAGATTACAACTTGAAACTTATTTCTTTCATGTCTTAAATTTGTATATATCCTTGTAAAAATTAGGAATAAAAAATGTATGCGTAGAGATTAGTAATGAATTAAATAATTATTTTTCGAATTATTCGTCACTCCAGATTATAAATCACGCCAGTCATATAATCATAATTTTTGAAGATAAAAATAAAGTCAAAAATAAATAAATACGTCGCACTGAAGTCATAATTTATTGGAAATTTCAAATTGAAAAAAAATAAATCCAAAAACATAGTACAAGTCAAGTTGAAAGGTAATACTAATGAATTAAATATAAAACAACGCAGCCAATAAGTGCCGGTATAATATAATTAAATAACAGAAATTATATTTGTGATAAAGGTTTAAAATGTGAATTCCCATAAGTTATATTTCATTGTTCTACACCATATGTGTTCTACAGCAGAGCAAAAAAACACCCTAAATGTTTATATATGTTTAATTACGCATTAGATTGCTAATTTTTGAATTGGGTTTTTGGTCATAAATGCTGTTATTGAAATTTGTCTCATTATACAGTGTTGTAAAGAGTATGCTAAAGTATACAGATAAAATAAATTATAAAGCACTTATAAACAGTTGTGTAAAACAAAAAGTGAATGAAACGCATAATCAATTTACTGTTCAAGAACAGATATTATATAAAATGAAAGGCAAATGTAGTTTTATTTTTAGATTTTGTTATATATAAATAACTTTTAAAGAAATAATAAACCCATCTGGTAATATTTAGGTGGACGGCTTTGTGTTAGAATAACATATTTATTTATATAATACCTTTATTTGGCTTTGGGTTTAAACAGAGCTGCGACTACCAAATGTAAATCGGCATTTAGAACTAGAAGCGTTCACACCTGGTGTGAAGAAGTTGAACTTTGCAAAAATAAACAACTCCGGAGCTGAAAGCACCTTTAATATCGGACAACGTATAACAAAAACAGTTAAGGAAATAATTTGTTTGCACTTGCCTTCCATTTCCTTCAAATCCGATTGCATATATGATTATAAAAACACGTATTAAATTTCAAATAATCTCTATTAACATTATAACAAATTATGTACTTCATTGTCTTTTGTTATAATTGTCCGATATTAAATGCATATGAAGAAGTCAAAGAGCAGATACATAATAAATTTCTCTTTCATTCTTATCTACCGCACCGATCGATATGCCGTAATAAAATCTACCGAATATAGAATCGGCGGTACCGAATCCCAGCTCTGCTAATTATTTTAATTCATAATTGCAAAGACCCAAGCCCAGGTTTATGATGAGGCTATATTTTTGTTAATGGAGATCCTAAATAAAACAAGGCCTTTAATTATGCTTTCTTATACAATAATGAAGTTAAATGTATGTTTCAACATTTTTCCTTAACATTTTTCATTATTAATTATTTCTGTTGGAGAATTTCCAAAGAAAAGTAAACTAAGAAATTATATTTTGTGTTGGCGATTACAAAAGCGTCGCTCTCTTACATCAATAAAGGAGCTCCCTATTGGACCACCAATTCCCTTCAATATCCGCTCTTGCTGAATTAGACAATCAGACGGTTCTAGAGTCTATGTCGTGTTGTGACGTCCGTTTCTTATCGTAAGTAGGCGACTGAGAAATCTAGGCATTAAGGCAGACAAACGCTTGCGGAGTCCTAATATAATAATAAGAACCGCTTCATAGACTCTCATCAAAAATGGTTTAGATACCGTCTGGCCACGTCTTATTAATGAATAAGTCCCATGTAGATCCCAGGAAGCGGAGCTGCCATTGGTGCGGGGAGGTCGAGGAGACTTCGTTCCACTTCTTCTACTTCTGTCCCAGGGTCGCCCCAGCCATCAAAGCGGTGGAAGGAATAATATTGGAGCATATGGGGTGATGCTAACCCCTCCGGACTGGCTTTTGTCGACTTCGCCTACTATCAGGAAGCCTATGAGATAGAGCATCTGGTATCCACGGTTCAAAGGGTCCTCTATGCATCACGAACGGACGGAACTGGACGCCTTGTGGTCTCCATGGCCTCGTCGGAAGACATATAGCAACACTTCGTTCGGTCTCCAGTGCGTCAACGTCAACATTGGGGAGTACAAAATTTAATGTTAACAAACTATTTTCCCTTCGTGTGCACTACCTCTATTTTATCAACCAGATCTTTTAAGTTCCTTTTTATTTTTTTTGTTGTTTAGCTCCTATATTGGACCCACCTCACCGGAACTTAATCGGTTATCAGCCGGTAGTGAACCTCTTAGCGCTTTCTTTATTATTACAAATTAGTTTATCAATATTCATACATTGAAAATGCTTTAAAATAAAATCTTTTAGTTCCTTTTTATTTTTATTATTATTTCTTAATTTCTTGCTTATGGGCGTATTCCTTTATTGCTTTTATTATGTGTTTGAGAGTACAAAATTGATATAATGTACGTTTGCAACGTACGGAATGTAAGATACCCTAGAAGAATGAAATAAAAAAATATGCTTTCGTTCACACTTTAAAAAACTCTCAAATAAATCATGTTTCATATTCATATAAAGTGAACGCTTTTACTTTTTTCAATTCATTCATCATTTATAGTTAATGAACTTTATTTAAAAAAAGTAAACATCTTATTTTATAGCTCTGATGCAGCTGTAAATAATATTGCAAAAAATACAATTATTAAATAGTAATACGATTCTTCTTAGGCCGTCTTGCGAATTGAAAAAGGACACTCAAAGCAGTTTTCAATGTACATATATGCAAAGATATGGAAAACGTATTAGAACAATATTCATGTAGAATCAAATACATTATGAGTGCACAAGGCGGGGATGTATTGCAATTTCTAAAGGTTGCTGCAATTACCTTGGCATGGATATATTTAAGTATAAATGTATTTATACTATTTTTGCAGCCTTGATTATTTGCATATATCATCATCATGAAGGAGTCTCAAGGACACTTACAGACGGCTATTTCATAATTTGAATTTGTTTACTCGTTTCTTGCATTTGGAATCGAATTTCTACAAATTATGAATTGGATCTAAAAGGCGACCGATAATTCGACGGCCATCGATGCTTATGCAACAATATCTTGTTGTTTTGTTAATTCACTCCAAAAATATCGTCCATTACATTTAAGGGCTGTTCCATATAAATGAATAAATTAAAAAGTACATTTCAATAAATTGACATAAAAGTTCATATTGCAGTTCCGGTCATAGAAGTAATAGAAATACTAATCGTTTTCTTGAAAAACGGTTGATGCGTAGAACTATGCAATAATTTTCTGTCGCTAAAAAGGTAATAGAATGTTTGTTTATCGTATTTAGTTATTTGTTTATTATTTAGTTTTCGCTATTGGAATTTATTTGGAATAATTTACTATAAATATATATATATATATATCATTGAAATAAGTTGATGAAAGTGTACTCTCTTATATGTGGTGGTCCAGCAAGAATCCAAGTTTGAATGGATTTTTGTGAAAATGAGTTTACCATCACTATAGTAAAGTTTGTAAAATTCTCCTTTGTTTGTTTAAGTTACATAACTCGATTAGTTTAATACAGGTTCCGATAATTGCTAATTATGTATTTTAATTGATAATTGCTAAATAATAAATCTATGCGTATGAAAAAAGGGACTATCTTTGAGGGATCATATCAGAGCCTTGTGAAATGGAACCTTATAACCAGGGCTGTTGGAATTTGAAATAAAAACAATACCTTGTATGCCCGAAATATGCAGAAAAATGACTAAATATGCTGAAAAATATGCGATTTTTTTTAAATGAGCAACAAAAAAAGTCTATATATGTAGAAAAATAATTTATACTCGCATATTTGGCCGCCTACGGTACCCATATGTTCGCCCTTCGGTCGGGTATGGGTTGGTTTTAGAGCTAGTTTGTGAGTGAAACAGACCTTAAAGAATATAAGAGAGGAGAGATAATTTTTTGTAAAAATTCTGTTTTGTACAAACATTCCTCATAAAAAGTTTGACTTTGTATAAAGAATATGTCTTAAGTTCGTTTGAGATGCTTTTTCCTTTTTCGATTTCTCTAACTCCTCCTCCTCCTTTTCTTTTTCCTTTTTCCTCTCTTTACCTTGAAAAGTAGGTAGTTCAATCAGACAAGGCCTGAATTTTTTTTTCATTTCTGGTCCCATCACTTTTCAAATAGTTTTGACCCAAGGATTCCATAGGTACCTTCAAAGTTCAAAATCTGACCATAAATGTGGGAGGAGATAGCGTACGGACATACAGACGGACAGAGATTGGTGAATTATTATATAGATTCCAAATAAATAATAATTATGTATGTAATGCAATCATTGCTCCACTGAAGAATGAGCATATCTTTTATATGCCTCTCTGTCAAACTGGTTCGCTGGTCAGAAAATAGAGACTTTAGTTTGGAGAAGACCCTTTCGCAGTCCACTGAGGTAATTGGAGCGCACGAGAAGAGGGACGGCAATTAGGATCATCTTTGAGCTCCAATATCTCTCTCTTCAAAATTCTGGAGTAGAATTTAATTTTTTCGAAGTCCGGGTTCTTCTCAAGGACACTGTTCAACTTGCTTGCAAAGGGCTCAAAAGTAAGCAGCATCTGCATCCTCTCAAGGATTCCAATGCTCTCCGTCAGTGGAAGGCGCTCTTGCAGGCTTGAAAGTGCGCGTACCAGTTGAGTAAAGTTCCCCTTGACGATTGCCATGCTGTCGTCATTGAGAGATTCTATGAAGTCTCCAATCCCCTTGAAATGGTCGCAGTAAAAGTATGCCGCTTCGAGGCAAGTTCCTCACCTGGTCAGGCAAGGCTCTGGGACAGGAGGAACTTGCCTGGAAGCGGCAATGGCCTTCTTGCGTATATATATATATATATATATATATCCAAATCAAAACGTTTATGCCCAAATTATGTGCTAATAACAAATCCAATAGAGATAAAATCATTATAACAAATCGAAATAAAAATGATATTTATGGGTAAAACGTGCGCAACTGGTCTTAAAATGCTTCTGTAATATTTGGCCGTCATTTTATGAAGAAAAAAAAACTTAGAATTGCGTTTTTCTCATTTTTACTATTTTCATTTAGAATTGCTTTCTGGCTTCACCACTTTATATTAAAAAAGTCATATTATTTAATGGATAAAAAGCGCCTTTTGTGCTTTTTTTATTTGTTATTCCACTCTACAATCAATTTCATTTCCGCAACAAGGAATCCAAGTCTACCAGCTCACAACTAATATGTTCTCTGTTTTGAAAGGTTTCAATGATCAAGATTTTGCAAAGCCATACTGTAATACATTTACTGGATGAAAAGAGATAAAGTCAATGACATTCTAGTATAATATTCTACGTATTATCCATACACCAAATTCGATATTTAGTTTGGTGTTACTGTGTTAAGTATTTATAAAGGAAACAATTATAAGTGAAGCAAATATCACATTATCCACACAATTATATGTTGATCCATAAACAAAATATGTGCTCAGAATTTCTGAATTTAGTTAAAAGTCTAAATAATAATAATAAGGATCTTTTGACTGTAATATTATAAAAGCTATAATTATGTCATTTTTGTTTAAGGATCTGTACTTGAGCTTACTTTTGTATCCTTTTCATAAACCTTGAAGGAATACTTAAAGTCCTTTAAACATGATAATGAATTCTCTCGTCTATATGTATTTGAAATCCATTCAAATCGTTTCATTTACAGATGTAACCTTCTTTGAATATGGTATCCCGTTTTCAACACTTTCTTCACAATTGACGAGGGAAAAACCTACTCCTGTGGCATACCTATACTGATTTGCAAATACAAAACCTTTCATTGAAATCCTTTTCAAAAACATATTTGCAAAAAAGGGCATTGAAATTGTCCTTCTTCTCCCGTCTCATTCATATATACATTTATTTGTGTGCTTGTGTGAATTAAGTAGCTCTAAGTAATATATCAACGTCAGTTTTCCTTCAAGTCCGTTAGACACATTATTTTGCATAGATATACAACATGTATATATAAATATTTTGTATACATATATAAATATTTATAGTGCAAGCTATGAATTTATTCCAATGACATTTGAAGAGAATGAGAGATTGTACTTTAGAGGAAGAACAAATATTATTCTTGTTTATTTCAAAATGTGTAGATCGTATTTCAGGATGCGACTCGTTCAAGGGGAATGATTCAACTAAAAGAGGATTTTTTGCTTTTATAATTCGAATACAACAATATCTATTAATACAGGGACCTTGCCGTTTTTTCATGAACGTGATTGCTTGATGGGAAAAGAGCATGAATTTAAACAGCCTTATTTATTATCCTTATTAAAAAAACTGCAACATAATAAAATATGGGAAACAATGAAGAATATGTATATACACAATTACGGAGTCTTAAAATATTGTTATTCAAAATCAAGAACGATACAGACAGAGCAGTATCAAATTCACATGTTATTTTGAATGTTCATGCTTTTTATTTAAAAAATATTATCGTTTTCGTATTTTTTGGTTAAATTATTTTATTTTGATAGCGTATAGCAATAATATATATATATATAATATATATTATATATATATATATATATATATATATATATATATATATATATATATATCGGAGCTGGGATTCGGTAGAAAAATCTACCGCTGGTTCGATATTTGGTGTATACCTTCTACCGATCGATATCGGTATTCGGTAGATTTTATTATATATCTACAGTATCGATCGATGTTTGGTACAGTAGATTAGAAAGAGAGAGAAATTTATTTATCTATCTGCTTTTACTTCTTCATATGCATTTCATATCGGACAGTTTATAACAAAGGACAATTAAATACATCATATGTTATAATTTATTAGCGGTTATTTGAAATTCAATACATACTATCTTATATAAATTATATATTTACTTGGATTTTGTAGGAAATGGAAGGCTATAGATTTATTTTTTTACTGTCTCTTATTGTCCGATGTTAAATGCACTTTCAGGTACTCTAGTATTCAACGCATAGCATAAGCTTATATTGAATGTCTATTTATGTATCTGCTCTATAATACTATACTTTATAGATGTTTATTTAGTTTGAAGTTCAAGTTCTTCACACAAGGGAGCGCTTGGGCAAAGCGACAGTTGAACGATGTTTCTCTGCTATTGAAGGGAATAAGCTCTCTATATCTTTATGTGTATGTGAATGTCATAAAAGTCATACTTTCAAATATAAATTGTCAATCGGTACGGTATTTGGTAGTTTCTACCGAATATCGTATAGTCGGTTCGGTATTTGAAATCTACCGTCGGTGGTATCGAATACCGATTTACATTCGGTAGTTGCAGCTCTGATATATATATATATATGAATAAACATAAAGTATTCAAATTACTTCATTTAATTTAAACATGCTTCCACTGATGTCAATAGTTCCAATTCAATCTTTAACTATGTAAAAAACAAAAATAAATACTATCATTTCATTGTCAGTTATTGGCCATTGATTAACACGTAGTTGGTCTTTCAATAAGTATCCAAATATAAGGATTTCATTTCATCGTTTAAAATCCACTTCCTATTCGTTCTACGTAGTATCCCTGGTCAAAGTAACAAATATGGATGAATCTCAAGAAGTAAATTAAAATGTTAAATTTTCATTCAAAATATCTACTCATCTGAAGAATGATGATTTATTTAGAAAAACGTATTTTTGTTGACTGTTTTTTTTCAAGGCTATGTAGAATTTGAACTAAGACATTTGTGACAGCTATCATCATAAAACGGACCGTTTTTTTGTCCTTAGTTTTGATAATAACAACTACGAGTTGGATAATTACGTAATTTCATCTCCTTAAAAAAGATAATCTCTTTTTGAAAAGCATTTGTATCCTTCAAGATACCATTCATAAGTAAGAAAACATTTGTATTTTTTGTTTGTATAACTAACAGATATTGTATCAATATATAAAATATATTTAAATTTTATTGGCCATTTTAGAGTCTCTAATATTATACTAAAGACAGAATTGAATAAGTGATGTTATCCCTGTGTTTATAATGTAGAATCACTATGGCATTATTGTTTTGTTAATATAGCTTGTGAAATACTGGATTAGTGAAACATATCCAAATCTCACAAAGATATAAGTTGGTGCTTATTAACTCATAATTTTAAATTAATTAATCAATGTACATAAGTCCAAAAAATTATAAGTATTTTTCGAATTCGTTTTATAAAAAAATAAATTGTACTATTTTTTTTACATTAGCTACGTAGTGGAAACAAGTTACTTAGTGAGTGACGTCAGTCATAAGGGAGGAGAAATAATCCTTGTATATATGAGGGGCAAACTTTTTATTCCAGTCCAACTTTTCAAGTGTATGTATAGTATGACTGAAATTAAAATACATGGGGCATAGCCATCTAAACTTATTACCCAAGGATTCTTCATCAAGAATATTCACGAACGAGAATGTAATAAGGCAAAATATAAGGATATTATGTCTGACAGTATGTAGTGTGTATCTAGAAGCACACAATTATTCAAAGGGGTGGTGCACCGAGTACCCACAATATTTACATAGATATTAAATTAAAAATCTGTCATCTTCTATTTGCATAAAATTTTAGTTTGTAAATGTTGAAAAATAAACTTGAGTGAGTAATATTGCTCTTTTTCGTTCGAACATATTGAATGGGTGTTTTATGAAACATGTTTAATTTGATTTAAGACCTTCCCGCTATTACCATAATGCATAAGACATATCATGGCTAAAACAAGATTTTTTGGCCGATTTTATTCGGCAGAAGTACATCCATGCATTTGAGATATGCATAAGCATTATATTAATAAAATAAGTCCATGAAACCTAGGATACTCCTTCCATCGAGGTTATTCTCCCCCTCTTGGGAGTCGAACCAACGACCCTTACACATAGAGGATCGAACACACTTCGACTCAGCTGAGAAAATACAATATTTTTATGGTTCTTTATTATGATCTACCTCAAAACGAACGCTACAAGCAAAAAAATCTGGCTCCCTTAACTAAAGTTATCTCTGTGAATATATCTTATATCTTTAACCTGATAAAATCACCCCATTATGAGGTCGTGTTCTTTACTCTATTGATTGTACATTTCATTTATCTCTATGTATATTGTGAAAAATAGATAGATTCTAACCAAGAGCCCTATAAAATCAAAACGCCATCAAGTCGATCTTTGAAAACTATTACTTTTATGTTAATAGGGGGACTCTATAAAGATATTACAATAATATTTATTTACTTTAAGTGTAGTTTACAGCATAGCATTGGTATGAATTAAATTGATTTCCGAAAGTACAATTTGACTAAGTTTTAATAGTTTTACTAAATAATTGGTTAATAAATAATACAAGTATGCAATAAAAACACAAATTATATAAAATATCGAAGTTACGTTAAAAACATATATTAAAACTATAATTCAAATTACTATATAGCTTTTTCTCTTAAGAGACCTTTATATATTGAAAACATATGGCTTTATTATTGCACAGAGAAAAACTTATAATGACATAACTGTGCCTCATTACATTTCTAAGCATATTAAAATAAATCAACAATCTTCAATTTTTAAATAATTCAATGGGCACTACAATGAACAACATCAAAACTATTATTAAGTAAAAAAATATATTTTAAACATTCCTAAAGGACCGCTCTAGATTACCTAAATGCATTTCTTTAGCCTAAAATAACATATGACATGTGAGCTCATCTTCTTTTAATCTAAAAAAAGAACATACCAATAGGAATTCAAAACTGGTTCATGCAAAAGGATGCTCTTCTAAAGCCGTAAAGCAAACTTGATTTTCGAATTCTTTGGAAGGCAATCAGAGTCATATTATAAATTGGAGTTCCAGGGGAAAAAGTATTAATTTGCTCAGTGTTAATAAATCTACCGATTTAACTTTGGTCCGTTTCATGAAGGCCTAAGGCAATGATGATGAGTAGGTAGAAGGTTGCCAAACAATTGGGATTCCTCCATTTTTGAATACTATAAAAAACAGAAGACAAGGGATATTAACTGTAAAATTTATAGTATTGAGTCAACCCAAGGAATGTAGGTTCTTCCGCAGTCATAAAATATATAGATATATTTTAAAGGGGTTGATTGTCGCAAACGGTTTGAGTACAAGGTCAAATTATCATATCTTTAGTGTTGAAGGCCATGCGGATTGTAATATATGACTTGGATGTAACTACAACAGAGGGACTTATATATTTGCATTTATATATATGTATATATATACAGACTTGTTGATTTATCGTTCATTTATTGTTGTTCGCGAACGACAAACTTTTTTGACGCCAAAAAAAGACAAAGGTTTTTAATTTTCATGACAAATTTCCTTTCTCAAAAAACGTCATCACTTTTTTCAGAAATTTCTTTCTAAAAAAACGTCGTCAATTTTTTTCAGAATGACGAACGACGAACGATAACTTTTGGTGAACGATAAACGAATGACGAACGACAATTTTTCGCGAACGTCATCAAGTCTATATATATATATATATAAATAAAACGTAACACCTATCTACTTTCCTTTATCATAATAATATTATTCTACCTGATATTATGTCTTCAGAAATCTTGATTAAATAAAACTAGCGTTATAAACGAGCCCAAATCTGCACCATTGTTGGAATGGTCACCGGTCATATCGGCCTCAGCAGGCATCTTTACAAGATGGGAACGACCATAACTCCAATCTACCGACTCTGCGAAGAGGAAGACGAAACTCCGTATCCTCTCATTTTTGGTTGTCCGCATTAAGACAAAAAAATGATAGCACTTGAGGGAGAGACCGAGAAGCAACGTTTATATTCGAGGATTTCATATTTAAATCATTTAAATGCTTAAAAATATCTATACTAATATTTATAATAAAAATAGTTCTTAGAGAGTATCACTACTGGATGATACCGGATTAAGTTCTGGTGAGGTGGGTCCAATGTAGGCGCTAAAAAACAAACAAACCAAGCGTTCTAGTTATTTTAGACAATTTACATTGTAATAAAATATCTTTTGTACAATTCATAAATAATATTCACGGAAAAAATCCCATAAAATTAAAATGACTCAAATTGTTTTATTTGATGTTTTAAAAACAAACTTTCATTTTAGGCCATCTCTGAGTTATGCACTATTCTCTAAGCTTTAAGATTGAAAGTGGATATGGAATTGGAGTACTTAACCTTTTCTTATAAGCGCTGTCTTTTTAATTGTCGAGTCAGATGTAAAATTAAGGTCTTTGTTTTGACACAAGGCTTATATATAATTCTAAAATAAAGTATAGGAACTTAAATCAAAAGAAATGAATAAAGAATCAAGGCTTAGTAATGCACCAACTAATAAAAATACTATATAATATAATAATATATAATCGTATAAAATTAAATTATTCATATTATTGTTTCTAATAATTATTGCTTTTGATAAATAGTAATTTCATAAGTTTCATAGATCCCAAATCAAAAAGTATAAACTTAATTATTGATAGTGGATTAAAAATAAAATACGCTGATCTCCGATTTGTATATAATGTAGGTAAGTGCTTAACATATAATAGTATCCAAGGTCCTGGAGAGTGGCGCCCTCTATTGAATAACCGTATAATTTCATATACGAAACTTACAAGAATATATATATATATATATTATATATTATTGTTTATACGCTATCAAAATAAAATAATTTAACTAAAAAATTCGAAAAACGATGTATTTTTTAAAAAAAAACATAAACATTCACAATAGCATGTGAATTTCATGCTTTTCGGTCCGTATCGTTCTTGATTTTGAATAACAATATTTTAAGACTCCGTAATTGTATATATATATATCTCAATATTCTTCATTGTTTCCAATGATATATTATGTTGCATTTTATTAATTAAAAATTAGGATATCAAATAAGGCTGCTTAAATACATGCTCTTTTTCAATCAACCAATCACGTTCAAGAAAAAATGGCAGTGTCTCTTTAATAATAGATATTGTTGTATTCGAATTATAAAAGTAAAATCATCCTCTTTTAGTTGAATCATTCCCCTTTAACGAGTCGCATCCTGAAATACGATCTAAACATTTTGAAATACACAAGAATAATATTTGTTCCCCCCTAGAAGTACAAATCTCTCATCCTCTTCATATATATATATATACATACATTTATATATATAAAGTATATGTTTATCTTATGGTTTGTCTAAATAATATTTTTATATAAGTGGTCCATGTAGAATATCATTACTATAAAATATTTCTTTGACATTAATTCCTCTTCCTATTGCTCCTTCGTCATTTATTTCTAGACATACACGGATGAATGTATATATATATATATATATATATATATTATATAAAATGTAGGCGTAGGAATACCTAAATTAATAAACTAAGAATATACTCATATGTTAGTATGTATATATAAATATATCCAAGGTGATGCCTTCATCTTAGATTTTGAACGTAGGTAGAAGGTATTTTAAAAAGCTAGCAAGAAGTCGTGATGCCTCATAATTAATTTGAAACGGTTCTTGATTTTTAGTAGCGAGGCAGCAGGATGTTGTATGTTATCCTTTGAATTAATTAATCATAATTAATGAAGAAGAATAACAAAATCCGCGTTTTATTATTATTAATATATAAACTTCAATTTTGAAATGTAAATTATGTCTTCTTTTTAAAAGCTAACCTTAAGCTGCTTCAAAACGAAATGGTAGGGCTGTGCTGCCGTTGTTGGATCGAATAGTATGCTGCTTCATTGCTTGGATCTATTAAATATGACGTCAGATGTGTCTTAGGTCATATTTTTCGTTTTTTCAAGTTAAATTGTTGTTTATTTATTGTTTTAGAAGAGGAAAAAGACTGGGCTGTTTTCACGAATGAAGCGTCACTCCGTTCTTTCATTCTTTGATTGCTTAGCATTCAGATTAGCTTCAATTAGAAGGGATGATGAATAAAACTAAATTTCATACGGTTATATATCATAAATGATTTTAATTCCAAGGAATGATAAAATTAATAACTAGAAAGGGTGCATCCATAAAATAATTTTTTTTTTAAAGTGACCTAAAAGTACTATCTTTTTAGTCCGCCAGATGGAGCTATGATGTCTAAATACGAAGTCGTACGGAATTGAATTGTATATGTATATGATTTTAAAACGATGGCAAAATAAATGTAGATGGGGACATAAGCTAAAATACTTAGTATTATGACATTTATTTAATGGGACGTACATTGGTCTCAAATAGAATTTTGAATCAAAACAATATCTTTATTTTCTTAGCCTTATTGGTTTTTGACTACCACCGAATACAAAATATAAATATTCACATTCCCTCAAAAAGGAGAGATAACCTTGAGCAGCTACGTTTTTTGTCTTCTATAAATATTTTTTGACCATTTTGTTCGATATAATTGCATCTGATTGGGTTTAATAAGCATACTATCGAACATAGGATTTTATCAATGACATTGATCAAAAATTACCTTATCCCCATCGGGAATTGATCCTGCGCCCTAAACATTGAGAGGATTAAATATATTTTAAATTTAATCCATGTACTACAACAATGGTTTACATAGTTTTATGGCCAAATGTATATGAAGTATTTAACCATTATTTAATGAAAAATAACGATCTTTTACCTTTTTGAAGTTTGAAATAAAAATTGCTCTCTTGCTAAGAATACACAAAGCATTTTTGGCCCCAGCTCAATAAATATCCCAAGGATACATTCTCAAATATATTTATGAAAAAAGACAGTTCACTAAACAAATTTACATGATTTTTAAAAATTGATAACACTTTTTCTTTGTATTTCATCGTCCGATAAATGGTTCTATGCTGCATTTATCGATTTACATAATTTAAATTAAATAATACTCCCTTCAATTTCTTGAAAATAAGCTGTTCTTTACATAATTAATATTAAGAGATGTAAACGGTTGAGTCCATTAAAAGGATTGATAAAATGAAGTGGATCAAGGGCCATGAAGCAGAGGGGGATATTTAGGATTTAAAGTATGATATTCGTCTCTCTGAATTAATGATCACTCCTCATCAGCCGCGAGTAGTGAAGTGTTGCTTTTCTTTTCAATCAATCACGTTAAAAAAATGCACCTTTTCCCTATTTAATGGATTATACCAACTGTTTTTTTAAATATTCCCTCTCCTTTTCATTCAACCAATCACGTTACAAAAAAATAACACATTTTCCTATCACTATATAAGGCATAATACTAACTGCTTTTAAATTATCACCTATCCTTTTCTCTCAAACAATCACGTTTCCAAAATATTTACCTTTTCTTATCCTATATACAAACGCCTTCCTTTTTTCATACAAAAATGGTATAAGTTTCTTTCTCTGTTGACTTGTGTACATATTATATATCCTTCGTATCCCAAAGAACAGACCTACAAATAAAATGTAAAATAAACCCTGCATACTCTCACATAACGCCCGATAAATATTTAATAATCCATTAGGAACTGGGATTGTGTTTGTTATTATTTGTTACATATTAAATAGGGGGAAGGGTGACCTTCATCCTCTTTTCTTTTTACTCACCTTTAGTACTCCTGCGCCTTTGCTAAGTGTCAATCAATTGTTTCGACTTAGAGACTTCTTCCCTGCCTACTACACTTATGAGGGGAAAATAATACATAAATACATACAACATTGGAATGGATTGGATATCTGTATGTGTGTGGACCCTTAGCTCGAATACAAGTTTCTATGGACTTGGATTTACATGAGTGACCATTATGATCCTTGTTTCAATTTTCATTATATAATGTTGCATATATATACATACTATATACAGGGGTGTACAGGCGAATCTAGACTAACTTTGAGTACTTGTATCTCAGAACCAGTTAGGGTAGAAGCTTAAAAATGTATGAACTGGTAATATATAATATGAGCTTTGTTTAATACCAAAAAGATTGAAAATGTCCCCGGAACTTGAGCGCAGGACGGCCATTATTGTAGTGCTCCGTTGCGGCCGTGCGCCAAGGAGATCATCGACTTCTTCAAATTCCCCAAAGCTACTGTTTACAGCATTGCCAAGTCTTGTCGGAGGACATCGAGGAAGGATTCCTAACATCGTAAAGAAAGACTCCAGACCGATCCCAAGTCAGGAAGAGGAGCGCCGACTTCATTGATCCTTCTGGTCAAAGGGGTCTGGTCCCCCAGCAGCCCTGACCTCAACCCTGCGACTACTACTTGTGGGGCGTCCTTGAGAGGGACACTAACAAGCGGCGCACACACTGTGGCTCCTTGTAAGCTGCCATCATCCAGGCAGTGGCCAACTTGTCCAGGGAACAGGTGGCTCATGCCGTGGGAGGTTCAGGCACCGTGTGGAGGCTGTTATTGTGAAAGGAGGAAGTTGGATTGAATGGACATTAAGAGAAAAGTCATTTAAATATTGTGTGAGAAAAAAAGTCAATTAAAAGGTCTTGTTCTTGGAAAGAGTATCTTGTTTCCGTGCAAAAAAAAAGTCTAGATTCGCCTGCAACACCCCTGTATATAATGTTTTATAAAAAAACATTTCAGTGAACCATGTCAGAAGAAAAATTTGAAATGAATTTTAAACACGAGTTCCATATTGGTTTATTTAATGGAAGGCTTTAAAAATACGATGCTTGAAGTTTAAATTAATAAACGAAAATTCTAACAAATAACCACTTATTCAATTTCATCACAAATTTATTTAAATCTCAAAAATATGGAATGAAACAATATCGAAAAAATATGCCCATACGTTAAGAACTTTGGTAATACCATATGTATATATGAAAGCTAAATCTTTCATCATAGCCTGTGTTGGATGTGATTTCAGAGCAACAAATACAGAGAGGCCTAAATCTCAGTGTAGGAATATGATTACTTATAGAGACTTATGAATATCTTTCTGTTGGAGTTCTTTTGTAGAGACTTTATAGGATGGAA
>CP045894.1:16295727-16404989 GCA_013387185.1 Caligus rogercresseyi
TTTATATTCCTTGGATGTTTCTGTCTTTCAAGTCCTCCATGCACTTACTCTCCACTTTTTAAATGCACACATACTATTTATGTACATTTGTTCAAATGTAGAAAGAAAAATGCCACAAAAGAAGCTTGTTTTTATGTCAATGAACTTTAGTTCCTCATGCATTTTCGTTCTTATTTTCTTCTCTTTGAAAAAAAGTCAGTTTAATTTATTTTTTCTCCCACTCACATAAAACTAATGTTCCCTCCAAACATTTGTGGTTCATCAGCTAAAAAGCTCGCCTAAATTATAAGAACTGACCAAACCATTATATCATTTTAAGAAAACATATTTTCTTTTGTATTTGATTTAAATGAAGAAATGATCTCATAAATAGTTATAATGAAAAAATTACGACCAAAGTTCATATCTGTCATCCTTGTTTTAAGTGAAAGCTATGCCTGAATATGGCATGTAATATGACAAAGTCATATTACTCTAACTACTTATATACAGAAATGAAATTAGGATTTGTTTTTGCAATTTTAAAAATCACCCAAATAACTGAAACTCAGTACTTGATAAAAACATATATAAATGTTCTGTTGCTAGAGCTCATCTTTCCATTACGTTTATAATCAATTGGACTTAATAATTTCTACATTCTTTTTAACATTATATTTATAAAGTATATCTTGTAAATATTTCAAAAACTACTTCAACTACGAGAAGAGATTTGAGGGATTCGTCAAGTGGATTTGAATAACATATAAAAGCTTAATAGAATTTGGCATTAAAATGGATTAATGGAACGAAAGGTGCCTTTTAAACTCTTCTTAAATATTTTGTAGCCATTGTGGCTACACTTCTATTATATAAATATGTATATATTCCTATGACGTCATAGATGGCATATGCTCGTGTTTTTCGTTTCCTTAGGTCATATATATTCTCATAATGGTTAGTAGATATTTCACGTTGATTGAAGGGACTGAGTGTCTTGTTGTTCAGTTTACAGATGAAAAACAAAGACCTACCTCTGACGTCAAGGTTACTATATGCACATAATACTAGCCAGATGAGGATACTCAATGGATTTTTTCTTCACTAAATCTTCTTAGAAAACGGAACTCTTGCTTTGTAGTTGGTTCAACACATAATACCATGGAAAGGGTTCTCTGAGAGTTTTTGACCCGCAAAAAAGGATTTATTGTTTTATTGTGCCCCGAAAGTTTTATTTTATGAGATTCATTCCTTGTTTGTTGTTTATTTGTTGTTGTTGTTTTTGCTTTTGGTGTGTGTAGAGGGCAAAAACAAAAGCTTACTACTTGGAGTCGTGAAAAAAGTAAGTAAATCAAAAACACGGGGAAAAATGAAGACATAACAAACTATATGATCATGGATTTATCGATAAAAGATAACCATGGGAGTAGATGTACAAAAAAGCTCATTGTCTTTATTGATCCACAAATATGAGGAGGGCTTTTGATGTTGATATAAGTAAATAAATAATATTGAATATTTCAAATGGTGAAGCCACTTACTCAGCATAACTAAAGTTTCGTTCTATGATGGTTTGTTATTATTGTATATCCTCCGACGAAATGTCTTCTGTAAAAAATCTCCTTTTCGATGTTTAATGTATTTTTCGCTTTTAACTAGTATATTATATATAATTTGTTATTACTTAATGTACACGATTCGGATGCCACATAAAACGAAAATTTATTATTTACAACAATGTAATTTCACGTATGATAACAATTTTTTAAAGCCTGATGTATTTTTATTATTTCATTATAATTACTTCGAAACAGAATTAATACATTGAAATATCTCCTTTAAAGTTTGTTAACAGAAAAAAGTTATATTTTAATCCATATACTTCTTGGTTGAATGATTATAAAATGATTGGGTACCCCTAGACGAGTTTTATAGCCCTATATATTTATCGCCATAACTATATTTTTAAAACAATCATTAAAAATAGTTGTTTAAAATGATAAACATAATATTTAATCTTGTTAAAATGATTTAAACGGTGATGCATGAAGAGTGTCTGTGATAATAATTATAACCACTAAAATACATCTTTTTTCAAAATGTATAAGAGCCATATGGCTTTCTATTGCTCATGCAACAAACTAATTTATGTCTGAAACATATTGCAGCTATGTGAACTGAAATTTAAAGGCTGTAAGATCATTTCTGAGCCCAAAAAAGTCAAGCTATATATTTTTTTTATTTGTGTTGTTAAGATGTTTATTACTAAATTGAATATATAAGTAAATGTTACGAGCAATGAAGAAAATCGGACAATCTGTAGATTTCCCTGAGGAGTAATTTATACATTGCCAGCTATATCGGGCTATATGGAAATGTCGTAGAAATGGTAATAATCATATAGAAAGGTATGCAACTTGATTTTAATGAATTAAAGTTAAGGTATTTATACTAAAAGGGTCGTCATTGCACAATCAATGGTTTTCATTATTTATTTCAATGAAACGGCGAAAATATATGTTATTACCGATGTTTTGATGCAGATTGAAATAATCTATACGAAATTTGATGACGTCAGAGGGTCAATTGCGTATGATATATATTATATATATATGCATATGCATAAATAATAAATATATATATATATATATCGTTTATATTTTTCAAATGTTTGAAATGTTAGCAACATTGTAGATTTTTCTGTTTCTTGGTGATAAAAGAAGACGACATACAAAGTTTGAACACAATTGGTCAACATTACGGGGTTGCTCAACGAGGTCAAAGTTTTAAAAATTTGTAAAATATAGTTTTTCGCAAATTTCTTGAATGGTGGGCATTACAGACTTCAATAATAATTATTAACTTAAAGGAAATCTAATTTACTACCAGACGTATGTTTGATGTTTTTTAATAAAAACAAAGTTTTCTGCAAAAACAAAGAAAAAATGGAGTGTGTAATGATAGCATATTTCATAGCTTTTTTGTATCAATAAACTTCACTCGCCTGTAGAAGATGACTTGTTCGCTTCAGAGTAAAATAGTATTTTTAAGTTTAGTAAACTTTGGATGATAAATCCAAAAATGACCTTGGTTACAATCTATCAATTCAAAATTCAGTACAATCTGAGTTTACATCATATGATTCAGAGCCTGTATTGACCTATAAAAAATCGATTATGAAAAATAAATAATAATGTGTTTTTTAGATTTGCATCAAGGTATCCTCTCAAATTTTTACTTTGTCGCTGACGCATTTATAATCCTTTATAGGAGTCATTTTGTACGCGAGATATGTTTTTTTAATGTACATATAACTCTTTACTTATTAATTGACATGATTAAGTATACCAAAATATTAAAGCTGGTTTACCAAGCTTTCATTTGATATGTTTGGTGCTCTAAAAAAATCGCTATATAAGAGAAATAAGCAAATATATTTTTGCACGTACTCTCCCCAAAAAATTGATCTTTTGATATGAGAATATACAATTACCGCTTAGTAACCACTGTTACCTGGATAGAAAGAGAAAAAAAAGAGGAGCGATTTCTTATAGGTCAATACAGGCTCTGAATCATATGATGTAAACTCAAATTGTACTGAATTCTGAATTGATAGAATGCACCAAGGTCATTTTTGGATTTATCGTCCAAAAGTTTACTAAGCTTAAAAATACTATTTTACTCTGAAGCGAACAAGTCATCTTCTACAGCGAGTGAAGTTAATTGATACAAAAAAGCTATGAAATATGCTAACATACACACTCCATTTTTTCTTTGTTTTTGCAGAAAACTTTGTTTTAGTAAAAAACATCAAAAATACGTCTGGTAGTACATTAGATTTCCTTAAATTAATAAATATTATTGAAGTCTGTAATGCCCACCATTTCAAGAAATTTGCGAAAAACTATATTTTACAAAAATTTTAAAACTTTGACCTCGTTGAGCAACCCCGTAATGTTGACCAATTTGTTCAAACTTTGTATGTCGTCTTCTTTTATCACCAAGAAACAGAAAATCTACAATGCTGCTATCATTTCAAACATTTGAAAAATAAGAACAGCCTAATATATATATATATATACATACAGGGTGGGGCAAACTAACTTCCTTTTTAAATTTGTGGCATTTTGGTGTGTAGTTGTAGCGGAGAAGTGAGCGTGGGCTCATTTCAAAGAGGCAGGCGTAAAGTTTTCTTGGAAATACAGTCAGTCACTATCATGCGTTGGAGCAGAGAGAGGCTCGCGTTTGCCGTGGAGGCGTATTTTTTTCCAACCATCAGTCTGTGATTGCAACCCCAGCGCTCTTTTCGCACTCATTTTAATGTTGCACCTAGAGGCCCTGTTCCGGACCGGAAGTCAATCATTGCATGGGTCAAAACGTTCAGAGAAACCGGGAGTACAACACAACAAAGAAGTCGTATAGCTAGGCGCGTCAGAACACCTGAAAACATCGAGGCTGTGCGGACTTCAATTTTGAAATCTCCACAACGTTCTGCCCTGATTTCAAGAAGAGGCGATTTGGAATGGCCAACCCGTTCACCGACTTATCCCCTTGTGATTTTTTTTTTGTGGGGTTACTTGAAATCCCGAGTTTATGTCAACCGCCCAACAAACCTGGCAGATTTGAAGGCCAATATCAGAGAGGAAATAACCAATATACCCGCCGATTCGCTGGCGAGGGTAATGGAAAGTACCAAAAATAGGTTTGTCCAGTGTATCGATTCTGGAGGATGTCATCTAAGTGGTGTGATTTTAAAACTATGTAAAATAAACTTTAAAGATGTGCTTTCATTATGAAACAAAAATAAAACCTTTATGAATTACACAGCTTGTTTTATTGCCTTTGGAAAAAGGAAATTAGTTTGCTCCACCCAGTATATATTCATTTTTTCGCTAAAAATGCTCAAGCACTTCCTCTCATAAGGTTTTTATCCTCAAGGGGACATTTCGTCTATAAATTATGGCAGTTATTATATATATTATCATTCTTCGTATGAGATTATTTTTTACTTATTACATCATAATTTACACCCATTGTATATAATGTATGTAGACTTTTGGACGCTAAATATAACTTTGAAAAAAACTAAATATATTATTTAGTACGCATATTCTAATCCATGCATTTTATGCAAATACTTTCCTTCTCTCAGAGTGCCTCACAAGGTCAAATGCATTCATCAATGCTCCTTGGAGAGATGTGCAAATAATGTATTTTAAATATGGATTTATGAGCATGGAGTCATTTTTCTTCGTAGACCTGCAAATAACTCAGGGACATATTATTTCCATTCCCCTACGAACTTAAGCCGAATAGACATGGAAAAAATATCTTCATTTCTACCTTTTTGTCATTATAAAAACCTAAAATATTTAAAGTTTAATATAGGCAAACACTGAACAAAAAACTTGTACAAAAAAGGATTTTAACGATTTTGTATAGTTTTTTTTGTGAATTTTGTATATTCATAAGTTTCGTATATATACAAATATATATATCATTTATATAGATATCAGGAAACGACCGGGACCCGGGCCGGGATTTAAATTTTTGAAGCCAAGACTTAATATTATTTTCGTACCTTCGATATTTCTGAAGTGGCGACGTTTAAAATAAAAAAACAGAATTTCCCAAATAAGTGACAACGTTTTTTAGAAAAAAATTCCAAAATAAAATAAGTGATGACGTTTGTTTTAGAAACGAATCTCCAAAACGACGTTTTTATAAATAATCTCCAAAACGACGTTTTTTTAGAAAAGAATTTGCGAAAAAAAGTGATGACGTTTTTTTAGAAAAGAATCTCCAAAAAAGTGATGACGTTATTTTTAGAAAAGAATCTCCAAAAAAGTAATGACGTTTTTTTAGAAACGAGTATTTCGAAAAATTCCTTTCAATTTTTATTATTATGACAAACGAATAAAATATTGACGTCCCGGCCCGGTGTATTAAAAAAACCGATACACCGGGCCATGACGCTAAAAAAAAACAGCCTGGACCCGATATGTATCAAATTTTTAATATTAATATTAAATTTTATATATTCACAGGGTTATACTCTTTTCAATTTATTACTGTTTTAAGCCTTATAGATATAAAATAATGTCTCCAACTATTCTCTCTTACACTAAAAACAATCTGATTTATTTAATAAACGGATAGTATACGAAAAATGAGTAAAACAGATAATAAAATGTATTCTTTGTGTTACATTTATTAAATTAATGAATCTAGTATGTCATATTTAACATCTCAATATATTTATCTTCAGTTCAAACGTTTAATTTGCTGTTTATACAACTTGTCCGATTATCAATCTATGCATGTATGTTTTTCCCTCTATATTTAATACATATCGACAATCAAACAAATAGCATGTGTGTGGGAATGTTAAAATCAAACGTTCATCTAAAGATAAAAAATCTCCAATCATTTAGCATTTTTCATACTTTAAAAAAACTTAATTTAGTTATTCAAAAAATATTTATGAGTAATATCTCTTATAATTCTGAAACAAAACTTTTTAATCTTGTGTTCTTAGTTTTTTTTAATATTAGGATTCTTGAATTTTATTCGTCTAATAAGCGAGGTCTTTAGTTAATAACAATCACATAAAATAAATATAGTATAAAACACACAAACATAATATTCCAAAATCTATAAATTGCAGCAAAATATATCATAATAATATATAAGAAAAAATATTTGAATAAGTTGTAAATCCAATAGGGTTCGTTGAAGGGTAGATGGAATATACTTGATCCCTCAGATGCAACGTTTCATCATCTGTTCTGTATATATGGAATCCTCCTAGGCAACACAGTGTATCTGGTGGTAGCCATGTTGGTTCATATTTTTACAATACTTACTTTAAAGCTATATGTACATTTACTACATCATTCATGTGCTATACTGATTTTATAGATTATCTAAACATCAACTTTATTTAAACACTCTCACCTTTCCTTGTTTTAAAGATGCAAATCTTTCATATTCATACCTTTGGCATTTCAATTAAAAATGAAAAATCATCATAATAAATTAGCTTCATGTTTAAATATAAAATATATACCAACAGAGTCAGCAGGATTTAATATGAAAGTATATAGTTCAGCATCATAAAATGAATTGATACTTGTCTTGAAAATATAATGAGTTACTTTGTCAAGCTACACAACTCAGTTGGAAAAATGCAATGCAATCCTAATTTGTAAATAAAGATAGATCAGCAAGAACATAAAAACCACATATTTCTTTGGCTCCAAATATTTTATGGTATATGAGGAATTTTCTTTATTGATATGTTATTTCGTTCAGACCCGTTGCAACGAAATTTTAATATATAAACCCATATATTCTTATTAATCAAAGCTTCTTAATCAAATAAGCATTAACTTTTTATATACATGCTTGACATACAGTTATGTGACTTTGGAAACTGTTTTTTATCTAACGGAAGTTTATGGACCGTACGCACTTCTTGACTAACTTTACAGGCTAAATTAGGCTTTACTTTATATTTCACTGGTCTTTCTAGTTAAATGACATTTGTTACATAATTGTATATAATATATATATGAAAAACGTCCCAAAGAAAAAAAATATTATTAAATATACTTGATGAGCTTATTACTCATTCATGGATCAGTCAACGATGTGCATTTTACAAAACATAATGTGTGCTTAAGAACGAATTGATTAAAAGGTTTAATAGTATCTTTGGATTTTCAAAGTGACTTTAACGCCAAGGAAAGTTTATTGCTTTATTCTATATATTATCAAATATTAATTCGATAACCATATTTATGCAAAAAACATTTATTATTGTATTTATAATTGATGACAGCTTAATATCCATATTTCTCACTCATGTATAGTCAACAATGTGCATCTTACAAAACCATCTGTTTGTTAAAAATGTATTGATAACAAGGAGGTGAAATGTATCTTTGAATTTTCAAAGATACTTTAACCCCAAGGAAAGTTGCCGCATCATCGCCTTATTTATTTACTATAAAATATATTTGGATTAATGTATTTATACTAATTTGTTGTTGAAAATCAATATACTTTAAGATCAAATTCAATAAATAATTATCTTTACTTGTAAACATTTTTTTGATAACACTTTGCCCATATTATTTACTTGAGTTTGTATATTTAATTTTATTTATATACAAATAGAAATAAAGTAATTAATGTTTTTACTAATATAAACTTCATTTTTTTAATATTCCCATCATATCTTATAGAGTATTACGAAATCAATAATATGCAAAATTTAAACGTTTTTTTTTTACTTTATTGAAATACTATGGAATTACACAGTACAATAATTTAATGAAAGATTTAGTTTATAATTGTGTACAATGGAAAAAGTCATTTCATCGTACTAATCAACAATGATGCTTTAAGAACTAAAACATACAAAACATTTAATAAATACAATAAAAATACATCAGAACAAAAAATTCACAAAAATTAAGAATCATAATTGTCTGTAAAATCCTTCAGGTAAATATCAACATCCTCTATGGAGGATCGGTAGAATTATACTGGCTTTTCAACAATATTCCGTTGTGATGTCAAGGTTCCTGGAATCTTGATGCTGCGGGTAAATATGAGGTATCCTTATCTCATGTTCTGGGTAATATTTATTTATATTGACAATAGCTGCTTAATCAATCTTATTTTATTTATTCAGATAATTATGAAAAGAATTCTTGAAACATGATATATATATATATGCATATATATACTTATATAAATATGTATATATAAATAATATATATATATATATATGTGTGTGTGTATGTGAATGAATTAGGATTAAATAATTCATATTTTGCAATTGTGGACTCATGATATTCAAACATGTATATAAAAGGACATTTATATATATTCATTTCGTCGACTAAACCATTGTCTGATTGTGAATATGAATAGGTATAATTTATGAATATATATAATGCATCTTGTTCTTGAAAGAACAGGATGATGAGTTTTACTGTTTTTGTAAAATTTGAATTGTTTGGTAAGACAGGAATTACTTATAAAATAAAAGGATATCTGCATGTACTTCATTCGATGACTCGAGTCATCTTCCTGATATCCTGTGGCTAGGCGCAATGCCATTAGGATTTTATAGCTAGATACAGCAAATTCTATAGTCCTTCTTTTGTCATTGGCCCTACTGGTCTTGCATACAGTTCTATAAAGCTACAATCCACAAGTATTTTTCAAGCTCACACTAACAGAGCATGAAACTGCCTTCCACTCAAACATTGATGTATTTAAATTAAGCTCCTCATTTAAGTTACTTCGTTTTTTCTTCCTCATGGCATCTGAACAGGTTACTACATCTGGTGCTATTAACAAAGAGCAACCTTTCATGCGTGATCCAAGGAGTTCAAATATTATCTTTTTCTTACCTCCCCCCCCCCCCCCTGCTGAAGCTTATTTAGACTGAAAATATTCGTCGTCCTAAAAACTGGGTACAATTTGAATGAGCTTCTATTTACTGCGTGGTAAATGGCCTCTATTTTCTATTTTTAGCATAAGCATATCATCTTCATGGCCTTGGAGCATTGAACTTACTTACTTAATAAAATCATTTTTATTGGCAGAAGAGCAATTGAAATCATCTTTATTATTACAATGATACATTGATTTATTATGTTGTTATTCAGGTAAATGGCGATGACTTGATAAGGTATATATGAGTTTTTATGTGTGTTGCGCTCTGACGGCTTAAGAAACGGAATGCCATTGAGAGTAGTATTTTACTCCTTAGTCGCAGACTAAAGTCAAAAGATTTCATCATATCCTTGTACCGGCCGTTATCCAAATAAAGTCGGTAAGAAGTTATGAAACTCAAAAACGTTTAATACTGTATTTAATTATTAACTCAAAAGCATAATATGGGATTAAAATACAACCTTAATGTACATAGAATGCCATGCATTGTACAGTTAGTTTGTTGGCTTGTACCGAGAGAGTTAGTTATTTGAGAGGATAACATAATGAATTTATGGATATTGAACAGTAATAAATTTTATTTATGTCATCGAAAATTTATTGTAATGTAACTGTAAGGAAGATTTATATTGAGCGGGAAGGTTATCATAATTGATGCTATTCTTTCCCCTTGTCGGTGTGACGTCATTCAAGCCTACCGGCAAGCGAAAAGTCAGCTCTTTGGACAAAATGGATATACTCGTATTTGAATATATCTTTGTTTGACATACAATTCAATGGGTATACACCATAGAGATATAAAGGCATAGAGAGCGTATTGGATTCTTCAGAGAAATACGTCATATTGCCCAATATAAACAAAGCTTTCTATCTCTATGATCATCTTATGATGACGTAGGTTAAATTACTTTGTTTAGTTTGGGCAATGGCAACAGCTGAACAACGATGTTTCTCTGCTATTGAAGGGAATAAACTCTTTATATCTCTATTGTGTAAACTCAAGATTATGTATGACAAATTAATATAACTAAGTAATATATATGTGATCCAATAATAATAATAATACAAGTTGTATTGTATTCATCAGCTAAAATGCAATGATATAAAATCCGTTATATCTGATATTCGAAACATTTATAAATCTATTTTGAATATGAAAACCCTTATTTTTTTCTTTAATGCATTTAATTAAAATTAACAATACAAAATAGCACGCAATAAAAATAATGTAATCGTATGGATTAAAACATGAGAACAAGTAAATGTTAAAAGAATTTATAAAAATGAGGTTGTAATAATATTAAACAAATACACTAATAAGGCGTCCAGGGCCAAATTACTAATGTGAAGCTCCATCAACTCCTCCCTCAAACCCTTTAAACTAAAGATATTAAATATATTATTTATCACACCTGATTTTTATCACCCACCAATTTCAATCTCAATTGACTCAAAAACTTGTTCAAATGGCAACGATTTGGTTGTATTCCTCCAATGGCTTTAAGATGTAGACAACTCCATAATGAAGACATCAGGCCAATATTTCAATTATGAGCAAATAAATAATGTACCACGAGTATATTATGCATACATAAACGTTCCATCATTTGTGCACACAAAAAAATGTGAATTATAAACAGGTTTGGCAGGAAGGGATCTTTCTCAATTTGTTAACTGACCAAATAAATACTTTATTGGTCACGCACCATCTGTTGCTTATTTCATGGTACATTATCATAATCGTTAGAATATAATATAAAGAATTTTTGCTAGAACAAAACTCATCCCGTTTCCTTCCCATATACAGCTTTTAACATGTTTCTTTAAAAAATGCGCTAGGCCACCATTTATATACAGTGTAGACGATATATTTATTATTAAAGTTATATTATTTATTTCAACACTGATCCCAGATGAAAATACATAGATATAATGTGGAAAATGACATTTCAAATAAAAATTGTTAAAAGTGTTTCAAAAAAATATGTAAAATATTTTCAATTCCTACAAAATTATAAAATAAAATAATTCCTCATACAAAAGAGGTTACATTATTGCAAAATACCGTCATAAAACAGTATATATTCTACTAATTTATTACATGACTTAATTATTTTCTACTCTTTGAACATGGCCTCAATAGTGAACGAATTTGTAAGTCATTGAGTTTTATAAAATAATGTTTAAAAGTAAATAAATTATATAGTCATACAATAGTTCCATAAAATAATTTACAGTTTGTACACATTCTATCTCTTTGATCAGTGTTGCTTATCTTAAAATACCATTCTCCCAACTCAATTACCGATTAATTGTCCCCAATATCCTGATCGATTTAGCACCACTTCTCTTCAAATGCCTGCATTGAAGTAATTAAATATAGAAGCATAATTTTTTAGCTTCAAAAATAGCTTTATTTTACAATTTAAAGTGTTTTAATTCGTTTTTTGTGTTGGGAAACATTGTTCATTTTTTTGTAAAAACTTCATAATTTGCTAAAATCAATTGTTAAACACTTGAATTATTATATGTTCCTGTATTGTATTTATAATTGATTATTACATGCAATATAACATAGTCGTACTGTGATAAGTAAATACATAGAAAACTAATTTGAACCTTTTTATATACCGTAATTTGTCCCGTTAATATAAAAGTACATTGTGGATTTTCTAACAAATATCATTAAGCCAAATATTTTAGATCAAGTTCGTAAATATTCACTCCATAACAACTTCTGCTTCATAAGTCATCGCTTTGCCTTCAAAGAATGAAAGAGTTTTAAAAATATCCATATTTAAAATAATGGAACAAAAAAAAACCACCAATTACAAAATCGTTCCTTGAACCTTCTTAGCTTATATTAACAAGGGTATATTTGATAGCAATATTGAAGGTTAATCCTTTATCTTGAAAACTATTTTTGGAAACTGGCTTTTAAAATAAAAGAAGAGGAATCGCAAAACTTTGTTATTTGTAGCAACAAAAAAAACTATAGACACAGACTCATTGACGAAGGGGAAATATTAAATGGGCTTCAGAAAAAAAAGCTTTTAGGCACATAAAACTGTCAGACATTCCAACCATTAAGTGGCTAACAAAGTCTTTTCCAGACGTGCACTTCTCATCAAGATAAATAAACGACATGGGACATATTTATGTAGTAATACCCCTTATTAGCAAAATACAATGGCTAGATTTTATCAGCTTTTTGACACTTGAATACATTTAAAAATAACTTGGTTATAATTTATATTGAAAAATGCTTGTATATTCATGACTATATCTCTGTATTATCTCATAGAGCATTGTCATTCTCTGTGCAATTATTGTCATTTAAAGGATGACAAAAATACTATAGAGGAGCGCATGAGCTCAGTGGAAACATGCTTTACTCACAATGTACCTATATACACACACACACACATATATATATATATATTTATTTATATGTATGTAAATAAAAACTATATATATAGTTAATAAATACTTTTGAAAAGGATGAGAACTGTAACAAGTTGTGTAGTTATTCAATTCTTTGTTGTAAAATAAGTGAAATAATAAATTGTTGGCACAATCAACATTTTTTAATAATTGGAGTAATTTACTTATATAAAAGTAAATAAAAGACATTTTTCTATGATACACTTTTCTATGTTATTATTTTGTATACTTTTTGGTGGGTATTTATGTCATTGTTATATACTCAAATGTTATGTATAACAATAGGGATTAAAACCTTAAACGTGTTAATGGTTCTAATGGATAATATATTAAATGTACTACACTCTATGTTCTGAATCATCACATAGTTTTTATTTTTTTAGCAATATATATATATATATATACGAGGGGCGTTCCATTAATTTGTTCGCGGCTACTGTAACTCGGAAATGGCTTGAGATACGGGAGGTTTATTTTATCACTTTTCAATCTAGTCACCATTGCAAGCAATCACATCATTCCACCTCTCTTTAAATGTCTCTGTGAAGCTCTCTTTGGGGATGGCTCTGAAGATGTGGCCGACGGAATTCTTTAAGTCCTCTCCACATGTACCTAAATGACGATCCTTCAAGCTCTTTTTGAGATGAGAGAAGAGCCAAAAGTCACAAGACTGGACTATAGGGAGGGTGAGGAACTAGCACAACACCTTTGCCCTTCAGGAAGTTGGTCGTGGCATTGGACGTATGCACACGAGCGTTGTCATGATGAAGGCGGAAATTCCAAATCTTCATCAAGGGCCTCATCCGTGCCAGCTTGTGGTTGCACTCCTTGACAGACTCAATGTATGTAGGCGGCTGAGTTGATGGTGTTAGAGGTGTAGGTGGTGTAGACAACACCTTGATTGTCAAATAAGACAGTGGTCATGATCTTCTTGGCCGAGAGAACCACCATGGCTTTCTTTGGAGGCCTTGAGCCCTTTCGAAACCACTACTTTGACTGTTGCTTCATCTCTGATGTGCTGTAATGCACCCATGTCTCATCAACTGTGATGATTGAGCCCAAGAAGCTGGGGTCTTCATCAACAGCTTCAAGGAAGATCTTGGCACAACGAACTCTCTCTGCCTTGTGTTTGTCTGACAAAATCCTTGGGACCCACCTTGCTGCAATCTTGCTGAGACCAAGGTCTCGGTTCAGTATCCTGTGGACAGTCCCTTGGGAAAGACCAGTGGCTTCGTGGATCTCCCTCACAGTCACTCGGTTGTCATCGTCAAGAATGCTTTTGACTTCATTGATGTTTTCCTCAGTTCTTTAGAGCCTGGGCTTCCGATTCTGCTTTCTCTTGTCCAGCCCATTTCCGCCATCCCTGAGGTCTTTGAAGACCTTTTGAATGACTCTATGGTAGCTTGGCTTGTTTCCGTAGATGGTTTTGAGAGAGTCAAAGGCCTCAGAGATGGAAAGGCCTGCATTGAAGGCGTCCACAATGACGTAACTTGGAGCCAGCATTTTGAAACAAAATTTCAAGCAACTTTTTCGGCCAGTGATTGTTGACATGCTTTATCTTCCCCTCCCTCTCTCCCTTCATGTTGGCAAATAACAACCGTAAGAGCTAAACTTTATTTCTCAGAGGTCTCATATTGGATAAAATAAATTTTCCGTATGTCAAGCCATTTGGGAGCGACAATGGCCATGAACGAATTAATGGAACGCCCCTCGTATATACATTTATATATATATAAATAAATAAATATAAATATATATATATATTAGACTTATTGATTTATCGTTTATTTGTAATCGTTCGTCGTTTATCGTTCTTTTCTTTAAAAAGTCATAATTTTTTTAAAGAATGATGAACGACAAACAACGAACGATGCAATATAAAATTAACGATGAACAAAAATTTCGCAAACGTTAATAAGTCTGATATATATATATATATATATATATATATATATATATATATATATATATATATGTAACCAACATTGTCATAAATTACCCTAGATTATAATGTTTATTAAGCGTGAATGGTCTTTTTAGACTTCGTCGTTATCAATTAAGGAAGATATATGTTATTATAGATACATGTATTAAATACTGCAGTATTTTACAAAAGCAAAAATCAAAATATCAGATTTAAATGTATACAGATATGACAATTTGCATTCAGATGATATACATATATCTTTGTCCACATTTTCTGAAATACGCAAAGTAACATTTAGCTAAACACCTCTTTGCGTCAAGGAAAAAATATTTCCTCGGTTGCAACAGTTGGTTTTGACTTTTGATCGTTATCATACTTACCATAACAATAATAAAGGACTATATCATTCAAGTAATAGTATGTGGTAGTCTTATTAGGTCCCATGACTTTGTTTACCCTGAAATTTTATCACTTGGTACCTCGGCATAATGTAGCACACTTTCCAAACACATATCATGTTTCCTAATCGCAGAGGTGACATATTAATTCAAGGAATTATTTTTTTGATGTGAATATTTGTTATTATAATAAATTTTAGTTATTATTATAATCTCTAGATTAATTTTTATAATTTTCATTCTAAATAAGTTTCCAAAACATCCATTCATTGGCTTCATCTAAGCCCAATGGATCTCCATATTCATTCTTTTGAAATTCATCAGAGTGTATCTAAAAAAGAATATACTTCATTTAAGCAACGGCCAAAATTACCGTAGTTAGGTATCTATATCCACTACTTTGACAAACCCACACTAAGCCCTCAAAATGCGTCTTAACAAACCCATTTCGCGATCCTAGGTTCGATTGAGTAAAATTAATACCATAATGCTTAAATGTATATATGCATATGATGGAGACCGAATAAGGCGAATTCCCTTCACTTTTCTTCAATACATCACGCTTATCAAATCAATCATTTAAAAACATTTTTATTTGGAATATAATAAAACTGTTGTTTGTTAAATACATAATTGTTTCTTAGGCAGTTAGGCGGAATTATAATATTATTTGTGCTTTGTAATGTAACTGTCGTAGAGATATTTTTTTCCATTTTATTTAAATCTGTTCCTGAATACTTCTTTCTTCTAGAGTTATTGTATAATTAAATATATAAAGTTAACTATTATAGTTAAAAACCTTAACCTAAAGCCGCAACAAAATGAAAGACAATAAAATATAAAGTCAATTTTATAAAAATAATTGTAAATGTAAAATATCATATATGAATGTGCATTATTTTTTTTATGTTAGATAAAGTAAATTTAAGTTTCATGGTTAAACATTTTAATAATTAAAAAATAACAGCCCCAGAGTGCCATTTTATAAATAAATGTACGAAGACACTCAATCTCCATAACTTTTATGGAGTTCAACAAGATTTACTATATATGTCTTTGTAAAATATCGGAGGCATTGCCTTTTTAATAACTCTGGAATCACTTAAATCATTATTCTTTCTTTAATATACCCACTACAATTCCTATAAAGGATGGTCCAGCCAACCTAATATAATGTTAAATATATATATTTAAAATTATTCTCATCAAATTCCTAAATAATGGACTAATAATAATACAACCCGTTTGCGTGGTCACTTTTGGGAAATAATGTTATATAGAGGACAATACAGGAAGTCTGCAGTTCCCTTGGTCCACTCATCACTCAGCTGACGGAATCCTTGGTGTTGTTGCCTTTGGGTAAAAAAAAGAAGAGAGCCAAGGATCCTGAATTGACAATTACCCCTGCAAAAATAGAGTATACCCCTTTTCATTCGTGAGTAACAACAAGAACAACAGTGAGCCATCTTCTTTCGCGTTTTTATTGGCCTGACCTTGAGATTCTCTCTCTCTCTCTTTCCCGCCGCGAACAGTTCAAACGTCTTTGTGTTGAGAAGAAGATTCCCTACCAGCACAAAATAAAACCGGGCTTTGCAGACTTTTTTGCTTATTGCTTTTTATGATCAATAAGCAAGCTCTTGAGGATGATGACCTTGATTCAAATAGATTATCATTTATTTTTTCGTAAGTAATCATCAGTGTTGTTTACAGAGCCAACTAGATGCTCACGAATGTATATATATATTTATATTTATATGTACATAGAATCAACGTCGATAACATCCATGCATTGATCCAAAAATAGATTCACTTGAGATTTTAAAAATAAAATCATTTGATTAGAAAAATAATAATTATACTCTCTACTTTTTCATTAATACAGATTTTTTTTCTTGTAAACCCGTCAATGACTTCTTCATTAATGCTTATCATGGTTAAAGTATATAAGCGTTGCCTGAGGGTTCTTATAAGATTTCTATTTTTATAAGTTATTGCAAAATATCCTAACTAGGATGTAGGCTTCATAGTGTCCATTGTCGGTTGATTTGAAACTTAAATAATATTAATATATGGACCCCAAAGTGCTCCTATTTTAATGTCACAATGTGACATAATTGTGCCATCCGATTCTCCATTGGAAGAGGATTTTACCCACTAAACTGTAAAAGTTGTTGCTTCTACTTACGTATCTCTTTCAGCCTTTTTCAGAATTAAAAAATGCATATATAATCCTGAAATGAGGGCTCACGGACGCTTGTTTTGAAGCCCCAATATGCAAGCGTTCATTGACTGTTGTGGATGGGGACCACTAATAAATAATTAAGTTTAAGCTTTGAGAAGTAATATCTGGTAATCAGAGCTGGGATTCGGTAGTAAAATCTACCGCCAGCTCGGTATTCGGTATATCCCTTCTACCGATCGATATTGGTATTCGGTAAAGTTTATTATATATCTACAGTATCGATCGATATTCGGTACGGTAGATTAGAAAGAGAGAGAAATTTATTTATGTATCTGCTCTGTGACTTCTTCATATGCATTTAATATCGTACAATTTATAACAAAGGACAATTAAGTACATCATTTGTTATAATTTATTAGAGATTATTTGAAATTTAATACATACTAATCTTATATAAATTATATATGTAGGAAATGGATGGCTATATATTTTTATGATTTACTGTCCCTTATTGTCCGATATTAAATGCACTTTCAGGTACTCTAGTACTCAATACATAGCTTATATTGAATGTATATTTATGTATATGCTGTATAATACTATAAGCCATTGTTTTTTATTTATTTTCAAAGTTCAAGTTCTTCACACACGGGATCGCTTGGGCAAAGCGAAAGTTGAACGATGTTTCTCTGCTATGACGGGAATAAGCTCTCTATATCTTTATGTCTCTATTCGAATGCTACAAAAGTCATACTTTCAAATATACCGTACCAATTGTCAATCGGTACGGTATTCGGTAGTTTATACCGAATATCGTATAATCGGTTCGATATTGGAAATCTACCGTCGGTAGTATCGAATTTACATTCGGTAGTCGCAGCTCTGCTGGTAGTACATTTTTACTCTAAGTAAAAATAAATAAATTATAAGACTTATATAAGTAATTAAACTTTCATTTTTGCTTTAATAATATAATAATTAAATCATATGAATATGTAATAGTTATGACAACAATAAATTTGGATTGAAAATATATATTAACTAATTATTTATGCCAAAGTAATTAACATAACACACCCTGATACGAACGTCTACTGTTTAATGAATGTAAGAAAATTTATATTTTTATCCTACAAGGGAAAGCTTTTCATTCATTCGAACTTTCATTGCTGTAAAAAATATATTTTCAATCAATATTTAAATTACATTGATTAGCACTAAAAAAAAAGGTTTCTAAGCACATTTTGAAATATATTTATGGTTATCCTGTTACTACAACATCTTATTCCACTACTGCGTTCAAACTAAAAACACCAGTTTTCAGCTATTCATGCTAATTACAGCTCAAATATTGAGAGCAAAAAAAATGTATATATATATATATACTTCATGTCATGTGATGAGGGTTCTAAATTTTATTTTTAAACAAGGCTGAAGACCCGTTATATCCCTTTGTTTTAAACTTGACCTTGGGTTCCAACTCCTTCTGACCTCAAAATAGGAGCTCTTGTTTAATCGCTCATAAATGGAGTCAACTCTATGGTCAGAGGAATAGAAGCACGTAGTACGAAGAGATGGCTTATATTTTAGCATACCAAGGAACCATGGGGGCGTACCCCCCCCCCCCTCCTCCTCCACCTCCTGTCATGTTCTAATTATAGAAATACATTTATAGAAGACTCATCTGCCTGAAGCTTTTCTTCCTATAAAAAACAAAACAGGTTTCCTTCCTTGTTCTGGAAATCTTCTTTCGTTGATGGTAACCATGAACTCTAAGAAAAATATGTAATTGCATGGACGTTACTTTGGTTGAGGGAGAATACCTACAAAATGGAGAGTTTAATCCCTCTAAATATGTCTTTATTTAATCAATATCAAAGTTTATATATATATATATGTGCATTGATATATATTATTTCAAGCGTTAATAATCCCCTCAATTATAAAGGTTCATGAATGGATTATTCATAGGATTAATATATGGCTATATATCACCCCTTGTATTACAAACTGTTGCATATATTAATATATAATCATTTAAAAAAAATCATTGGCCACTGGATTATGATATCAGGTACTCTTCTATAATGCTCTCTTTGCATAGGTATTCCAGGGACTTTTTTTGTATAATTTGTAAGCAAGAATGTGCTCTGAGAATGCAAAGACTAATCTGAAAAGACATATGTGATTTTACAGAAGATACTGACCATTAAACATTTTGAGCTTTTTGCTTTACATGTATTTTTATATTATTTAGATGCTTTTCTATCTTTCCTTTTTAATATAATTTATTGTTTAAATCGCGTGTAAGATTATTTTTTCACTTCTGAAGACTTGGACAATTTTATATTTTAATTTTTTAAGACCACATCATTTCAATAAGCCCATCCAACGCGGTTGTAATAGATGTAAGTTTAATCAAAATTAAATGAACTATGGGTTTTAAACAAGCTGGTATAATGAGTGCCATGTTATATTATTTATATCTGTTTCACTTCAATGTTATCTTCGTCATGCTACAGTAGGAATCCATACATGACACTTGTAGGAATTGCGTCAGATGACAGCTTTGACTTGTGAAAAAAATATCTCATTTTATACAAATAGTATATCAAGATAATGTTGACTATCTCTTAAAAGGTTCTTTTATATGCAGAAAATATTTAAAAATATACTTTCTTTATGGTTACAATTGACAACACGTTAAGTAAAGATATGGCAATCATATAGATCTATTTGGTTTGAAAACAATTATCAGTATCCTTGAGTATATTTCCAAATAGAAAAATGATATAAAAATAACATAGTCAAGTCTACTAACAGCCATAAGTTTTGCATGAGTTGTATTCTGCAGGCTAAAATGTCAGAAGCCTCTCTAAAGTTGTCTTTATACGTTTTGCAACTTTTGAATACAAGATATTTTGTGTAGACATCCCCTAGAAAACTCCATGGAATAAGATTAAAAAACAATCTTAATGACCTGCATCAAACATGTTCCATAAATCAAATGTAAATTACCTACATTCTAAGTGACTTTTTGCATGCACTCAGTGTTTTTTTAATCAATGTGTAATTAATTATCCCAAATTGCAAATGGTCTCCTAAAAGACCCTCATGACCTACCTGAATGCATGATAATGAATGTTACAATTACAGACCTCATGCGAGAGTTGTGTTATATAATTGACCCTCGATTTAATGAATGCCATTACGGCTTGATAGCTATTAAATTTTGTTATTGTTGTTTTTATTATTACCTTTGTTGAATGGGTAGCACACATGGGTAGTAAGTAGTCTTCTGTTTACATAATGCCTCGAGTAAGATATGGTAAGCTTAACGCTCCTCGTGGTTACAGCAGAATTCACTAAAGAGACAAGGTACAAGATATATATGTTTTTTGCTGTTGTAGCTTATATATATGTGAATGTATTTCATCCTCCTTTAATATTGTTTGTTCAATATGTGTAGTAACTATGGTGAGGTTTATCCAAAATTCTAATCTTTGTCTTTTATATAGATATTCAAAAATTATGACAATCTCGCTTTCAGCTTATTTTTAACTTTTTTACTTTGCTATTATAATATAAAGTCTTTAATTATAGAAGTAAGGGTATATTCGTTAAAATCCTTTTATTGGTACTCTACGATTATTTATAATGTGTAAAAATTAAATAAGCTAAAATTATATACAGGAAATAAAGTAAAACTCTTCAGGGCAGTTCTGAAGATATATAAATGAACATTTTAGTTTACATTTACTACCCTAAAGAATAACCTTATATAAAAGAACGCATAATTATTAATTGTCGTTTTGCTCTTAATATATATATATATATATTTTTTTTAGTTTAGTTAGACTTTATTTCCGTTTGCCAATATATATAATTTACAGGGAAAAATAATATTTAAAAAAAACACTAAAAAAGAAAAACATATTTAAAAAAAGTACAAGAATAGAGTAAAAATAATAATATATATATATAAAAAGAAATAAAAACAGGCAATGAGCACGACCACGCAAAAGGGGTATTTGTGCTACTACGGAATATTATAAGAATTTTACTGTGTACAATAATTATTTGCCATTATTTTTTTCATTTTGAAACATGTCATTAACTTTAAAATTCGATTATTATCGGCTTCGCATTGCATGGCTTCATATCTTTCTTGGGATAGTGCAGGGCATCTGTTGATGAGGTGATCGGCTGTCTGCGGCTCTTCCTTGCAAACATTGCAGGTTGCAGTTGAGTTTTTCCATTTGCTAAAATGAGCCAGAAAAGGCCCATGTCCGGTGTAGGCTTGAACTAGCAACCGCAATTTTTGTCTGTCGAGGTTGACAATCTTCTTGTTGGGTTTTCCAAGCAAACCACGCGTATGAGCCATGGTCCGTTCATTCAAATAACGTCTACACCAGGCTTTATAGAATGCATCATATAAGGACTTCTTAACGAAACTTGGAGATATGCCAACACATTTTCGGTTTTGACTCGTTGTGCCACTTTTTGCAAGAAAGTCCGCAAACTCATTTCCTGTCAGATCATTGTGACCTTTGCACCATGAAAGTTGAATATTTTTCTGACTTTTTGCTTTCAATAAAGTTTCCTTGCACTCTTTCACTACAACACTGGTAGTAAGGGGATTTAAAATTGCTGCAATAGCTGACTGAGAATCCGATAGAATTTTGACATCACCTGAGGGTTTTCCTAATTGCAGAACAGCCTCAACTGCTTGAGTTATAGCAAAAACTTCAGCCTGAAACACCGTAGCTTCGCTGCTCAGGGATGCAAATGACTGATAAAGTGATTTGTCACCTCGAGTAATTGCCCATCCAGAGCCTGTTTTTCCGTAATCGTCTTTAGATCCGTCGGTATAAATAGTTATGTCAGGGTCGCAGACATCGTGATTATCTACCCATACACGAATGCCTCGGATGTAGTCACTTTGTTTATTTATTTGGGTCCTTTTTATTATTGCGTCAGATGAAAAACGGTGTCCTCGACGCTTTGGAAGATCTCCTATTCCATCCCATGTATCTTTGAGAAAGTGCCTCGTTCTCCATCTCGATTTCGTTGCAAGGGATTGTATGTATAAGTCCAGGGGGGTTATACCCAATATAGACTCCATCCCCGCCGTCGGTGTTGATCGAAGTGTGTGAGTCATTCCTAGAAGTACCTTCCTTTGGATCTTATTTAAAACTCGTATTGCACTCTTTTTTGTTGCAATTGCATGCCCCCAAACAATACACCCGTAAGTCAGTGTCGGCCTAATTATTGCTTCATAGAGCCAGAGTATTTTATCTGGGGGTAATCCCCACTTTTGCCCTATTGTGGCTTTAGCAATATTCCACAAACGAGAGCACTTAGCAGCCTTTTCAGCTAGGTGTTCCCTCCATGTAAGTCCCTGATCAAAAGTCAGACCAAGGTATTTCATTTTTGTTGAGTATTCTAATATTCTTCCGTTCATATATAATTTTGGAAAGTGTTTAGATCTCAGTTTGTATGCTTTAGAAAATACCATGGCTGTGGATTTGAAAGGGTTAAACGTTAGACCATTCATTTCCCCCCATTCCAGAACTGTACCAATTGCTTCTTGCATGGAGCTGACCAAGGTGTGAGGATCTTTCCCACTTACTAGTAGGAGGACATCATCAGCATAACAAACCACTCTGATAGCACCTTTTTGGAATTTTTTAAGTAATGTGTCCATTATGAGGTTCCACACTATTGGTGATAGCACGCCACCTTGAGGACTACCCCGCGTTGGAGTAATGGAATTTTTTTCGCCTTTAATCTCCGCTGTAACTGTTCTTCCTTTGAGCAAACCAGTATACCAAGACACAACGCACTCCGGTACTTTTGCAGCAGACATAGCTGAGTTAGCTGAACAAAATTGAAGGTGGTCGAATGCACCTGTACAATCAAAGCTGACAGCTAACGTACATTGTCGTTGATAAATGGATTTCTCAATCATATCCGTCGCTTGTGACAGGGCTGTCTCTGTCGACAATCCCTTCGTGTAGGCATGTTGAAATTGGAGCGGTGGAATTATTTCCTCAACTCTCCACTGAACTATCCTTTCAAGTCCTTTAAGGAAGAAATTGGAGAGTGTTATAGGCCTGAAAGATTTGGCGGAGTTGTATTCATCTTTTCCTGGTTTTGACAAAAAAGTGACTTTCATCTCACGCCAGCATTTTGGAGTGTAACCAGTACTGAGTATTGTTTTATAGAGTCTTGAAATATAGTTTACCATGTTATCTCCAAGCTGTTGTAATACCACTGGCTTAAGCCCGTCTGGTCCCGAGCACTTGTAAGGACCAAATGAGTCAAAGGACTCTCGAACTCTTTTACAATCTACAAAGTCAACAGCAAAATTGTTGATCCCTGTCGACCGCATATAAGTGTCATTGTGTACAGAACCTGGAAAGTGCGCTCCCATAAGCGTCTGTAAAGACTCTATAGGTGTTTGTGCAAAGCCTTGATCGGTTTTAAGGAGCCCAATCGATTCATTCATAGGCTTTTGAGCACGGATGAGCTTGACAACATCTCTTGTGCCTTCAGCTCTGCTGCAAAAGTGTTTCCAGGATTCTTTTTGAGCTTTTCTGATAGCCGCTCTATATGTATTTTTTGCAGACAAGTACTCTTCTCTATGGGAGTCATAATGACGTTTCGGTTCTAACCTATTCAGTTTATACCTTAGGCTAGATAGATGTTTTGTCCACCAAGGAATCGATTTTGCCTTCAGTGTTTTACTGAGAGGGCAGGCAATATCCAACGCCTTATTAACGACCTTTATAAGTGATTCGGCAGACTGGTCAATCGCATGTGGAATTGGGAGTATGTCAGGCAGAAGACAGCCCTCTGTTTTATCTCTGAACTTATTCCAAAGAGCTTTTCTAAAATTTCTTGATTTTCCAAAATAGGTTGATATTGCTCTTTAATATAATAAACCAGAATAAAAAATAATATATAAAAATATTATCAGATTATTTATGAGTGCTATGTATTTCTATGAAGTTTAATTGAATATTTAAACCATAAATAATTATACATTGTGTGTAATAATTTTTATAAGGCTTATATACAATTTCAATCTTGGTATTTTCTATTTCGAATCGAAAACGATAACCATTTGGTTTAAAGCTCCTTTCAGTGACAATAAGTGGATTTTATTCATCCTTTCATTATTTCTACAAAATTAAAAGTAACAATAAAGTGATGTATGTTTTAAGCAGTGGAATAAGAAACCAGGAATTGCATACAAAATTAATTGATTGGTAAAATATCTGATCATTCTTTAATTTTTTAAGTATGTCTTTGCCTTCAGTAAGTTTGAAAATAATTTGAAATTAGTTATGCAAAAAGTGCTCAATGCTTGTAATATAAATATGTTTTTTATTAATTATCATAGCATATTCAAGTTATTCAAATTACTTTAGTCAATATACATATATTTAAACAAACAAATTATTGTTCAGTGAAGCATTTTAAAACTATTGGGATTATTTTTGAGGTATTCAGTATTTTGTATTAAGTATAAATAGAGTTATTTTAGGTTTCTCAGCGGTATATTATTTCCCAACAAGGCATAAGCTATAATCATTTTCCTAATAATTGTTAGCCTGAGAACTATAGCCTTTTTTGCCTATTTGGTTCGATTTAGTTACGTCAATGAAGGCATGAATAAGCCTTACATAAATTATTTTACGCTTTTCCTTTACTTACAAAAATATATTGAAATTACTATGATCAGAAATTGAACTATCATTGTCCTGATTCCCTAATAGTGTTTCCCCCCAATTTGGTTATTGGCATCGTATCTGCCTGTCATTGAATAATCATTATAGCACTTAAATTACTATTTTTTATTATTAATGAGGTTGTTATATTTTAACTTTCCCCTCTCGGAGTCGAACCTGCGCCCTGGACATTTATAATTGAATGAGTCCACGTAGTTTTTTAAATAGTAATTTTAAACTATTATCCGATCATTGCCTTTATAATAATAAACACATAAGACCGTCGTTGGTGAGGAAGTGAACATAAATTATAGTTATTATAATGTATATTATAATCTTTAATTGTTTGGATCTAACTTTTGAGATATATATATTTATACATATATATATAAATGAATTAAGTGTACTATTATCTAATTGATGGCCCCTTAGAACGGAAACATATACTGATAAATGGTTAATATATAATGATGATGGCTTAATATATATTCGTTAATTATGACGTCTTAGGTTTCTATTGATTCTATACAAGAGTATCAGTTTTAATATATTGGAGAAAAGTTAGATGAGTTCATTTTTGTATCAGTTTTCTAGGTTGGAATTGGGTCTATATTAATATATGTAATTATTATTGTAGGTGGAAATGAGTCTATATAAGAAGGGCTGATAAAAAAGATCTCCTTTTCTAATGAAATGAAGAAAATATGTATAAAATAAAGTAAAAAACATTGCTCAGCACAAAATGTCATATTAAATTTTGTTGGTTAAATTAATTATAGATTTTTATAAGTTACATGTATATTACTTGAATTCTATTGGTTTTGATTTATATACGCAACCAAGAGAGTATATTACCTGACAAAATGTAAAAAACGATTTTAATTTCGCTCTAAAGGTAATGAAGCCAAGTATTTTTATAAATCGAAATCTTCAGTCAAAATTTGTCACTTCTATTATTTTTTTTTCAAATAAGTATTCTGTTACTTCATCAAGAAACTAAAATTAATGTTCATGGTTTTAGTAGCCTCTTGTGTTTTTGGCGTTATCTTGTATTATATTTTTTGTGTGATATTACATAGTATCAGTGTCATGTTTCCAATGAGCTTTTATATGAAGCAATGAGTCAGTCAATTTTATTTCTCTTTCAGATTTGCTTAAGAGGAATACCATTTTAAATACTTGTTCATCTCATATTCACAATAAAATCTGCTCAATGCTTTTAATTCAACATGACATATTTGCTACCAGAGACCAAAAAATGATATAAGATATCTCTACATTTCAAGGACAGTGCTCTTATTTAGTTCAAAATACAATTATTTCAAATAAAACCTCTCATATTTAGAATTGTATTTGTCCTTAATTTTATCAATTACAGTATAAGAGTAAAAAGCTTATATATGTGCATCAACATTTCAATCAGAAACTGATTTAATATTAAGATTATAAAAATCATAACATGATATGTGTATAAAAAACAAATCGTCCCTTGTCTTTATATAAACCAAGGTTAAAAAATATAATGTAAATCTAGCGATTTAACAAATTGAAATTATATTTGTAATTTTTTCAAAGAGGATATAATTATATTAAAAGCGCATCTATTAAGAGTGGAATATTTAGAGAACAAGGCCTGTACTTGTTCCGTACCTGAATCATAGAGATAAAAAGATATAGAGAGCTTATTCCCTTCATCTGTATTTTTGTGTCCAATATAAACAAAGTAATTTGATCTACGTTTTCGTAATCTGATCATAGAGATAGAATCTATCTCTATGATCAGCTTATGATGACGTAGTACAAATTACTTTGTTTATACTGGACAAAAAAATACAGCTGAACGCTGTATTTCTGCTATTGAAGGGAATAAGCTCTCTATATCTTTATATCTCTATGATCTGAATAAGAGTTAAGTCCCAATATAACATAACATGTTAAGCTACTTATATGGAAAGTTGTAAGGAGTTGATGTTTACAAAGATTAATTCTATATAATATCTTTAATAATTATTATATATAGTAAGCTCAACCCAGGTAACTTCCTTGATAATTATGTGTATCATCGATATTAATGATTTTTATACATATAATTTTGATGTCAGTCCAATATTCGTAAAATTACTAATTTACATATTGCTACATTCAATACTATAAAAAGCTTATTCGTCTATCTATTCCATTCTCTATGTGTGTCAGAGATAAATGAGTCCATTGATCTTTAATTCTTATTAATTTCAGCCATAAGTGTTATTTAACCAATAAGTTATCGCTTTCCCAAGAATCACTTTTTCTCCTATTCTTTTGGTATTATATCAATTCCCCTAAAAATAAAAATCTAATAATCAAAAACAGAATAATACCACTGGTAATATTATTGATATTCAATAAAATGGAATATTATGTAATATTTAAAATATATATACAAGATTAAAAAGGAGAAAAATATGCATATCTTTCGTTTGAAAAAGGCCTTTGACAAAAATACTAAAGCTAAATCATTGAATTTGCCATCATACTTAAAAAGGATACAAGCTTTATTAATTATTAGTTGTCTTGTATTTTAGTGTAGTTAATATTTTACACTGTCTTATAATATTTGATAGCCGAATAAAAAAATTATAACCGAAAAAATAAATAAAAAAAGGATACAAGCATAGAAAAATATTTTTTTGCATGGGCGTCAGAACATTTCGATATATTTATGAATTTAAACGCCTTAAGTTTAAAATTGCGATACATTTGATCACAAAGAAATCATATATTTGAAAAATGTAATGAGCTGAAAAATATTTTTTGGTCTTTGAATCTCAATCCATTTTAAGCAGCTTTGCATAAGTAGAGAAAAATTGAACAATTGGCATGATTTTTGTGATTGTCCCATTTAAAAAAGATATGAAGGAGCTCACATTACTGACTTAATTGAGGGGACTTGTAGGAACATATTATTTTCGGCATTCCTAGAGCTGAAGCGCATGTATGCTCGTCTAAACTGCAACACATTAATTGCTGGACTCCAATCTAAAGGGATTTTATCTTTAAAAATCATGATATCTGCTGAAGTACGATACACTACTATATTATCTATAAATATTACAAATAAGTCCTGCTTGAAACCATGGAACACAATTAGTAAAATATAACCTTCCCTCATCCTCGCCACGTCCTCTAAGGATCTTGATCACAATAATCTTTACATACATAAAAACTTTAAAAATAACTTTTCCTTGTCACAATTTAAGTATTTTTTCATGTTTTCCCCATTTTTTGTATTATTTAAATGTGTAGATTGTTGAAGCCTTCAAGATGAAGATAATATTAAATATTAATTATATTCTTGTTAGTCGGTAAAAAACAACACGATGAATTTGTAAGTATTTAAAAATAAAAAATATAATTTCCCTTTCGCCGTTTTGACTATACATAAACGTCATGATGGGTTGAGGGGTCTAATAATCCATGAGCTGAATCACATGTCTAACTTTACATTAATACAAGTAGGTCGAAACTAAAATACCTATAAAAATCATTTCTTTACATCGAATTCAAAAAATTATACTGTTTTTATTCTATATTTTTTCAGATCACTCCCCAAAATGGATAAATACAACGAACTTCTCTCTGAGGAAAATGATCCGACATTGATCTTCATTCGGAATCTGAACTTAAGCCCGATTGATGCACTATCAGGGATATTTGCTCTGAGCCTGGCAATCCTCTTTCAAGTTATTTACAACTTTAAAAGCATGTAAGAATTAAACTTAATCGCATGAATGTTTGTGTTTATTAGCATAAATGCATAAATATTAAGTGAAACATAATCAAACATAAATTGATAATGCAAAAAAATAAATCTTTTGCTTATATTTTTTAAGAGGAAATGCGAAAAGTTGATTGTTTATATTACTTGTCCAATCTTAATTTTTCAAATTTATCAGACTTTAAATGAATGTATTTTGAAATGAAAGCCGAATCATATATACGAATTGAAAGGTTATTTCATAAACTAATATAATTTTATTTACACTAGTATTAATATACTTACTCTAATACAATAATTAAATATTCAAATAAAATTGTAAATTGATATTATAAAAAAGGATTTGATTTTTTCCAGGAAGGTTAGCCTTGATTTATTTGGAATCATTAATATTTTCCTTTATAGTAAAACTTCAATGGCTTTATGATTTAAAAATTATTACTTAGCGTAGCCTTACAAATGATTTTATAATTTAATTCATTCCAATTTAATATTCAAACCATGAATACCTCCTTCTTCAGTATACAAATCAATGAATGGAAAAAAAGTATTTCATGAAGTCTTTCAAAAAACAATTAGAAGATTATTAAGGGTTTTAAATATGGAGTTGCGTTGAAGTAATTCACATTCAGCACCACAAGAGTTGAAAATTATATCTTAAAATTCTTAAGTCAATGTATAATTTAAACATTATATACCAGTGCTCAATAATTTATTACGATAAACTTACAATGGATTCACAATTCTTTTTGTAAAAGCTGTAGTCATCAAGACTGTTGTGCACGATGAGCTATATTATTTTAACCATAATGCTTGTTCCTGCATTTTCATACGTAATTCCTTAGATGATTTACATATTAGTTTTTAATATAAATGCAATATATATATATATATATTTTATATAATTCCATAGATGATTTACAAAAAAAATTATATTATAAATGCAATATATATATAAATAAATAATATATATATATATACCAGGTGGAACGCAGAAATTGTTACACTTTGTAGTTTTAACTTTAGCTACTTATATTTGAGCAAATATTCATAATTTAAGGAAAAAACTTTAAGATATAGTTTTATGGCATATATATTACATCAATCATCGATGTAGCCACTGTCAGCGATCACAATGGCCTCAAGACGCCTCCTGAAGGCCTGGTAGGTCTTTGTAATGTACTCCTTGGACATGGAGGTCCAGTGTTCATTAACGAAGGCGTTCAGTGCCTCAGCATTTACGTTGCGGATTTTACATGCCTTGGACTGAACGTCCAAAATTTAAAATCCATTTAAAAAGTCTATGCACTCGAATGGGCTTGATGATTAATACTCTCGGCTAATTTAGACCGGAATATTATTCCCGGCTAATTATATATAACAATAGTTACTCATCAAATGTAACACATCCATGGATCATATCATAATTTTATCTTTATATATATATAATATAATTTAACTAAAAGCTTAGGGTGACGAATTTTTTAAGTAATTTTTTGTACGTTGACAATGATGTATACAAACATTTTTAATACAATAATGATGTCTGCCGTAGCCATATTATTTATTTCCTCTATATAATACTAAATTATATAATTATACTCTTATATTTACATATATATGCTTGCTAATATATGTTGTTGTAACTATTGAAAATGTTAAAGCTCCATTTTCGCAAGTTATTTTATAAGTTTTGTATTGTAATATCTGTTCAATTGTGATTTAAAAAAATCTTAAAACTAAAATATATGCGCATATAAATGTATAAAAATACATTCAAACGCTCATAAATTTTAAAAAACTGTCGAATCAAAGGCACTGTAATTTATTGTTGCTGCCAAAAAGTATATCGAATGTGCAAATGTTGTATGACAAATTAAGCAGTAGTTTTGAGCAAAAAGTATTTTTTTGTGATGAATCACTTAAAAGAAATCGTAAATATCTTTAATTACTACACTAGAATTGAGGGGGCTTGGAGTGAAGTCGGAATCGTGGAACTATGTCTCCGACTTGGTGTCCTTCAAGGTACCTTTTTCGTGACGTCACTCATTCTCTTGAAGAAGAAAATAAATCAATATCACCATTTTATTAATTCACTGCAATTTGTTTTTCTTGTTTTATTGATTCTTTTGTATTATTAGGTAACTAACAATAATAAAAGCTTAAGTATGGATACAATGTAGACATTAAATATACAAACTCACTGGACAGTTGCGCCATAACGACGCATATATAAACAATACGGTACGTTCATAAACATTACATTAACTATATTAAATATGTATTAAATATCAATTGTACAAATGTTAATAAAAAACCTTTTTATATCTTTTAATTATAAGTAATAAGAAATTAATTATTTTTTTACCAAATATGCAATGCTCATACATCAAAATATCTCCCACAAATAGAAAATATTCAAGTCTGGCTATTTTTAAAACGCAATTCCGCAACTTTTGACCTTTATTTTGGCATTTTAATATGTGTAGCCCTTCAAGGATAACATGCTAAATGCCTACATAAGTCTAAAAAATACATACAAAGTGAAAACATATTTTAAATTCATTTTCATGTGAAATGAACAATGCCATTTTTGTTAATAGTAGTATAAGCGGATAAATATAAGAAGTATTTAAAAACTCTCATTTCAATGCTTTAATGTTCATTGTAATCTCCTCTTTTTTCATTGTTATTTTATCTATTGAATATATAATAAAAGTTTATTGCTAATATACGATATTGATTTGTAAACTATATGGTAATATTTTTAGAGGGTTTTATCGTTGAAAATATAAAGTGCCGAGGCAAGCATTGGTAGCGCTAAATATCAGGGCATTTGCATAACTCTGTATGTTTCATGATAAAACAAATTCCAATCTAACTCTTTCTTTCGTTCTTTTTGCAACTGTTTCTTCCTAACAATGGAGAGTCAACAAATGCCTCGATATTCAGCGCTACCATACGTTTCTTTGGCACTATATTTGCAATAGGATATAAATCAACAAATTTATTACCATATAGTTTGTAACTTATGTATTGAGATATCTGGATGAACTCTGAACTAATCAAGATGTACATATGATCAATACACATTTTCCAATATTTATGAATTCAATGCAATTTTTGTAAGCTACTACTTCATAATGAAAGGAATTGCATATTTTCAATCAAATAATTACCTTTTTGTTTGATTTTCATGATTAGAAGAACGGATTATTAAATACCGATGCCATATGATTGCAAGACTTCTTTTATATATATTTAATTCCTTCAATTTGTGTTTTAAAGACATGTACCCAAAAATTATGATCTTTAAATATTTATTTATCAAATCAATATTAACGTAATACAAATGTGTAAAAAATGACGCCTAAGTAAAACACAATGATAAAGCTGAATAACAACTATATACTCCGAAAGAGACAAATAAACAAAGCCGACAATCAAGAAAATTCAGAGGGGCAGATGCCTGCAATGGCAGATTACTCCCATTACTTTGTACTTTATATCATTTTTTTGAAATGTTCAGAAACGTCTCCATGCAGCCGTTCAAATGCTTTTGAAGTCTTCATTGTTTAAAACTACAAAAAAATAGTTTTTTTGTACACAGGTACAACTTAATTTTTTACCATTCATTCACATTAAAAAAAACTCACAACAATCATATAAAACACTCAACATCTATGTATTTATAATACTTATAAAATCATTGGGAAGGGGCATCCTGTTACATCTGAATATATATATATAACTGCATTTTAGTTGTTAAAAAATATTATTTTGCTTCATGTGGGCCAACATAAAAGAAGACACATTTTCTAAGAGAATCAGATTAAAATTCTCATAAAACAAATTTACCAAATGTTCCAGTATTCTGACCAAAAATAATTTGGATTTGCGTACTTTTATAACAATATATATAGCACATGGGCTGAAAAGTCCAGGGCCTAACACATATATGACGGTATTTTATTGCAATAACCTTTTTATCAGTTAATACTAACCTTCAAAAGACAGCTGTTAAAATTTCATAATATTCTGTTCATTAGTTTTTGAGTCATTGTGCTAAGAGTGACGCTACTGTTGTTATTTTTAAAACAAGGGATCAAAAACAATTTCGTGTTTTAATTTGACACTGCTTCTTGAGGAGAAAAAATACTGTTCAAGCGAAGCAATGGCTTGAAAAGTGTTATGGGGATTCCGCTCTATCAGAAACAACAATAAAACGTTGGTTTCCTGACTTCAAATGTGGTCGTAGAGACACCAATGACGCAGAACGCAGTGGACGTCCAAATGAGGCGGTAACACCAGAAAACATCAAAAATCCACAAAATCGTTTTTAATGATTGAAAAGTGAAGTTGTATGAGTTAGCTGACATTGTAAAGATATCAAAAAACGTGTTGGCTTTATATTGCATGAGCATTTGACTATGAGAAAGCTCTGTTCAAAGTGGGTGCCGCATTTGCTTACTGTTGACTAAAAACAGGAAGGTGCTGATGATTCTGAGAAGTGTTTGGCCATGTTTAAACGTACCAAACTGGAATTTTTGCGTCGATATGTGACAATGGATGAAACATGGATCCATCACTTCACTCCGGAATCAAAACGATCGTCATTTGAGTGGACAGCAACTGGTGAACCTCGTCCAAAGCGCCCGAAAGCACAACAATCGGCTGGAAAGGTTATGGCCTCGGTATTTTGGGATATGCGTGGTTTAATATTCATCGACTATTTTGAGAAAGGAAATACCATCAACAGTGATTATTAAATAGCGTTATTGGAGCGTTTGAAGGCCGAAATTGCAAAGAAACGACCGCATATGGCAAATATTTTTTTTGTTTTATCTCCACAACGCACCCTGTCACAAGTCAATCAAAATAATGGCGTGAATTGAAGTTGAATAGTTGTTCCCACATATACAGTATTCGCCAGATTTGACTCCCAGCGACTACTGGTTGTTCTCTGACCTGAAAAAAATGCTCGCCGGTAAGTAATTTCGCACGAATGAAGGGGTTGTCGCTCAAACTGAGGCCTATTTTGGGGGAAAAGATGGATCGTTCTACAAAAGTGGTATTGAAATGTTAGAGCGGTGTTGGAATGATTGCTTTGCTCTTGATGGAGCTACGTTGATGAGTAAAGCTAATTTCGAACAAAAAAAATGTGTTTTCTTTGTTAGGCCCGGGACTTTTAGCCCATGTGTTATATATATTAAGGCAGCCATCTAAAATAATAATTATTAGTGCACAAAATCACTTAATTACGAAGTATCTCCTTTCAGGGACTCCAATTAGTTAGCGATGTGCCTCATTATTCTTCCTACTATTTTGACACATACACACACACAGGAAGGAGACCATAATTATCTTGTTGACATGGATTCCATTACACATTCACATTGTACGCTCACTCCAAAAATATATTTTAATTATGATACCCAAAAATATATATGTTGTTAGATCCGCCATGCATTATAAGAGGTTCTTCTTCTTCGTATATTTAGTTTGCAAAAAAACTCGTTTGTCTAAAAATAAGGTTCTTATCTATGAACAACAACAGAAATATGTATACCTTTCCCAGCAGACGGAACCATGCATTGTTAGACACAACTTCTTATAATTATGTAGTTATCGCATTTAATTCTTGTTGTTGTCGTTGTCTCTAGTCTTGATTCACTTGTTGCCTTTTATGTACAAGTATTATTATCATTATTATTGTACAAACTATACACTTATAGCATCCAATTAAAGCGTTTCCTACGCAAAAAAAACACCTTTTGAGCCATTGCATTATGACAAATATGTATGTGAACAAGTTCACCTCATGAATCTTTTTTTCTCTCTCTCTAATATCGTCATGAATGACATTGTTGATATGCCTTATTTATGTCGTTTCTTCAAATCAACTAATTAATGAGATGAGGAAAAAACAACAACAACGGGCCTTGTGGTTGTCGATAGACTATCATCTTGTTTGTTTGAATATAGGATCTCAAAGTAAGAATAATTTGATATAATTTTGAAACCAAATGAAACAAGGTATTTTGGGCTATTTATTATTATTTGTTATTATACAAATGTACTGAATTAATGGTATGAATGATGTGAAGAGACGTTCAAACACATTCAAAATGAATATTAAAAATATAGTTCAAACGATAAAAAACGGTTATTTCTTACGAAAACCGAGGATTGGAGATTTCCAAGACCACAATTATGGAGCACAGAAACATATCATGGCCTTTATATGTTTTTTATATTGAATACTTATGAAATAACTTTTTTAAAGCAATATTAAAGCCTGCAATTTTGAATGGATCGATCGGAGTCTCTTTATTGAACCCATATATATATATAATATCGATATATTTTATCTAAATCCGAAGTTTTCTTCTTATTTTTCGAATATATGTTAATCAAGAAGGTTTCCAATTTCAAGAGTTTTTATTTTACTTTTATGGACGAGGAGAATGTCAAGAGGCGGCAAAATATTCTATTTATTCTATGTGAACACGGACATTTCTTTGTTTCAATTTGTTGAGTAAGTGGACTTGACTCTTTTTAAATATTTATTATCAATCATATAGCAAACTCGGGTGTTCCTTGATTGGAATTTGTAAAGCCATTATTTTACTTAAAGTAGTAACTCGAACATTATATAATTACAATCAATAAAAAAGTGGAAAACCAATGCCTTTCCTTTTTCAATAATTCGTTTTAATAAAAACAAACATATTATTTCAGATATAGAAGATGAAAAATAATATTTTGAAGTTACATGATCGTTTATTTAAACAAATTGTAAGGAATCCTATTTTTTTTACATTTATCTTAAATGATCCACAAACTGTAGACCACCTGTGGATGTCCTGTCTCATCTTACGAAAGTCTTTTCGTTTCTCAAGAGGTGGATGAAAAATTGAATTAATTAAGTTAATGAATTGATCAAAGATACAACAAAATATTGTTTAAATGTCTGTAAATAGGAATAAATTATATTTATTTGTATATTTATCATTTTTATCTCAATGTGATTGTGCTCTTTATCTATTGTAAGCGACAATAAGAAAATTTAAACATAAAACAAAAACTCATGAAGTGATCCAACGTTAATCTCTTTTCATCATCGACGAGCAAGTCCCCTGTTCCGCCCACCAAGCCGACGATGTGTTCAGCAGTAGTTTGACGCTTCGCCATGCAAAGCTCAACGTTCATAATTAAATCTTAGTAATAGTCATATTTTAAAAATGTGATTTAGTGTGCGTATAATTGTATATGATTTAAAAGTGTTTCTTAATCTTATGCTTACACAATTGTGGAAATGAAAAAACATAAATAACGCTTGCCTTTTGGCCAAAAAAAACCATAAACAAAACATATGTAAACGTGAAGAAATCATTATTTTGCACTTCAAACCTTTTTTATTATTGCAAAACAATATTTGTTGTTTATTTTCTACACGGAAATTAACTTGATATTCTTTGTGTACTAGTTCCTTTTTGAATATACCCAAATTTGCAAAAATATCGTGACCAGATTTTCGATGGGGTCAATTTTACATGCTTCATAATGGGTTTTATAACCCAGAGTATTCATATCTGTTATATTTTAAATTTCAATTGCTCCGCTTGCTTTGCAAAAAGGCTAATTTATATATCTTTTTATATTCATACATGGTTTTGACTATAAATATGCTCGTTTTAAATTTTTGATAAAATTACAGGTTACATTTCAGTTCTATAATTTTTGGTCGTACAAAAAATAAGATGTAACGAAAAATTTATGTTCCCCTTTTGGGTTCTGTGGAATATAAGCAGTCATATCTCCATGATCACAAAAACCACAGTATTAGATAAATAAAATCCCTCCATACATAGTGTAACATGTTAATTTAAAATACAAGTAGATTCGAATAATATACATGGTTGTTGACCGATAGAAAAAGGTTCTTCTTTTAAATCAGAATAAGTTAATTGTATAAGTAAATAAATCAATTACCTACAACTCGATACTATAGAACATATAATTTCTTTCTTTTTCTTTGACCAATACGATGCTAGTCTGATAGTCTATTGTTATTGTAAAATACATTTGGTCGGTTCTGTGAGCTGACAAAAATATGTTCCTCAGCTTGAAGGGATGTAGGTGTTCGTTGAAGGACACTTTTTGACATATCAGGGCTCTTGAGCTTAAAATTCTAAAGGAAAGTGCCTTAGACTCGGGTGATTTGTTATTCTTTCTGAGGCCTAAGAGAACAATGCATTACCAAGCATTTGAAGATTCACAACGGAGGTTCGGTGTGTTTAGAAGAATAAAATCTTTGAGAATTCCACACACGGCACTCTACAAATACATGAAGTGTCGAGTTGAATAAACACGCACAATCTTTACATGGTCCGTTAAAAACAAAAGGTAGGCCGGAATCATCAAATGAGGTGTGAATTTCCTTCTGTCGTCAATGCCAAGTTATGATTTAAGAATCCGATTGTTCCATTTCGAGGGTGGCCAAGGAGATTCCATTTTTTTCAAATTTGGTCAACCTCTCCTTTATGCGATGGTGGAGACATTTTCAAGTGCCATGGTGTCGATAGAATTTGCTGGTGAGATGTCCTTGTCAAAGGATATATAAACCGTACATCCGAAAATACATTTTCTTTGTTGGGATCATGAATTGTAAAGATTCTAAATTTGATGGCTTCTTCGTCTAAACTCTGTGGTCGTGATAGATTTCGAAAGTAAAAAATCTTGTGGGCATCCTGTCTAATGACGTCATCAATTGTACTTGTGTCGTAAGTTGGTTTTTAGCGTCACCCCAAATCCGAGAGAGTCTCATTTGTTTAAGCTGTATCTATGAGGACCTGAATAAACATGATTATTGCATTAAAATTACTGAATTGGCACTAAATATTATCTTTGAGGTTGATTATTATCATGATGTTGTTGTTTTACTTTGTATTGCTGAACAAATAGGAATGTAATACAATTTTCTTTCATTACAGATTCTTGGGTTCGAATTCATTTTCCTTTCAAGAGCCTGTGGTTCGTCCGTCGAATTCAAGGTTCTTCGGAATTGAAGGCTACGCCTTTCAAGAGCATTATCTATACATTCCCTTCAACCATCGGAGCCTCCGCATGCATTACGTGGACGAAGGGCTCTCACACAGAGGCGTGGTTCTCTGTATACACGGCGTTCCCCTCTGGTCACACTCCTTTCGAAAAATCATACCGGGTCTTGTCTCTGCTGGCTATAGGGTCCTTGCTCCAGATATGATTGGATTTGGCAAGTCGGACAAGCTTACGGATTTCAAAGAATATAACCTGGAGCTTCACTTGGAGTCACTTTGGGCTCTTTTAGAGAGTACCACGAGGCCTGAAGATAAAGTTTTTATTCTGGGACATAACTGGGGATCGCTACTTGGTAAAATAAAATACCCCCCCCCCTATTTTATAAGTCCTGCTTCTTTCTTCGAGCCAAAATGAGCCAGGGTTAATATATAAAGATAATGGAAATTATTTCAAGTTTCTTTTAAATCGGATTAAAATATAGGTTTTTCATTCAAATTATCATAATATTTCATTATAATTTATGTCGATTTCTGGTTTAGTAGCAATGACTTCTTGTGTATCGATGATAACTTGCTTGGTGGCAGCATTACTGAGTAATGTTATGATGTGAAATTATATTGCGGTCTACCATAATAAACGGTTTATGGGGTATCGATAGCTGTGTGTGTTAAGGCGTGTTCAACTCTCAGTGTTGGGAGCGTAGGTTCGAATCCCGCGGGGAAATGGCCATTTTTGGTCTACTAGATCCGAGGTTCAATAGACTAATTTTTATGTATATTTATATCCTGTCGGATGCAATTCTATCGAACCATATAAGCCAAAAAAACTGGTATAAAGTAAAATAAAACTATTGTTAGACATATAAAAGTATTGTTGTTTATAATACATTATTTTTATCTTTCATTCCCTAAACACGGAGAAAAACCTAGAAATATTATACAAATGTCTGCTCTAAAAACCCTATGTCCGAATAGTTGTTATCTGTTCGGCCTTTCGGAGCGATAAATATGGGATAATTCATCATTTTATATAGGCTATAATGATGGAAAGATAATAAAATTATTATAATAATTTTAAACTAGAATGTTATTTATGTTTTTATAAAACACAATTTTCCTTTTTATTATTTGTTATTTATTTATATATAACTATGTGTTGTATATATTTAAAATAGAATATAGACCTTGCTGATGAAAAAAATATATCATAAATATTTAGTATTCTGGGAAAATATTTTGAAATATTATATATTTTTTTTAATTTTCTTTTGTCAATTTGCAAGTAAAATGACATTCTCATTAGAATGAATATATATATATATAAATAAGAACTTAACATGTAAATTTGAATTAAAGACTTAAAGTTTATTATTCATTAGTGTCTCAAAACAAACAATGGATTGAATATATTAAATATATCGATAATTTATAATATTTTTATTGTTTAAAAGTTATCCCATGTATAGAAAGTTAATTATAATTAAGCTTAACATGCCTTCTTATTGTTATCATTAATTCAATCAATGGGCAATTTTATTTTTTCCTTACAATGCATATTTTACATCCGTTTATTTTTTTGCGATAAATTGTACATTATAAGACCCTTAGTTTCTTAACCTATGTACCATCACAAACTTTATCTCAAAAATTTGGAGTAATATATAATTTTTATGTTTATCAATTTTATCTATCATTAAATAGGTGCCATATTAACCAGCCAACGTCCAGAGAGAATCTCCAAGCTCACCATACTCAACACCAACAACTTACCTGATGGAGAACTGGATCTCCGCCATCGATTCCATGGGAATGTCCCTGAGTTCCTTCGCTACCTTATCGTAGACTCATTTTCCTTCTTTTCCGAACGTACTCCTTGCTCTTCGGAACGGCCCTCCCTCTTCATCCCCTGTTCTTTGCCTTGAATCCAAAGTATTCCAAGGCTGATTTGAAGGGCTTTACGGCTCCCTTTGAGGAAAAGAATGAACGCTCGGGGATCGTATCCTTTCCACAACTTGTCCCCGTTGCACCTAGCGATCGATACTCCCGGCTATTTAACAGAGTGCGGAAGTTCTTTAAATATACGTAAGTACAATAGTATAAGCTTATTTACGATAAAATATTGCAACAAATTTTTCATAGGCTCCCCATAGGATTTATCCTTAGTGCATAGAGATCATCTTGTGAAAATTTGAACAAAATCGAATAACGTTTAGTGTCTGTTCATCGGACTATGTTGTAATTTTTCGCCGTTCAATCACCTCTCATGTCCTGAATAGAAATTGTATTTTAACATAATTTGGTGCAAAATGTAGATATGATCTCAAGTATTTCAAATTAGTCTTTGTTTTTATATATGTACAAAAATAAACGAGGAATTAATGTTTTGAAATAGTCATTTATTTGGGATATCTTCAATAAAAAATACTATATTAAAACTTTAATATCTCATTTAGTTTTGTTTATAAATAAAAACCATAAACTAATTTCGAATCTTTGAAATCATTCCTACTTTTGGCACAAAATTATTTTTAAAAAGTATATATAATATTGTCCATCTGTATTCTACAAATCATCAGAAATGGACTTTCATTTTGAGTGAAAGGATCATAAAGCGGATAAACAAATCTCAATCCTGTTTGTGGAAGGTGTGGTCTTTACTTATGTTACATCATACATACACATATCTATGTAAGTGCCACCTCTAGACTTACGGCAGACTGAGATGGGAGTGCCACACATTGTCCACTAAGGATGGGCTGTCTAAGTTATATTCCCAGCCAGTCTCTAGACACATTGGGGATACCCTTTTAATCTTAGAGGAGTGGTCAGGGGGCAGTCATGGATGAGGGAACAGATATTTGCCATGAGATGCAAGTCACCGATGCGTGTATTAATACAAGTAGTTGTTGACCTTTAATAAATGTGGTTAATATTTTATTAACACATTGTGAAGACAATTACATATATGATGACTCCTAATTGTGATAAAAAACATTTATAATGTAAAAAAGTATTGATCAAAATACTTTAATCTCTAAACTTCCTCATCTCAATAACAAAGATAAGTGTAGTAAATTAGTTTTTAGGTATGACGCTTCGTCATTGCTGAAATATTGGGTGTCTGTGTCACATTAAATATAGAGTGTTGGAGAACGACCTTTCATAAAAATAAGTACTTCCTTTCGTCGACTAGGTAGTTGATTTGTCCTTATAGTGCCATTATTTTAATAAAAGCTACCGTTACTGCCCTTTACTGGTGGTAATGTATCGATTAAGTTGTTTAAAATATATTTCTTGCTTACTGGCTTGATAAGTGCTTCTTGTCATCGAATAGAAAGTTAATATGCTCATATAGTGCGATATAAAGGCCAAAAATGACTCCTCTTAGAAAGACAGGCTTTTGTACGTCATCCCTCTTGATAGGAGTAGTAGTGACGTGTTTTTCCGTCAGGGGTTCTTTTTTTTCTCGATACAAATTTGAATACTAAATAGAAAAGTCATTCCAGTTTAACTTCATCCAACAAATGACCCTGCGTTCTATATACTATATCATGACATAATGCTTATTCATATTTACTCACACATTTAAGCACAGAGGCATAAAAAAATATTTATGAGTTTCACTATTATTATTATTAACGTTTCTCATAAAAATAGAATTGTATCTACTTTTTATTATATGCAGCCCCCTTTGTTCATTTCACAAATCTCTCAAACGCAATGAAAGCGTATTAATAATTGTTGATACGGCTAGAACTATTTAAATACTTTCATAAGTACTTTTATATTATAGAAATATATGAATGAATAATAGTATGGATAAACATAGTCATTGTCGGATTTTAACGAAATATATTTTTTTATAAGGTTATATTTCCTAAAGAGTGATTTTGCAGTGTAATGTTCAATTATGTTTTTTCTGAAACCCATCTAGATATTATTATTTTTTTCATATTAACAATTGATTTATTCTAAAAAATTACAAAAAATTTAATATATAAATAAACATTGTTGTTAAAAATTACTCCCTTAAATTTTTATGGTATCTGACGTATTTTATATACCTTTTTCCTGTTAACAAAATCAATAATTTTAAAAACAAACATAAAAATAAACAAAACTTTACTCATTATGTGGATATTTCATTCAAATACACACATATTTACATCAATTTCACAATATGAAATTCCAATCAAACCCAACAAAGCGGTTTTTTGACGCTGAAATGCTTTTAAAAGATCATCATTGGAATTGTATGGATGAAAAATTAATAATTATAATGAAGGTATAAAATGTACACCATAAAGTTTAAAAAAATTAAAGAGCAGTTTGATTTTTCACTTTGTAAACAATGATCTATTCATTTTTTAAATATGGTTTAAATAATTTATTGTTAGATTGATTATTATACATCGAACGAATACCAATTTTACAAATATAATAAAGTTAAGTTTTTATAATATTATTGAATAATGTCTTGTATTACTCATAATGAAAGTATGATCAGACTTTATATTGTATTGGTGAAAATATATTTAGTAGAATAATACCTAATTCCCTTGTAAAACTTTACAAAACACACAAACATATTTCTTTGGTTACTTTCAAAAGCCTTTTTGTGCCTTGCAAAATGGTTATCCAATTACCAAACTTTGATCAAACGAAAGGGATCTATATCCTTAACTTCTTTTAAAGTATTTCAATTACGTTTCCACCCAACAAAAAAACCCTTCACTTCTACAAATCCGTTTAAAGTAGGCGTGTTTCTTTACAGCTTTTAATTACATATAATTTCTGTCAAAACTGTTCTTTTACCATTGAAGTAAGTAATAACTTTATAAACAATAAATTTTCTATTTTCTATATTATAGAAAGATTAATCACAAAGGATTTATTATGATTCAGAGGATAATGTTTTTTCATTTAACCAATTTGATTTAAGTTTTTATAATCTTTAATCGTTGCTGTTAAAAAATCTTGGTTAAAAAAAAGATCCGATTTTTTTTGCCTAATTGGTTCGATAGAATTGCATCCGATAGGATATAAATAAGCATTATAGCATTAAAATTAGTCTATCGAACCTAGGATCTTATCAATGAGGTAGACCAAAAATGACCATCCCCTCTCGGGATTCGAACCTGCGCCACCAACATTGAGAGTTGAACACGCCTTAACACGCACGGCTATCGAGCTCCCTGTTTTTTTATTAATAAAGCCAAAGTTAAAAAAACGGACAAAATAGAATATTTCATAATCTAAAGCTGAAATCAAAATATCCAATACACAATGAGAGAATTGTTTGTTGTATTTGTCGATAGTAAGTAGGTTTATGGATAAACAAGTTTATTTAAATGATATATGTAAAGGGAAATAAATACATTCTAAAAAATTGAAAACATCACAAAACCACAAAAGCTGCGTTAGCGCATTTTTTAAATAAACATGATGACTCAGTTGTTTGTACGTATGATTTTTATCCAGTTATTGTAGGTCAGTGCTCTAAGGCCAATAGTAATGACTTCCGCGTTCTCAATCTGCTTCTCTTATTTTACAGGTGGAAGAAACCAACTCAAGTCATATTCTCAGAGCCGTCAAGTCTTCCCATTCTTCAGAGTGGTGACTTTATTGTGGGGAATCGAAGGGACTTCTTTGCACAACTCATTCCTCATGCTCAAATATCAAGTCCACCTCTGAAAGGAGGACATGTCATCATGTACGATAATCCAAGAGGCGTTCTTGCACACTTATTACCCTTCCTGAATGGAACATATTGAGATCAAAGCATTTATAATAAATATCATTTATTATATGTTCACTTACTTTTGTATGGAAATTGGTAGTAATTAAGGAAAATATAAACGTAACATGAATATAGTTTACATTTTTATGAAATGTATCACTCAACCTTACCATAAATGTAAAGCGCACTTTAGTGCATTGCAAGGCGACTGTACAGTAAAGAGGGTTAACTTTTGTAAGGTAATATGTTTTAATATAATTTATGTTATCATTCATGAGATTAATCACACATTATCTTGGTTTTTATAATGGTTTGCTTATATAAAATGATTTATTAATAAATTATGTAAGAAATCCTCAGGGATATTTATGAGATGCCTAAAATATTCTTTTACAAGCTTAGTAGTTGATTGTAATTACTGCTGAAAAATAAACGTTCCTTAAACAACCCATAATGTAATTGTATAATAATTAAATTATATCATAAGCATACATCATATTGTATCGATAAATATCAACACGTAAAATATATTTCAATTTAAGTTCATATCTGTTGAAGTTAAAAATAATAATATAATATTTATAAAAGATAAAAATCCCTCAATGACAAGTGACGTATTATCTTTAGTGTTGAGTCTTAAGGCATCATGAGTGAGAAGTGTAATTAATTTATCCTTCGAGGAGCTGTTGATTTCCTGCCCTACGAAACCCGCGAGTCCAATATCCAAGCGTCCTTTTCGGGACATCAATAAGAAAATATAAAATATTAGTATATGTTTTGCACAATATATATGTATTATCCCAAATGTTGCTTATTTCAAAGTAAGTATTGATATTTTTTCGAGAGTGATAGCATCAATAAAAGTAATACTTGTCAGAAGATCTACTCCGTTTACCCGATATTTAAAAAAATCGAGAATTCCTTAGTTTATATAAGCATAAAGAAAAACTGTAATAACATGAATTCAATAGGAATGGCATGCTCTTAGAGTGAAGTTTAATTTTGGCTTAACATATAGTTATTGCTTGAGCCGTCGTTGGTTTCCCGATTGTAGCCTATATAGTTACAGTTGTTATGTAAAACCTTTCAAAGTTCAAACATTCATTGTTTTGAGGATACCATTGAAGTAATATATATATATATATATATATATATATAGGTATATACATATATACGACTTTACAATTAGCCCGACTATAAGAGTATTGTATTCTTTGGGGTTAAAGTGGTTGGACCATTACATTAGCATAATTTAAAATATTAACAAATTCAAATACGTCTTTTCCAATGTTCCAAAAAGTATTCACTAAGTTAGCAAGCCTAGGATATAAATGTCAAGATTCGAGTTTGAACCATATCAGTAATATTTGAGCTCATTAGGAATGTCCTCAGTGGTATTTTGCCTATACAGTTTGATTGAGTAATTTTATTGCTATAATACTAATTCATATTTTTAACAATGAAACTCCATAGGATCATATAAGTTTCGAAAAAACCTCTTTAACACTAATATAGTTATTTTAACATGTGTTTATCTAGTTAAATACCTCTCCATCAATTTAAGAGCTTTTCTTCAAAGTACTGTTGTCCAACGATTACGGACAAATATATTCGATACATCATAAATACAAGGAGTTTTATATGATGAGCACAACAACATCATAACAAAATACTTACATATTTGAATCTATAGCCTTGAGCATCATGATATGATGATAACTTTAATTTTACCTGTAGTTTATATCCAAAAATATAAAACGAGTTTTATTCAACAATTATGCCTTCTTTGTTGAGAGAAATAGCAAACCTCAAGAGATCATAAAAATTGCATTAATGCCTTATCAAGAAGCACACAACCAGTTAAACATCTTTGGACAAAAACGAGCCTTTTTTCACGGACACATCAATTTGACAAAACAATCAATTGATTTGTGTTATAATATATTATGAAATACACTACTGAGGAACAATACGCCGAATGAATACAGTTTGTGTGATTTAATAAACACACATATGATACCAATACTTAGGTGCATTTAGTAACAAGTAATTCAAATTTTAAGGAAAAGGTATATAAAGTATGAAAAAAATAAAAAAGAATCCCATTTTTTTCGCTATAAAGTTTTTATAGTTTGCCTGCTTTTTAAATAAATTGTTTTTTTGAGCAGTCCGCTTAGCTTTGAACCGATAGTAAATCTACAGTAAAAACTAAGTGGTACAAAGAGTACAATATTCTTCGGATTACAATTCAAACCAACTATTTGTTTATTTTATATGTATAATGATAATGGACGGCTCCCGAGAAATACTTACTATTTATGTATATTTGTGTTTTCCTTTTGAATTATGAAGGTTTGTGTTCCTTTATATGTATAGTGCAAATAAATTCATACTTAAATGTTTTTTTCCGGGGCTGGGGATTGACCTTTTAATTTCCCTTTGGTACCCAAAATATCTCTTAATTTTTTTTGTAAATTTATTATTATTATTTTAAAAACAAAATGTTGACAATTTCGTCCCTGAATGATTATATATTTTTTTAATCAGATATGTTTTATGATTTTTGTGGAGCAAAGTGAAGAAACTGAGGATGAGGAAGCTATACTAATGGACAAACATCAAGGAACAGAGGGAGACAGTGACAAAGAAGGGCAACACGGAACAGAGGAAGGCCCAAAAGAACCATGTCAAAACATTAACAAGACTTCCGATTCAGGCGGAAATAGTGGTAAGGACCACAATAGTGATCAAACTTCAATTGACAAAAAAACCTCAGACACTCAAGTACAAACAAGTATAATCCATAAAAAACCATCTACAGGCACTAAAAAACAGGGAAAAATAGACAGGTTTTTCTGTGATGTCATCCAAGGACAACAAAAGCCAAAAGATAAAACAAATAAAAATGATTAGTTGTTCTTATATAAATACACAACACAGCAAAGCAGCTAATTCAGAATTAAAGCTGAGAACATCACAAATAGCTTTAATAACAGAACCATATCTGAATAATGGTTCAATAAAAAGTCTAACACTAAAAGGATATACAATTCATAGTAAGTCTGAAACCAAACCAAGAGCGTGTATCAGAACTGCCAATCATTTGAATGCATGGTTTGTCCCAGAATTCTCTGACAAAGATGTTTGCACAGTATGCTTAAAAATAGACGAATCTATAACATATATATGTGCAATCTATCTCGATCAACTACAATCAGTAGAGAATAAAACAATGTTAAGTCTCCTTAAGCATTGTGAACATCAACAAAAGCCTCTTCTTATAGTTATGGATTCTAATGCTCATAATCATCTTTGGGGTAGCAAATGTATTGACACCAGAGGAGAAATACTTGAGAATATAATTGATGGATATAATCTTATAGTATTGAATAAAGGGAACGAGCCTACCTTTGTCACACAACGTGCAAGTTCAGTCATTGACATTACAATAATGAACCAACATGCTTTTAAAAAGTTTGTCTGATAATCGATACATATTTTTAACTTTGGAAAATACAAACCAATCGCCAAAAAGTCAAGAAACTTAAAAAGAGTTAATTGGAATAACTTTAGACGCCACTTAGAAAATGCGTCTCTACCCGAAATACTTCCGGATTCCAACGTGATAGATCAATGTGCAGAATTATTATATGATATTATAATAAAGACACTTGATAATACTTGTCCTTTAAGAAGGACAATACAAACAAAATCAGTACCTTGGTGGACAAAGCATCTAGCCAGTCTGAGAAATAAACTCAACAAGCTCGAACCTAAGCGTAATTATAGTGTACACAGGGAAGAGTACCTAAAAACAAAAAATGAATATCGCACAGCACTCAGAAAAGAGAAAAAAGACTCATGGAGAAATTTCTGCAGCAAAGCTGAGAGTGCTAAAGATATTGCAAAGTTGGTCAAAGTTCAAAAACCCACTGAAGACTCAATTGGTCTCCTAAAAACAGGTGATAGTTACGCACAGTCACCAGCTCAATCTCTAAGGATATTAATGGAAACTCATTTTCCTGACTGCAGAGTGAATAGTACTAATAATAAATTATTGGAAGTAAATAATTTTGACATTGATTTTGTAGACAGTAACAAGGTCAGAGAGTCTTTCAACTCATTTGAACCATATAAAAGCTCAGGACCTGACGAGCTTAAGCCAATTGTACTACAACAACTCGGAGACCACCTAATCAATTACATCTCGGAACTTTACAAAATCATTCTAAGCACTGGTTATACACCCAAAATTTGGCAAGAAATGAAAGTTATATTCCTGCCAAAACCGGGCAAAGATGACTATAGCTCAGCAAAGTCATTTAGACCTATCACACTCTCGAACTACATCCTTAAAGGACTCGAAAGAATTGTACAATGGAAAGTAGAAGAAATTATCCCTAGACTTCATTCGCAACATGCTTACACAAAGGGCCTATCGACAGAAACCGCTTTGTCACAAGCAGTTGACTTAATCGAAAAATCAATATATCAAAAACAGTGCACACTTGCAGTCAGTTTTGATTGCACTGGTGCCTTTGATTACATACAATTTCACTCAGCAAATACAGCAATGACAAAACTTGGAATACCACAATGTATCGCATCTTGGTACATGGAACTTCTAAATACAAGAACAGTAACCGCTGAATTAAAGGTGAAAAGTTCAGTGTTCAACCAACGCGTGGCAGTCCTCAAGGGGGAGTTTTGTCTCCAGTGGTATGGAACATGATCATGGATACCCTTTTGACTGAGTTCAAAGAGGATGCGGTTCAAGTTATAGGTTATGCAGATGATATCCTTTTACTAATTAGTGGTAAGCATCCAAGTACTCTTGTCAATAGAATGCAAGATGCAATTAATATAGTTTTAAAATGGGGAGCAACAAACGGCCTGACCTTTAATCCATCAAAGTCAAGAGCTATTGTCTTCTCAAAAGCATATAAATTAAGATCTAAATACTTTCCGCAGTTATATATCGCTGGAATGGGTATGGAGTATGAAGCACAAATGAAGTATCTGGGTGTTATTTTTGATCAAGGACTAACTTGGACCGAACACCTCAAAGCAAAAGCTGCAAAGTGTTCCCGCATATGGAATATGGCAAAGGCAGTAATAGGGCAAAAATGGGGACTAACCTCTGATAAAATCCTGTGGCTCTATGAAGCTATGATACGACCTATCATCACATATGGGTGTCTTATATGGGGGCACTCCATTACTGCGAAGAAAGATGGAATCAGGAAATTAAAAAGCATTCAGAGAAAAGTACTTCTGGGTATGACTCAAACTCTTCGCTCAACACCGACATCAGGATTAGAGGCAGTGCTAGGGATAACTCCTCTCGACCTCTACATAAAAGAACATGCAACAAAGTCAAGATGGAGAAAAAATTTACTCTCCGTGATACATGGGATGGAGTGGGCAATCTCCCAAGGCGACGAGGACATCGTTTTCTTAGTGATAAGATACTGGACAAACTAAAACTGAATCAAGTCAATGACTATATCACTGGTTGTCGCATATGGGTTGACAACTGCAACGTTGAACACCCAGATACAATTATATACACCGATGGATCTAAAGATGAGCAGGGATGCACAGGAGCGGGATGGACTATCACTCGTGGTGATGTGTCTATTCATCAATCCTCTGTATCATTGAATAACGAAGCATCAGTCTTCCAAGCGGAGGTCACTGCAATCACTCAGTCGGTGATAGCTCTACTAAACCAAGATAAACCATCAAAAAACGTGATAATTCGATCGGATTCTCAATCAGCAATTGCTGCTATTCTGAATCCTCTCACAAAGAGTGAAACCGTAAAAAAAGTGTAAAGAAACACTAAACATTGGTAAATGTGACATTAATATAAAACTTGATTGGTGTAGAGGTCATTCAAACATTACAGGAAATGAATATGCTGACTACCTAGCAAAAAAAGGTATCGAAAGTGAGAGCCGTTTGAGTGTTGAGCACCTCCTAGCTACATAAAGAAGGTGATACATGAATTCTTTTTTTATGAGTGGTGTACATAGTAGATACAAAGATGATCAACTAATGAAGCACACACATCGCATGTTAAAAAAAACAAAATCCAAGACTACTCAACTGTCACGCCAAAACATGAGTCTTCTTGTTCAAGCTTATACAGGCCACGGACCATTTTTGGCTCATCTAAGTAAATGGAAAAATATTGACGGAATCTGCAATATCTGTATGGAAGAGCCACAAAGCGCAGACCACTTAATCAACAGATGCCCATCACTTTCTTATGAGAGACATCAATTCATGCAAGAAGAGGAAAAGATCCTTTAATATTTTAAAAATAGCCCTAAGCCACTCGCTTAAGTAACCTTACAAATACGCATCCCATTAAGATTTGTTGATTTCCAAAATATCAGGTCAAAATGTGACTCCCATGTAACTGTAATACGACAACGTTGACCTTCAAATATGACCGCTGAATAATATACTAATTGATGTAGCTACATTAGAGTAAATTAACTCTCTAAGAAATATAGTTCCTGTTAATATTTTTCGATCCAAGAATATATATTTATAAATATGCAGTTTTGAATATCAATCCATTCAAGTAAAGAATTGATACAGTTTATTTAATACTAGGTATTTTTAGTTTATTGGAATGAAAATAATAAGTAATCCGACTCTGTTCAAATGAATAAACTAAGATAATAAAAAGAAAGAAAAACAAGTATGCCGATTGATAAAAATAGATATCAATAAATGTTTTCCGGAATAAGTGGCCACTCTCTATGATAATAATATCATTTATATGAAGTAAACGAAATTAAGAAGCTACCACTAATAGTATCACGCTTTTTGATCGTGATACTTTAATAACTATATCAATTCATTAAAACACAACGTTTACGGATAAGGTGAACTTTTCCGATTCTAACCCATATTTTGTGTCTGCATATAACCTTTCTGTATTTGAGACAAATACACATAGAAAATATTTAAAAAAATCAGGAATATATAAAGCAGAAAAAGGCTATCCTCAACTATCCTTCAGTTTCTTTTTCATCACCGTTACATTCCATCTATAAAAAGGAAAAGAATAGACCTTGGTGGAATTTGACTCTACTCTCTCCTATAATTCCATAAATATATTCAACTTTGTAAAGCTATTTACAACAACCCGTCTGTTGAACGGAGAAGGAATATAGCTTTAAATTCAAGTAAACTCATATATTGTGTTTGCACTGAACAAACAAATACTTTAACCTCAAATCTGTGTTCGATAGAAACTCCTCCACAGAGGCATAATCGGAGACAACTTCAAACAGAAACTCTCTTTAAGAATATGAAAACCCGAAACGTCTTGAGGCTTGGTAAGGAAGAATCGTCACCATCCACGACATTCATCAAGAATGCCCCTTCCATGATGAAAGGTTTATGTTCCCTTTAAAAGAATCGTCCAATCTTCACTACTTGACGAAGCACTGGTACTTAAAGATGTTTTGTTTAATTCATTAGGGTGTGTGTAATCCATTATATTTCAGCACGAAGTAGCTGGTCTAAAATAATATGTTAATTTTAAATAAAATAAAACAAAACAATAATAAAAACACAACCTAATAATAAACGTATATATATAGATATATATATATATATATATATATATGAATATATAAATATAAACCAAAAACCACATCGATTTTTGGGGAAAACATGCCTTGAGATCGAGTAGCCCTACAGCGCCACTCCCTCGGCGAGAGGTTTTGCTGCATCACTGGCAGCTCTCCACGTCGTGGCTTGTCGCAACTGTGGACTTTTATTCCAGGCAGTTCTTGCAGCACAGCAGGGTATCTGCCTGCCAGAGGAGGGGGTTGGGGACGATTCCGGCTGCGTCGGATCTGGTCTCCTTTTCATTTTTCGTCTCGAAGAGCATGAGGGCAAGTGGGTTTCTCCCTCCTTCTTCGCCGTCCCTACTCCAAAATGCCTTCCACGCCTCCATGGCTGCCGACCGCACGGCCATGGTGTTGATGGATGGAAGCCCTGCCGACTTCAGGAGGTCCCGGACGGGTAGGTGCTCTCTCCTGAGCCTGCCAGTGAGAGTCCTGGCAACATCATTCAGAGCAACCTGGGCAGCTGCATGTGGTCCTGTGGGGTTACTGTCTCCAAACCGTACGGGTGTGACCGCTGAGACAGCATAGCCGACCTTCCCAAGAACAATGCCCTTGGCAAGTTGGTGGAAGTAAGGACACCATGGGATGTGCTTCGCCAACCTTACAACCATGTTGGCTCTGACCCTGGCTGCCCTCGCCATGATGCCAACATTTAAGTTGAGTGAAAGGGTGGAGTCAAACTTTGCCCCTAGCAACTCCAATTCACTGTCAAGGAATTTGTAATAATTTTCTTTTGGTTTGGTCCCAAGCACTTATAGCGGAAAGACGTGTCTGAAAGGCAAAGGTTTTATTTCTAAATTAGCTTTTTGATTAGCCTCATTCAACTTATCTTCGGTTCGATGAACTAATTTTTACGCAATAACGGTCATCCAACTGAAAGATACTGAAAGTCGATCAAACGAAAGAGGCAGCAAAATCATTTAAAGCATACATGGAATCATGGTTGAGCAAACAATAAATTATTAATGATTTGACATTCCGTAAATAACCACTCTTAATGCTTAGCTTTAATTTAGTTTAATATATATGTTAAGAATGCTATATCTTTCAAATGATAGTTAATGAGCTTAAGAATAATCTCTGATGAACAATTTGTAGACGTATGTGTGTGGCCAAAGTTACCCTGATGTGTACCTTATGTTTATTCTTCTTCTGCATGGACATCATATAAAGACTTATGTATAAGTTTATACTTATCATTTAGTTCATATAATTAATTTTTTGATTGTATAAAAATATTTAAAAAAAATCATTTTCGTGCTCCTCACAGTAAAAAAGGAAAATAAAATCAATATATTTTTCAAACACAGAATCAACTAGAGGCATATATACACTCAGAGAGTGCAAACCTCCGCCGTCAGGGGGTCCTTATGAGCCTTCCGAGGCGAATTTTTCACGACTGGGGCGGCGTAGAGGGACGGGGGAGGGTTCCCCTCGACGGAAATTCCGAGAGGAAGACGTTCCCGGCACCCGATTTCACAGCACAGCGACATCTATTGGCAGAGCAGGCTAACTTGAAATATTAATTAGTATGTAGCTCATTTTGCATCTTAATTCCGCACTCAGAGAAGCCAAAATTTAATCACTTGTTACTTTTGGCATTTCCAACAACTCCACAAAGTTTCATCCGAATCCGTTCCGTACTTTTTGAGTTATCCTGCTGACAAACAAACCAATGCCAGTGAAAACTAGAGGCATATATACACTCAGAGAGTGCAAACCTCCGCCGTCACGGGGTCCTTATGAACCTTCCGAGGCAGATTTTTCACGACTGTGGCGGCGTAGAGGGACGGGGGAGGGTTCCCCTCGACGGAAATTCCGAGAGGAAGACGCTCCCGGCACCCAATTTCACAGCACAGCGACATCTATTGCCTGAGTAGGCTAACTTAAAATATTTATTAGTATTTAGCTCATTTTGCATCTCAATTCTGCACTCAGAGATGCCAAAATTTAATTTCATGTTTCTTTTGGCATTTCCAACAACTCCACAAAGTTTCATCCGAATCCGTTCCGTACTTTTTGAGTTATCCTGCTGACAAACAACCAACAAACCAACAAACCAACAAACCAACCAAACCAACACCAGTGAAAACAATACCTCCTTCGGTGGAGGTAACAATACCTCCTTTGGCGGAGGTAATAATTGACGTAGTTTCTAATATTAATTCTTTTATATTTTTAGTTCTATTTATAGTGACTAACGTCCTTCATCAACGTCTAATTCTGTAAGTTAGAATAGAAAATAATGATCTTCATTAATTAAAAATTGTCTAAAAATACAAAAACCCTGTCAAGAGACACAATACAATTATAATTCCCCAAAAGCCCTCTCGATAGAAGCAAATTATCATCAAACACCTTCTACAGACTTGTCTATGCATTTTTGTGCATAAGTTTATGTTCGTGACTTTCATGTCAATTCTTTTCATGACCCTGAAGGATTATCATAAGTTTTCATTTGTAAAATATATAAAAGTTTTATAAATTTATAAGCGAATGTTTTTTTTTGTCATTTCAATGTTTATAAATACAAATGATAAATATTAATTAAGGTCAATTAATGCCACCCAAATTTTTAGGTAGTAGTTTCAAACTCGCCAACTTCTATTGTTCAATTATAATTAAATTTATGGAGTTTTCTTCATTGTTTGATCCTCCCGTTTTCTTTATGAACATGTGGATGCCTTCCTATAAGCACTCTATTGTTTTATATCCTTATGTCTTAGATAGATCCATAAGCTTAATTATCTTGGAAAATAACATAATTATTTCTCACATATTTTTAACAGTAATAAAAATAAATTATCTCTTATATTATATGATGAGACGCCTAACCTTGAAGTCTCTTGCAAAAAAATAAGACAAACCATACTTAAAGAGTACATTGGTATCGCTCTATTTTTGGATATCATCTCATCATAGTCTTCTTCCTATTCACTGAAATGACTTTAGACCATTCTTTCATTGTTATTTCACTTCCGAATACCTTAAAGAATGCACTAAGTAGGGGGATGATAAGAGATCTCTTGAAACCGGTTCAATAATTGGATTTTATTCCTCTTCTTATTTCCGTTTTGACTATTTGCATTGTAAAAAAAGACACAAAAAATTGCAAAGGAAGCCAGCATCAATTTGTGGACGATATAAATTTGCTCTCTTTTGATCTCCATCTCCAAAGTGGTTATTCATCTTTGAACTCATCTTTTATTATTTTTGCTTATAAGACAAAAATATAATTTTATAGACTGCTTATTATAGTTCAAAAAGCTAACAATATATTATTATATCATAATGAAATTTGTTTTACTCTTTTCATCAAAATATGAAAATATATCCAGTTCTGTTAATTATATATATATATATATATAATTAAGTTTTGTGGAAAATAAAACACTTTTTTATATTGCAACATCGTGCTAATCAAATTTCGATAATGCCTAGAGATGGAGAGGGATGTCAATACCCATCCTTAAGGAATACAAAACGGAAAAAATGGCAATGACGATGCAATGACGACTTTTTAAGGAACTACTTTTCATAAGAAAATAACAACTCTATGAAACGACTTAAAAATATTTTCTTTTTACGATGTTTAAATTCCCAGCCTTAAGGAACAAAAAAAACGGAAAAAATGGCAATCAAGATCCAAGGACAACTTTTTAAGGAACTGATTTGAATATGAAAAATTATATGTGATTACATCACTAAAATTATTCATCTTCTTTTTACGATGTTTAAATACCCAGCCTTAAGGAATTCAAAACGGAAAAAAATGGCAATGAAGACCCAATGACAACTGTTGAAGGAACTGATTTTAATATGAAAAGAAAAGCGATGACATCACTGAAATTATTAGTGTGATTTATTCATTTTACGATGTTGAAATACCCAGCCTTAAGGAATACAAAATTAAAAAAATGGCAATGAAAACCCAATTATAACTTTTTAAGAAACTGATTTTAAAATAAAAAGTCACATGCGATGATTTCACTGAAATTATTAGTGTGATTTCTTCATTGCACGATGTTTAAATACCCAGCCTTAAGGAATACAAAACAGAAAAAATGGCAATGAAGACCCTATGACGACTTTTTAAAGAATTTATTTTAATACGAAAAATTACACGCCGTGACATCACTAAAATTATTGATGTGATTTTTTTACCATCCAGACTATTGTCAAGTTGGAAAATCCCGGGCAGCGCCGGGTAACATTCGCTAGTATATATATAAATATATATATATATCAGGAAACGACCGGGACTTCAATTATTGAAGCCGGGCCGGCCAAAACCGGGCCGGGACTTCAGTATATTTTGTTCTTTCGTCATTCTAAAAATGACGACATTATTTTAGAAAAAAATTTATGACCATTTCTTATAAAATAAATTCCCCAAAAAAATTATATTAAAAAAAAATTGAAGTCCCGCCGGGCTTTTCAAAAACAATCGGGACCTGGGCCGGGCCGTGTACCCTGTAGTTTCCTGATATATATCATAATTTAAGGAAAAAATTGATCCTGAATCTCTCTAGATAAAAATAAACTAAATCATGCTCACCTCCCGTATGATTAAATATTGCTCGAGCCAACATATATGATTAATAGTAGTTGCCTAGCAACTACTTTCAATGATCTTTGTGTAAGACCAATGCCAATCTGTTTAAACTAAGAGGAAAAATAAGTCTTTTGTGTGGGCATCTCAACGTGCTTCTTTATATGTTCATGGCTACAGAGATGTATTGAGAGATAATTCATTCATTAATTACTTATATTATATATATTTACATATATTATTGTATATATATAAACTTATATTAAAATAGATGAAAATCAATGCCTTTATTTAAATCTTCTTTAAAACAAAAATATTCGTTTGACTTTTTTATATAGGTTTTCAATATCGTTTTAATTATTATTATTATTTTTTTATTTTTTTATTCACAGGTCAGAAACAAAAATTATACATAAGATTATATATAAGAATCGATAATAATACATAGTAAAACTATATAAATAAGCATTATAGCTTAAAATTTAAAAAAATAAAGGACTGTGAGAACAAACCTTTTCTCCTTCAAGCTGATAAATTTCCATCATCGATATTTATAAATATAAGTTATTTATGCTTATAAGGTTATTGTAGCTGTGTGGAGGTAATTTTTAATAATATAATTCTTATAAATGTATTTAGACTACTTCACATATCGTTTTTGAATTCTAGGAATTGAATTTGCATAAAATCATTTTCAAAACAAAGACCTTATAGTATAAAATATATTTATTTTACACCATATTGATATTAGATGAAACTTCAAAGATAAAGTTCTTTATCAAAGAACTATCATTTTTGTTGCATGGGAAATAAATGTTCAAAATATTGGAATTGTTCGATAAAATACTTAATTTTAATACCTCGACTGCCAATCTTTGATATGCTTGATGATGTTACTTATGATGTAGATTCAACCACGTCATCGATGTCGATACACTATCTTTAGTTGTTACAAATATTCAATCAAATGATATAAGTATTTTAATTCATGGTAGATGTTTTCAAATCAATATTTTTTGCATAGGAAAATTGTATTATACATGGGGAGTTATAATCTCTTGTTAATTATAATTTAATCTTAATTACTGTTTAATTTATACTGCAACTATATTTATGGAACATGTTATTAAGTATTATAGTATATAATTATATAAAAATTCTCCCTATATAAATAATTATATAAAAATTATCCCTGAAATGCAGGGATAATTTTAGCAGTTTAGGCTTATTTGGGCTATCAGTATCTTCTAAACTAGAGCCAATCTGGCAAAACCAATGTTATATTCGTAATCAGCGACCTTTAAACCCCAGAAAACACTCTTAGATGGTCTGCCAAAGAAAAAAAAAATTAAAATTTGTTGACCAGTGTTATTTATAATGCCTGTTTGTAATTGTGTTTTTATATATCTGTTCAAAAAAGTAAAAATAAAACTGGCACATCTGTGGAAGTAAATAATAACGACATGCTTTTAAAAGGAAATACTATGATCAAAATGTACAATTGCAAGGACAATACATTGGATTGCATAGAATATGTCAGTGCATATAGAATTGCGTATCTAATTGGGAATCATAAGAGGTGCAACTGGGATTTCGAAGAAATGGGTATGGACCACCCAAAGAGTGAAGATTTACTATGGAACATAAACAATGTAATATTTCAAATATTTTTTTTGGCTCTGCATTTACGAACTACTCCTATACCTTTAGTTAAAGTTCTTGATGGCTTAAGTATGAAATAAATTCGAATACACTATAGGTACATCAAATTTAATAATAATCAAAACCTTTAATCATATATAATTATACTTTTACAAACTAAAGCAATAAATATGTACTCTTATACAAAAAACCCTGAGTAATAGTTGCAAAGAGTTTGCATATACACATGGTAATTCATAATAAAAAATAATAAAGAGATAACTTCTTTATTTCAACATTTGATTTTTCAGAAAATTGTGCATATATATATATATAAATAAATAAAATATATATATATATATCTCTCTATATATATATACTTAAAATACAACCACTTATGTCAATAAATAATATTGATTAATATGAATGTGAATAACATTGATATATTTCAATAGGAAAAGCTAAATGTCTACTTTTGTTGAGCCAAATTTTACTATTTAAATATAAAAGTGGATGTACGTTTCTTGGAAAAACAAGTTGATGTATTGGTTGTAAGGTATTGAATCATATAGTCTTCGGAGTCAAAGTGAACAATCAATGAATCATATGTTTTAAATGATTACATGAATATGACTAACATAAAACAAGAGTTTTTCAAATAAAATGAAGTCTCACGAATAGTTATTTACCAAGAGATACTAATAATACCTAAGTGAGCCAATTGATACTATTTAATATCACTCAACCATATTTAATCATTTTCCTAGAATGGTTTCCTTACACATTAAGGTAGTACAAAAAATCTTGGATTATATCTATATGCAATAACAACTTATTAAAATATCATTGAAACTCATCACAAAAAGAAGTTATCTTATACCTAATGCAAAGAAAAACTTTTTTAAAGTGCTTTGTTTTGATATCCTTATTGGAATAATAAATAATCTTCTTTTCATGTGTGTAAAATAGTTTTTTTCTCTATTAATAAAAGTTTTCTCACTATTGACATATCTGCTGATTATTTATCAATGCTCTAAAGTACTCATCTCCATCAATATATGTACTATTAAGTAGGTCTTAAATACTACAAATAACTCAAAGCAATGAACCTAAATCCCTAAAGAGTTTGATGAGTTACAAATTCAGATAATATTTGGCCATATAAAGATAAAGAGGAAAGTGATGAAAGACACTTCATGAAGCCTCTATAATCTGATTGGATTGTAAATTCTACAGATATGAAGAAGTGTTATATCTCGAATACGTCTAGAGAGTAGTTAGATAATGGGAGGTCTAGTACTAGTTCAATTCCATTCCTGTAATAGTTTTTTTAAATTTTAACCTAAATAAATATTAATCTGTTCTAAAATGAAATAAACATTCGTTTTTTTTATTTGCAACTTTTAAGCATGTAAAATAGACAACAGCTAAAATCCTAGTCTCCTTCTCTGCACTGATATACCATATGTAAAATATACAGTATGTTATTCTCTTTCATATTAATGAACTTATCTAAGTTTCAGAACCCAAGACCTGGCTATCAATTAAAACATATGAACCTAGCATCCAATATACTTATTAGCATTATTACCTCCGTCGAAGGAGGTATTGTTTTCACTGGCGTTGGTTGTTGGTTGGTTTAAATAAAAACTCAAAACAGGATAACTCAAAAAAGTACCGAAGGGATTCGGATGAAACTTTGTAAAGCTGTTGGAAATGCCAAAAGGAACAAGTGATTAAATTTTGGCATCTCTGAGTGCTTCTTTAAGATGCAAAATGAGCTAAATACTAATAAATATTTCAAGTTAGCCTACTCTGCCTATAGATGTCGCTGTGCTGTGAATTGGGTGCCGGAGCGTCGTCCTCTCGAAATTTTCGTCGAGGAGAACCCTCCCCCGTCCCTCTACGCCGCCCCAGTCGTGAAAAATCCGCCTCAGAAGGCTCATAAGGACCCTGTGACGGCGGAGGTTTACACTCTCTGAGTGTATACATACCTCTAGTTAAATTTATGTTGAACTAGATGCATGTATACACTCAGAGAGTGCAAACCTCCGCCGATCCCCACCAAATGAATCACTTGGTCTTTTTGTCATTTGCCAATAGATTAAAAAGACACTGTTATGAAAAAGATTCGTATGTCTTTAAAGACTCATAGCAAAAGAATAAATAACCTTTCCTTGTTTGTCGTTCCAAAAAATTCCTGAGTAAAACAGGTGTTTTTAATATAAAATTCTGTCCTTGTGATAATAAATAATAGTGAATGTATCATAAAATGTACTTTGAAATATTCCCATTGTGAATTCTTGTGAGCTATTATGTAGTCTACTTACCGTTTTATCTCTTGTGGCCATCACCCAACCAATGTGACGCAATATTACAATGCTCTCCGGTTTGCATTATTTTCCCCTCTTGTCCAATGTATTATTTGCTAAAATAGCTGCAGTCCTAGCCCTAAGCGACTCTTTGAAGTCGTTGAGTCCTCTTAGTAACACCACAACATCACATTATGTATACTATTTTGGCCGTTGTAGCTATTCATCTTCACACTATCTGACTTGTAGTAACTCGTTCCAAATTGTAAGTTGTGGTAATTTAGCTTGTAAAATGAAACTGCTCTATAAAGACAATAACTTTAATGATATATTTTATGATATAAAATATTTAATATGAAAAAAGTTATTAAAATATTAATTACGTTTTTACTCACTTTATTTGACTTTTAATAATAATAAACATAAAACAAAAAAAGGATTATAAATAACTTATTAAGACTAACAGTAAAACATTACATGTGTTGAATCTTTAAGTAACTATTCAATGTGTCACGAACCGTTTTATATTTATTATATGTAGTCAAAGACTTTTGGCAAAATTTTGGAGGAATGTATAAGGTTTAAACCATTATATGCTTGTCTCTAAGTGCTGTAAAGCTTGAGGTGAGGAGGAAACCTTAAATATGTAGATCAGTTATTACTTCCGCCGAAGGAGGTATTGTTTTCACTGGCGTTGGTTTGTTGGTTGGTTGGTTTGTTTGTCAGCAGGATAACTCAAAAAGTGCGGAACGGATTTGGATGAAACTTTATGGAATTGTTGGAAATGCCAAAGGAACAAGTGATAAAATTTTGGCCTCTCTGAGTGCTTCTTAAGATACAAAATGAGCTAAATACTAATAAATATTTCAAGTTAGCCTACTCTGCCAATAGATGTTGCTGTGCTGTATAAAATTTAAGTTTAAGGTTATTTCAAAATTTATTTCCTTGTTAATTTCAAATTACTCTTGAAACCAGCAGAACTTGGTTGTTTTTACATATATTGGCAAACACCAAGAGGAAGTCAATTGCATCATCTAAAAAACCCAATAATTTAATCAAATATATATGTCTTAAGATAAATTTTTTTTGTTTCCTATATAAAAAAATAGTTTATTATAATTAATTTATTTCTTCGTTTCGAAGGTATTTAGTAAATGGAATTTACTTAAGTTTTTTTTAGTTTTGTATTATCAACGCCATATTCATTTCTCTATCATATATATTTAAGTCTTGAAGATCTCTAAATTTATAGTGAAGAGTGAATGGAAGTATAATTTTAATGATATTTCTGTATCTCATGCGTCACATTTCTTTTCATATATGTTTTTAAATTTTTACCTTGTGGTCATAAAAGGTTAATAAGAACATAAACTTCTGAGCGATTTATGTCTCACTATAATGGAAAGTCATTGAAAAATTTGATCTGTATTATTTAAGTACTAATATATATTTTGATAACTAATGAAGTATTTCCTGGTCCTCTTTGGCTACGATATACCCTTCGTAACAATATGAACAGTCGTCATTTCACCCCTTTCACAATCAAAAAACGAACAATCCCCATCTATGCCACCACCGCCACAACTATCAATGTCATCTCCATGTGAGATGTATACCATTAATCTATTCATATAAATCTCTTTCATATGCACATAAATCTAAGAGATAAAGGTATCAAGGAATCAGATGCAAATCTTGAATCCTTAGCCTTGCATATCAAAAAAGGCAAAGAAAAGGAATTTTATAGAACCATATATTGCATGTGCAACCATTCCTGGAACCCTTCCTTTGTGTAAATACTTGGGCACTCTCTTGAAATAAAATTGCTCAGGCAATATGCATCCAGAGCGAATTTACTTTAAACAATATTTTTTATGCGTCCTTTGTAGCAACACACGAAGTTATGACTTACAAAATATCATTAAAAACTATTAGGCTCAGATAAACTATTTTTTTATATGAATTATTTTTCTAATATATATAAGGAATTTGATAATAATATGTAAATTATGAGTAGTGGAGAGCTACAAATATGAGTACAAATGGCATACAACGGATCAGCGGCCCGTCTAAAAATGTGTTTGTATCTCTGCAATCGTGGCATTAAATATATCATATATTATAAATGCTGAACATTAATTATTGGAAGGAAATTGATTATTTTATTTGTTGTAAAATGTTATCAATATGAATGAATTAATGTTCCTCATTTTTTAAAAACTGAAAAGTCTTTATAGATTTGAATAAATTATTGAATCGAAATTTCAAATACAAATGTCTTTATACAGCTTAATACATTTATGTATAGCTATTGCATATCTTTAAAACTAAATTGTGCTAATATATGTAAGAACGTTCATGGAAATACTTTTGTCCATCTAAAACTGCACTCAAGCAAGGATAATCTCAGAGATAATAATGCATAGTTGTCGTCTTCCAACCAATGCATCCTAAAAATTGTCACTGAGTTATACTCAATAATTAACTAGGAAAAGAGTTCTTTTTCTATGTACTATTTTTTCTTCTTCCAAGAATAATATAAGTTCCCATTTTTTGCAATGGGCAATGCAACAAAGAGAAAATAAAAAGAATAATAATGTGGTTGACATTGAAATTAATTGGCGTTGCCATGCTATTTATTGTTTCGTTGTCTTGCTTTGTTTATGTTAGTTGACTTTTTAGTAATATTTATATATGAATATATAGAAATAATAAGTATTAGACAAATCAAATCAACATCCGAAAGTGGTTGTTTTGTGCAATGAAAATGCAAAATAAATTGCATCACTTGGTTATCCTTTGAGAAATAGATGCCAACATATTTTTGGGAAGAAGCATCACACTTGTTTACTTAACTCATATACTTCTTTGAATGTTTTTTAATTGATTACTTCTGTTTACAATATATCGTATATACACAGATATGGAATGACATTATTCAATCGTAAACAATAATTAATTTCGATGAGGGAACGTCATAACTTCAACACTAAGCCGATTACACTTCAGATATGATAATAGACGAAAAAATAACAGTCTTCAAAATAACTCTTAAATATACAATTTACTTTCATTTTTACAAATTTAGCTATTAAGAATAAAATCTGAATCCTAATTCTTAAATTTTTGATAGAAAAAATATACAACCACATAATTGACTTCTTAAGTATATATTCCGTCATTTAGAATGTGTTACAGATTACATTTTAGAGTGTTTTTGATATTATTTTTTAAAATGATCCCTGTCCTTGTAATAATTACCTCCGCCGAAGGAGGTATTGTTTTCACTGGCGTTTGTTGGTTTGTTAGTTTGTTGGTTTATTGGTTTGTCAGCAGGATAACTCAAAAAGTACTGAACGGATTTGAATGAAATTTTGTAAAGTTATTGGAAGTGCCAAAAGGAAGAAGTGATTAAATTTTGGCATCTCTGAGTGCAAAATTAAGGCGCCAAATGAGCTAAATATTACTAAATTTTTCAAGTTAGCCTACTCTCCCAAAGATGTCGCTGTGCTGTGAAATTGGGTGCTGGGAGCGTCTTCCTCTCGGAATTTCCGTCTAGGGGAACCCTCCCCCGTCTCTCTACGCCTCCCCAGTCGTGAAAAATCCGCCTCGGAAGGCTCATGACGGCGGAGGTTTGCACTCTCTGAGTGTATATATGCCTCTAGTTCTTTATATGTTTGTTTATTGCTATCTGTTCTTTATGTTTGAAAGCTTTTTTTATCATTTATATGTTCACCGTAGTTTTTATATCTTTTATATATTCGTCTTGATTTTATATTTGTCGAAAAATAAAGTATTTTTATAAAATAATTTCAATATTTATCTCATTTATTTCCTTAGCAAAAAATCCTTGACAATGTCACAAGAGTTTTCAAAGTTTGTTGCACAAACAAAATATGACATATTCATAACTATTTCTATAAGCTACTGGTGAACAAAGTTTAATATGTTTCAAATGACAAAGTTAAGTCATTAAGCATATTGGAAATGGACATTCAATGTAAACCAATATATTACTTTAAAAAATATATAGGTCATCTCTATACACAATTTATGTATAATTGATAATATATATTTGAATATTTTATCTTAAATCATTCAGTATATAATATTAAAAAAACTAAGGAGAAAGAAAAGTATCAAAAAACTGTATTAAGCTAATAATATAAATTCTAGAGTAAAAGAAAATTAGGCGAAAAATAATAAATAATTTATCATTAGTAATTGTATGTTAGTGGACTAACTATCTTTGACTGCAGTTGATGAACATTTACTATTTCTATAAGCAATCAATAGAGACATGATGTCGTTATTAAAGGAATAAGTCTATATGTCATCAAGAGCTTCCGAATAATATTTTTTTATTCCATTCCGTAATTCAACACATTCTTTCTTAACAACAAGATAAAGCATTTAAAATAATATAAACATATCATAACAAAAAATTAATATCATTTAAATAACTATTAATGCTCTCAATACATGGACAATTTTATGTAAGACAAGGTTATTAATAACAACATTTAATTTATTGCCGAATTCTTATACTCATATAATTGTATAAATATTTAACGATGTATTTTTTATGTTGAAAAAAAAAGAGAGGAACTGAATCATTTCACTGCAAACCTGATTGTGAAGCTTCCCCTTTGCGGATGTAGGTATTGAGCGCACATAATGCCAGGGGTTATTTTTGTCCACTTATTGCAAGGAGGTAGAACATTTGTTGGTTGAGTGTGAGTGTGTTTTATTATCGTTATCGTTTAGGAACGCTCAACCCTTTTAAAAGGGAAGCAGGGCTCGGGTAGTGGCATCAGTCGTTGATCAGAGCATTCACAGACAATAACCTCAATTCAAGATGAACTCCCTTGTAAGAACTTCTTACCCATGTATGGTACTATAATTTTATCTATTTTAACATTCCCTCTCTTTTTAGATTGTTGGCACCCTTCTTTTGAGCTCTGTTTTGAGCATCAACGCTGGTCTTGTGCGTAGAGATTCTCCTCTCGTCTCCTACGGCCTAGGACCTGTTCCTCAGGCCTCTGCACAAAGCCAAGTCGTGACCTCCTTCAGTGGATCTTCCTCCTCTTTTGGTGGATCATCTTCCTTCGGCGGATCGGCCGCTGCTGCTGCCCCCGTTATTGCCATCCTCTCCGAAACCAATGATGCCCCTGGAACCCTTGGAGACAACAGCGACTTTGCCAACTCCTTCGAGGCCGAGAACGGACTCAAGGTCCAGGCCTCCGGCTCCACCGTTGTTATTGGAGAAGACGCCACCGTCGTCATGAAGGGATCCTACGAGTACATTGGTGATGATGGCCAGACTTACGTCGTCGACTGGATCGCCGACGAGAACGGATTCCAACCCTCTGCCGCTCACCTCCCCAAGGATGTCCCCATCCCCTTCCCCGAGATCGCCGCCGCCGTTGAGGCCCAAATCGCCTTCGCTGCCCAAGAGGATGCTGCCGGTGGACCCGCTGCTGGTGGATTCCAAGGACAATCCTTCGGTGGATCTCAATCCTTTGGTGCCTCCAACCAAGTTCAGTCCCTTTCCAACTACGGATTCTAAGGAGCCTTAGTCTTTCTACCGACTCTCCTTGATTTCGAAATTAAGTTTGAGCGGGAAAGATGTTGAAATTCCTGTCCACAAAAGATTACGCTTACAACCTCCCCTCCCCCCTTTTCTCAATAAGTTGACTATGTATATTCTATAAAAAGAGAGCAAAATAATCGTATGCAATAAATAAATGATTATGAAAAAAATATACATAATTTTATCGTTTTTTTTTGTCTATATGGTTCGATAGAATTGCATCCGACATGATATAAATAAGCATTATAGCATTTTTTTATCGTTGTTTGCTTAACATATATTTAAAAAGTAGCTATCGATGGGGACCCCAATGTTTGTATATATTTACATATGTTGCATTGAGTAAAACAAGAATCCACGAAAATTCAAGAGGAAGTCCATTTTTTCCTTACAGAATTATAGTTGAAGGGACAATTATTTAATGAAATGTAGATCTTCCGCCATATTTTTTTGGTTAATATATGCAGGAAACAGAGTAAAACTATTTAGGGCAGTTGCTAAGATAAACAAATGAACATTTTAGTTCACATTTACTTCCCTCAAAAATAACCATATAGAAAAGGACACATCATTTATACATTTACATATATAAAAACCCGTAACGTCTTTTTCAAATCCTTTTTATAGTTTTACATAATGTTGCAATCTTGCTGGAACCAATTTAATTATTCACCAGCCCATTTCCACGTTGGCGCTCCTAAATCCGGGATTCCCGCCATATTATTTTAGAGATATAAGACAAAAAAGTATATTTTTCCTAAAACATGGATTCTTAATGAACTGTAATAATAATCAGATCATATTATTTACATATGGGGTTGTTATTTTTGAAGTAACAGCACAAAAAAATTAAATAATTAAATATTTTTTATCTATACAACATTTCTAAAAATAATCAGTTTGATACGTTATATCAATATTTAAACTTTTCTACAAAGTCTATAAAATAAGTTGAGAAATCCCCATTCCGTGAAAAAATTCATTAAATATATGACAAATTTTGCATATGAAAAAGATTATACTCGGAAATTTCTTGTTATTTTTGTGTGTTCTATAATTATACCTAACATTGGGTGGGATAATCCATAGTGCTGGCCAAAGTAAGGACTTTTTTCAACATTTAATGTTGCCAATGAATGGATTTATGGATTTTTCACCTTTATCATGTATTACTGTGTTGTATTTTGAGTTGATCATATAGTAACTGAATTCAAATTAAATCTGATTCTATGAGTATACACAAATATCTTCAAGTATTTGTATATCAACATTTTTTATGCAGTATATGGATTATTAGCTATGCAATAATAATGTACTTATTTATATACCTTCCTGGGACATATGATGTATTTTTTTCCAAAAAATCATGAGTAGGTGCAAAACTAGTAAACTAAAATATTGAAGAAAGACGTAAGTCAACAATGATTAGAAATAAATAACGCAAGTTTGTTGTGTAAATGTCTAAATTTGGTGAGAATATTATCAATAACTGAAGAAATCATTATCAACTACAAAAGTTTTAAAAAAATATTATTTCAGGCTTTGAAAATGACAAACTGTTTGTAAGTATTTGATATTGGATTAATATTTCAAAATATCTTTGAACTTGTTTCTTTCGGTTAAAAACATTTTATACAGTTTAAAATAAAATACACTAAAATTATCTACAGAAACAGAAAATATCTTTGTACTTTTTTTGACTTTTCCACACTTCAATTTGATCCATAATAATGTATAATATCAAATATTTATGGGAGAATATATTTGTATACTTTTGAAATATACAAGGAAACAACATGCATCTAACATCACAATTTGCTGAAAATGGTTTTGTTGCAGCAATGTTTTTATGTTACAAAATAATGAATTCGAAATGTTTAAATCTATCACTTGTTTTTATCATTTTTATATTGTTTAAATACATTATTACGGATAAATATTTAGGCTTATGAAAAAAAGTGAGGCTTTGCAAAGTATTATTTTTAAGTTACAAACTAATTAACTCGAATATATCTCTACAATATTAAGAATAAATAAATAAGTATCTCAAAAATTATTTTTGACAAATTCATTTCATAGATTAACTAAAAACATTTTGTGAATTATTTGAAAGAAATATTGAGAATAACAATGCACTGAGATTAAGTACCTGATAAAATATATTTCCCACGGTTAGTATAAAAAGTTTTAAGTATCAGTTAATAACAAATTTTTATGTCCAAAGAATGTACATGTTTGGAAGGAACACTTTGTATTGAGTTTAAAAGCCTTTTATTACGAGTTCAACTAATGTCATAGAGACTATTTTATTTATAAACTTTAAGCATCTGTTTTTAGGAATATTATGTTCTAACAAATAAATGTTTAGTTTAAGTCAGGCATAGTCTAAATATAATATTTTTATATTATATATGATAGACATAACTATAGAACAGATACCATGTTTTTCTGACGGGATTTATTAAACATTTATTGCTAACGTTTATTCGGTTTAAAAAGGTTCTTAATTTAATCACGGGTGCCTAACCAGTTGAATGTGGCCCACTGGTCGATCCCACGCTAGTTTCATAATGATTACAAAGGACTCAGGGTAAAATAAAATGTCGATACTTAATTCGATTATTTATTGAGTACTCCTCTCATTCGAAGTTTTAACAAACAGCTCATGGCAGTTCATCTTCACCAAACTAAACACCCAAGGAATTTAGTGGGTGGTTTTGGCAACCCACTCGACCTAGCCCAGGAGTCGGCAACCCGCGACTCTAGAGCCTCATGCAGCTCTTTAGAGCTACCTTTGTGGCTCCTTGGAGCTTTTCCAAAAAGTATAGGACCAAGATGTGCACCGTATGAAGGTTTTATAAGGATTTTTTTTTGCGACTCCCAACACCTTTTTAATTTTTTTGGTTCATTATGGCTCTTTCAACATTTTGGGTTGCCGACCCCTGGCCTAGCCCTCAAAAACACCAGGTGTGTTGATCATAACACCAAGAGGGTCCAAGTAAAAAAATGATGCTCGATCGGTTCCTCTGGTATAGTTACATGGATAAATTTGAGACGAAAGAAGTATAAACAAAAGAACACTGTATAACTTATATAAAAACCAACGGAAACAGCCAATCTTTCAGGATTGACATCCTACACCTACTATTGTTGTCTACACTGGAAAACAGCCAAAATGCTTCTGGGCCCAATTGAGCTAATATGCACTAGATCAAGGCCACAGAACAAGAGTATGATATTTAAAACAGTTATTTGGATCTCATTTTTAAGACATTCACCCTCTTAATAATTGCCTTGAGCGGTAGGCTTCTCTGTGGCATGTCGTAGTGAAACTAGGTTTAATGTACAACATAAATGTCAAGAAAACAGATGAATAGTTTTGATATTTAGGACAATGAATAATTGTAAACTATGCAATCAATATTAATTATTTATTTTAGTGGTGTGCTACTTTCATTTATTACAATTTTTATTTTTAACTTCCTTTTTCAATGTATATTTTTTTTGATAGAAACCCATTGGTAAATTTTATGTCAAATATTTAAATATATACAAAAACAACATAAAAAGTCTTAATTATATAACCTTACTTGTTTATTGCTGTGCATAGTTTTATAGGGACCCCCATATGGTTGATTTTCAGCATGCAATAATTTTTAACTATAATGTTTATTTTTGTATTTTTACGCAATTGCTTGTCTGAAATAAATTGAAAAAAAGTTTTAATATTAACAAATAAAAAAATACAACGGCATAAATGTACTTATCCCTTCATTCCAAAATGGATAAGATGAGGTATCCTTGTAATTGTAGTAGTATTTAAGTAGTCAATTAGATCCGCTTTTATTTTTGAAAAAAATATTAGTTAAACGGCGACATGCTGTATTTGATCTTCTGAAAACGAAAAATGTATTGATTAAGAAATTTACATTTCAAAAAGGTGGATCAAAAATGATAATAATATAGAATTCACAGTTCTTTGGGAATAGATCTAATGATTATAGATTTTAATTAATTGATCTCTCAATTCATTGGAGCTACAGCTAATATCCACTTCTATGTAAAATCATATTTATTTATGTCTAAATAAATGCCATTTAAAAAGTCCTTAAACGACGTTTGAAACCAATTCTCAATATTCAATCATATAAATACATATATATATATATATATATATATATATATATATGAACTGACTTTATAGAATAATATTTCTGTTCACCATGAAAAGTATATAAGTTTTTGAAAAAACATTAAGGCGCAACAATTAATAATAGAAATTAATATTTGAGTGTTAAAATAGTCCTGAGAGGAAATAACCAAATAAAAACAAGTTTAGCAAATAAAGTGTGGCCCTTGATATTGATTAAAATATTAATCCATATTTGAGTTTCCCCACCAACATTCATTCATTGTATAAAAGGGAGAAGTTTTTTGTACTTCATCATCAGTTTGGATCAGTTCACCATCTAGGACATTCATCATGAAATCTGTAGTAAGAAGATGTCATTCTATCATTGAACTTTATTTTTCATAGTGTTAATTTGTTTTTAGGCCATTTGCGCATTCGTACTTTGCTCAGCACTATGCATCGATGCCGATGTAGTCTTCGGGCGCCAAGGCCGTGCCTCTCCCCCAATTACCACCTATGGATCTTCAAACTCCCTTCCCCCAGTGATTGCCATCCTATCCGAGACCAATGAGGCTCCCGGAACCCTAGGAGACAACAGCGACTTCCTCAACTCCTTCGAGGCCGATAATGGAATCAGACAACAGGCATCTGGCTCCACTGTCCTTCTCGGAGAAGAGTCCCCCGTCGTCATGAAGGGATCCTACGAGTACGTTGGTGATGATGGCCAGACCTATGTTGTTGAATGGATCGCCGACGAGAACGGATTCCAGCCCTCTGCCGCTCACCTCCCCAAGGATGTCCCCATCCCCTTCCCCGAGATCGCTGCCGCCGTTGAGGCCCAAATTGCCTTCGCCGCCCAAGAAGATGCCGCTGCAGCTGCATCCTCCGCTCAACCCCAATACTATGTTCCCCTCTCAAACTATGGACAAAACTAAATTTGTTGAATTTATTTATTCCATTTTTCAATCTGAAATACATAATACAAACATAAATGACATATTGATCGTAAATTTACTCCAAAATAAAAACTACCTTTTACGAATGCATGCAAGCTAATCATTATCATATATTGTAACAACATTTTGAAAGCAAACTTTTTACCAATTTTTAATGTAGTTTCAAGGAAAGAACATTTCTTACACAAGTATTTTTAAACTATATTGTATTACTCAATTTCATTTAATGAATACACAGTTTTAGTGAAATAAAATTTTGTTGACTTTTCATACCAAATTTTACATGGATTATAAACTGCTCTGAACTTTAAAGATATTTCCCTCAGCAATTTTCCTTTGTCACGCCCCAAAAGATCGTAACAGTCGAAGAAAAAACGATATTCAGCAATCAATTATATTACCATTTTTAGCATCCCTTTTGAGTAGCTTCTCTGCACATTTAATTTACTAAAAACACACACTAATTTCTTAAATTTATCTTTGAATGGCTAGGAAAACTCATACACATGCTAAGACCCTTCTTAAATGGCCTGCTTCTGTGAAGAAGGCATAACAGTGTTACGGTATTTATTATAATTCTGAATTTCCATATTATTTTTTGTGATACACTATTATTTTTTAAATATACATCATTTGAGTCCTCGTCAATTCAAACAAAAATCAAAATAATTCACAATACAAAGTTGATCAAATGAAAGCGCTTAATATAAACAAATGGTTCCTTCAAATTTACATAATTTATCTAATACTTATGATGAATGAGTTGTATATGGATTATCATAATTAATAACATTTATGCAATAATTAAGTTTTATTTTTTGCAGAAAGGATTTAAATTAATAAATTCAAGGATATTATATATATCTTTCATACAAAAATTTAGTTGAATGTATAGAAATTATTATTAAAATACAAAATTGAGATATAATCAATTTATGAGTTTGTTATGTTATTTGTTTATGTTATATATATATATATATTGAGGAAAGTAATCTGAAATTATAATTGAGTTGTTTTAAGTAGACAAATTCAAAAAATAATAATTTCCCAAACTAATGAAAAGATCATTTGAATCAATAAATAGAGAATAGAGAATAAAGGTATTTGGCTGAGTAAAACTGAATTAGTCATGCAAAATACATAAAAGCATCGATAAAACATAAGTTTTATATTAATTATCTAAAAATCTATTGCACGTTGATTGAGAAACAAAACTAGCTAAAAAATGAACTATATCATAGTAGAGTTGATAAGTAAGGTAATTAAAATAAAATATTTTAAACCAAAATCTACTCATGTCGCCAAGGCTGATGAATAAAATTTCAAAAGTAAGAATAGCTTAACATATTATTAGTTAAGTTATATTACCCCTTTAGAAAAGGACACATTATTAAAAAACATACACAATATGCTTAATATATTTTCAAGCATCAAAAACTTAGAGTATATATAGCATCCGTTTTTTACCTCCGCCGAAGGAGGTTTTGTATTCACTGGCGTTGGTTTGTTTGTTGGTTTGTTTGTCAGTAGGATAACTCAAAAAGTACGGAACGGATTCGGATGAAACTTTTGTGGAGTTGTTGGAAATGCCAAAAGGAACAAGTGATTTTGGCATCTCTGAGTGCTTCTTTAAGATGCAAAAGGAGCTAAATACTAATAAATATTTCAAGTTAGCCTACTCTGCCAATAGATGTCACTGTGCTGTGAAAGCGGGTGCCGGGAGCGTCTTCCTCTCGGAATTTCCGTCGAGGGGAACCCTTCCCCGTCCCTCTACGCCGCCCAGTCGTGAAAAATCCGCCTCGTAAGGCTCATAAGGACCCCGTGACGGCGGAGGTTTGCACTCTCTGAGTGTATATATGCCTCTAGTTAACATTTTTTTTTGTTGTAGTGGAAATTAATATACTATGAGAAAGACTTAAATGGAAAGTCTTATGATTAATAACTATTATAAATTTCTGAGCACATCACTCAACACTAGTTTATTCATATCCAACCTAAAAAAGATTACAATTCTTAATATGAAGAAAGTAATTGATAAGGCCATTAAAAATCAACAATGCTAAATATTATTAATATGATAATATTGAAATATAAAAAAATCGAAGTATGATAAACTCAATAAAATAAAATAAATATTATTATTTCAAGTAAAGTAATTATTAAAAAAATGTTATATTTTCTATTTTAGCAAATCCTGTTAAAATATTCACATTACTGAGAAAGTAAAGCTGATAATCACAATAAGCACAGCAAAAATGAGTCTTCTAATTTATGGATGTATATACAATTATCCGATAATTGGTAGTTGTGCTAAAAATAACAGGTTAGATTAATCAATCGATCAACAACTGCTTAACATCATTGGAAATTTCGATTCACATTTCAATAAATATAATCCTTTTTTTGTTTAAGGAATGAAAATATCAAAAATAATTTTTTTGATGTATTCAAAGACAAATGAAAAGGGTTTCATCACGAAATTATGAACTATATGATTATCTTGAAGATACTTCATATGATCATTATAATATTATAATAGGAGGAATATTTTGTAGGCATCTGATTATTATATATATATATATATATATATATATATATATGTAAGGATTTTCGATTATTTTATGAAGACATCATTGATTTATTATGAAAGGGAATAAGACACTAATATAGTATTCATTAAACAGTCAAGTGTTTGACATACCCAAAGCTAACCCAATAATTATGCGAATATTTTTAGCTACAACGAAAATTAAAACCATTATTTTAATGTACAGAGTACTTTTATATATTCATTGAATCTAGGAAAATAGACAATTTGTTGTGAAGTAAAATAAATATTAACGCATAGCTTTGACACTTATAATTAAGTATCAGTCAGCAAATACACTTTTTTTAAATATAAATAAGCATTAGTGCACTAAATATAATCATGACGTCATAAATTCATTGGAAATAGGTAATTAAGGCATCATCAACAACGATTACTTTTTAAATCTGGGGGCTGAATCTTTTTTTTTTGGTAAAGGAAACGACGGCGTTCTGCCTTTTCTAGAAGGCTATAGAACCGACACAGTCCCAACTAACATGTGCAATCAGTTCTACATCGATAAAGTTGACCGACTGCGTTGCGATCTATGTCCTGATTCCCAAAATGCAAGCCCTAATGCCAATTCGGACGGCGAATTTGGATTTCACAATGTAGGTACTGCTGCTGTGAAGAGGGCACTAAAATCCCTCGCCCCTAAGCACTCTGCCGGCATTGACAAAATTCCTATTGTCGTATATCAGTCAGCCTGGACAGCATTAACCCTTCCAATCGTTCACCTCATCAACACAATCATCACTTCTCGGGTATGGCCAGACGAGTGGAGAACGGCAATCATAATCCTAGTACTGAAAAAGGGCAAACCACGTAGAGAACCCTCTAGCTATAGACCTGTCTCACTCCTTTGCACCATCTCGAGCGGGTACTTTACAATCAACTCGTGACCTACGTCGAAGCTTCTTGTAAACTCCCACAGGAACAACACGGCTTCCGAACTGGACGCAGTGTCGACACTGCCCTTGCAACTCTACTGTCCAACGCTACTAAGGCTTGTGATCGTAAATTAAAGGTATGCATTGTCACCTTCAATTTTTCTGCGGCCTTTGACCTTTTGGAAGCAGATATACTTCTGGTTAAGCTCCAATGGATGGCGGGGCCCACCATAAAGCTGATGCTCAGCTACCTAACAGGAGGGCGACAGCAGATGAATTGGAACGGCCAACGATCCAATTTCCTAAACATAAAGTACGGCGTCATACAGGGTTCTGTGCTTGGCCCCCTGCTTTCATTCTTCTCATGGCTGACCTACCTGATTACCGGAGAGTAGCTGTCAATCCAGAAGCTCAGCTTGAAGTACTACTATATGCCGACTATACTTCTATCGTTATCTCGGCTACATCCTGGGAACAGGTCGACTTCGCTATGGGCTCGGCATCGAAGGCCTTCGAGGCGTATTCAAATATCAATGGATTCCACCTAAACGTTGGGAAAACCCCAACGTTACGTCTGGGTGCTCCAGACACTCCTTCGACCGCTACACTCGATCTTTTGGGGGTAACTGTTAGCAGGAACCTGAAATTTGGACCCCACCACGAAAAAATCATTCAGAATGTCAGGAAAATATCGGAGTCATCCACCGGCTCTGGACCACGGTATCGCGAGGGCCACTGCTGACCGAGATAGCTAGACCAATAGTTATCGGGAAACTTCAGACGTCTGCTTGGGTGACTAGAAGTGCAAAATTCTCATTTGCTGCTGAAACCCCTCACACCCCTACAATGGTAAAGGCAAGCTCAGATGCCCAACTTGCCATCAACGATCTCGCACGCATCTTGCTAGGAGTTCGAACCCTTTATTGATATATATATATATATATATTTGGACTTTTTTGGACTTTTAGACTTCAAAACATTGCAGGTAGTAGAAAATTTACAACTAAGCTTCAGATCTTTGTGAGGGGTGGAAGATCCAAAAAGAGGATAGTGTGAATGGGTCGTCTGATATGAACGGAATAAAGTATCTACCTTAAACAATGCAGGATCATAAGAGATTATTATAACAATAAAAAAAATTGAATTTCACATCATAATCCGGTCCATTTACATTTTAACCGTCCATTATTATTAACGTTTTTGGAGTAGTGTTTTAGAACCTTTTTATGTATCTTGTTTTTTTTTTGCTACGTATTGAATTCATGACCATTATAATCTTGATTTTTAATACTATTTTTTCAAGCTATAACGTTTATTTAGGTACTTTTACGCAATTGCTTGATTGATATATATTTTTAAGTAATATTATTGAGAAAAAATTAATAGCGGTAAATACAAAAAATGTCTAAAACCATCATGAAATATCGACAAATGAAATTGTCAGAAAATTGAAAGAACGGATATTGATAATATCACCATTTTGAGGATTTTTATAAACCTTGCCTAAGAAATAAATTAAATGATCTTTAATTTTGACTTTCATTTTGAATAAATGTAATCCTATTTTAATAATATATGAATATATCAAAAATATAACAATATATTTGGGGAAATGGCAAACATAATAAAAACTCGTTTAGCAAATATTTCTTAATGTGACTCGTAATATTGATTAAAATATCAATCCATATTTGAGTTGCCCTCTTATCATTCATTGTATAAAAGGGAGGGGTCCCTTAGACTTCCTCATCAGTTTGGATCAGTTCTCCACCTTGGACATTCATCATGAAATCTGTGGTAAGAAAGTGGACTTCTATCTTTGAAAAGTGTTGCTCAAAGTGGGTTTTATTTGTTTCCAGGCTATCTGTGCTTTCGTTCTTTGCTCGGCACTTTGCATTGATGCCGGAGTAGTCTACGGACGCCAGGGCCGTGCCTCTCCCCCACTTGCCGCCTACGAATCAGCTCCCGTCTACACATCCTCAAAGGCCCTTCCCCCCGTCGTTGCCATCCTCTCCGAGACCAATGAGGCTCCCGGAACCCTTGGAGACAACAGTGACTTCCTCAACTCCTTCGAGGCCGAGAACGGAATCCGTCAAGAGGCTTCTGGCTCCACTGTCCTTCTCGGAGAAGAGTCCACCGTCGTCATGAAGGGATCTTACGAGTACGTTGGTGATGATGGCCAGACCTATGTTGTAGACTGGATCGCCGACGAGAACGGATTCCAGCCCTCTGCCGCTCACCTCCCCAAGGATGTCCCCATCCCCTTCCCCGAGATCGCTGCCGCCGTTGAGGCCCAAATCGCCTTCGCCGCCCAAGAGGATGCCGCCGCAGCTGCATCATCTGTCTCTCGTGGAGCAACTCAGTCCTACTCTGCATCCTCCGCTCAACCTCAATACTTTGCTCCTCTCTATAACTATGGACAAAACTAAATTGGTTGAATCTATTTATTCTATTTTTAAATAAACATATTCTTCGAGTATGCATCTCATTATTTTGATGAGATCTTTAACTCAAAGAATATCATATAAATAACCTGGATTTTCATATTTGAGCTCATTACAACCGTCACCATTAAAAAAATAATAGTTAAGTGATCTTGTTACGAGATTTATACTTATCGAAATCAGAGAAGAAGGCAGGTGTGCTATAGGGTCCACTAATTAAACAACTTTTGCTACATGCAAGTTGTAATTCTTTAACGAGTTCTATTCAAGCAAGAGCATTGAAAGATTTTTTCAAATGTCAAATATTATTTTTTTCACAAAAAGGTGCACAACTACAATGAGTATGTGTTTAGTTCTTAGGATTTAGGATGAAAATGAACATGAGGCCAATTACCTTAAAACCACAAAATTAAGTATTACACAAATTTTCAGAAAAATGTGAAATGGTAATTTCAACATAATCCTGAGAGGGCTCATTGATTTAAGGCGTGTTCAACTCTCATTGTTGAGGACGCAGGTTCGAATCCCGAGAGGGGACGGTACGTTTTGGTCAACCTCATTGATTAGATCCTAGATTCGATTTCCTAATTTCAATGCTATAATGTTTATTTATATCCAGTTGGATGCAATGCTATCGAACCAAATATGCAAAAAAAGGTCAGTGGCTTCGAATTAGACAAAAATAGCCGTTGTTCTTTATAAAGGATATAGGAAAAAGGTAGTTCTCGCAAACTCCCTAATATTTATATATATATTTTTTTTTTCAGTTGATAAAACAATCTTCTTTGTCTATCTATGACCGACATTCAGAGTGATAATCTTTTGATTGACAGATATGATGAAGCCAAGTAAACATTTTTTCCTGAGCCGTTGTTCTATTCTATTAATAGAATGTTATGTTGTAGTAGTCCATTGGCCAAAGACATAGATCTAAACACATGAGACTAGACAATTAGTACTTTAAGGTTGATATTCTTCTCTCTGAATTGTTGTTTGTGATTGCAATTATATCTTTTTACATCATGCCACATGTTTTCCTCATTATTCTTTCGTTTCTTTTATCAAATTAAAAAATATCACCTTTTTCATATTGCTAATATTCGTTTAAATGGCATGTCGGACACTCAATGATGATGTTTATTCCCAAAGAACACATTTGAAGATCTCTGTGATGCTGGAGTAAAAGGAGGAAAGGAATTGTAATTTAATCTTATACATCATATAGAGTACGTAGGCTTTTTTGTACATTTAGGGTCCATTAATGAAAACGCCAACATTGAATATCAAAAATGGTTTATTGTTTTAATAAATATTCCCCAGCATATACACTATTCCATGAGCTCAAGACCATAATCGAAACTATATTTCCACTCAGATTGACACATCTCCAAAACCTATTTTTAAATCTATCAACGGCATTTTTTGGCAACAAAAATTCTTGACCCAGCATTATTCTTCCTTGGTTTGCAGGAATAAAAAGAAGTCAACGGGTGCCAAGTCAAAACTATACGAAGGATGGCAAATCCATTTGACGTTCTGGCCGATCGAAAAGTACAGGTTTGATACCGATTTGTGAGAGATCGCCTTGTCATAGTAAACAATATATATATAAGTATATATATTATATATATATATATATATATATATAGATAGATAGATAGATATATTGCCATAAAATCGATATATGATGCCTGTCAATAATACTTTTCTTCCCTTCTTTCTATTAAGACTATTATGTATACAGTTATGATTTAGGCCGGTGGATGCAACACTGTATGAATCATCTAATAGATGGTTACAGCATTTTGATATCCAGTACATTATACAAACTCATCATATCCTTAAGGCATTTATGGTATATATTTTATATATAGTAATATATAATACAAATATACAAACACTTTTACTCTACGATGTATTTAAATGACTTATGAAACTTTGATCAATGTTGAAAAGATCATATATTGAATGGTTATAAAGGACGATTGAACCTTAAATCTTATGAAATACCATACCCTTCTGTAATCTGAATAAATTAAGGGATTAGATAAACCTATTTATTGCTTAGTGCCTAATATATATATTTATATATACTTAATGTGCTTCACATTCGATATTTATCTATAATGTTGATCTTTCAAATGAGACATAATTATTTGTTAGCCCAATATTTTACGCCTTTCTTGTATAAAAATATATACAAAACCTTTAATTTTTTCAATGATTTTGACTTTTGAAAGTATTCGTACCTCTGATATTATTACAACAAAAAGTGCCGGATTGGATTATAAATATTCGTGATCAGTCAAAAATGACTGATGTGACAAGGGCTGTGTAACCAAGAAAAATGATGATTACATTTTAATACTTGGTAAATTAAGAGTCCGTCGGGAAATTCTAGCTCAGCACGTTCGAGCAAGACAATATTCCTAAACATAATGACAAATTATTAGAGGTGGATGATTCACAACACGATTATATGGACGTTCTAGAATGGGCAAACTTAATTCTGAAACTGAACCACAATCCTCTAATCATACAGAACAATACTCAACAATAAAAAAGAAAGAAAATAAATCATTAAGGAAAAAATATTTTTTCGAAATAATTCCTTCAGGTGAATATTTTCATCAAGTGGTTTTCATTCTTTATATTGTTATCAAAATTTACAGAAAACACAGGTCAACAAAAAACAACTTTAAAATTTAAGTCGGACTAATTTTTACTAAAATTAGGGGGGGGGGGGGGGTTAGGCCTTTCAGGATCTGTCTGTCTGTCTCCCACACATCATTCTCTTTAATGCAAAGAGAATAGGCTGAGCACCCTCTGGGGAGTCATGTCCTCCTAAGGTTTCACTCCTTGCTCCATGCTTGATCCGAGGCTGTGTCACGGTGAATTCTTGTCACAAATGTTGTGTACGACGGCACAGCCGGCAGGCCAGTCATTAGGAATCCTGGATTCTCGGAAGATTTCTTGGAAAATAGCACTCAAATTCCAATGAAAGGGTTAAATACCTCTATATTGTTTACCTACGTTGTGACGTCAGTTTTTTTCTCTTTCTATCTCACTGGGTGACATAAATTTCTCTAAAATAGGGCAAAACTGTGAGGATTTAGAAAATATTCATTTGCTAATTTTTATTAAAATAAAGCATTTTATGGAGCACCAAGCATATCAAATTAAAGCTTAATATTTTTTCTTCATGTTCATATGAAGTTTAATAATGTAAAACCTTTTAGTGAGGAACAGTGAGTCTCTAAGAAAAACATTCATCTTTCGTACAAAATGACATATATTTTAAAGTCTAAATGTGCCAGAGACAAAGTAAAAATTGAAATGAGTAGCTTGATCTAAGTTCTATCAAATAATTCCTATTAATTTTTCTATACTTCAGTCCTTGTATGTCAAAAATGCCTCTGAATCGAAAAAGTGCTGAAAACTTGAAATCCATTTTGCTCTGAATTTATCACTAATTTTGAAAAATGAATACCATATTCGGAATCACTGGATAAAACTCTATAAGAATTTGTGAAAATTAGTCCGACCAACAGAGTGGTACAGCAAAAATTAGAATGGACTTTTAAAGGCCCTAGCTCCATTGTTATTTGTTGTATGATCTTGAGCTTGGTGCCATTCGAAAGAGTAAACAAAATCCTACAAACTGGTATCTGTTGTGTTTTTGTATAACCAAAAATGTCTGAGCAAGAGATGAAAAGACAAAGGGCGATTGATCTCCTCTGCGCCCAAGTCGACCCGAAGGTGATCACGATCCAGATCAAGGTATCCTTGGCCACGGTCTACAACATCAGGAAGGCCATGGAGGGCATGGATCCGATCTCCAGGAAGCCTGGGACTGGGGGACACAACAAAAAACGAAGTGGTGAGTTCCTGAACCTCCTGCAGGAGAACATCAAGAAGGACCCCACCAAGTCTATGAGGAAGATGGCCGCCGAGAGAAACGTTGCTCTCATCACCGTCACCAGGGCCGTCCACGAGGTCTTGGGCCTCAAGAGCTTCGTCAGGACACCAAGGCATCTGTTGGCGGCCACTATGAAGGCCAGAAGGTTAGAGAGAGCCAAAAAAGTCCTCAATTTCTTCAAGCACAACGGCGACACGGTCAAGATCTACTCCGACAAGAAGATCTTCACAGTGGACGCAGTGCTGAACAGAAGAAATGATCGATTCTTGGCAGAAACAAGAGGTCAGGTGGAGGGGTATTACATGACCAAACATCCAGCCCAAGTCATGGTCCTGGGTATCGTGGCCTCCGACGGCAACCAGATGCCCCCACACTTCTTCAGGCCCAATGAGAAGGTCAACTCTGATGTCTACTACAAGGTCCTTAGGTACAAGGTCTTGCCATAGCTAAAGAGCACATTCCCAATGAACAATTATGTGTTCACCCAGGACGGAGCCCCGGCTCACACGTTCAAGAAGGCTCAGGAGTTCTGCAAGGGAAACATGGCCTCCTTCTGGCCGGCGGACTTCTGGCCCTCCTCATCGCCGGATGTTAACCCTCTAGACTTTGCTGTCTGGGGCTTCCTGGAGGGCAAGCCCAACAAAACCTCACACACCAGTGTCGAGGCCCTGAAGGCCACCATCACCAAGGAGTGGGACAACATGTCGGAGGACTTCATCAAGACCAGCTGTGCCTCCGTTCGTCCACGTATTGAAGCCATCATCAGGAATAATGGAGGACACATTGAATAAAAATTGTAACTTACTGTATCCTTAACATATTTTATTTCAGGAATTTACCATTAAAATGGCTCTAAAATAAACTATTTCAGCCTTCAAATAGGCCTTTATCATTTTCTGATTTTTGCTGTACCACTCTGTAAATTTGGCTGTTCCCAGTGTAATCAATCTCTTTATGACTATGTTCATAATTCCAAATTGATTAAGAAGGGTAGAAATACTTCCTCGCTCTTCTTGGGCGAATCCAGAAGATCAGGTCTGTCATTGGTGTAAAAAAAAAGGGCATCTTCCACTTCTTTCATTTTTGTCCGAAGGTCCTCCCAGTGATCCATGGAGTAGTAAGAACTTATGGAACAACAAAGGAGCCCTCTGACTGGTTAGTTTTAACATTACCTCGATATGGGAAGGCCCTCCACATAAATATATTATTTCCTTGGTGCAAGGGATCTTCTATGCGTGCAGAGTCAATGGAGTATGCATTCCAGGAGGGATACGAAAAAGTGTGGTCCAAGGCCACTCTACAATCTTCAAACAACGTCGTCAACAAAGGTATCATTTTTTGTAAACAAAGTACGACTTGCATTTACCTGCATTTCTATATATCCTTAAATCCACCCCCTTTCATATATATATATATATATATATATATATATAGAGAGCTTATTCCGTTCAATAGCAGAGAAATATCGTTCAGCTGTATTCTGGGTTCAATATAAACAGTGTTATTTGTACTACGTCATGTAAAGCTGATCATAGATATATAAATATTTGTTTATATTGCAACACATATAAAAACGTATTCCTCTGACGAATCTAATAAGTCCTCTATGTCTTTATATATCTATGCCCCTACCCTTATTGTTATTGTTACATCCTTTTTTAATACCTATCAGAAGTAATTGTAATTAGATGTGTTTGAAAAATGTATATCTATTTGATGAAAAAAGAAGGGTACAAATAAGCATAAGCGAGGGGAGATGTTTGGTTTGATGGGAGCAGCATTCAATTTGCCCGAATTTTAACAAGAACTGTTAAGTCGGTAAAAAATAATCGAATGAAGAAAGCTATGTAGATTAAAATTTCTTTATAGTAATTACATACTAGTCATTATATTATATTTATTGGTTATAAATCCGGTTACTTTCATAATTTCATATTTTTTTTCTACAACTTAAATGCCTGAATACCTCAACCAATTTGCCCGAATTTGAGAACCCACCCGAATTTTGGGGGTGGGCAGTTGCCCCCCTTGCCCCCCTGTTTCCTATGCAAATAAGGTAAATACAAGGTCGGCTGATAAGTCCCGAGACTAACACATAGATGGCGCCAGTGGATTTGTTTTCATATGACTGTCAGCTAGTACCAACCTTCAAAACATACATGCATAAATATAACAGCTGTCCGACAACTAATTTGTGAGATATTGCGTTTTAAGTGAAGCTACTTTTGTTATTGTGAAAAAAATGGAAAAAGACGAATTTCGTGTGTTAATAAAACATTATTTTTCGATGGGAAAAAATACCGTCGGAACTAAAACTTGGCTTGAAAAATGTTATCCGGACTCTGCTCCATTGAAAGCATCCATATGTCGATGGTTTGCTGAATTCAAACGTGGTCGTGTGAGCACGAATGATGATAAACGCAGTGGACGCCCAAAAGAGGTGGTTACACCGGAAAACATAAGAATAATCCACAAAATGACCATAAAGTGAAGTTGATCCAGATAGCTGAGACTCTGAAGATATCGAAAGAGCGCGTTGGACATATCGTGCATGAATATTTGGACATGCGAAAGCTCTGTGCAAAGTGGGTGCCGCGAGAGCTCACAATCAATCAAAAACAACAACGAATTGATGATTCTGAGCAGTGTTTGAAGCTGTTCAATCGTAATCAATCCGAATTTTTGAATGGCTCCATCACTTCATTCCCAAGTCCAATCGACAGTCAGCTGAGTGGACTGCATATGATGAACCGAATCCAAAGCGAGGAAAAACGCAACAGTCAGCTGGGAAGGTTATGGCGTCTGTATTTTGGGATGCACACGGTATAATATTCATTGACTATCTTGAAAAGGGGAAACAATCAACAGCGATTATTATATAGCCTTGTTGGGCGTTTGAGTGATAAATTTGTTGAAAAACGGCCCCATTTGAAGAAGAAAAAGTGTTGTTCACCAAGACAATGCACCGTGTCACAAGTCAATGAAAACAATGGCTTAATTAAATAAATCGGGATACGAATTGCATTCCCCATCCACCGTACTCTCCAGATCTGGCCCCCAGCGACTATTTCCTGTTTGCAGAACTGAAGAGAATGCTCGCTGGCAAGAAATTTAAGGACAATGATGGAGTAATCGCCGAGACAGAAGCCTATTTTTCGGATAAAACGAAAGATTACTATAAAAGTGTAATCGAAAAAAATTGAAAGATCGCTATAATCGCTGTATTGCCCTCGAAGGCAACTATGTTGATTAATAAAATCGAATTTTGTCAAGAAAATGTTTTCTTCTTAGTTAGTCTCGGGACTTATCAGCCGACCTGTTATATTTCCCGTACATAAGTAACAAGTTATACTTGAATGAGCTTTATTTTTTTAAAGTAACACAATATTATAAAAAACCTTAATAAATAAATAAAGTCATTGTTCTGTACCTTATGATATTTTTTTGTGAAGTTTTATTGATACATTTGGTAACATAAAGTGCTTTTAATATTATTATTTATATAATTGATGGATACTTATAGTTATCGGGAAACTTCAGACGTCTGCTTGGGTGACTAGAAGTGCAAACTTCTCGTCTGCTGCTGAACCCCCTCACACCCCTACAATGGCAAAGACTAGCTCAGATGCGCAACTTGCCATCAACGATCTCGCACGTATCTTGCTGGGAGTTCAAAGAGCAGATCGGTTGCGTGTGGTTGACCTTCTCGACAGGTCACATCTTCCATCTGTAAATGAGATCTTAGTGAAGCAGGCTGCCATATCTGCTTGGAAGGCTATGAATGTAGACAGTTGTCCCTTTGAGAGGATTCTTGAGGGCTTCGATGAGCGCACCCGTAGTGCTACAATATGCCTCAAGAAACCCGTTTCTACCAACTGTGTCGCTGCTGTTAACCTTTCAAAGGCCTGGAGCTTGTCACAGCCATTAAGAGAGGCATGCACCTTATCAAGTGCTCGGAGGGTAGCAAAGACAATGGCAGGGTTGTCTAGATCCATATAGCTCCTTAAGTTTAATGTATTTATGAAAATTGAAAAAATATTTACTTATATATGTATATATATTTTTTATTTTTTTGTTATTTTTCTTTGATTAATATTTTATTATTGTATAATTATTTGTGTTTGTATATAAAGATACATGTTTTTTTTAATATTAGTAGCCATGAAGGCTAGGGCTATAGTAGCTCTGTAATAAATCATACAACAACAACAACAACTATTCATATGAGAATAATATCTAAAATATAAACTATTACTTTTCTGTAATTATGTCAATGCATTAAAATATATTTATGATAAGCTTTTCTTAAATAGCACTTTCTATTACAAAATTATAAATGTATTTTGTTGAAATATATGAGATGCACAGAATATAAATTGGTCATAAAAGTCAGTTTAACGAAAATGACTTAAAATCAGTCAAGGGAGACAAAACAGACTAAAAATGGATCTGTTATTTTTTCGGGGATATTTTCTCAAATCACCCATGTTTACATATTTAGGTTGTTCTGATGACGTCTCACACAGGCTGCCAACTGCATTCCTGGAAGAGTATTAATATAGCCAGCCTATTAAAGAAAAGGAAAATAAAGAGAGAAAGAAGAGGAAAGAGTGATTGACGTCACAAATCATCTATCGAACGTTATCCCTATTGTTGTTCATTTCTCCGAGCCCCTTTTAACTTTGAGCATTGTTCTTATTTTCATTAACTTATATATCAATAAAGGATTGAGTTATGTATATTTAAATAAATATCATAATAGGAATATTTTAATATAGGAATAATCAGTTTATTCATAGGTAATTCAAATAAAATCTTAATACTGAGGATAAATATAGAGTTTGTAACAGCATGACGATGGCGGCGAAAGGAAAAGATGAAGCCTGAGGATAAAAATAAGGTTAGATTTGGTTGAAACTAAGTATTAAAAAAATAACAATTAACCTTTATTCGTTAACGCGAAACCAGGAAGACAGATGCAGTAAAATGTTATTAAACGCTTCCTCTGGTGTCTTGCCGTAAGCCTCCCGCCATCCTCCCACATTCATCTGAACAAATCTCTTTTTCATCATTCTCCAATAATTCTCGACCGCTATATTGGCTATATTAATACTCTTCCAGGAATGCAGTTGGCAGCCTGTGTGAAACGTCATCAGAACAACCTAAATTTGTAAACATAGGTGATTTGAGAAAATATCCCCATTTTTCTTTATTAATTGTCTATTTGGTACTATAGCATTGCATCCGAATGGATAAAAATAAGCATTATATTGCTAAAATCAGTCACTCGAACCGAGAATCTTATCGATGAAGTTGGACAAAATTAGCCTTCCACTCACCGGATTCGTACTTGCGCCTTCAACATTTTGAGTTGAACACGCTTAAACACTCTGAGCTATTGAACTCCTTTTCTGTTATTTAACTTGCTAAAAAAGATAACTTTGGTTATGATATCTATTTACCACAAATCAAGTGTTGCGGTAAACGAAAAATTGTACAATATCAAATTCCTTTTAAAAATCTAATAAAGATTATGATGTTTAATAATTTAAATTACAACTCGTAATTAAAAAAATCTTATAGTTATCTTCAGTTTTAAAATAAGTCAAATTAGGAAAGTATTAGGAACAGTACAAAAAGTAAAAACTTGTTTAGCAAATATTGCTTAGTGTGGCCCTTCATATTGATTAAAATATTAATCCATATTTGAGTTCCCCACCTATCATTTATTGTATAAAAGGGAGGGGTCCCTTAGACTTCCTCATCAGTTTGGATCAGTTCTCCACTAGGACATTCATCATGAAATCTGTGGTAAGAAAGTGGACTTCTATCTTGGAAGTGTGTTGTTCAGAATGGGGTTTCTTTGTTTCCAGGCCATCTGTGCTTTCGTTCTTTGCTCGGCACTTTGCATTGATGCCGGAGTAGTCTACGGACGCCAGGGCCGTGCCTCTCCCCCACTTGCCGCCTACGGATCAGCTGAGCCCATTGCCTACGAATCTGCTCCCGTCTACACATCCTCAAAGGCCCTTCCCCCCGTCGTTGCCATCCTCTCCGAGACCAATGAGGCTCCCGGAACCCTTGGAGACAACAGCGACTTCCTCAACTCCTTCGAGGCCGAGAACGGAATCCGTCAGGAGGCTTCTGGCTCCACTGTCCTTCTCGGAGAAGAGTCCACCGTCGTCATGAAGGGATCCTACGAGTACGTTGGTGATGATGGCCAGACCTATGTTGTTGACTGGATCGCCGACGAGAACGGATTCCAGCCCTCTGCCGCTCACCTCCCCAAGGATGTCCCCATCCCCTTCCCCGAGATCGCTGCCGCCGTTGAGGCCCAAATCGCCTTCGCCGCCCAAGAGGATGCCGCCGCAGCTGCATCATCCGTCTCTCGTGGAGCAACTCAGTCCTATTCTGCATCATCTGCTCAACCCCAATACTATGTTCCTCTCTCAAATTACGAACAAAACTAAATTGGTTGAATCTATTTATTGTAATGATAATAATATTTAAACTTTGAGAAATAAATATTTTGTATGAAAAAAATGACTTGTTAGATACTTCATGAAGTGTTTTAGTTTGGGGATCAATTGTAAATGGGAAAGCTGTTTTGACAACTTGGCTACTTATCTATGAATATAATGAAAATAAAAGAAACGAAAACATCAACATATATATATATATATATATATGGATATAATTTTCATTATGATGTGACTTTGGATATCCAAAATGACTTAGATAGTCCCACAAAAGTCTTTGCCGCCCTCCGAGCAGTTGATATTGTGTGTGTCGCTCTTAGATGCTGTGACAGGTCTTATTCTTTGGAGAGTTTGACAGCAGCGACACAGTTAGTAGCGGCGGTTTTCTTGGGCTACATGAAGCCCTGCGTCTGTGCTCATCGAATCCCTCGAGTGTCTTCTCCAGGAGGCAGTTTTTCATATTGACGGTCTTCCAAGCAAGTTTTATAATTGGGTGGTCTAATAACATCTGATTTAGTTAAAAGTCATCGTCATAAAATATCGTTATTAGAGGACTTTATAAGTTGATTTAATCTTTAGCTAAGGGAAAACAAATACGCAACAGGGTTAAAGGACCTGGCATTGAAGTAAGGGATGACTAAAGCCCATGTGGGCACGGGACTCGTCTTTCTACATTTTATAACTATATTTGGGGTTGACATTTAAGTCTGTCAGTACCACAATGTAAATTGTCCAAATAGAAATAGATGTTGGTGATTTTACTTAATAACTGCAGAATGAAGGTTTTTGATCTAAAGATGTTCTCGATGTTGAAGTTCGTCTCAATTGAACTGTTTCATATATACCGTATACATTCGTAGAATATCGGTAGGCTTGGTGACCTGGCAGATATTTTGATGGATCGTTCCTCAATCTTCTTTGTTTTGTAAATGATAAAAAAATAAAAAAATATTTAAAGAGAGTTAAGGTCAAAATTTCGAAAGCTGCACACTATCAAATGACATACAAGCTAAATCAAGATAGTAGGGAACATTGAAAACGGAAGTACGGAAGAAAAGAAAAATACTAAAAATTGGACATTTGACATAATCAAACATTTTTCCTCACATAAAAAAACAATGGGATTATACATTTATCTTCAAAAAATTCACAAGATAAATAGATTCGGAACGTTTGACCATTTCTTTCAGACCTCCTATATTAATTACATTTCAACTCAGGTATACAAAATATATGATCTGACTGCTTAATTTCCATGAAAGAACAAAGATTTTTGGAATACCCTTTTTAAAATTCTAAAAACTAAATTCTTTCAATTAAAACTTTATTTATTCAACATATCTGGTACTATAAAACTACTAGTTAAAAAATATATTCTGGGATTTCTCCACATTTGAAAATCAGTAAATTGAGTTGAACGCAGAATGGAACTACAAAAAGTCAATGTTATGTGTATATTAAAAGTATTTTTGATGTTTTTCTAATTTTTATTAATTATATGGTACTAGGAATAATAAACTTAATGTTAATTTGAGTTCTATGCTATATTTTAAACTATATTCTTTATATATTTTTATTTCTATCAGTTATTTACTTTTATTTAAATGTACCGGGTGACAATTATGTCTTGGGACAGTACATATGCGTGTGTTTATTGGGTTCAATTCTAGATTTTTCCTCTCTCTATCACCTGTATATTGTAAAAGAGATCTTTTTTAATACATATTTACTTTACTTGTTTTTGTGTACTCCTATGGTCATCCTCAAGATGGAGAAACGTGAAGCCATCTTAAAGCTCTACCAAAAGGGATATAGCTGCAGGGCAATTGTGGAAGCCTTGAGGCCCATGAAGGTGTCGAAATCAAATGTCTCTTACACGATATAGCGTTTTAAGGAGACAAACAGCTTCGCTGACAGGCCTGAATCAGGACGTCCAAGGTTTGTGCGGACCAAAAAGTTGGTAGAAGCAACTCGAATCAAGATTCATCGAGGTAAGAGTTAACCGTGAAGTGATGATGAAAATAGTCAGAGAGGACCTTGGAGTCAAGCCTTATCACCTTCAGAAACGACCGCTCCTCAGTGATGCGACTGTGGACAAGAAGCTAGAAAGATCCAAGGTACTTAGAAACTGGCTCCAATCTCGCACGCGAATTTCCATTACCTGGACGGACGAAAAGGTTTTCATCCTTCAAGCTGCTTTCAAAAGCCAGAACGACTGCATTCTGGCAAAAGACATCCGGCAAGTGCCTGTGAAGGACAAGACCGTCTTCAAGCGCCAAAAGCGAGCTTCCGTCATGGTGTGGGCAGGCGTCACCGCCTGTGGTAGGAAAACTCCGCTTATCTTCAATCCAGAGGGGGTAAAGATTAATCAAAACCTTTACCTCGGTATGATAAGCATGCAAGTGCTTCCTTGTATCAAAAAGCAGGAATGGGGAGGATTCGTATTGCTCCAGCAAGATGGTGCACCGTCTCATACAGCAAAATTAGTTCAGGACTGGTGTCATCGTTCATTTGAGTACTTCTGATTAACGGATATGTGACTGTCTTCCTCACCAGACTTGAATCCTATGGACTTTTCAATTTAGTCAATTCTGGAGAGGAAGGCGTGCATGAAGAGCCTAAGAATTTGGGGGCGCTGAAGGCCTCATTGGAGGTGGCATGGGCATAAATTGATCCGAATGTTATCCGTACAGCCTGTCAGTCATTTAAGAAGAGGCTCAACGCTGTGGTGGTCGCCAAAGGTGGATATATTGAATAAATAAATAATACAAATATGTTTTAGTAATAGAAATAAGTTTTGAAAAACGCCAATGCAAAATATGAAATTGACCTCTTAAATCTAAAAAATCATTGATGGTCAAAATCAAGTGTTTCTTTAAAATGATCACAACTAAATGCATATTTGTTTTAAAGCAAAAACTTAAAAATAATAAAAAGTTAAGATTATTTTCATGAAACTACCCGTAAATTTTTGGTCGATAGGTACTTAAAATGATTGAATAGAGATATTGTTTTGTTAACCAATTGCATGTTGCAATATTTCAATGATAAATTATCAAAGTAAAACAATTTTGAATATATAATTTTTATTTGATAATGGAATAAGTATTTCTTACAACATTTTCGATAAAAAAATGTTTTATTAAAAGTCTCTCGTTTTGGATGGTCCAACAATATTTGCCGAAACTTTGGGGTAAAACTTAAATAAATCCATCTATATTGCCTTCCAGTACCAGAAAATATTATAAAAGCTCTTATTTCCTCCAGGTCCACAGGATCAGTCTTGCAGAGTTTGCTCGCAATGAGTGATTTAGCACCTAATATAGCACACTTCAGTGCCTTCCAATTCTAGGACGGGCTTGGCCTTCAATTTCTCTAAACAGTACACATGCTTTTGCATTCACCTCAATGCTATTTAGTCTGTTAACATTTAGAGCTACCTACTTCTTCATAATCTGAATATGAAGACAGTCTATTTAAAAAGTCGTGTATAGCTGAATTATATATTATTCCACAGTTTTTGTACGGATAATAGCATGTTGCTCGAGATCTAAACGTGTGCAGTGAATTTTTATCATCGTGGATACTAACCAAGGATGTATTTTTTTGTCATTCATTAGGAAGGTCACAAAGAGTACAATAAAACTTGAAGAGTTTATTCGTCGTCATGTTGACGTTTAAACACGTTTTCAGGTGCTAAGGAGAGAATGGGATATGATTTCTTGCAGTTCACCCTAGAGGAAAACAAAGTTTGCCATGTGAAAAATCAGGGGAGTGCCGCTTACTAATAATATGTATTGTTAATATGCCACTTTCTAAGGCTTGACTGTCTAGATAACGGGGTTCGCTATGGTTCTTGAAAACAGCTTTCTTTGATGCATTCTGATGAATTATATCAACGATCGAGTCGGATTTATGCCTGGGTGTACAATACCATGGGACACGATGAGCCGCACTCCATGACTTAGACAATGACTTTGTGGATTGATCAGATATAATATTTTCCATCTTACAAAGTTTATTCATAGTTTTATTTAAGAATGTTGAGCTCCATGAGAAAGTGGTCAAAGAGTGACGTCCATAAATATTTTTAGAAACACCCTTGGAACTATTTTAGATAACAAAGCTATTCCACCCCCCATATATTTTATGGTCTTCTAAGGCAGGAGAGGTATCTTCGATGAAGGAGGGTTTCCAACCAGAAGTCTTCTTCGTTTATGGCCTTCTCAGCTAGTAAGGGTTATGAATGGAATTTGTATAGCCCGTTTCATGGTTTTTCACATTATGGGACACCCCATTCTTTTACTTGAAACATCCGGAAGCCATTTACCAATTGGGAGAACAACAGTTTGTTTTTATTCATATTTAATCTAAACCTCTTAGAATATTTCATAAAAGCATTCAGCAGAACTTCTATCCTCCTGATAAGTTGAACGCTTGAATTTGCTTCAACATATATCGCTATATCGTCAGTGTAAGCATCCAACAATTGGTTTGTGTAGCTAAAAGATATTCCAAAACCTCCGTATTTTCTTTTTAAGGACTCACAAAATTCCTCAATCGTTGCTATAAAAAAGTAAACGTCATGCAGGACATCCTGCCTGCAGCTTCTCTTCAGTTCAATCCTTTCACTGGAGTGACCATCGATGCAGATTTCGGAAGAACAATTATATAGGAAGGCAAGAATCGGGTTAAAGAAACGCTTTGGGAGTAATTTTTTTATCCCCCTCAGAATATGAGCATGAGCAATTGTGTCGAATGCTTTGTGGAAGTCCACAGTTATTAATGCTCCATATTTGCCTCTCTCCGTTACAGAATCATCGACGCTCTTATGTTGTGAATTTTCGGTTTTCGTAAAAAACCTTTTGATGATGTCCTACTTTTTCACTTAAATCTTCTTCAAATTTGTTTTTGCAACGACACCAGCCAACGTTTAGTATGTTTTACTCAAGACCGTTATAGGCCTCCAATGTTCCAATTTTGTGCTATTGCCTTTTTTGGTAAGGGTGTTATTCGACCCATAGTTAATGCAGAAGGAAGCTCGCCATGTTTTTACATGCAAATTCCAGGTTTAAGAAGATAAGGTACGCATATTTCTGGGATATACCTGAAGATTTGTCAACTAAATCCATTTAGTCCTAAAGCTTTATTACTTTTTATCTTGTCCGCTATGGGTTCGTGTATATTATGTGAAGTAAAAACAGGGGTGTGAGGGTTAACTATTCGTCGTCTTGAAAAATTATTCCGTGTCCTCCAAGTATATTGTCCAATTTTTATAAAAGTATCTAATAATTTCGGATTTTTCATCGAGTATTTTATGGTCTAACATAATTCTCTGGACTCCAACAGAAGTAGTAGCACATTTAAAGATAAATCCCCTCCTTCTTAATACGGCATCGTTTTCTTTTTGCAATTTCGTTTCATCTCTTCTTCTGTGATATGAGATACTCTAAAAATATTGAAATTATCAGAGACGAAAGATCTATTAAAAATAGACCCTATATTTGAAATGTCATCCAAATTATCGCTAAAAATTCTTGCTTCTCTTCTTTTGGCTTTGGAAAACAAATCGCCGAAATTTAGATGTTATGAGAATTCAGTAAAACATTTAATGGTTTCACCGGTTTATAAAATAACTTTTATCGATATATAAGAACACTTCAAAATTCTTCGTGTTCAAGGATCCATTTTGCTATTTTGAACTGATGACGGGAAGGTGAGGAACTAAGTTATACTTGAATTACTATACATATGATTTGAGAAGAGCTCCGTAGGATCAAATGCTTTTTTATGTTTCTAAAAATGACGTCATAGCTAAATCTATTCTTCAAAATTGGTTTCCATCCTCCAAAAAAAAATTCCGTCTGTGCTAAGTATTTTAGTAACGTCAACCAGATTCAGATATCGAAAAGTTTTCAAAAAAGGCTGCATGGGGGGTATCCACTTTTGTACTGACGTCCACATTCATGTCGCCAATTAAAATACAGGGGACTGTATCCATTTCTACATTATTTAAAATTGATTGAAAAAAGGAATGAGACTTATCATGTGGTCTGTAAATGGTAAAATAAAATCCTTGAATTATAAATTTTAATATTTATTCCATGCCATTGACTTTTTGACAAATATTCTTTCAATAAGAAATGTGACTCAATGTTTTACGAAATAAGAGTAGAAAAATCCTCTCAAATTTCAGGGTATAGTGAAAAAGTAATTATACTTTCGAGGTAAACAAAATGAACACTGATTTCGGCATGTTGATGAAACTTTACTACTAACATCTTGAAGACAGACACAATCAGGATTAAGTTTTAACAGTCGTTTCATTAAGGCGTTTCTCTTTTTACCTTCGTGCCCTCCTCTCGTGCTTAGGAAATTATTTTCAGACCATTCCTTTTTTTAGGCCTGAAGAATTAGGTTAATTTAGAAAATATAATTATACATTTGTCATATATTAAGTTATTGATAAAATTAATACATATATAAGAATTAATAAGAGTGTTTAATAATAACCCTTCGCCACTTCTCAGAGACAAACAACCCCATGTGACACTAAAAAATGTTTATTCTGTAATACAACCAGATGATTAATGTAACAATACTTTAAAAAGCTCTTATGCTTTTTATGATAGACTATTAAAAGTTTGAATATTATCAAAGTAATTATACCTGCCAAGTATGCAATTTAATGTATCGAACCTTCATTGACCGAAGCAAATATATTTATAGCAGCAAATTTAAATATTAATACAAAAAATGAGCTTAGTTCAAAAATACATTGATGGTAAATTTGAACCCCTCTTTAATTAGTTCATCAATGAAAGTAATGACCATTTAATTGAAAAATTTAAAAGAAATGTAATTTTTAATATATTATTCAACTGTTCTAAAAACAACTTTGGTCAAATGAATAATTTAAGATTACAGCAGACAAATGAATACCAAATAAATTAAAATAATCATGATATATTCATGCTGACTATAAATAAACTTACAAATATTATTCTTTCACTTCTCTTGTCATATTAAAAAATCTAATTAAAAATACAAATTTGAGGAAACGACCAAATAGTAAAACTCGTTTAGCAAATATTGCTTAGTGTGGCCCTTCATATTGATTAAAATATTAATCCATATTTGAGTTCGCCACCTATCATTCATTGTATAAAAGGGAGGGGCCCCTTAGACTTCCTCATCAGTTTGGATCAGTTCTCCACCTAGGACATTCATCATGAAATCTGTGGTAAGAAAGTGGACTTCTATCTTGGAAGTGTGTTGTTCAGAATGGGGTTTCTTTGTTTCCAGGCCATCTGTGCTTTCGTTCTTTGCTCGGCACTTTGCATTGATGCCGGAGTAGTCTACGGACGCCAGGGCCGTGCCTCTCCCCCACTTGCCGCCTACGGATCAGCTGAGCCCATTGCCTACGAATCTGCTCCCGTCTACACATCCTCAAAGGCCCTTCCCCCCGTCGTTGCCATCCTCTCCGAGACCAATGAGGCTCCCGGAACCCTTGGAGACAACAGCGACTTCCTCAACTCCTTCGAGGCCGAGAACGGAATCCGTCAGGAGGCTTCTGGCTCCACTGTCCTTCTCGGAGAAGAGTCCACCGTCGTCATGAAGGGATCCTACGAGTACGTTGGTGATGATGGCCAGACCTATGTTGTTGACTGGATCGCCGACGAGAACGGATTCCAGCCCTCTGCCGCTCACCTCCCCAAGGATGTCCCCATCCCCTTCCCCGAGATCGCTGCCGCCGTTGAGGCCCAAATCGCCTTCGCCGCCCAAGAGGATGCCGCCGCAGCTGCATCATCCGTCTCTCGTGGAGCAACTCAGTCCTATTCTGCATCATCTGCTCAACCCCAATACTATGTTCCTCTCTCAAATTACGAACAAAACTAAATTGGTTGAATCTATTTATTGTTAATGATAATAATATTTAAACTTTGAGAAATAAATATTTTGTATGAAAAAAATGACTTGTTAGATACTTCATAAAGTGTTTTAGTTTAGGGATCAATTGTAAATAGGAAAGCTGTTTTGACAACTTGGCTACTTATCTATGAATATAATGAAAATAAAAGAAACGAAAACATCAACAATATATATATATGGATATAATTTTTTATTATGATGTGACTTTGGATGTCCAAAATGACTTAGATAGTCCCATAACAGTCTTTGCCGCCCTCCGAGCAGTTGATATTGTGTGTGTCGCTCTTAGATGCTGTGACAGGTCTTATTCTTTGGAGAGTTTGACAGCAGCGACACAGTTAACGGCGGTTTTTCTTGGGCTACATGAAGCCCTGCGTCTGTGCTCATCGAATCCCTCGAGTGTCTTCTCCAGGAGGCAGTTTTTCATATTGACGGTCTTCCAAGCAATTTTTATAATTGGATGGTCTAATAACATCTGATTTAGTTAAAAGTCATCTTCATAAAATATCGTTAATAGAGGACTTTATGAGTTGATTTAATCTTTAGCTAGGTAGATCGAATTCACAACAGGGTTAAAGGACCTGGCATTGAAGTAAGGGATAAAGCCCATGTGGGCACGGGACTCGTCTTTCTACATTTTATAACTATATTTGGGGTTGACATTTAAGTCTGTCAGTACCACAATGTAAATTGTCCAAATAGAAATAGATGTTGGTGATTTTACTAAATAACTGCAGAATGAAGGTTTTTGATCTAAAGATGTTCTCGATGTTGAAGTTCGTCTAAATTGAACCGTTTCATATAAGCCGTATACATTCGTAGAATATCGGCAGGCTTGGTGACCTGGCAGATATTTTGATGGATCGTTCCTCAATCTTCTTTGTTTTGTAAATGATATAAAAAATACAAAAATATTAAAAGAGAGTTAAGGTCAAAATTTCGAAAGCTGCACACTATCAAATGACATACAACCTAAATCAGGATAGTAGGGAACATTTAAAAGGGAAGTACGGAAGAAAAGAAAAATGCTAAAAATTGGACATTTGACATAATCAAACATTATTCATCACATAAAAAAATAATGGGATTATCCATTTATCTTCAAAAAATTCAGAAGATAAATAGATTCGGAACGTTTGACCATTTCTTTCAGACCTCCTATATTTATTACATTCAACTCAGGTATACAAAATTATATGATCTGACTGCTTAATTTCCATGAAAGAACAAATATTTTTTTTTCTTGGCCAACAGGCATAATTTTATATTTCAAACAAAACAACAAACAATAGACATATTAATTAAAAAAAAACAAAAAAAACGAAAGAACATTTGGGTAAAAACATCATTTCTTACGACATGTATCCTTTAAAACTTTAATGTGGAGTTTAACCATTGATAAAATCCCCGAAATATCGGTGCATGATGCACTTCTCCTTGCATATAATACATGCTGTGTTTTTGTAATTATAGAATTTATAAAACGTTCATCGAGTCCAACATAAAAGGCTATAAAGTCACTTCTCTTAGGTTGATAAAAACTTAAATTGTCGATTAAAAGATCAGAAACAGATTTATATAAAGGACCAAGATATGTGCAGTCATATAAAAAGTGGTCACTGGACTCACTCTCCGTACGGCAAAAAGAACATTTACTATGATCTTGCGTAAAAAATTTGTCTCGCACTTCGAGTGTACCAGAGAGAACACGGTATTTAAACCACTTTTCTGATGACGACAGCATATCACTTTTTATCACACATATAGCTTTAGCCACTGGAACATTTATACAACGTCTTCTTAAATAATTAATGAAAGGTTCCATTGTAGGCTTCAAACAAATTTTCCGCAGTTGGGAGGAAGAGGTTTCAGCCAGACGCAATCTGATTGGTACTGCAGGTCTGTCTACAGACTCGTACAAGCCAAAAATAGACTGAAATTGCTTGAAAGCCATTTTATTTAGAAGCAAGGGGGAATCTGCCGTTTCTGCAGCAAAGTCAAGTCCGACTGTATTTATTCCTTTGAAATTTATGGAGCCTCTTGTAGGAAGCTCCCATCTAAGGCTCTTTTCATACGATTTAATTGTGCTGGTGGCTCCTTTTATGATCTTCTCCAATCGTCCAGAAAACTCCGATAATCTTTGCAGCACCTCCCTCAGTCCGAAATATGCCCTCTCCGTATATTTTCCTCCAGAAATTTGTGAGAGATAATGACTCAGTGGTTCCTTCTCTGTCCACATATTTCGAACCCAGTACGTATTTAAAGATTTCCATAAATTTTCAAAATCTACAACAGATAGACCACCGTATCGTAGAGGATTGTGAAGTCTTTTCATCGATATGTTTTTCTTTTTATCTAAATTGAGGAATGTCAATTGCATATACTTAATCATGCGGGACGTTTCTTCATCGTAAGGTGTAACTCTTAAAAGATGGATTACTTTTGAGACGATATAATTGTTCCAAACTTGTATTTTCTCCCATACATTAAGCCTGAGTCTAGAGAAGAAGCCACACACATTCGAAACTTTACCCTTTATGTCTTGAAGATTCATAGCCGTAGAATTGTTTCCAATCCAAGATCCTAAAATATTCATATCTCCAGAAATTTTAAAAACTGGCCATCCTTTTTCAATTAAGCCACCATATCCACTTATTATTTCAGTTTTGTCGGCGTTTACACAAAGACCAGATGAGATGGAGAACACTTTAAGAATCTTTAGGGTTTGCTTAAATGATTTCAATGTTTGTAATGGATTTCCAGTAAAGATCATCGTCATATCATCTGCATAACAAAGACATTTTGTATGAAAAGGTATAGCTGAAAAACCAACAATGTTTTTATCCAATTGAATCCTCTCGATTAAACAATCCAGACAAAGTATAAAAAGTATAGAAGAACACGGATCTCCTTGTCTAACACCTCTTCTATTGTTAAAACTAGCGCTTGCGGTTCCATACTGAACAATTGTTCTGGATTTGGCAATTGTAGCACCGACCATTCTAATGATGAAATCGCCAAAACCTTTCTTATATAATGTTTGAATGATAAATTTATGTGATAAAGTATCAAAGGCTTTAGAGAAGTCCACTGTCATAAGTGATACATCTTGCTTTGATTCTAAAAACGTCTGTAAGGTGAAAGGTATACTATCCATTAACTTATCTTTAATAAAACCATATTGGCCATGATGTAAAATTGATTTCAAACTGATTTTTAATCTATTGGCTAAAACATATGTAAAAATTTTAAAAATTGAATTTTGCATAGTTAAAGGTCTTAAATTTTTTAAAAGTCTAGGATCTTTATTTGATTTAGGAATGAGAACTATTCTTCCGGTTGATGCAAAATCGGGAAAATATCCAACGGCAAGAACTTCTTCGTAAAAACGTAAAAGAATAGGAGCTAAAATCGTCGAGTATTTCTTGAAAAACTCGAAAGTAAAGCCCGATGGTCCAGGAGATTTATTCATTTTTGTGTTCTTGTCAATGGCATACACTATTTCATTTTCAGTAAGATGTTGCTCCATTATGTCTTTGTTTTTGTCGTTGAGTTTTACAGAATCATCAGCTTTACATCTCCAATCTTCACAAAAGTGTTGACCATTTTCTATACACCTTGCACAACAATGTTCTTGTGTACAATCGAAGCAGCTATACAACTTGGAGTAGTATTGTTTGATTTCCTCGCAAATATATTCCGCGTCTTGTGAAATTTCTCCATTTGGCTTAAAAAGAGATAAATTCTTTTTAGTATTTCGTCTCTTCATTTCTTGAATACAGCGCAGTCTTGAGTTATTTAAATCTTTTATTTCGGTAAGCCTCAGCTTTTTTCTATAATTCAGATCCGCTTCCCTAAATAACTGATCAACTCTGAACTTCTTTTCTTCTGTACTCATGTCTGCCGACGTAGTTTCTTCTAGTTTTGCGAGATCCAATCGTTTTTTAGTGGCTTGTATAGATCCTTTGTGTCGCAACATTTTTCTGATTTTAGTAAACATATTTTCTACAATAGAAAATGTATTACTAAATTCGATCAAATTATTAAAAGAACTTAAAATAATGTTCTTTATTTGTGTATCGGTGTCTGGGTCATTTAAAAGAGTTGGATTGAGGGTCCATAATGTTTTATTCCTTCTTTCTGTAGTTGCAGTGTTAATTTTTAGTCTTAAAGCTTTATGATCAGATAAGTGTGTGTCAATAACATTATATTCTTTTATCGAGTCGTTAGTGAATCCTTTTATTAAGAAGTAGTCTATGCGTGAGGATACTTTTTTGGAGTTCTTGTCTCTTGAAAAGAAGGTGTGAGAAAGATTATTTTGATGATGGCCAACATCAGTGAAACCATAAGAAGTTATAATCGATTTCAATTCTTTTGTTGCATGGGGATGATCGTTGGTACACTTTGATGGGCAACGTATTCCTTGATTTATTTTTATATTAAAATCTCCACCAACAATAGTCGGCCTCTTCGAAATTACCGACAATAATTTACCTTTAAAAAATTCTGGATCATCTTTATTCGGTCCATAAATGCCTATTATATCAAAAACTGAGTTTTGATAGTTACAGTGAGCCTTGATAAGATTTCCATCATAACATCTAAAACTAATACTTGGATTAAGAGTAGATTTAATTAACAAGGAGACACCCCTTTTTGGGTGTAAATTTGATAGGTTAAACGATGAAAAAACTTTGTAGCAATCAGGAATTGAAAAATGTCCTTCCAAGGAACACCTTGTATCTGTTAAAATGACTATATCGGGTAGAGTAAGATATTTTAAAAATCGAGCCAAATCGTATTTCCTTTTTAAACTCTGGAGGGAGTTTACGTTAAAAGAAAAGACAGTCAGTGTCATAATTATTTTTTATGTTTATGGGGATTTCCGTTCGGAGAGATATTTGTCTCGGACATTGTTCTCTTTGAGTGCGATCCTGATCTTGACCTTGATGGTAATATATTATCCGACGAAATTGAAAGTGAAGAAGCTAGCTTCGATCGTCTAGTGTTTAGTGGGCTTTGGTTGCATCTATCAACCATTTTCTGATCCAATTTCCTTGAGTTTGCAGGGATAACATTTACATTTGGAGAAATATTTGCGTTTTTGGGTTCATTTGTGTCGGCGTTTTTTGAACAATGACTAGCCTCTTCAGATGAATTGCGTAGACTAGACTTTTCAACTGACCCTTCTGTGTCTTCATTGTCTTCAGCATTGTCCTCTTTTTGATTTGGGTTCTCATTAATTTCATTGTTGATGGCACTTATATGGGTTGCACTCCCACTCCTAACATCACAACCAGTTGAAACCCTACCCACATCCAGATTAGCTTCTTCACCATTGCTCTCCGTTTGAATAGTTTTTTCAATAACTTCGTTGTTGATAGCATCATTATTATCCGTATTTTCAGATCCAGCATCACAACGTGCAGCACTTTCATCTGTAGCGTTTGAAAGCTTTTGAACCTCTGCTATTTTTTGGAGAATAATTTTTTGTATTCAACAATTTGTAGCCGTTTTCCCGTACAATTTTGTCGTGAATGCCCAAATTGAAAACATCTTTGACATTGCAGTCGGACTCCGGGGAATTTTAAGTTAATTAGACATCCTCTACAGGTAAAATTTGAGGCAAATGCGCTGAATTAGCAGTTACTTCAAAATTATAATTGGACGTTCTCCAAACGGTTTTGTAATTTTTAAACTTCTTTTCGGCGTCCAGATCATCAGGGTTAGATTCTGGTGAGGCTTCATGAATATCAGCCATTTTACTTAGCCATTCATTCAACTTTTTTCATTTACCCTTTTAAAGGTGTTGACCGCAGTTATTTTAAATCGTTTTCTTCTATCAAGTTCAAAATTGTCCATTCCTTTAATCTTCATGTTAACGGATTTCATTTGACCATCACGATATCTTACACGATACAGCGTTTTAAGGAGACAAACAGCTTCGCTGACAGGCCTAAATCAGAACGTCCAAGGTCTGTGCGGACCAAAAAGCTGGTAGAAGCAACTCGAATCAAGATTAATCGAAGTAGGAGTTAACTGTGAAGTGATGATGAAAATAGTCAGAGAGACCTTGGAGTCAAGCCCTATCACCTTCAGAAAACGACAGCTCCTCAGTGATGCGACTGTGGACAAGGGGCTAGAAAGATTCAAGGTACTTAGAAACTGGTTCCAATCTCGTACGCGAATTTCCATTACCTGGACGGACGAAAAGGTTTTCAACCTTCAAGCTGCTTCAACAGCCAGAACGACCGCATTCTTGCAAAAGACATCTGGCAAGTGTCTGTGAAGGACAAGACCGTTTTCAAGCGCCAAAAGCCAGCTTCCGTCATGGTGTGGGCTGGCATCACCACCTGTGGTAGGAAAATTCCGCTTATTTTCATTCCAGAGGGGGTAAAGATTAATCAAAAGCTTAACCTCGATATGATGAGCATGCAAGTGCTTCCTTGGATCAAAAGCAAGAATGGGAGGATTTGTATTGCTTCCAGCAAGATGGCGCACCGTCTCATTCAGCAAAATTAGTTCGGGACTGGTGTCATCGTTCATTTGGGCACTTCTGGTCAAAGGATGTGTGACCTCCTTCCTCACCAGACTTGAATCCTATGGACTTTTCAATTTTGTCAATTCTGGAGAGGAAGGCGTGCACGAAGAGCCATAAGAATTTGGGGGCGCTGAAGGCCTCATTGGGGGTGACATGGGCAGAAATTGATCTGAATGTTATCTGTACAGCCTGTCAGCCATTTAAGAAGAGGTTCAACGCTGTGGTGGTCGCCAAAGGTGGATATATTGAATAAATATATATACAAATATGTTTTTGAATATGCCCAATATTTTTTGATAACATAAATTTTGTATTAAGCAAACTATTGATTTATTTGTAGTTAATTTAAAGTGTCCCAACACATATTTGTCACCCGGTATAGGTGAACAGCCAAATAAAAATAAAACAAAAAAGTTTATTGCATTTGGAAATGCCGACGAATTTGTTTGTTTTTTCTTGTAAACTTTCAACAAACTCTTTAAGTTTTAGTCTTTGTACTCAATAATGTTAGTAAAAACATTAACTAAACTCAAAATTAACACTACAACGGCCATGGTATAATTTTGATACCATTTTTTTTTTTTTTGCCTATATGGTTCGATAGAATTGCATCCGATAGGATATAAATAAGCATTATAGCATTATAATTAGTCTATCGAACCTAGGATCTTATCAATGAGGTAGACCAAAAATGACCATCCCCTCTCGGGATTCGAACCAGCGCCCCCAACATTGAGAGTTGAATTATACTACAACGGCCATGGTATCATTTTTGATACCATTTTGACTGTCAAGTTCCATATATTCTATGTATAATAAAAATAATAGACCTTTGAAACTTTTTGGCTTTTAATATACCCTTAAAATTTTCTTCTCAGTTTAATTTCAAGGTTATATGGAGAATTTTTTTTTTCTTAACTAAGAACGACCATGGTATCATTTTTGTACCCACTGACATTGCGCGGTCCAACTTATAGATACTTCCCGACTAATTGGCCCACTGTGCTCACTCAAACGGCAGTAGCAATGACTAGTCTGTAAAAGTGTAATACGCATCCTATAAGTGCACTGAACTCTATGATGCCACTCAGCCATTTGTTTGAATGTAAGCAATGGATCAATAAGTCTGAAAAAGTACTTTACATTGGAACAAATTCGACAGATAATGCAATCAACACAGTTCAACGAGTCACATGGAGAAAAACTTTATCATATCAGTGAGGATTAATATTGTCCCTCATTAAAAGAAGATATCTCTTGATTCTGAGTAAGAAGGAAAAAGAACATTTATACTCAGAAACAGAATAGCTGTTTCTGTTGGACGCTGCTTAAAGGGCATCTAATAGGCTAAACGTAGAACGTGATTTTGGACAATCATACTAGCGCTTTGAACTTATTTATTAAGTTGTAAGATGCACAGAAATCGAAGATTGATTCAAGACGATCAAGCATAGAAAAGTATTAATGAACACATACATATACAAACAAAAACAAACAAATAGATATTATATTAACAAAGTGTTAGCCTATTCAATAAACTATGTCCACAGCTTGGTGCATAAGACATTTGTACAATCTTTTGCAATAAATATAAGGACATTTTGAGATTTATATGATACGAAATGTCCATTAGCTTTCACAACTATTATTTTAAAATCATAACTTAAAACGATAAAAATATTATGATTTATCATTTGTCAATATTGAATATTTCTAATTCTATAAAAATTTATACATGTCTTGATAAAAGCTATGTTTATAAACATAACACTTGATGCTACTGGGCCGTGAAGGGTGATGATTAGTATTTATATCGTTTTAGTGTTGAGCTGTAAATTTGTTTGTATTTAAATACATATATCATATCATCATGCATAGGTCGATGCCATATAATGCTTGAATAAAAAGTTGATGTTTAAAAATAATTTATTAATGAACAATCAAATTTTTTGAAAAAATATTGAAATTTTTTCCAGTATAATAGCCAAAATTGTTAAATTCTTTTTATTACATGTCAGTCATATAAAGTTAATAATTAAAGAATGAACACAATCTAGAAAGATAGCCTTTAATGAGTGATACGTCTATTGAAGATAAAAAATCAGCTATAAAAAGCAAAGTTTGTTAAGTTAATACAATTTTTAAAATTAACACATTATTAAAATAAATATTTTTTAATTAAATTTTGTGTAAAAAGATAAAATAATCATAGAAAAACTTTGGGAAAGATAACTTTGACTATTATGTACCTTAATCATATGCAGCGTCGAACGAAAATTATACACAGAGAAATTTGTACAGTGTAAAATATTCATAACGAAGCACTCAAGTTTCGCACTTCCCTTTCAAATATTATTGATATGAATATTATCCATTTTAAAATAAACCATAAATACTATAATCAGGAAACGGCAAAAATAGTAAAAACTCGTTTAGCAAATATTTCTAAGTGTGACTCTTGATATAGATTAAAATATTAATCCATATTTGAGTTCGCCACCTATCATCATTGTATAAAAGGGAGGGGTCCCTTAGACTTCCTCATCAGTTTGGATCAGTTCTCCACCTAGGACTTTCATCATGAAATCTGTGGTAAGAAAGTGGACTTCTATCTTGGAAGTGTGTTGTTCAGAGTGGGGTTTCTTTGTTTCCAGGCTATCTGTGCTTTCGTTCTTTGCTCGGCACTTTGCATTGATGCCGGAGTAGTCTACGGACGACAGGGCCGTGCCTCTCCCCCAATTGCCACCTACGGATCAGCTGAGCCCATTGCCTACGAATCTGCTCCCGTCTACACATCCTCAAAGGCCTTTCCCCCCGTCGTACCATCCTAGCCGAGACCAATGAGGCTCCCGGAACCTTGGAGACAACAGCGACTTCCTCAACTCCTTCGAGGCTGAGAACGGAATCCGTCAGGAGGCTTCTGGCTCCACTGTCCTTCTCGGAGAAGAGTCCACCGTCGTCATGAAGGGATCCTACGAGTACGTTGGTGATGATGGCCAGACCTATGTTGTTGACTGGATCGCCGACGAGAACGGATTCCAGCCCTCTGCCGCTCACCTCCCCAAGGATGTTCCCATTCCCTTCCCCGAGATCGCTGCCGCCGTTGAGGCCCAAATCGCCTTTGCCGCCCAAGAGGATGCCGCCGTAGCTGCATCATCCGTCTCACGTGGAGCAACTCAGTCCTACTCTGCATCATCCGCTCAACCCCAATACTTTGCTCCTCTCTATAACTATGGACAAAACTAAATTGGTTGAATCTATTTATTATTAAAGTAATAAAATCATTAAAAATCATTAAGATCCATTGTTATATCAATGGCCAGATATCTATATATTCTTAATAATTGTGGCAGTTCTCTACAACACAATTTCTTCATCCGTTGTGATTGATTCAACATTGCAGCCTAATTATAGAACTCCAGAATTGTATCGCTGGACGATGACATCACGCTACTATAATACCATGAATACATAAAACTAGAACACTTTATGTATAGACTTTTGTAATAATGTATTTTCTAACAATACAAGCCAATGTAAATTTAAAGTACCTACCATTAGATACTGAGTGGCTCTTGTCTTTGGATGACAAAGTACATATTGTGTTTGGATTTTTTAAATAATTTCTTTGTGATTAATTAAATTGGGTCGTGATTGGATCATGAGTTGGTAGACAACCTTATTTAGTTTTGATATAATTTTATCCATATACTTTGGACACATATATATTTTATGCCGATGAGAGTTATTCAAGGTTTACATGACTTTCTGTCAAAACATAAATTCCGAATATTTGATCTTAACAGGATTTCTTTTAGTTCTGTATGTTAGAACAAAAATGAATGATCGTGACCTGTGCTTAATCATTTGGAATATATGGTTCAAAATATTACAATTGTAATTCCTTGAACCCCCCAAACCCACCTTCGATGAATCCTAGTGTCTCACAAGCACCAACACGGATTTTTGGGGTCTATGATTAAGCGTCACTGGGCACTTGGGTTCAACCTTTATGTCACAAATAGGTATCGTAAATGGGAGTTACAAATCTGCCTTAAATTGAACATCATATTCAGGTATGCCATATAGGACTTATAAAATAAGCGTATTTGACTCATAGGGTACCACTTTATATTTAGCTTAAACCGAAATAACGAAGAATATGATCCCTGATTACGGATTCTTACAGTCGCATACATAAATAATAAAATAGTTTGCTGGACTAGGCTATTTATTACACCAATGCACAATTTATCAATTAATATATTTTTATAATATTATAACCCCTGCCATAATATTTACTTCCTGCCATATTGAGAAAGAGGAGCAACAGATCAGTTTGGCTAGATGCACCAAAGGATTGAGATCCACCAAATCCGCCAGCGGCAGTAGATCCACCAGCGACAGCACCAGATCCACCAGCGACAGCACCAGATTCACCTGCAGCGGGTCCACCAGCAGCATCTTCTTCGGCAGCAAAGGCGATTTGAGCCTCAACGGCGGCAGCGATCTCTGGGAAGGGGATGGGGACATCTTGGGGAAGGTGAGAGGCTGAGGGCTGGAATCCGTTCTCGTCAGCAATCCATTCTACGACGTAGGTCTGACCGTCATCGCCAACATATTCGTACGATCCCTTCATGACAATAACAGCATCTTCACCAGAGCCAACGGTGGAGCCAGAGGATTGAATCTTGAGTCCGTTCTCGGCCTCAAAGGCATTGTCGAAGTCGCTGTTGTCTCCCAGGGTTCCAGGGGCGTTATTGGTTTCAGAGATGATGGCAACAATGGGGGCGGCAGGTCCAGCAGAGGATCCTCCAATAGCTAATCCGACAGCACCTGATCCACCAGTAGCGGATCCACCAATAGCATTTCCTCCGAAGGAACCACTACCAGCAGCAATTGGCTCAAGGGATGATCCAGCAGCCAGGGGTCCGGCACCGTATGAGCTAAGTGGAGGAGAACTCCGGCCTTGACGTCGGAAGAAAACGCCTGCCTCAATGCTGATGACAGAGCATAGAACAAAAGTGATGACAGCCTAAAAGTAATACATATTTAGTAATTACTATTCATGATTGTTTGTTTCTATCTTACAATTGACTTCATGTTCTTGATCCTTGGAGGTGGACTGATGCATAGTCAAGTGCATCTATCGCCTTATATACATAAAAAGAGGAAAAATATATATTATTCGGTAGTGTGATAAATAATGCAGGGCAAACTTGTTTCATTAAAAAATACTCTGTGAATATTTTTATTATATAATGCAATCGCGTTTTTGTTACTTTTTGAAAATAGTTGACATGCTTCTGATATAAATCGTTGTCATATAACAATTTATATTCTAAAGAATGTGATCATAGTATTAAGGTTATACAGCAAAATATTTAATATCCATATGGAATCAATATTTTCTGCATAAAACAAAGACAATCAAATATTTCTTACGATCAATGGAATTAGACTGAATTGAAATTCCCATGTTGTAGAAGAACATACTTTCATTTACTTTCTGGCCTTTTTCCCATGCCTTATTGTTCATAACATATTTTTGTCTGTAATTGTGGGCCAAACATTAACCCAATAGAAACGAAAGTTATATAATAATTGTAAAACAATGAACTTCTACGGCTATTTTATCTTGACACATAGAACATTTGTTCAAATTCAACTAAATTAAACAAGTAGCTGCTGAGAAATTCGAACATCAAAAAATTGACGCTCAGGCTCTACAGATAATGATTTTCCTCTAGCAAGGTCTATTAATTTAATATTCTGACGTACACAATATACACTATATATAATAAATCAAGGATGTCTTGTTGAACAACATAAATCATTGTAGTTTATTATTCTAATTCAAATACTTAGAAGTCATAATGATTTTAAGCTAAAAAACCCGCTACTATTCATTTTCTCTTTAATTTTTTTTTCTCTTTTAATTCTTACATATATAGAGATAGATGAATGAACGATAAACATAATAACATTTTTTTAAATTTGAAATAACTGATTGACAATTTACTTTAAATTTTGAGTATTATCTTTACAAATATAGTGGTATTCTTTGAAGCACCTAGGGGAAGGCCTGCATTGCATTTACAACAAATAAACGTAGCTCTTCCTTTACACTGTCAACAAACGTACCTTCACAATGTTTTTTTCATCATATCTAGATACATAATTCAGTTTTGATGTAACTCATTCCCTTGAATCGATTTTGACAAAATATTTATAATATTGTATTGCCAGATATTCGATGAAATCATGTGAAACCATATTTGTTCCTTGTTGTTTCAGCAATTGGCATGTATGTTGACTGTGACACTAATAACTTTAAAAAAATAATAGCAACCACTACTCTCGTCGCTTTTCTTTTCTGAAAGTACAAATACATTGGTCCATAACACGAACATAGTCCAAATGCGTGCTATATTGTTGAATGTATGGTGGTTAGGAAAAAATTAATATATTTTGTTTTAGTTCCGTCGTATCTTTTTACGTTACTTAACTTTGGAGCATCAAAATTGTCACAGATGCTAGTTTCTAATTTCTTCATGAGGGACATATTGGTGAATAAATTGTCAAAATATATCTTGAGTCTATCTTGTGGTGGAATTTTTGCCGTTTTGAGCAAATATATCACTGTGTTCCCTCCAAAGGCTATTTATGAAACATAATTTTTCTGGATGTAAATTTGCCAAATAAAGATTGAAAGAATGCAGTATCAACATTTGAAGCAGCATTATTCTTACATTTTGAATCCAACCAAATGGGTTTTCCTAGGAAAACTGTTTTGTGTAATGCTTTCCAATGTACGGGATCATGCTTTCGTCCAAAGATAGAAGTTTTTTCAAACTTCAATGCTGAAACAAACTTCTGGTCTAATTTTTGAAGCACGGTCACTTGTAAAAATACAGTTTTTAATCTAAAAATTAATTTAATCATCTGAATTACTTATTGAAAATGATTGCCACCAAAGACAAATATCACAGAAGACAATACCTTGGAGTGGAGAAATATTGAATCACGTCCGTCGCTGTGAAACTCTTTGTCTAGACAGATAAAAAGGTCACAAACATAAACAATGGATCTTTACCAAGTAAAATACTCTTAAAACGATATCCATATTCATATATTTTTCTTTACTTTTATAACACGTCAAAAAATCGACGCCCAGCTTATAATAGTCATGAATACTTTACCATATTTATAGTTAACAAACCTTTGAACAACATTGGTAGTACCTGAATACTATATGATTTTTTTAACCGATAGAAAATTGTGACATATATATATATATATATATATATATATATATATATAATTATATATAGATAATATATATATAATTATTATATATATATATATATCCATATATACTAGATATATATACATATATGTATATATATATATATACTTATATATCTACATTATATTATATTATATATACCTATATAGTAGGGCTGTTCTTATTTTTCAAATGTTTGAAATGTTAGCAACATTGTGGATTTTCTGTTTCTTGGATGATAAAAGAAGACGACATACAACAAAGTTTGAACAAAATCGGTCAACATTACGAAGTCGCGCAACGAGGTCAAAGTTTTAAAATTTAGTAAAATAGTTTTCCGCAATTTCTTGAAATGGTGGACGTTACAGACTTCAATAATAATTATTAATTTAAAGCAAATCTAATTTACTACCAGAAATATGTTTGATGTTTTTACTAAAACAAAGTTTTCTATAAAAACAAGAAAAAATGGAGTGTGTAATGTTAGCATATTTCATGGCTTTTTTGTATCAATTATTTCACTCGCCTGTAGAAGATGACTTGTTCGCTTCAAAGTAAAATAGTATTTTTAAAGTTTAGTAAACCTTTGGATGATAAATCCAAAAATGACCTTTGTTGCATTCTATCAATTCAGAATTCAGTACA